>OZ057398.1:63944451-64544451 GCA_964056695.1 Melieria picta
CAGCACGCGTTAGCGCGACGCGTCATTCGCCCTGCGTGCCTGCCTATTTTATGCCAGCTATATTGTTACTGTTGTTGCAGTTTTATTATTGAATGCTGTTAATTTGCTTCTATTTGGTTTTATAAGAACGTTTGTTCGGTTTCATAAATTTCGCCGGTCGACAATTTCACCGCTGCATTTTTAAGTTACGAAACGTTGTCACGTGGACCGGACCTGTGACTCCGCCGGTGCGGTCGGCCGGTGCGACTGGTGCCGGCATCGGTGCAGTGGATGTCGTCCGTATCACTGCTTTATTTTATAATCGCAAGTGCTGAAAACTGGAAAGTCTTTGTGTTCGATATTCGGACTCTATATAAATGTGAAATGTTTTCGCGATATTTCACTAAGCACACAGCGCACAGTGGCTCAATTTTTCATTTCAGGTTGCAAAATTAATAACTCCTGAACGAATAGAGATAATTGGAAAATTTGTTTTTTCTGTTGATTAGAAATTCATCAAAAATAAACTCAATCGAGGTACAGGGTGCTACGTAATACTTTGTCAAAGTTCGGCTTACTGTAAATAAGAATAATGCGAGCAACAATGATAAGATTTAGTTGCAAAATTAATGAAAATGCATTAAAAAAGATGAAAAGTAATAAGAAATTTAAGAAATAAGCTGAAAGAGTCAATTTTAAAGATAAAAATTTACTTATTTGCTTTCAAAATGAGAACCAGAATTCGGGAAATTTACGTAAAAAGTCAATGTAACTTACCTTGAAATTACCTTTCACCTTGTGTTTATTTATTGTAAATTATTTTAATAGTAATAGTTTTAGTAATAGTAGTTCTAGTAGGAAAATCAGCACAGTATTATATTATTAACAAAAATACTTATATCTGAGTTATGATGATATTTTCCTCTTGTTAAATAATATGAAATTTAATTTTTTTCAAAATAATTGTCAGTACTTGGGCTTGTATCTAATAAACTAAACATCTCTGGAGAGTAATATTATGTAATAATATGTAATTCTTTTCTTCGCTTAACATATCTTAAAGATGAAATTAGTGGGTCTGATGAAGCTAAAAGCATGTTAAATAAATCCTCATTTTGACGCAGACGCGTAGTCTTGCAGGTATTCATGTACCTAAACTTTTTAAATTCCTTATTTTTGGACTCTTGGGCTTCTTCTGACAGCTCTCCAATGGGCAATGGCTGGTACTCTATTACACTTTTGCCGTGAGCTAATATTTTATGCACAGTGGGTGTTAATTTTTTCCAAGGATACTTTTGCTGTAATAAGTGGGTAGTCGTTAAAGCATATTCTCCATATTTGTCAGCATTTACATTTTCTCTACAGCATAAAACATTAAGCAGAATTTGAAGTCTCTTAATTATTTCGTGGTCGACTCCAGTTAACCTAGCTGTTGTTTCGTCTAGAAATGTCCTAGATGTGTTTCCATCATTACTGCTACCATAACCTTGTTTTGGCTGGTCCCGTCTTAACCCCATCTCATTGTAGAATGCATCTTGTATCCTCTTCTTTCTAGCTGCTATTATCTCTTTTGTTAGAGTGGTTTCATTACTATGGGGGAGTGTATATGCTAGCTTCAAAATAAACTCCATAGTTTTTATTCTAGCATGTAATGGCGACAGTCCATATTCATAATTATGTTCATCAGTTATGGATTCATCTAGTGATTGGAAATTTTTTTGCGCTCTCTTGCATATGGGACACGACTGCGTTGATTTCGTGTTTGTTATTTCATTTAAAACTTTTCCGTCAACCATCGTCAAGTAAAATGCATGCTGAATCGCAATGGTCAAGTCGTTGTTGATTTTATATTCAGTCGGCCTAATTGCAGCAATTTGATCTCGTATGCTACTAACTGTCGATCTAATGAGATCTGAAGTTTCCTTTGCATATTGAAATAGTATTGGTCGGCAGAAATGTACTGATGAAGGGCTAGGATTCGCCCAATGTTCTGCAAGTTCGCTCTTTAACCTTAGGGGAACAACGGATGCCATGAACATATTAGAATCCGTAATATTTTCGCCATCAGCTGTTTTTATCACTTGCTTATATGTACTTTGACCAGAGGATCCATCGCAACCCCACTTACTTAGTAAGGTTAGATTCTTTGGAAGCGCATTAAGCTCCTGTTCACTTTTGCTGCTCAAAATTCGTTTCGCAGTATGGTCCATGAGGCTTTGCAGTTCGACTTGAGCTGACACTTCGGTAATTTCGCAGAACGGCCTCTTTTTTTGCTGACGTATTGTTGTGATATGCTGGTAGAACATCTGCATTATGTTTTTGCAAGGAACTTCTCAAAATTAAATATTTTTCCTTGGACAACCCTAAGTAAGTCTGCTTTTTGTTTTCAATAACTAATTGTTTCATTGGCGCGGTTCAACTCAAAGACAAATGGCGACTGACTGAGTTTTGCTCAAATTAAAAAAAAAATTTATGTCAGACACAGTGTTAGTATTTTGTTAAAAACAATGATAGCTGATTGCCGGAAATGAAAGCCAACTTGTTTTTCGTACGTGCGAACTGCGCATCCAGCAAAAGTACTGTTTACTTCGAGCTTACAGCAAAAGTCGACTTAATATGGAGTTGCAAGCTTGTATCACATCTTAAATGAAGCCAAAATCCAAATTTGTATGCCCTGGCAACGATTATAATCGCGTGTAAGTGATTAACTATCAAAATCTTGACGAACTTGTTCGAACGCACGCACCCGAAAGCACAAAATTGCGCGAGGTGGCCACAGAAAAATCGCTGTAAAATCCAGTCGGGCAAGATCGGGCACCCGATCTCTTCAGGGCAGTACTCACAGAAGACTAGTGAACAATTTTCCCAAAGACGGAACCGTGGCAAGTATTGCCTTTTTTTTGAAAGTCTATCGAAAGTTCAAAAAGAGTGATAAAAACAGTGCTTCAAGTGAGTGCCTATGAAAAGACAACAACAACAACCAACTTTTTTTTCTATATTTAATTATTTACTACAAATGCCTTCTTTTACGATGCTGGTGCAAAAAGTTTCAATTAATTTGCTCCTTTCCGTATTTTAAAACTTCAGCTTTGCCGAAAAAGTGCAAATTGCTGATATTATTTCACACTCTAAAAATTGCTCAACTTTGACGGGCTCTACAAGCAAAACTATTTGTCCAATTTAGTTAAGGTTTTCGGATTTCTTAGGTCCAAGCATTTATCTATCGGACAAGTATAACAGTTTCCCCCAAATCGAACATGACAAAATCGACTTTTGCAACCTACGTCGGCAGAATCAGCCACTGTGCAGCGCCGCACAATAGAACTCGACGATGAAAGCGTTGCCGCAAACGTGATCAAGTTTATTGATCCCATTGCATGATTCGTTGCTGTCGCAACGGCGACAACGACTACAACAACGCTGACAGTTATGCAAGAGAAGATAGTTGTTATCCGTGGCTAACAATTAGAAACACGGAAAATTACCACTGGTGTTGATCAAAATTGAATTGAATGAATGAAATTGACTATCACTTTCCAAAAACACATATTTTCATATGCTTTTAGATACATGCACGTATGTAAAGTATAAGATCACGATGAAATTAATACGGTCGAAGAAGTACATAGTTTCGCGCTCTTAATTTCAAACCTTCACCTTTTCCAAACATAACCACAGTCGAGTCGAGTCCGTTGTGGGTTGAGCATAAAGTTAAACGGTGGGAATAGAGGTATAGACTTGGACAGAATATTAGAGGTTTCACCTTTTGCAAGCATCTAGCAATTGTAATATATGTAATTTCGCCCGCTCGCTCTCTTTGTGGAAATCGGATATATATACATATGGACATAAGTAGATATGTTTGATACAATGATTATTCCAGCAATAACCGTGCGAGCACACTAATTTTAATATTGCACTTTCATTTGAACAAAACTACCTCCTCCTTCTCACCAACGATAAGCGATAAAAATACAAAAATCAAATTCTCATTCGACTACCCGGAACACATTTGGAAGTATGTGAGTAGTGTTTGCGGCAATAAATGCTCAATGCCGGACCGAAAAAAGAAAATCCCAAGAGAGGAAATTGAGGAGCGATGCAAATAAAATAAACCCGACAAACAGAAAAGCATACATATAAGTACATATGTACCTACATATACATATATGTAAGTATTAAGCCGAGAGCAAAAAATTAAAATTATCACAGAAAACCAACAGAACAACACGCCAACTGCTTTGCTGCTCTATTCTTCCAATCAGTTTTTCTCGACTTTAAAGCCCCGAACTACGACGAAAAGTATTTTTGTTTTTCTCGAGCACAATCTCCACTGGAGCTGTCTGCCAAAAGAAATGGGAGACGGGCTACTGGAGTCGTCGCAGCAGTTTCGGTTGCGTTTTTTGCGGACACTAAGAGGCTTATTATGTATAAATCTGTTTGTGGGGCATGCAGCTGAAAGCTCACATTAACCCACAAGTGGCCTGAATATCGGCCTAACGAATCGTTGCAATCGCAGCATCTAACAATGTCACATGTTGAATGTTGTCAAGGAAAGTGTTCGCAGCGTGTTGGCACCACAGTGGGACGTCCACTTCGGCCAGACGCGATCACAGTCAACGACAGCAACGACAACCGCGCCAGCTTCAGCCACGCCATAAGCGGCTGTAGTATCTGAAGTCGGTTTCATTTTTTAGTTTTGTTTTTTTTTGTGCGCTCTGCGTTTCAACGTGATTCTATTTTTGGAAGTTCTTCAACAATTATTATACAGCCAGCAACTTGTTTATACGTACAAACGTATGTTTGTGCACACGAGCATTGTTTTTTCGTGTCTTTGCGCATGATTTTTTGCTGGAAAGGCCTTGACACTGGCGAAGCTGAGAGCGCTTGTAGTGTTCCCAATTAGACAACAAATTCGAAATATATACATACGTATGTATGTATATTATATTTACGTAGAGTGCATATCCGTATAGTGTTGTACGTAGATATGCATTCAAGCTGATGCCAGAAGTGAGTGAGTAGTGAAACAACTTGACCGTGACAACCACACATTTTCGTAGTTTTCCGCATTGCGGATAACTCATTAACCCATTTTCGGCCGCTACCAGAAATAGCCAATATTTTTTTAATTCCTTTTAAGGACTTACATTTAGGACCTTAATCAAGAATATTTTTGGATTTTTTTTGTGTTTTTTTTTTATTATTTTTTTTATAAATTAATAAAAATTTAATTTCAAATAAAAACAAATATATATGTATATAATTTTGGTCAAATAATAATCAAGCATGAAAACAAACAATTGTTGGCTTACATATGTACATACATGACGACTTCTGGCCAATTTTCGATTTTTCGACCACTGAAAAGTACGCGGTGCTGAGAGGTAAAAATATTTTCATAATTTTATGGATATAAATTGATTGCGGTAATTTGGTCTTTAGGCTTCGTAAATAATCAATAATAAATCAATAATTTGAAAAGGTTCTCAGAATATTCAAAATATGACTAAAAAAATGCTTTTTTTCGTGCCTTCGCCAACATCTCTAAATTTATCTTTTTTAAAAAAAATTATTATTTCGAGGGGTTACCAAAAGACCAAAGCTATTTTATGCATCAAAAGTTCACAGATATAATGTCTAAGTGCAGAGCTACTCTCCTTCAAAGTGGCTGGTCGAAAAATCGACCAGCGGCCGAAAATGGGTTAAGAAAATACCGCACATAGAAACAGGAACTGGGATTAACGAAAATTTCCCTAAGTCTACACTGGAGAGTTTTACTCTTCTTCAGATTATTAATTCTGCAAAACATACACACATACATACATATCGCACACCCACTACAAAAGTGACCCAACTCAAAATTTTTAATTTTTCAGGAAACGCAAAAAACTGTTTTTGAGCTGAATAAACATTTTTTTTAAATAACGTATAGACCGTTTAGTAGAAAATCCCTACAGATTATGCTTTACGATAAGTTACAAAGATTTTTTTTAATTTTACACTAGCAAATCAAAAATTTTGAGTTGTGCCTTTTTTGATGATATTTTAATTCAATAATTACCGAATTATTTTAAGTTATATCACTTTTGCTGAATTTAATAATTATAAATGACTGTTACAAAGTTGAAAGAAAAATTTTAAAAAATTCGAAATTAATTTTTTTATTTGAAAACTAAACTAACTAAAATTGTCACAACTTTACTTAAAATTAACTTCAACAAAAATTTATTTCGTCAAAAGTGTCACAATTTGAAGTAGGACTCGTTTGCATTGAGCTGCAGCGATCAAATAGCATCAAACTTCTCGACATGAAGAGAGACCTAACTGTATTTTGGCAACAGTTAAGTTATATGTATGCATTGTGCACAGTATTCACACATAAACCCGAAAATTAAAAATTTTGAGTTGTGTCACTTTTGAAGTGGGTGTGCGATATGTACATTTGTATGTACGCCAAACATTCACTCTCCATTGCAACACCTGACCGTCGTTTCTTGTTCCTCGTCACCTACGTAATCGCCGCAGTGGCTTTAATTTATGATCGCTACACGTGCCACCAATCGAAGCTGGCGAACGTATGAGCCAGTATTGTACAAAGAAGTCGAAAATTTAAACAAGAAATAATTGGACCACGACGACGAGTAAGGAACACATGAGACACATCTGCAAGTGTATTTTTTTTTGTTTTGAGTTATGCTAATTTCAATTTAACATACTAACAAATAATCTATTCGTCACCCATCGGAGAACCGCTTTGCTCCACATTGAAGCGCGCATATATGTAACACCGGAAATTGGCCTCGTGTTAGACATTAGCGTTGTCTGGGACTGAATAATTGTTCTCGTCGTCTTAAAGATACAGCAAAAGGAAACTCTGATCAAAGGCTTGGAAGTAGCGCGGCCTAACGGCACTGTAGAGCTGATAAAAGTGGAGTAGACGATTTTCGAATTTCCTTGACTAATAAAAATATTCGCGGCTTGAAATGGATCGGAGCGAAGTTAAGCTCCGGAATAGTTATGATATTTCCGGTGCAATCAGAAGTGATATAAAAGTTATGTCAGTCAGTTGTCAGTGATAATACTGCAGCATGTGTAACTTTCTACCTACACTACAACTAATCTACAGACAACTAAAAGTTTTTTTACCGCCATTAGAAGGTACGGTGAACGAAGCACCACCACCTCCAAACCAACTGAAATAACACTGTCTTACTTTATCAAAACAGTTGTTGGCACATTTGCCTTCGTTCGATGCCTCCACAGTCAAATCAATCAGAAAACCATTCATAAATTCCACAATTGTGTTAAAGCGCAGACGAGGTGTTCGATCTCGAACCCGCAACATTCTTTCGCCGTTGCGCTGCGCTAAGGCGACAAGTATTTAATTCCATTCTGTGCGCGGTCTGTCCCCGTCTCGGCTTGTGCGAGCTGTTGGCCGGCGCGGACATCGGCATGTGCTCTGGTTGCGGAGCTAAGGCGCAGGCGGGGGAGTCGAAATGGCGTACACGTGCAGCAAAAAGGACATTAAACTGCTGCCAAATAACAACGACGAATGCAAAGCGCGACTCGCGTTGGCCGTTTGTTGCTGAAACACGATGTGAAATGACAACAAAACCACAGCAGCATCAGCAACAACAAGTTGCTTGCTCTTGTCGTGCTCAAGTTGCGAGAGAAGTTGTTGGTGTTTAATGGCATTTTGGCGATAAGCAATGGAGGACACTGAGTTACGGCAACTATAGATGTCAAGTACATAAATAACATCAAAAGAAATGCGAAAAAGCTTTGCGCAAAATGTTGCGGTAGAACAACTGATGGCATTGCCTGTCATCTGGTCTCTGCGTCACCCATGCAACAGACTCTTAGAGCGATCATTCAATGGGACTTGCGACAGCATGCAGCATGCAGTCATGCAACACAACCCAGTGGCGAAACTGAAAATCAGGACTTAAAAATAATCCGATATTTCAGCACGAAGATCCAGAGATCTACGATTCAGTAATACTAAACTTAAATAGCGGTTTTTGAGTCGGCGACTTTAACCAAGACTATAGCGCAAAGCTTAAACTGCTACTGAATATTTCTAGGACATTGATGACAAAGTGTTTTTAGTGTGGTTATATAACTAAAGTTGCTGATTAGTTTGCTTAGCACCGATTTTTCACATGTATATTACTTTGTAAATCTTTTTTGCTCTTTCTATATTCGTACTTGTTTCTACATAGAGCGATCAATTTTGGAAGTTTTTATTGCAACGGTCTCGGCGACGAATATTACGCTGCGAATTCTCCTCTTTTACCCTCTACAAAATCCTGCAGCACAGAACGAATTAAAGTTATGCCGATTCAGTTATAATTTTACGCATCCGCCATTGTTCTCGCGTGCTTTGCAACATTTGCTGCTAGTCGTTAGCACCATGTTGATAAAAGCTTGGTTGACGCCGGCAAAAGTAACTAAGCGAGGCACTTGGCACTCTCGCATTCGAGCGTCTCACGCAACGTGGTACAGTCGTTGACACAGTGGGTCGGAAAGGCAACGGAAAACGAGTTTTAACGCGCGCCATAGATAACAAAAATCGAAAACGAAAATAGAATTGAAGTGTTAAAAGAGTGCGCCACGAGCCAAGCAAGAATATCAACAGCAGATATAAATAAAAACAAAAATTTAAATAACAACAACAGCACTTTGGCAGTACAGTTGAGGTGTGTTTAGATTGGTGCCGGAAGTGTTTGACTGGCGCAGCAAAGGTTTATGTTATATGCATACATGTGCATTATTAACAAACCAAAAGCGAAAAAGAAATACGAAAATAACAAATAAAATAAGAAAAAAATAAAAACCCGACTTCGGCAGCAACCATCAACTACGCCAACAATTGCAATTACCGCACAGCTGACTTAGTCGTCCCGCCGAAGCAGCCTCAGCAGACAACACATTCCTCACCGTAGTAGCTTGCAGATTATTTCGTTGATTTCATCGTAAGTACCACACAGAAATATCCGCGTTAAATAAATTTGATATTTATTGACCGCGGTTTTTAACCGCCGCAATAAACACGCTCCTTCATACATACAGGCGTGCATGCTCAATTCCATGTGGGAGCTTGTAGTTGTTATGCATTTATTGCAAGGTCGTTGGCATTACAGCGCTGATTGCATTGCTCTCGGACAGCGGCCCACACAGTTTAACGCACACAACGTGCTGTTGCGTTGGAGACCATGGTGATGTTGCACTTGGCACAAACACTCTTCCGCTGCCGCAGAGACTTCCCACCTGCAGGTAGGCAGACGTGCCCGCTCTCATCTCGCCAATTGGTAAAATTGGCAGCGGCACTTTTACACGAGGTCATGCTACAACCACGCGCGGTCCTGTTTCAAGTTGAGCCATAGGCGTCACTGATTTTACTTTTATTACTCATTGAGTAGTTTCGCGAGTGTCGGCACAGATTCTAAGTTTGCCGTTTAAAGTAGCAGGTAATTACCTGCACACACTTTTCCATTCATTCAACCATCCGTCTATCTGGCGGCTCTCTCAACACTGTTCAGCATACAAATAACAGCAGACGTTCGCATTGTTGTAAATTCCTCAACCAGTTTGCACTCAGTCTTCTCAAGGACGAATTTAGGTCGAATAGGACGCATGTCAGTGTTGTTGTTGTACAGGGTGTCTCAAAAGGAATTTTATATTCGATGTATATGTAAGAAAGCATGACGTCGGTCAATATAATCTTTATTAGTTATTCAAATATATAGTACAGTTGAAAATTTTACTAAATAATCTGTAGTGTAATTTTAAAGTAAACCATCACACTCATGGCACTCATATAAACGAATAGCAAAATTCCTCATAACAATTCGAAATGGTTCGGATCATCACGAACAGCCTGATCCGAAGCCATGTAGTTGGTGTGTTCTGGAGGACGTTGGTCGCCCGTAATTCGAATTTCCTAGTGTTGAACCGATCTCTTCAAACTTGTCAACCTACTTTCGAATGTGAGGAACACTTGGCGTATCATTTAAACTTGGAAAACCGCGGTAATGACATGACCGTTTTACCGTTCTTGAAAAATTCTCGCACCCCTAATATTTGTTGCGTTAACACCCTGTATAAATCTTTTGTTGTTGGTCGTTGGCTGTTGGTTGTAGCTGACAATTGCCGCTTTCTCGGTGGCATTTTTTCACAATGGTGGTAAGCGAGGTCGTCGACGTGGTGGTGGTTGTTGTCGCTACTGCTCCAACAACTTTTCCATATGCCAGTTAAAACGTGGCTGCGATCTCATTCTCATTATTCTCGTTACGCTTCTGTGAGGAGTCGCCGCAGTGGAAGTTGTAATGTGCCGTGTGCCTGCAAAACACGCGAGCCGTGCTCAGCCTTTGACCGGCCGACCTCTAGTCGGGTAAAACCGCCGGGTACGTTGCTCGCCTGTGCGTCCGTTTGCCCTCGTCACCCAGTCGGCGTAGTGCCACCAGTGTCTGTGGTAGGCACTGCTTGGCTTGTCGGCGCACAAGTTCATTGGCTGTGAAGTGGAAAACTGTACTGGGTCGTCTGCTGAGCACCAACAGTCGAGTGCCGCGCGTGCCATCGCAGTGCGTTGAAATTTTAATGCAAGCAAGAAAAACGGTAGACTGGCGAGGATATATAAATTTGAATGCGAAACTGCGTTGAGCTTTCGCCGTTTGCACGGTGCGTTGTCGTCTGTTTGGTTGGTCTTTGGAGAAGTTATCAACCAAATGATCAATTCAAAAATTCTACTCTCACTTTATGTTACTACAATCCAAATCTCATAATTAGTGCGTTACATACAAGTCTCTATTCGCAAAATTGTGCAACCATCGGTCAAGAACACCAAAAGTTGTTGAAAGTTCAAATGTACAACATTCGACGCTGTCAAAATAAATACAACACATAACGGAGCGGTGTCAACAAACAAAAAGGCATTGCGCTGCCTGATTTCCTTTTTACATATAAATACGAGCCTGGTCAAGCGTAAAAAAGAGTCCAACAACAATG
Organism: Melieria picta; assembly: GCA_964056695.1. Taxonomy (NCBI): domain Eukaryota; kingdom Metazoa; phylum Arthropoda; class Insecta; order Diptera; family Ulidiidae; genus Melieria; species Melieria picta. The sequence continues at coordinate 63,955,441 of OZ057398.1, forward strand.
GAAAATACATTCAAATATAAATAAATAAATAGTAGACGCATTACAAAACATATTTGCCACCTTACAACTTGCGAACTGTGTCCGATTTCACAGAAAACAATTGTGACTATTCGCCCACTGTGTTCTGCGCGGCTGCACGCTGACAATAGTGGAACGTCGGCGATAGTTTCGCATACAAACCTACACACATACATAACACGATTACAGCAACAATTAACAACTGTTTGCGGAATTGCTGCAAAGCACTAAACGAACAAACAAACCGCCTTAAGTACATAATTGTTGATTCGGAAAATAGCAAATTGGTTCATTTGATAATATTCTGCAGGCGTTTTAACTATCTAAATGGTATTTTCCTTTCTGGGATTGCTTGCATTTCACGGTGTTCAGTTTGACAAGACTGTGAAATGCTAGCGGCATGAGACCGAATGTTAAACACTGGGAACCAAATACTGTTTCGATTGTTTAAGGCAACCAAGATTAGGACAAAGAAAGATGTTTGTCAAGCTGTCGGAGTTTTTGGCATTTCCAGTGACTCATCTTTTGTGCAGTCGTTGCCGAACCCATTAAAAAATGAGCACATTTTTCACCTTTGCAGCAGAGGCTGCATTGGTTGCTGTCGACAGATTTCGAATCGCGTCAAGCCGAGTGCCGACGGCAAACCCTTGTAGTAGAAGCCTATTTTATACGGTTTGTTTGTTAAACAAATTGCTTAGTCGAATGCGCGCCGTGGGAGTGCTGTCAATTTCCAAAAGGTTGCACCCCAGTTTCGCTATCGTCGATGGCCTATCGAGGAGCGCGTGCTCGTGCGTGCGTTTGTGTCTGTGCGAGCGTGAGAGCGGCCGTGTGTGCGCGCTGCGAAGTGAAAAAGGGGGTAAAAGCTCTTCTAAGCGTGAAGTTTATTATTGCAACAATATGCCAAGCGGACTTGTGTGTGCGCTGCCGCTTATTGAGGGAGCGGGTGTAGCGGGCGTTACGGCAGTGAAATGAGGGGTGAGCCGAACGGAAGCCGTCGCAAGCGCGCCAGCGTCATCGTCACCAATACCGACACGACAATGCCAACACCAGTGACAGTGGTTGCGGCCGGCCAGCAATAGTGGCGAAAGCAGCAACACGTGTACGATAATCTAATAAACAATTTATTATAATTTTTTGCAGTAATTGTTGTTGCTCTTTCTTTAGCTTATGCGTATGTTTGCTTTTGCTGTTAGCGGCGCTCGAAAGCGCTTACAGCGGAATTTTAATGTCGAATACTAAGTGCTTTACAGTTGCAAATTGGGTTTGACTTGCGTCGCTGTCGCTACACACACGCGCGTGACTTTAGAGTCTAAAGTTTAGAACGACGAATGCGAGCAGCCATCCGGCACAATGACCATTGGCCCCACATTGCCAAACGTCGTTGCAGTCGTTGCGGGTGTCACTGCCTGCTTGTCGTTTTGTTCAGCGCAGACATCGAATGCCTGAGGAACGACTGAGCAAAAAAGCAGCTTTGGTTGTTTCAGTTTCTTCAAAACCATAGAGAATTTAGATGCACGCTCTCATTCAGCTCCCCCCCCCGCCGCACAGTGGCTCAATTTGTCATTTCAGGTTGCAAAATTAATAACTCCTGAACGAATAGAGATAATTGAAAATTTTTTGCTGTTGATTAGAAATTCATCAGGCTATTGTATAGGGTTTTCCAACAAGAGGTGTTATTTTGAATCACCCGGTATTTCGGTAGCTGTCACTTTTGAAGCTTTTATTCTTTGACATTTGACAAGTAGAAACTACGCCATTACTAAAAATGGAACGATACACGCTTCAACCATCACACCATCAGAAAAAAGCCTTGAAATTAAATATTTTCCTACTTTGAACAACGTTTACTTTCAACAAGACGGCGCTACGTGCCACACAAGCAACGAAACCATTGCTCTTTTACGGGAAAAGTTTCCGGACCGTGTTATCTCTGGAGGAGGTGATCACAATTGGCCACCGAGATCTTGTGATTTAACACCTTGGGACTTCTTCCTTTTGGGGCCACGTGAAAGATAAGGTGTACGCCAACAGCCCAGCGTCGATTCAAGACCTCAAAAATAGAATTCGTGAGGCTATCGAGGACATAGGGCAGCCACTTTGCGATTTGGTTATGGAAAATTTCATGAAAAGGATATGGTCCTGTAAGCGTGGTCGTGGTGGCCATTTGGCTGATGTTGTTTTTCATTATTAACGGCATACCTTCCTCTTTATTATGAAATAAACATCCGATCATTTATCTCAAAAAATGGCATTTTTCTTTGAATACCAAAATAACACCTCTTGTTGGAAAACCCTATATTCTCAAAAATAAACTAAATCGAAGTACAGGGTGCTACGTAATACTTTGTCAAAGTTCGGCTTACTGTAAATAAGAATAATGCGAGCAACAATGATAAGTTTTAGTTGCAAAATTAATGAAAATGCATTAAAAAAGATGAAAAGTAATAAGAAATTTAAGAAATAAGCTGAAAGATTCAAATTTAAAGATAAAAATTAATAAATTTCGCTTTCAAAATTAGAACCAGAATTCCAAAAATTTTACATAAAAAGTCAATTTTTCTTTGGACAAAAACAGTGCTAAAGTTTTATTATGACTATATTTGATGGGTAGCACATTGGGTGGGGTGGGAATACTGTTTTTTATTCTTTTAACACGACCCGGGCTTGCTGGTCAAACTGCTTCCACTATAACGCCTTTCATTTTCTCCTGATCCTTATTTTATGATCAAAGCTTCTGACAGGTGGGTGGTAGTTATTGTTTCCGTTGCCTCCATAAGCTTCCTTTTTTATTAAATGACGCACAGTCCTAAATTGACTTTTTCGGCCTTCCTTTTGCCGCCTTTTATGTCCATGGTTGGTCATCGCTTATGCTACATGCATCTCCTGCATCGAAGTAAATTGTTTTTTCCAACCACTCCTCATTATTCTGGACAAAATTGAATTTGGTACGGTTTGCCGCAATCCATTTCAACTTTGTAGTGCGATAAGTCCTGGATATCTTCTCTTTAGTCGTAGATATGTTGGCTGCAGGCAAACTTCCTTCGACGTAACCAATTTCTTTAGTGACAGCCAGAACAAACTTCTCCTTTGTCTTCGAAATAGTAAATATTTCAAACAGCTTCGAATTTTTCAAAAACATCTTTGTGCTTCTTCTTCGGTTTAGTTGCAGTGGCGGAGTTGAAGTGATGTTTAGTTCAAATTAAATTCGAAACTAACTTCACTTACTCCAAACTCCTTTATTTATAAGTAGGATTTGCATATGCATTCAAATAGCAGGTACTAAGCTTCTAGTACTAGCAGGTACCTAAACAGTTGTTAGGTTTTCCCGCGTTGGGGGATTTTTGAACAGCCCAGACACATAAGTGAGTTTTAGACAGTGCACATAGATACTTATGTCTGCTTTTTGTTTTTCAATAACTAATTGTTTCATTGGCGCGGTTCAACTCAAAGACTAATGGCGACTGACTGAGTTTTGCTCAAATTAAAAAAAAAATTGTATGCCAGACACAGTGTTAGTATTTTATTAAAAACAAAAACATTACATCAAAGGATACATGATAGCTGATTGCCGGAAATGAAAGCCAACTTGTTTTTCGTACGTGCGAACTGCGCATCCAGCAAAAGTACTCTTTACTTCGAGCTTACAGCAATATACGCCAAAAAAGTCGACTTAATATGGAGTTGCAAGCTTGTATCACATCTTAAATGAAGCCAAAATCCAAATTTGTATGCCCTGGCAACGATTATAATCGCGTGTAAGTGATTAACTATCAAAATCTTGACGAACTTGTTCGAACGCACGCACCCGAAAGCACAAAATTGCGCGAGGTGGCCACAGAAAAATCGCTGTAAAATCCAGTCGGGCAAGATCGGGCACCCGATCTCTTCAGGGCAGTGTGAGTACTGACTACTAGTGAACTAAGACTAGGGACTAAGACTAGTGAACAATTTTCCCAAAGACGGAACCGTGGCAAGTATTGCCTTTTTTTTGAAAGTCTATCGAAAGTTCAAAAAGAGTGATAAAAACAGTGCTTCAAGTGAGTGCCTATGAAAAGACAACAACAACAACCAAATTTTTTTTCTATATTTAATTATTTACTACAAATGCCTTCTTTTACGATGCTGGTGCAAAAAGTTTCAATTAATTTGCTCCTTTCCGTATTTTAAAACTTCAGCTTTGCCGAAAAAGTGCAAATTGCTGATATTATTTCACACTCTAAAAATTGCTCAACTTTGACGGCTCTACAAGCAAAACTATTTGTCCAATTTAGTTAAGGTTTTCGGATTTCTTAGGTCCAAGCATTTATCTATCGGACAAGTATAACAGTTTCCCCCAAATCGAACATGACAAAATCGATTTTTGCAACCTACGTCGGCAGAATCAGCCACTGTGCGCCGCTGCAATCATAATTCTGCACGATATTGATATATTGAGACCGTACTTCGTCCCTTTCGTAGGCGAAGTGCTAACGTGTGGTTCGATTGTGTCGATTTATCGCGTATGGCACCAATAACACGACGCGGTGCGTGTGTTGATAATGATTCTAGGGCCTGACAATTGACGTTATCGGTCAATTGGCAGTATCGTCGCACGCGCCGCTTGTAGCGCGTCGCTGATAACGCGCACGTTCGCACTAGAATCATTGCACGACTTAGCCTAGGCGTATACGGAGACGCAGGCCGCGCAACACAGCACAAGGCAGCGCAGCGAAAATTAAACTTTGTGAGGCAGAAAATATGTGAACTGCGTATACGAATCTCGTAAAACCAGCACACGTGTTCCGTATTAATTCCATAAACCCAGCAATACGAGTTATTTGTCTGAATTAGACTTTGAAATAGAACCTATATAATATAATATGGGTGTAATATCGGCTGTTCACGCACTTTTTCAATTAGTTCTTCAATTTTGGCAAGCTAATGTGTCGGCTGCGCGTAGGAAACTGTATTTCAACTACAACGCGACGCAGTTGTGCGCAGGCACGTCTCTCCGCCGCACGCGGCTATGTCGCTGTATACGCCGTTATACGGTACTGCGTTATTTACAAAAAACTAAACTGCGTTGAGTTGTGCTGCGTGTGCGGCCTGCGTCTCCGTATACGCCTAGGCTTAACGCCGCCGGCTAAAAATAGTTTGTGTTTGGCGGAATGTGCCGAGCGGAACTGCGTGTGGGCTCAGTGGGGAGCCCAACCGGTTTCCGCGCCCGTATTAAAAATTGTGCCAATAAATGCTTTGATCGTAATTTGCTTGTATTTGTATAGTAGCGTTGGCTACTGCACTGACTTAAGCGTCAGTAAACGGCGCGCAACGTGGAAAGAGCAGCGATGTGCCCCGCACATTTCATTATCGTCTCGTAGGCCTCGCACGCTGCGCCTGCAATTAGGTCATGTCGCACACGTGTGCGTCGTTCAACGATTTTTCTTCGGCGTCGTCTTTGTTGGTATTGTCGTTTCTGTCATGCGCCAACTGTTGTTGCAACACACTCTCGTCATGGTCGCCAGCCCGTGTCCATCCCACTCAGAGTCCGCTGTCAGTCATCAACACCACGTGCCATAAACCATGAGCCGCCAGTCGGCAGCTTCAGCGCGCCCGCCACTGTCTGCGTACCCGTTCATTCGCACATCCGTCCAGCCACCCACCCATTCATTCACTCATTGCCTGGCGTGTGCAAACGCGTCCGCCCATTGGCGTTCTGTCGCTGCTTTCCGTCGGCAAATGTATTCTTTCGGCGTAAATTTGTATTTTCGACTACATATTACTCTTTGTCGGCCTGCGCGTGGCTGCTCGGTGGTTACGATATGGCTGTCATCTAACCCAATTTCTCACATAGGATATGTATTGTTGTGATATCGTAAAAATAGTTCAACAACTTTTACTTGTCCGTCTCGCATCTTGCCTAAGTAAAGTGCCCGTCAACAACTTGGTTGGAGATGGAAGATATTTACAATATTCAGCATTTTCTGTTTTTGCTATTATTTAGCGTTGTTGTTGTTGTTTTTTTTTGTTTGTTGCAGACAAAATGAGCTCCCGCACATGTACAGCACCACATGTACGGCCGAATACGTACGTGGATGTGCACTGGCGATGCCAATATTTGGAAATTTTCCAATCCCGGGATTTTCGGGACTAAAAAAATAAAAAGTATTCGCGATTTGATTAAGCTGTACAATTCTTTACATCTACGTACTTTGTTTTAAAAAATTCGTTGCAAACATAAATTATGTGATTAACCCTAATTCCCAGAATTTTAAAAGTAACGTAAACCAATAAGTGAGACTGTCAGGCTTATATGAGCTAAATTACTGAAAACATTTGTTTAAAAAGTACAAAAACTGTCTAAAATGTTTAATTTATAAATGCAATATAATTCTAACATTCCATTAGAGGATTACATAAAATAATGGAATCGAAACTCTTTTGGATTTATCACCATTTGAAATCTTTAGTGAGACTGTGAGGCTCACTTCTGGGAATTAGGGTTAATTGTGGTCTATATTTCTTACCGATTAGGTAATATTTCTCATACACACTGGATTTTAAGCAGATATAATACAGATGGTTGCTTATATGCTTATATTTTTAATTTCGCGCAAAACTACAAGTTTACATGCGGAAATTATTTAGACCATCTGCTGGTTATATCATCTGCAGGGAGTTGCTATTGTGCAGGGAGGGATGTACTTACTTAACCCATTCAAACCTGACCCCAGAAAGGCTTGTGCGATTTCCATAAAATTTTACACAATCTTATTAATTGACCTAATCAAGAAAAAAAATCAAGCAAAAAATTCATACCATGTTTTTTTTTTGTCATGTTTTTCGCAAACATTACACAAATAAACAAAATCAAACATTTGCGGAAAATAAAATGTGCCAATAAAATATCAGCTGCTTGGATTTTGACATTTTCACGCGTTGCGTTGTATGAAAATTGGCAGTGTTTAGGCCCAACGTTGCATTCGCGCAACACAAAACTTAAAGCATATTTTTTGTTTAAAAAATAAAAAAAAAAATTTTCAAAACTTATTTTTAAATAGTTTAGCATTGCAAAATGCAGCCCACTAAGGGATTTTGATAGGTTTGAAGAATAAGTATTTTTGATTGAATTTCAAAAATTCCCCAAAAAAAACCTTTGACTTTGGATCGAAAAAAACGTATGAATATTTGAATAATTTTGAAATTTGAGTATGGCAGAATCTAAAACGATCAATTCTTATCCAATTCTACCCATTTTCAAGTCTTATGTCTTTATGAATTACTTAATATAGCGAAATTCCCAAACGTTGCGCAAACGCAACGCTCAGGGCTTAATGGGTTAACCGGCTATAACAACAATAATAATTTTTTAGATAATTAAATAATTTCCTAAAAAATGCATTGAAATGTGATTCCGAAAATCCCGGATTAGAGAACATAAATCCCGGACATTGGGAAAAACGAAAATGTACCCCAGGACCCGGGAATGGCATCACTAGTGTTTACTTATGTGTGTGCGCCCGTCCGTCAATGCGCGCCGCACGGCTTGTGTTGCTGCGGATAAATATTATGACGTACTATTGCTGATAATTTCTACTCGTGCGGTAATTTTTCTTTTAATTTAGCATGTGGCTTTGCTCGGCTGCTCTTGGCCGTCAGTGGCTGGTAACTGGCGCGGCATTGCGTACACATTTGTCGTGAATTAACACGCGCATGTGCTTAGATAATGAAATTAGCACTTTGTCGCTGTGTGCCACAAGCCACGCAGTGCACAGTCAGCCGCACAGTCAGCACAACGGCCGCATGCGAATGGATGGGATCGCTCAGTAGTTGTGGGCAGGAAGAGTTGCCGCGGCGTCGAGTCCGCATACACTGCCCACCGTAACGGCTTTGGCAATAGCTTTGCTAGCTTTTGCTAGCAATAGGGGTCGCACGCTCCGTCAACCAGCCAGCCCGGTCGTTATTGAGCGAGCGAGCGGGAAGAGGTGTGTGTAATTTGCTATCTTTATGTCGCTGCCGCTTTAACAGTTTGTATTGAATTAATTTGCATTTTAGGGGCTTAACTGCATGTGTCATAATTCGGCAGAACGCTCACAGTCAGACGAATGTTGGCAAGTCGGAACATTTTGTCTCGCTTGCATTTGCTTACCTTTTCTTGACTTCTTCCTCATTTGAGCATAAAGTTAAGGGTTAAATTGTTTCCATCGCCATTCCAAATTTGTTTTTTTTTGCTTGTTTGCCTATGAGGGGTATGACAATTTGCTAAAAAGGTTCGAAAATCCCGAACCATCAGACCTGCCAAATAGTGACCAACAAATACAAACTCGAATACGTGTGTTTTCTTCAAAGCTACTCGTAGCGCATAACTTTGAGGCAGCAAAATAAGATAGTTTGTCTTCGGATTTAATTTTGAGTTTTGCTGCTGTTTTTGTTATTTAATCAATGACAGACACACCGAAATGAGTGCTGTCGGGCCAATTATTCGCAAAGCCGCATGCAAGCCGATGATAAGCTTTGAAAACGAACGAAAAGCAGCAAACGCAAAGGAAAAAGCAAAGCGTTCGACTTATGCTGCTTCGCGTGGAATATAAGTTTGAAATTCTATAAAACGTAATTACAGACGCGTACACGTGCCATGCTTTTTTGCCTTTTAGCTTTGCGTTTTGCTTGGTTTTTTAGTGCGGCAGTGTAAACATTTGTTTTTATTGATGTTGTGTCATTGTTGTTATTGCTGGCTTTGATTTTATTGCTGTTATGTTCTGCATTGGCTGTTGTTGCGCTTTTTGCTGTGCCCACACGTTTTGCAAGCGTAAAATGAACAGCCACACAACCATTTCAACAATCTAAATACCAACAATGGTGGTAGCAATAACCGCAACCAGTCCACAGTGGTCGGACTTATATGGGCATAGCGGTCAAAAATACTTCTAGCAGAGATATCAGCCTGAAACTTCGGTCACAGGTTCCTGAGAATGTAGAAATGATTTCATGTGAAAATGGGCGTGGTCGGACATCTATACGCCTGCCCCCTTGTTAGGAAATGGTAAAAAATTTGTCCATGTTTTTTTTTAAATGAAAAACTAATTGTTTCCAAGATTTTGTTCGACAAAATTTAAATATATACAGGCTCAGAGGCGCACCTGGGGTTTTGGGGAGTTCAAGCCCCCCAAAAAAATTAAAAAATTCTGGTGAAAATTATGGTTTCAAGCAGTATTGGGCTCAAAAGTTGTACGCAAAACTTTATTAACTCAAAACCGAGCGTGAATTAAAATTTTATGAACAGAAGGTGGAAGAAAGTACCATGGATACATCTCTATCAGCCTCTTAGCAGTATCGAGCGCAAAATTCCTAAATTTTTCAAAATTTATTTTTTAACCTGAAAACATAGCTTTAGCTTTAACTTAAAATTTAGCACTTGTATAAATCATATTTTAACTTTAATGATCCAAATTTGGTTAGAAAAAGTTTTCAATATGACACATTTTTAACTGATTTAACTGATGGCAGCTATATGATACAGTTGGGCGATCTTGTTCAAATTTAAATATGCGATTCATATTATATAGAAATCTCAAATACGAAATTTTGTGAGAATATCTTTAAATATGCACTTGTTATGACATTTCTTTTGCCAGATTTACTAATTCGCCCACTTTGTGGGGTGTAAAACCCCTTTGCTCCCTTTTTCCCTTCCACATTTGGACCACAAACCTCTTCACCATTACCAACTGGTTTCAAAAATATTAAAACTGTCCTTTTAAGACATATGAAAACAAAAATATTTACATAAGTAAATAATTTCAGCCACCGTATATAAAAATTGGTGCCAAGGTGAAGGTTGAAATAGAGAAGTAAAAAATTGCAAAACACATTATATTTACGTCACTTTATTTAAAAACAACAACACAATAACACAAACAAACAACAACACCACAGCACAAAATGCCAAGCTTCTTTTGCACTTCTGGGTTTGCGCCCCATTTTCAGTAAAGACACTCACAGTCTGTGGAAGATTGCATGAAGCCTCGCAAATTCTGGCAGCTGAAACTAACACATTTTAATCTCAAAATGTGACTTAATATTAAGAAATAAATATCAATGGGGGCAACGCGGGGGAACACAACTAAAACTTTAAGTGAAATTCTAGAATTCAGACGAAAAACACAGAATATAGTAGTTGTGATATTTGATTTTTGTTTTTAAGTACACATACATTTAAATATATCTCATTAAATAAAATTAAGTTCAATACCTGTGTGTTCAATATTCATTTTTTAAATTTTAAATTTGGTAATTTTTTAATAAAGTTTTTAACACTTCAAAATTGATTATTGTAACACGCTGCTCACACTGCACTAACCAAGTGAACAAACTTCTGATACTATTTGCAGAAAGTACCGCAAAAATCACACCAAAAAAAAAAAAAATTTACCGTTAGAAAGCTTGATTATATGGGAGACCATCTAGGTACTTTTAATTTTAAAATTTGAACTTCGATTTTTTTTATTTTTGGCCTATGGCAGCGACCACAGTGCAGTCGCAGCATAACATCAATGTCACTTTGTTTACATTCGTGTAAGTTTGAGGGAGTTTATCAAATAATAACATATAAAATAAAATAATATAAAATAAAATAATATAAAATAAAATAAAATAATAAAATAAAAAAATAATAATTAATGCGAGACACCAGCAGCAGTATTGCTGTCGCTTGACGGTGAAAACTTTCGACAAACTACTCACTTTATTTCTCTTTGCAGAGCCTGACCGATACGCAAAAATGGCGCCTACAATATGTTCGGAGAAAAAACGCCAAATACGTCCCGGCACCAAAGACATACGACGACAGTCCACCACCGTGGCCACGGCGATGACGACGGCGACGACGAACAGCTCCAATCCAATCTCCAATTCAACCATCATCAGCTACGGTGAGTCTCGCGTGTGCTGCCACCGAGTATGTGCGCTCGCCACTACACGGCACACGCGGCGTATACATAATCGCACCAAGCTGCACGCACACACACATACATTCATCATTCTGATTAAATGAGATTTTACATAAGCTCGTCTTGTTCGCCATCTCTCAGCCACTCAGCCACTCGGCAACGAAACACGCCGCGGCGCCGCCGTGCTCAACGTGGCTTGATTGCGTGCGGCAATCGCGGGATGGCGGTTGGCAAAAGGATCGGCAAAAAATTCACACCGCACCGTTATATTAATTCATCTCTGGCTTCCCATTTGTTGGCGCAGTCACCACATGCACGTCGCAAACGCGCGCACGTGGTGGCGCAGTTGTCTGCCGAGTGTTGGCCGCCCATTGGCGGCAGTCGCCGTGCACGTTGCACTTCCCTTTGGCGTTACGAATGCAAAGGCGATTGGATTAGTGCGAGAGCACGCCATTTCTTTTGCGCCTCGCGAAAATGAGGCGGTCGCGGAACTTCGCATATGGTTACGTAGTTCTGCGTTTGCATATCTATAATCTTATAGCGGATTTGCATACACGTTGAGTGCTCCCTCCACAGCGCCAGTATGCGTCCCAACTGCATAAAAGTGATTGAAATGCTCCTAAGGTGTCGTAACGAATTCGCTCAAGTTGGATCCATTTAATTAAATTCGCACTGTGAGAAATTGGTGCAGCGTCGACCTTAGCGTATTTCCGAAGCAATTGTAGATTAACTTACATTTCGTAAAAGTTTATTTGCAATTTTAACAAACTCTACACGATCTAGGCAAAAATACTGCAACCAACTTTGGGCTCAATCGACTTTTATTGCAATCTAAGCGCATATATTTGAATTGCTTGTTTCTGTGTTGGAAGGTCCAACACCTTCCATCCCAAAAATTGCTTTACCAAAACTACCATACAATTTCCTACAAAATTGTGTAGAACCTACACAGGTTTAATTGTTGTAATTAATCAAACGAGCATTTTATCAGCTTGCAAAGTATTTACTTTACTTTCTTTACGGTTTAATAATAATAATAATAATAACACTGTGCAAGTCCAAAATTTAGACATGGGGGGACCTACTGGGTGAGTTTCCTATAGGTATACTGAGTTGAGATCCACCAGCCGTTTGGTAAGATTGGCTCTAGTTTATGAGAAATCCGACTTTGAAGTTTGGTAATTTTCGTCAAATTTGTCGCTTAAGTAGGTCCTAAATCGTTCCGAATATCGCTTTACTGTCTTCGGCAAGTTTGTAGATATTTTAACGACCAACACATTTGCTTAAGACACCAATCCAAAAAAAATACATTTAGGACCTACTTAAGCGACAAATTTGATGAAAATTACCAAACTTCAAAGTCGGATTTCTCATAAACTAGAGCCAATCTTACCAAACGGCTGGTGGATCTCAACTCAGTATACCTATAGAAAACTCACTCAGTAGGTCCCCCCCATGTCTAAATTTTTGAGGGCAAATTTCACGCACAGTGTAATTGACTGGCACGACAGCCCGCTTGCGCGAGACTAAGGCCTAGCTTCCCGCAAACACCCGTGTTGTGCGTGTGAATTTGTACGCGGGTGGAAGGGACCTACAGTTTAATGCCGGTTCCGAACGGCAGGTTGGGAGCTTTTTCATAAGCAATTTTTACTCTCAGAGGTTTGCCATTTCCAGCTGAGAGGACAGCCACCGAAAGAGAAAACGAGTTTTCCCGTTATTTTTTTTAGGTGTTATTACAGGCAGTATTTGAACCTGAGGTTGCTGCCTTCGACTCGCGGTCCAACGCACTAACCAACTGAGCCACGGCCGCTGCCGTTTCTTTACGGTTTACTCGTTAAAAATAATGTCAAACATTAAATTAAGCTGTCGCCAGTGAATTTGGTTATTTGAACATTCGTAGGTAGACTTTTCCCGCTGTGCATAGCGTAGCACAACACGTGCATGTCGTCGTCTGGCGGCAGCTTCGCCGTCAATCTCTCATTGACAGCTCGTACTTCGCACTCGCCCCAAAACCCATTTCCCCACCATCAACTCTGCTCCTGCGCTCTCACTTTGGCGGCGGTGTTGGTGATGGTAGCATAAATAAGTTCGTGCAATTAATTTTTTCCAACACGAGCACAGCTCCTGGCACATTGAGCAGCACGAGCGCGCACAGCCTAGCGAACAAGTTTGCATATACGGCGACGTTGCTAGCTGTTCACGTAATGAGTCAGGGCTTTTGAGTCGGCGGCGTGTTTCGTCTCGTTCTCATTGCGCTAGCGACGGCGATTGCGATTGATATCCAGTGTGTACAACGCCGCAGAACAGCAACATTGATGTGCGGATTCGCTCATTGCGGACCTCGGTATGCGACTCTTTTGTGGCCTTTAATTAAGTGTGACAAATGACTGAAAATATTTAGTAGCGATAGCTGCAACAATGGCATTACCAAATGTACTAACAACAACAATAACCGTACATATACCTGACTGCGGCTGTTGAATGGAAAATTGCCCAACATGACGGAATGAGAGGAAAAACGAAGATCCACAGTTCATTTTCCCACCCTCGTCCACCTGAGTTATTGCGTTTTTTTCTGCACTCTTCACATGGATTTTGAAATTGCATTTCCAGAGGTGCAGCAGGAAAAGTCTTTTGCCGTAATTGCCTGACGTTCGAATCGCAGCGGAGGCCAGTAATTCGACTAAAAAACTGTGAAGCACTCGTGATTTCCGGATTGCGGAATTTCCATCTCTAGCGCGCATTTTTTGAGCATTGAGGCATTGCAGCGTTAACTGCGGCGGCATTGGCAGAAGCTGAACTGGCGCATGCAGCGGGTCGTGCGGCTGCGAGGAGGCGCCGACTGCGAGTTTTTGCCGACTTGGGCGTTTATTTTGTATTTTGCTATGAGTCGCCGGTAGATATGCGGAAAACAATTTCCGCTGGAGTCGGTAAACAATTGCGCTTGAAATGTAGGTCATGCGTAGATGCAGGCAACACGCTAAGCGGGGCTGACGAGGGCGAATGGGCGGCGAACAAGATAAAGTTGGCCAAGTTTACTTTTACCTTGTGGCCATTCATTTTCATATGAGGAAGTTTTGAAAAGTTTGAGCGCTATTGTAAAAACGTGTGCAACGCGACATAAAATTGAATAGCATTTTTTCCGCTTCTATTTCCAGCTGCAATGTTATTTTCTCAAAATCTATTTCTGCCACTTCCGATTGCACAACCACTTTGTCAGTCATTCTTGACTCGACGCCCGCGTCTGCTGCCACATTTTGCGGTCTGCCGGTTACTGGCAAGTGTTACAGTTTTGCGAACTACTACAGCGATAAGCCGGACCAGCACGCCAGGCTGGACCGTGTGTTGTGCCCACACATTGCCAACATGTCGGTGGCACTTATTGTTTGTCACGTTTTCGCTCACGCCCGGACCAAGTTGCAGGCGAAGGGCACGGACCGTCGCCGCCGGTGGCTTTCTGATTTTGCGAATCGCTGCGAGGCAGCAATAATAAGGGATGTGGAAGGGGTTGTTGTTGCGGGGAATCGCTAATTTTCAGTTGACAACTTGTGAATTTATTTAAATTTCAACTATGAACGCTGCATGGCAAAGTGATCACTTGATTTGTAATATGTAATATGTCTCCATGACATATGGTGGGTGCGAGTGAGCTTAATTATTATTTACATATGTATGTACGTATATAAAATAGTTAATAATAATAATAATTGACTGGCACGACAGCCCAAATACGAGACTAAGGCCTAGCTACACGCAACCATCCGTGTTGTTTGTGCGAATGCGTACAAAATTTGAAAGGGACCTACAGTTTTATGCCGATTCCGAACAGCGAGTTGGGAGCTTTTTCATAGGCAATTTTACTCTCAGAGGTTTGCCATTTCCTGCTGAAAGCACAGCCGCCGAAAGAAAAATTGTTGTTTTTATTTTGGAAATTTGTTGTTTTTACACTGGAAATTAAAAACTGAACAACCATATTAAGGAAATCATAGCGCAATAAACAAAAGATAGCAAAATTATCGTTTGCCCTTTCAAAGGTCAACATTTCATTGAGAGCATAGCGTAATTATAGTAAAGGGTGACCAGATAAGAACGATAAGAAAATAAATTGAAATAAAACAAGAACGGTGTGTGATATCAAATTGATTGTGCCTTTATTTTGAAGTTAATATACATTCATGCTCTTATGTATGGAAGAGCACATCATTCAAATGGCCGTCTCGGCTTCGCTTAAGCGGCTGGTCCGATTTTTGATGACTCGGCCCAATATGTGCGACATTATTCTGGCAATGACGTCTCGAATGTTGGTGCCGATACTGGCCCTTACAGCGGGTATGTTTTCTTCTGTTCTCACCAATCTCTGTCGGGTTGGTGGTTCAAGGTCAAAAATAGTGTACTCACGCTCAAACTTTTCAACGACCGACCTCACAACGAAATTCACGTTGCGTACTTAAAACTGAACAGGAATTTCGATATTTTTTAATAATTTCCACACGTTCGGCAGCGTAAAACGATGCATGATGGAATTGCAAACATTGCTGAGACATCCCTGTTGGAAAAGCTACTAGTGCCATCTGGTCACTCTTTATGTGACAATTGTCAACGTTTGAGAAAGTGCAAACACGGTAGTTGATTTAGTTTGTTTTGTGGTGGAGTTAGAGCAGCAAGCAGGCGTTCGTGTTCATGTGGACGGCGCTATTTGACACCGTGCGCAGCGTAAAGTACTTAACATTGTGGTAGAGTGGAACAATTAAAAAAAAATTACAATAAGCATAAATGTCAAAAACGGGGGTTTTGTATCTTTGTTTATTCTTTCTAACTGTAAAAAAATCGATGACATTTACTGGGGCAGCTTTTATGAAGAATAGTTCAGAATATAATAGTTCGAATATGGCCAAACCCATGCATTTTATTCTGCATAGATTATCTTCAAACTACATATGTATGTATGTACTTGGTTAATTTACTGTATGTAAAATCTATTATTACTTTCAGTTGCCAAGGGTTCACTGAACGCCCGCACAGCGGCCTCACTGCGAGTGCGCGGCATCTCCACGCAAAACTCCGACGCCAATGCGGATAAAAACATGTTGCAGATGTATACGGAAAGACTGGAAGTAACTGATCCAAATGATAGTGCCAATTCATCCCAACAACAACATGATCAAAGGGAACTGCAGCTCATTTCCGACAACGCGGTCTCCTCATCCACACATCGGGACAGCGAACGCAATCGCACCGATGCCCATCGCTACGATGCATCCATGCCTTCCTCGCCCTTTGCGCACTCCTCCTCCTCCAGCTATCAGTATTCAGACGCGGACGCGGATATGTATGCTGCCATAGACACGGATGACGATGATGCCGAGGTACATTCCATAATAACTGGCAAGTGCAGCAAGGCAACGCCAAATAATCAGGTCACGCACCGCCAAATGCTGCGCTGCACCGTCAAAACAGTATTCGCTACGTCCGCAGTCAATAACGACGGCAACCACTGCAAGCAGCCAACGGCCATCGGCCGTAGCACCACTAATAACCACACCGATAGTAACAAAGACAACAGCAGCAGTGGCAGCGGCAGCGGGAAAAACACCTGCAAGTCCAGCTGCGACAGCCACAACAGCGACACTTACGCGAACATGTGTGAGATTAAGAACACGGAGGGACTGTTGGCCATTGCGCTGAAAACCATTAAACTGGTGAAGCGTAATCAGCTGCTGCAGCGGCGTTTGGCGCAGCTGCAGTTGGAGACCTCAGAGTTCATACAGTCGGTGCTGGCGAATCCGGAGAATCGGCACTTTCGCGAAAAAGTGCAACCCCAGCCGGCTAAGATGGAGGATCTCGAGTGGAAGGGCGGCCGGAACATGGCCGAGGTCTAAGCAGCGCCAACCAACACGCAACACACAACATGTTGCGCAACATGTTGCAGGCATAAGTTTTCATTCGTTCATTTTCTCGTTTGTTTTGTTCGTATCTAAGCACTGAACGCAATTTTTATGTATCTATACGGTTAGGCTTTTCGTGGCAACGTTTTTTGTGCGACAGTAGCTTTTAGAGCTTTTCCGATTTTTTGTGTTGCGGAGCCACAAATCGAAGCACAGCTTTAGGCATGCTCGCAAGCTTAGACATTTGTCAACTGGCAACCGCGTGCAATCGCGCGCTGTGTCGCACATTGTGATATCAAACTTAAAATACTTAAAACAAAAAATACTGTTTAAATGGGTGCAGCAACATCTAATTGTGCAGGCCACACGGTTTGCGTTGCGTCAACACTCGATCTGCAACAAACAGTCAGACTCGACACCTCTTGCATGGGTCGCACACAGCCGGTACGATGTGGGTGCAAAACGATCCTCAACCACCAATCGCTCACCGCCCTACACACCAGTCGAGTGATCTCAGAACTAGTCCGGCTATCAGTGGTGGACCAGTCTCACAAAAAGATGTACATACATACATTCATACGTACGACTGCAGTTACACGTGTAGGGTGTATGCGTTTGACGTCTCGGTGGGAAGAGGCTACGGTGTCAGCAATTAGACATGTTGCAGCCAACGTATCCACAAGCCTGCACTCACACCCCGCTCCATTAATCCCACAGTTTATGGCAAGTTCAGTGGAAGCAACATCACACAAGCTGCCCGCTCTGATCCCATTTTTTTTTATTCTATAATACATATTTTCTCCATCCGCTATTTATTCGGTTACATTATTTAGTTATTGTACATAATTTTGAAAATGTAAAAAAGGATTTTTTTATATTGTAGTATCGGAAATGAGTGGACGTTATTTCTCCAGTACATGTGTAATAGTAAACATGAGAATACATTTTTGACAAATATTATCTACCTAATTTTATTATATTATGGTAGCGTTTTGTATTTGTAAACCAAGTCCGAGATACGGACCGCTTGACTAGTATTGTAGTTTCACTTGATTTGTGAGCATTTGCAGAAGTATAACCGACAAATATCCGAAAAGCAATTTCACTCTAATAAAATACCAAATGAATTAAACGATAATAATGCATGCAGTGACGAACCACATGAAGCATGTGGACTAAGCAAATGTACACAATAAGTAAAATCTGTCAGCATAAATGCATTTGTATGTAGATATGACACAGCACTGTGCATGTGCACAGTAAGAATTTGTGTCTGGCTTTGGCTGACAGGCAACTGAACGTTGCTGCTCGCACTGCACACCCTGGTGATAATTAAGAAAGTTGCAGCTGCACTTTGTGCATTTCAAACGCGGGGAATCAAAACCTGCGTAGCACAAAATGGGTAACAAGATGCAATTCAAAATAATATTGATAAATTTACCCTTTCGCATGTATAAACTTTCTCAATTAGAACTGGTCTTGGCTGATGCTGAGCGCAGCAGTAAATTGACTATTGCTAAAGAATTAATTGTTAAGAAATTTACGTAATGCTAGATTTAGTTAGTTTTTTACATTCAAAAAGTTGCATGATGTTAGTAGCTACTGTAATAAGTAAAAGAGAAGAGGAGGTGAAAATGCGCACCGATGCAGAAAACTAAAAGCGAAGTGATTGAATCGAAACTTCCTTTTAAGTGAATTTCCATATGGCTGTAGGCACTCTTAGCATGTGCGCCACGCTGAAGCCCAGTGTGCAGTGGGAACATTCATTTTTTAGTCTGAATAAAAGTGCATATAGCATAAGTTCAAATAAATCAACTCAAACATGTGTTTTATTCATCATGTAGTTTGTAAGTTATCTTGCCAAATACCAACTTCCGAGCTACCTTTCACTCTCGGAATATTTCTAGACCAAACAACAAGTGCCTTGGAAATCCCATTTGGGTAAAAACATTGAACGCCGAAGAGTCATTGTTCAATCAGCAATGAGCATTCAACCAGGGTTACCGTTGTGCGACTTTTGTTGCATTTTGCAACCTTTTTGACGCTCTGAGACTTTTTGTGCGACTTTTTCAAACTGGTCTGATTTTGCAACTTTTTCCATCTTTGTGCGACTTTTTTCCCCTTTTTTGCTAAGTGAAATCCTTCTACCTCTTTTTATAGTCATACACTGCAAAATCACACATATTTGCACTTAAAAAATCATTTAAGTTTACGATATTCCTCGCGATATCGTTACCCCATTCGATTGATCAGCTGATTATTTAGCACAAAGCCTATAGTCTTTGATTTAGCATTTAGCAGCTAAAATTTAGCTGAACATTTTTGACATACAGTAAGAAGCTTAAAAAATGTTTTAAATGACAGCGCATGTATTAACTCTACCTCACAGCAGTGCATGTGCGGAAAGTATTTTTTCAAAATTAGGATTAATGAAAAATAAATTAACCAACAGATTAGTTGTAGGAACTTGCAAGTCCATACTATCAGCTCTAAATTTGCTAGATACCTAAATAGAAGCCTGTATACCAAGTAATGCTTGTGCGAAAATACAGAGACGAAGTTACAAAAAAAAGAAAATTTATGATTAATATATTAAAGTGTATACAAACACATTATTAAAAATTAAATGTAAAATTAATACACAAAAGTGTATATATTTTTTTTTTTTTTTTTTTTTTTTTTATTAACGAATCTTAATCAATATACAGACACGTTTTATAATTGCACCTAGTATATAGAAGTAATACTAACTAGCAATTTTGTTCGAGTAAATTAAGCAAATTAAAAGAAAAGCGTAAAGTATTTTATGTACATGCTAACAGTGTATATAAACACTTTTTAATCATTATTTCTAAGTTATTTATATCGTTGAAATGTTAATTTGAATTGTTAGTTGTGTTTTTCCGTAATAAAAAAGTGTGCCCCCTTTTTTTTTTGAAAAAACGACTTTTTTGTGCGACTTTTTTTTTTTTAAGAACGACCTTTTGTGCGACTTTCTCAAAATTCTCAACGGTAACCCTGCATTCAACTGTCATTGACAGCTTTTCGAAGTTCAAGGTGTCAAGCACCGCAACTACAACTGCTGTCAGACTACTGGACCAATGCGAAAATTTGAATTGGAAAATGGTTATACCTAATGCGTATAAAACACTTAATGTGACGTAGTATTAAAAACAGTTAGTTCAGACAATATGGATTTTTTACTCCAAAAAAAATAAAAATTTAAAATCGACAAAATTTGGACCAAAATCCCAGTGTTTGTAAAATTTTAGATTAGACAACCCACTGTCCAACCGCAATCCAAGTACAAAAGTCAAATAGCACACTTTTTTTTTTTAATTTTTCGGCTTTTCTAATTTCTGAAATTGCACATAACTACTAATTAAGGCAATAGGTATGTACTCAAATAACTATATGCGCCGTAGTTGATTTTAATAGAAAAAGTACGATGACACATGCGCACGATATGGACTACGATACACATTTTAACAATATCGAGCCATGGTCGCCAAAATATCGTAAGCGCCATTTTTTCGAAAATTTTTTTTTGATTGAAAATAAAAGTTTAACATCAGACGGATCTGTCTGCAAAATTACAAATCTCAGTAATGAATAACTCCCGAGAAATCGACTCGTCAATTTTATCGTTTGAATTGTTTACTTGTTTGCATGGCTGCAAAATTATCGTAAGCGCCACTATGAAAGCAAGCAACTTCCAACTTCAACCTTGTCAAGACGAACAGCTCCGCAAGTGATATGGGAATAACTAACTGTAATTTTTTATTTCTCCTTAGACATTCTGTTTTGTGCGTAATTACAAAAGTTTTGTTAATTTTGGTAGAGAAAACATCCACGTAAATCATGGAATCTTTGGCTGCAAAGATGTTTTTAACCCTTTTGGGACAGCTTTTAACCCGGTTATGCAAAAAGTAACAAATTTCGCTATTAAACTATTTTAGACCTAAATAGGCTATTTTAAAGATTTGAAAAGCCTTCCTACAAAGTCCTGTGAGAAGTGCTTATAGCAACAATTGTCCATAGTGGTAAATAACACAGGACAACAAATTTCGCCATTCCTGGTTTTGACATCAGTTCTAGGCTAATAAAGGGTCACTAAATTCGAATCCGCGAACCGTTTCTGAAACTTAGTTTGCGTTTTGGCAAAAAGTGGGCGCGTCATTTTTTTGAATTATCCTTGACTTCTCGACATTTCAGACCGTAAACCTATTAACATGATTTTTTTTTGTTGGAATTACAACATCTCATGGCTTCTTTTCTGATACTACTCATTTTTATGTGTTCTAAAAATCCGTGGTAATAGGGCTTCAAGGTCAGAAAATTTGGAATTTCAAGGTGTTTCTTTTGATGATGAAAATAATACCGATTTTTCGTTAATCAAGTAACGAGGTATATATACCATATCAAAAGAAGACACATTATTCAATACAACCGAGGGAACAGTTGTGGTGCACAACAAAAATATTCGCATCGAAATAATACCAAAAATGTGCCAAATGTGTGGGATCTAAAAAGTATATGTGAAAAGGGGACGGTATCGAAAGGTATCATAAAGAAAACCTGGATATGAACTGAAATCAGCAAGTTCAAGATACCTTAGCAGAGACTGACATTGAAGACTAAAGAGAAAAAAATTCAAAACAATTTTAAATACTTAGACTTTTTAATTTATTATTATTATTAACGGATCGGTTGTGCCCCCTTCGTGGACCTATAGTTCGTCCGTAAGTCCAGTATCCGAGAGAAATTTTAATATGTTACCTAAACCTCTGGAAACCCAGTTCGTACCTGGTATAATAAAGTCCCCTCAGGTGTTTCTTTCGTTTGTGCATAAGTACAGGGAATTCTCCTAGTATATGCATTGCGGTTGCATTTTCCTGCAAGCAGAACCTGCAGTATTCGTTTTCGCGAATTCCTAGTTTAGTTAGTTTAATCTACAATGCCCTGTAAGGATACCTGTAATAAACCTTAGATTATTCTTTGAAAAGCTCATGCATTCCTCGAATCTTTTCCTATTATACGTCCCGATAATCGCCTTGGAATGTTCTAGTCCTGGTTGTCCCAGTATTGATTCCTATTGATTATCTCGTGTTTCCTGGTTAGGACGGATAGAGCTCCACAGCAATGGGGATAGTACCGACCTCCGTCCCCGCCCATGTGGGCAACTCCGGGGGGTATTTTTTCATTTACTTTGGATTGTTAAATTTTTCTTTTAAGCTGAAATGTAATTTGAAGTTGAAATGGTATTTGGCATTATTATTACTTTCGATACTTCTTTTTTGGGTTAGATTTACCCAAACTGTTTTTTAGTGCTTTTACAATATTTCACAATTTCTAATAACTTTTGCGACTATATTATTATAAACAAGACAAGAAAACAAATTAAAAGGCAAGCCAACGTCAAACATTTTTTATCGTAAGCGCCACAGCTTGTGCATGCTTCAGAATTTTCGTGGTAGCGAATTTATCGTAAGCGCCATTAAATACGCTCCTGTTTTGCGAATCAAATTTTTTTATCGGTATTCCAAAAATAACTTTAAACCAATAATTCATGCACAAAATGGAAGCATTTAATAACATAATATAAAAGGAAAACACAAAAAACCTTCTCCTGTAAAATTACGAATTTGGCGCTTACGATATTTTGGCGACTATGGCTCGATATGATCACGCCAAGTTATCACCAGTCAATAACTCGCCCTCATTACTGCGGTTGATTGCAGTACCCGACTACTTCAAGCAGTCATATGGCTGTTGGACAGTCGACCAATAAACTCGGTCTTGAGGTCATCAGGCAGCGCGAGGCTATGCAATTTTCTTTCGGTATTTTAGTGACTATTCCAAAAGAAACTTTGTTTTTTCGTAGTGAACCAGAGCGCATTTCCCCTATTAATGCGGATGGAATTGGAGGAAGAATTTTAGGATACTTGACTTGAAGGCCACACTATAGTGTGGCCATAAGCGTTTCGTTCGGCTGCCGTGCCGTTTCAGCTACAAAATTACCATTCAAGCGAAATGAAATTCAGTAAACGCGCTACAATAGCCAACAACAAATTGAGACGCCTAAAGCGAAAGCAACAACACACCAAAAAACGACAAATCGACTGCACGGCAGCAACTGGTGAGCCCAGAAATGCAAAAACAATGAGGCGAGCGATTTTCAATGGACCAGAGTGTGAGCGCGTTTGTTTCTGTTCAATTTTTGCCAAATCGAAGCGTGAATTTTTGCTATGCGGTTTTTTGTATTGGGGCCATCACTTCAGGGTCAGCGCTGCGTGAATTGTGCAAGTGCTCGATCCCATTGCGGCTGAAAGTTGAAAGCAAGCAAAAGGTGAGCAGGCGGACGCAAAAATTCAAATAACATTTTTATGCAAATTTACGTCAAAATCTTTAAGTTTTTTTTTTATATTTATGGCCGATACGAGCAATGTGCGAGTGAGCACGACCCAATTAGCTGAAAATTGTGGAATCAGCGCGGGGAAAACTGTTGCCGTTGTTTGTTGTAACTTTCGCAAGAAAGTGCTAGCGCGGACGCCTGTTAGCGCGGGTATGCGTGACATACAAATTGACATTGGCCGTGAATTCGTGTTCAGCCAAGCGTCAGATCTGCGCTGCCGCTCGCGGGCGCTGCGGAAGGGTGGCGGTTATTATCAAGTGTCTGGTTTTTGTTGTTGTAATAATTGAATTAGGGCCAATTTTTCAGTGCGAGTTTAAACGCAGTTCAAACGTAGTTTGCTTGAACTTGGTTTAAATATAAACTTAGTTTAACGAGAAAGCAGTTTTTCAGTGCTGGTTTAACTGGACCAAATATTTGTCATTTGAGTGTGGCAATACTGGCAATATTTGTATCTAGATAATAATTTTTCTTTGTTTTGATTGTCATTCGTAAATAAATTATTTGCGCTCCAATAATGTACTTTATCAAAACAAATTCAAAATAAGCAAACGTAGCGCAAATTTTCCGTCTCGGGAAATCGAAAGTGTTTTTGTACTTATCGGGGAAAAATAAACAAGTGTAGGATGCTTTATATGAGGACCGATGAGCTGTAAAATATTATAAGCAGAAGCTTTGTTCATGCGGAATCGATTTTACGATCGCTTGTCCTTGTCGCCCAAATAAATGGAATTGGTCCGGCCGCATTCTCACAATTTCTAATCTTCTCAACACCGTAATGACACATCAAACATTTCTGCATGGCTATGATCTTCCTCGTCAGAAGAACAACTCATTGCTATTTTTGGTCGAATTATATTTCTTTTATACCGAATTATAGAGTAAGTTCGGGTAATGTGATATACCTGTTTGTTTTACAGCGATTCCCGACACATTTTGCCTTAAAACACACTTTTGTTGGTCTCAAACTGTTCACTGATGCATTATTTAGTATATCTATGATTATTAACTCTTTAAGATAAACTGTTGACGAGTTTTTTAATTAAAAATCAAAATATGCAAATATTGGCATCTGATAAAAGTGGCGGGTAATGTGATGTACCATTGGCGGGTAATGTGATATACCCGAAAAAACGTTAATTAACGGACCTATTAATTTCAAACTTGGTGAAAATACTCCAAATCAAAAATAATTAGAGACGTGTTTCTAATTTTTTTGGAAAATCACAATCTGACGGGATAAACCAAGGGTTAAAAATTTTTATCGAGAAACATGATTTCATGGATTTTTTTTATCTAAAACTTAACCATAACAGATTTTTGAGAATATTCCACTTCAAATATTATAAAATAAAGTATATACACATGTCTGTATACAAATAGTATTACTGTCATGCTATATATCACATTACCCGAACTTTGGTATATCACATTACCCGAAATTGACTTTTTGTGAAAAAAATATTATAGAAAAACAATAATAATTTTGTTAAGAAGAGCGTATCTCGCAAACTCATAATCGATATCACTGATTTACTTCTGATTAGCCTCGAACTTTGTAATAAAATTTTTTTTGTACCTTTTATGCTGTCAAACTTCGTGACCAAAAACTTGTGCAAGCCTACTCAAAGCACTTCATCACACTCACTGTAAACTATTTACTCAAGCACATCCAAAATCATGCAGCACGATTTTTTTAGCTGTTATGATTTTTTAAAAAGGTTAATTTTGAAAAAAGTCAACGCACCTGTGAAATAAGCCACTATATCACATTAACCGACCATATCACATTACCCGAACTTCCTCTATTTATTTTTTATTTTATACTTCAAAAAATAATGCTTTCGTGGCCCAGATCATTTCGCACACCCCCGCGAATATTTGTGCAGACGCGCCACTTCCGAACGCCACAACAATGTACTCATGAATTAACAATATAAACAAACGTTGATGTTCAAATGACTTACGCTATCGAGCACTGTTGAGGGTTTAAATTTAATTAATGCCAGCCGCAAATCGCAACGATTGAGTGAAAATCAAATATGTGTGAATTATGACGCCGCCAGTTTTCGCGTCCATGGCTTTAACGCTGTTTGGCACAGGCAGGCCAACAGCGGGATGTGCAGTGACTCACATTGGCACCAGCCAGCACAGTGCAGGTTTGTGTGCGGTGTGCGTTGAACTTGAAATTACCTCATTGTCGCAATTTACACAGCGCACCTCTAGCGTGGCACGGCGTTGGCTCACCGCTGGCTAGAGTCCGAGCTTACCTGTGGTGCTACAGTGTGTCGCACATCGATTATCAATTCCGTTCGAACGGTCAAGCGAGACGTTTGCGCATGCGCAGCGCTTCGTACAAGTAGGTAAAGTAAGCGGATCGCTTTGCTATTTTCGCGAGTTGGCCAGTCAACTAAGACCGCCAAGTCGCACTGCACGCGCGTTCTGATCAAGCTCAAAGGTGTGTTCTCCGTGTTCGATTGGAGTGATTCGACTCTGTGGCTGTATGTCCGAGACAGCTGTCTACGTTTGTGTACAGTGAGTGCTCAAGATGTGCATTAAGTGAACGAGACGCCGTTACTAATGACGATGCACGCGATCTGCTTCTTATTTAATTGTTCCCAATGTTTAACCAGTGCTCAACATTCGGTCCTTTTCGACACCATTCAATGACAGCAGTGAAAACTGCAGAAACCGGACAAATTCAACTTCGTTCCGATGATTACTTTAAGTTTTTCATAATTGGGTCAAGCGGCAATAGTAGCGAATTGCGATAAAAACAGATTAACTTTATACATCGTTGAGTAATGATACTAATCGACCAATACAAGTCGAATTTTAATGACTGGTTATGGCATTTAGTGGCGTAGAAGCCATCCTTAAGGACATCCCGGCCGGCGATCCAAAACATTCATTAGTGTTTCGTAAACATTCATTAGACGATATTCTGTGCGAATGAGTTGTGCGCGTAGGGACGATCGTCTCTGGCCGAAGTAGTCAGTCGAAAAGTGAGCCGGAAGACGGCAAGATGTCGTATTGGCGCAAGTTTTTTCTCGACGCGTGATGTGCTGGTGCAAGGGTGCAGGTGCAAGTGTGCTGATGCAAGAACCGAATGCTATAAATTGGATTTTTTGTGCGTAATAATTTTCCCAGCAAGTGTGCGAGTTTAATTTAGACTGGTTTTGTTTTCAGTTTCCACCGGTAATAACGGACGGTGAAAACAATTAGACATGCCTTTGGATCGTGGAAATCAAGTATTGATTAGTGAAAAGGACAACTATGAATAAAACAAATCGGTTGTGCCAAAAAATATGTTATTTTAAAGACTTTTTTTCTAGTGTGGCAATGTGATAGTGATTGAAAATGTTTATTAAGGATAGGCAATGGAAGGATTTTTGACACCCAAAGCTACGTCCCTGGGTTATCGGTAAACTAGAGTTAAGTATTGAAATTTTCAACAAGAAAATATGTAATGCGAAATAGATCGTTGGTGGGTGTGAGGCGCATTGCTCAACAGACATTAATTTAATTAATTTTCTTTTTATCCTCGGCTAAGGGCGGTTGGCGCCGGTGCTTAGTCGTTTTGTTTGTTCAAGCTTAACGAACAGCTCGAGCTCGACTTCGACGTGAACATTTATTGTATTAGCATCTCGCGTGCTGCCACTGGTCTGCAGTTTGACTGAGCAGATGTGGCAAACTAAAGTGAGATAAGGGCCAGGGGCGTTCGAGCGACTCATTTGCATATGATTTGTGTGATTAGGTGCGCTAATTATTGTTACTAAGGTGGTGAGCAAATTGTATATCAATGGCCAATTGTATGCTTTCCAAATGGGTAGCAAATGGCTAGTAAAAGAAAAGGTGCGAGAAAATGAGCAACATTGACGTTCGGACCGATCGGCTTCGCTCGATCAGACCATGTCAAAAGCACATTGTAAGGCGTGTAGACTATTAGGTCTCACGGTCGACGGGCAAAATTGTGCTTCACACCACTCCAAACTTTCGGACTGTGCTCATCTCTTCCTTTATCGTCACTTCATTATTGCTTCACATTAGCATTTTCAATGTGAAATGTTTCTCCTACTACACAATGTAGTTTTTTTTTGTTTAATTTGCACTTTGTAACTCGAACGCTTAATGAACTTCGTTGCACTTTGTTGTTGGCTCTGTTGGTGCTATGTGGCCGTTTTTTGGTTTTGTTTTGATTCGCACAACCGGTATTTGGGTTTTTGGCTTGTTTTGGTTTGCGATTTTTCCTCTACTTGACTGTTGCGGTTAATGCTTGGTGTGTAAGTATACAGGGAACATTATAGTATATGTGGTCGGTAAATTGTGCAGGCAGCTACTGAAATTGAAGTCAAATACCAGTGCGAACGACTTAAGGTAAGTGCGGCGTGTTTCGATTTCAAGGGCGAGTCAATAAACCGTCAGTTGTGGTTCTCCGTCGTTCTTTATGTTATGGTGCACTGTAGTTCCAAGGCTACTCGTAGACTTGTCCTAGCCTGGCCATGTAAGATCGATGATGGGTTTCTACGGTCAATGACTGCAGATGAACGCAGCGCTGCAACTCCACTATTCCCCTATACTTAATTTTTTCTTTTTTAAGTCTCGTTCCTACGCGTTTTCGTCAACGCCCGTCTTTGCTCTGCTGCCACACACAGTTAGATGTAGGCTGCTAATTGTTTATGTGTATTGCAAATCATGACTTCAGCGACTTTTCGATTTTCAGAAATACTTCCAACATTGATTTATTCTATTCTCGTTTTCACTCGCGCTTTAGCTGCATACCAAAATTCTAGAAATGCCGATGGCGTCGACGGCCAAGACACCGTTTTTAATGATTTTCGCGCATTTGTGCTTTACACCCGTTTACACGCAGTCTCTGGTTGACTTGGCGCGTGACTTGGAAACGTCCCTGCTGCACACCCGCCTGCCCGATACCAATGTCTTCTTGCCCGAATATGACTTCATTATCGTGGGCGCCGGTTCTGGGGGCTGCGTGGTGGCAAATCGCCTTAGCGAAATTGCAAATGCCACAGTTTTGTTGCTGGAGGCAGGTGATCAGGAGACTTTTTTGAGGTGAGTGCGGCCGTGTCGGCTACGTGAAGCTTACGACTTCATCGGATGTATAAATATTTGTTTGCAGTGATGTGCCCCTAACCGCTGCGATTACGCAGATGACTCGCTACAACTGGGGCTACAAGACGGAGCCTACGCCTAATGCCTGCCAGGGTCTGAAGGATGGCGTATGTAATTGGCCAAAGGGCCGCGGCATTGGCGGCACCAGTCTTATCAACTTCATGCTCTACACGCGTGGCCATCGTAAGGACTACGATCATTGGTCCAAGCTGGGCAACACCGGGTGGAGTTACAACGACGTCTTGCCATATTTTAAGAAATCGGAAAACATTGGGATCGACGAGTTACGCAAGTCGAAATATCATGGCCGCAACGGGCCGCTCGACGTGCGCTACACGGACTACAAGACGCGCATTCTGAAGGCTTTCTTAAAGTCCAGCCGCGAATTGGGTTACGAGATCACCGATCCTAATGGTGAGCAACTCATGGGTTTCAGCCGCTCGCAGGCGAACATACGCAATGGTCGCCGCTGTAGCACGAGCAAGGCTTTTATACGGCCAATCGTTGGCCGCAGCAATTTGCATATTTCTATGAAATCGTGGGTGACGAAGATCGTGATAGATCCCGATACGAAAGTGGCCACGGGTGTGGAGTTCATGAAGCAACGACAGCGTTTTGTGGTGCGGGCGCGCAAAGAGATCATCTTGTCAGCTGGTGCAATTGCCTCGCCACAGCTGCTGATGCTGTCGGGCGTGGGTCCGAGAGAACACTTGGAGCAGCTACAGTTGCCGGTTGTGCAGGACCTGAAAGTGGGCTACAATCTACAGGACCATGTGACGCTTAATGGGCTGGTGTTCGAGGTCAACGACACGGAGACGCTGAATGATCGTAAACTAGTGAATCCTGTGGATATACTGCACTATATCTTGCAGGGCCGAGGACCTTATACGATACCAGGTGGTGCAGAGGCTTTTGCATTCGTCCGTACGCCCAACTGCAGCTGTGGTAAGAACGAATGCAGTTTTATTTCTAAAAAATACTTTAGTTCACAATTTTCGCAAAACCTTTCTCAGATAAAGACTATACTGATATGGAAATCGTGCTGGGCGCGGGCTCAGTGAGCGGAGATCACATGGGCTCCTTGCGCGACCTGCTGGGCATTACTGATGAGTTCTATCAGAGCGTTTATGCGGGAGTGCATGACAAGGTAACCAAATACATATCATATCACTAGTAATAGTTCAAGTTGAGAGACCTGAATTCCGATACTTAGATATATAGATAACATTTTAATATACTTGATAGGAAACTTTTGGTCTAGTGCCAGTACTGTTGCGGCCCAAGAGTAAAGGGCGCATCTCACTGCGAAGCACAAACCCCTTTCACTGGCCCAAAATGGAGCCCAACTATATGCAGGAACCGGATGATATACGCGCCATGCTCGAAGGTGTACAGTTGGTAATTCGTAATGTCATTGCATTTATTGAAGACCTACTGACGGCTATACTCAACAGATTTTCAAAATCACCCAAACCAAGGCGATGAAAAAGCTGGGCACCCAATTTAACAAAACGCCGTTTCTGGGTTGTGGACATTTGCCTTACGCGAGCACCGATTATTGGAAGTGCTGCCTGCGGCGTTACGGGTCGAGTCTGCAACATCAGGCGGGCACTTGCAAAATGGGACCCAAAACCGATGTCGAGGCGGTGGTCGATCCGCGGTTGCGGGTGCATGGCATCCACCATTTGCGAGTGGCCGATGCTTCGGTGTTCCCCACGATACCCGCGGGCCACACCAACGCAGTTGTTATTATGGTCGCAGAGAAGGCCGCAGACATGATCAAAAATGCCTGGCGGATGAGAAGTTAGCGCGCCGACAAGTTCACAGCATTAGATATTTATGCAAAATCGAGTCATTAGCTTTAGGTAAATGCTTTTGTGATAATTTGACGTCGCAAACGTACGCATTGAGACAATTATTTAGACTAATTAATCCAACACAGCTGTCAACAAGATGTAGATGGCATTCGGAAACTCTGAACTTTTACGCAAAGTAGTATTCGAACATTTGTTAAAGCTTAAAATTAATTACTGAATATGGAACTTAGTATTACTCAAATAAAAAGTGTACGCTTTCTGTCAAAATATTGTATGCTTTTAGCATTTCTGTTTGACATAGGTCGTGTCTTCGCTTGAGCTTTTCTTGAACTTCATCCATCTGAAGAGAGAGCCCCGAAAGTGTGCTTTCAACGCGGAACTTGTCGCACTGCGCATGCACTGCTCACATGCTTTCGACACGACCACAGCCGTCCGAGGAGAGCAGCGTGCCACGATTCGTTCCTCTGAAATTCAGTTAGTTTGCGGCATTCGAAGTGAAAAGAAATTGCAAAGAGTTGCGTCGCACACACGTAACCAAGGCAATCGAGTGTAAAACTTCCCAACAATGAAGTGTGCTGGCACATTTCATAAAAAGCCAAATGTGTATATTTCCAAAAAATTAAATATAGTATCAAAAATTAAGTGAGAAATTAATTAAGTAAAAAATACTATCCTTGAAAAAACAATTGTGGCGAGCAAACAAAGCAAACGAGTTAGCGGTGCGCAGGGCGAGGAAGAAGAACCCGCCGTGCAGTCAGTCAGGAAGTCCGTGCAGGCTGAAGCGCAGCAGAGAGTGTGTGGAGGGACGAGCGGAGCGAACTGTAAGTGGCTACTGAAGCATTACGAGAGCACAGCATATGGGCGGGGGCGAGGTGCAGCGTAAAGCAAAGAAAATTAAGAAGGCTGTATAAGTGCGGCCAGCGCACCAATGCAGAGCTTGTTGTATCGTGTCCGCTTTTCCGTGCGGTTTTGACTTGGTGCCATTTCATTTTTATTTATTTTTGTTTTGTTTTTGCTGCTGGTTTCTGCCACCTGGCCACAAAGGCCGCAACGCCGCACTTTCGTTATTCGAGCATTCGCTACACTCGTCTGGCAGCGTGGCTTGCCACCTGCCCAACCGCTACGCTGTTACTGGTCTGCTGCCTTTCGCTTTCCGTTTCCGACTGTTCACCCCCGTGCGGACGCGCGACAAGTGAATTACTTTAACCTACTTTTAAGCTTTGCATTCAGTTGGAGGTAGGAGTGGGGGCGCGGGAGTTGCGCACATTGTCCCTATATTCAAATTATACAAAAACAATAGGAACACCAAACAAGAAGTAACAGTGTGCAGCACCTGAATGCAAAATACGCTCGCAACTAATTCCGGTCGAAAACGTGCGGTTGCTGTTGGTTTGCCATAGTCCAGGGATCATGCCAGTGCTTTGACTTTACAGAACTCTGAATCCGATCCGATCGGAATTTCGCACGCAAGTCCGGCAATGATGACACACAAGTCTTTCTTGAAAGTTGCGAAAAATCTTCATGGCATTCAAATATATTCAACTCTCTTTCACAAAGCCACTCGTATAAGTGCCTACGATTAGGAATCAAACAGTGGAGAGGGAGGTTTAATGGTCAATCAATTATTTCCGCCTCATGTTCCAAAGTGTCTTGGATTTATTATAATGCGCCCGCAGCTCGTGCCGCGCTCCATGCCGTGTCTTCGCTGATTTCATATGCGACTTGCGATCTTTTGATGGCAATTAAGGAAATACTCTTGAATGCTGGTTAAGAATCAGTTGACTTGCTTTTGCCGCGTTTGTTTTCGGCGCACCATTGCCATGGCGATTGCCCAACTTATTTATGCGTACGTGCACGAGAGCGTTAGTGTTAGTGTCTCGGCCTCTGTATGTGTGCACATAATTAAGGTAATTACATTTGTTTATTTGTGCGTGTGTGTGTGTGTGTGAGAAGGTGGGTGTGGGTGGGTTGGTATATGTATTTAATTGCTGACGATGGCGTGTGCGTGCTGGCGCGCTGTGGTCGGCGGGCATGGGGGCAAGCGCAGCACTGGATGCCTGCAAGTAATTTCTGAAGCAGGAGGTATGCGTTACAGTTGGCGCTTTCACTCGTTGGTTGCCCATGTGGGCCGTTACTGTTGTTGGACGCTGAAACCAAGCCATGCTACTGTGAGCGGCACCTCGTCGATTTCCTGAAACCGCTTAATGCTCCGGTACAAGCGTCGTTGTTGCCGCCGCATGTCGCGTTTGCTGCAGCTCAGGTGAAATGTCACACAGAGTAGGGGGAGGGCGAGGTGGTACGATACGATGCGGCGCGGTGGAGCTAAGCGAAGAACCATAGCGAGCATTGTGGTTGGATGTGGATTACATTTGGAAGCAATAAAATGGCGCAGACAGTAAAAAGTAATGGTAAAAACCACAAGCAGCAACGCAATAAAACGAATAACACAACCACCACAACAACAAAAGCGACAATGGGAATGTGAAACATTTGCATGACGCGGCCATAATAATAACGAACAGCACTAGCTGGGCGATTGAGGACCATATACGACACGTGCCCACACAGACGCACATACACAGTCACAGCGGTCGTCATACACGCACCGCAGATTGCTTGCAGTCACGTTCTCATTGCCGCCGATCGACCATTAGCAAAATATGGCGATGACCAGGCGGGAATTAACAAGGGACGATGAACGTTCCATCTGAAATTACGTTCATAACTTTCACGCTCAGAGTTTCGCTTTCAGTTATTGGTGACCGTTGTCATTGTACTTCAGTAAAAGTTGCAGTGCTACTTCCATACAGATTTAAAAGCATTTCGGGCTTTAAGTACTACACCATTTCAATAGATTGCAAATGTATACATGTCTGTATCGTCAGCTGCGTTACAATTTCTCCTATAATTGTGGCGGCCTTGTCGTGCAAGTCCCGTCATGAGCTGAAGGATAAATAGTGCATTCACCATTTATCGTTTGTTTCTGCCTCGCCACCCCTCCTCTACCACTTCCTCTGCCACTTCCTTTTGTCATTTCCCGTACATTACGCCTGCATACAAATGATGTCTCATCAAACGCAGCTGCTGCCATCACTGCTGCCATTAGTGCAAATGCGCGCACACACATGAGCCGCGTGCCCCGTGACGCTGCCACTGCGCAACATCTTGCGAATATATATTTGCACTTTGATGTCTTCCGCCGTCAAGAGAGTGCGATGTGGAGCACTGCGCCGCATCTCTCCTCGCTTCAGCGCACTGGCGGCGGTTAATGTGCGACTGTCAACGGTCCCGCACACGGCTCGGCAAGTCTGTCTGACCGCCGAGACAGGGTCGCACGTTGGCATTCATGCAAATGATACAAACAGACCTTTGGTACAAAAATAACAGCAAAATATCAGGTGTACAACTTTGCTTCCGCCGTTTTCCGATAGGTGGCTGTACCGGCTGAGGCTGGTTGAAATACATAGGTGGTAATGCCTTTAAAGTGAGTGTGGACAGTGCCTAACGAATTGTCATCGCCGTTTCAGTGACAGTTGTTCTTGTTTTCGTATTATTCACGCTCGAAAATGTCCGTTTATGTGCCCAATTCTCGCCATTTGCGGGAAGTTTTACTTTTCTGTTACAATTCGCAAAAAAATGCAGCTGAAGCGCATCGAATGCTCTCAGAAACTTACGGTGATGCTGCTCTGAGTGAAAGAACGTGTCGGGAGTGGTTTCAACGTTTTAAAAATGGTGATTTCGATGTCGATTTCGTCGTTTCACGGCGCCAAGGTTATGATTTGTATTTGGTGGGATCAGCTCGGTGTGATTTACTACGAGCTCTTAAAACCGGGTGAAACCATCACAGGAGATCGCTACCGAACGCAACTGATGCGCCTTAGTCGCGCGCTAAAAGAAAAGCGGCCACAATATCAAGAGCGACATGACAAAGTCATCCTCCAACACGACAATGCTCGGCCTCACGTCGCAAAAGTGGTCAA
Source organism: Melieria picta (assembly GCA_964056695.1). Classification (NCBI taxonomy): domain Eukaryota; kingdom Metazoa; phylum Arthropoda; class Insecta; order Diptera; family Ulidiidae; genus Melieria; species Melieria picta. The sequence goes on from OZ057398.1 coordinate 63,989,611, forward strand.
AAAGTACCTGGAAACGCTGAAATGGGAAGTCTTGCCCCACCCGCCGTATTCCCCAGATGTCGCCCCTTCTGACTTCCACCTATTCCGTTCGATGGCACACGGCCTGGCAGATCGACATTTTCAATCCTTCGAAGAATTGGAAAAATGGATTGCTTCATGGATAGCGTCAAAAGAGGACTCCTTTTTTCGAGCCGGGATCCGAAAATTGCCGGAAAGATGGGAGAAAGTTGTCGCTAGCGACGGACAATACTTTGAATAATACATCTGTAAGCACTTTTTCGCAATAAAGCTTTTAATTTTGGAAAAAAAACGGCGGAAGCAAAGTTGTACACCTGATATTATCTATCGAAAAACAATAACGTCATGCAAGGACTTCCCGCTCGTTTCAACCCCCGCCCTTAAGCGACTTCCGGCTGTTGCCGAAGTCGCTGCCATAAAAGTACGCAGTTGTTAACGTTTTATAGTTGGAACATTTTTATGTTATGTTTCAAATGTTGTTTTTGTTGTGGCTGTGGCTAGCGTTTGATCAGAGTTAGAGTTAGTTGCTAGAGTTAGATCACAGTTTTACGCAGCTGCTGAGTGGGCACGGCTGCTCCAAGCAGTACCTCCGACGGGAATCAGCAGTAGCCGCAGCCAGCATTATTAAAACACTGCGGAACGTCAACTTAGGGCAATTAGATAGTTCGAGGTGGTGGGCATGGTGCCGCACCCTACTGTTACCAGGAAGTAATTCCTCACAGGGCGTTCCCTGGTAGCAGTGTAGGAGACAGAAGGGTTTTTAGTGGGTAAAAGTCTCAGACACCGGCTTTCAATGCTTTTCCATCTCCAAAAAAAAGGATAACAGATTTGGCTGCACCGTAGTGGGATTGAGTTTCGATTTTATTAAAATGCAAATAAGCTCCGCACACACACAAACCAACACGCACAAGGGCCCATACAAGTTTAAGAAAAGGAACTTTAGCAACTTGTAGGGGAATTCTTTGTAAGGTGCCACCCCTGCTCGATTTCGACGTTCCACAATGGGGTAAACATGTCAAAAACCCGCGCATTACGGCTAATCTTAAAGTTACGGGCCTAACTTTTTTTTGGTTGTTTCGTAATCTGCATGCATGTAGCAATCAGAAAACGCATTTTGCATGTAAATTGAACTAAAACTGGCTGCTATATAGCCATTCAAAGTTGGGTGTTTTTATACTCAATTTCATTTTGTCGACGCAACTTTTTTGATGGGTGTGCTAAAATCTCAATAAAATCGTTGTTTATAAATATAATCAAATAATTTTTAGTACGTATAATAAGCATATTCCTATAATTAATTTGACATATAATTCTTTCACATGACACAATTTCTTGTAAAGATATAAGTTCTCAAAGTTTGGGCAAAAAGGATGATTTTTTAGGAAAATGTCCTACTTTCGTGGTGTATAACTTTTATGGATAATCATGGATAATCGAAAATCTTTAGGGAAGGTGAGTAGGAACCTTCATAAAAAAAATGATACCCAACTTGTCTGCGGAAAGCTGCGGAATGGTTGGATTTTTGGACTTTTATTCACTTCTCCTAGTAAGAAAATAAATATATTAGAACCGAAAACTTTTTAACGCGCGTATGGGTCGGTACGTTTATAACACTTGGTGCATATATATAGTATTAAAAAAAAAAAATAAAGTAAAAATAGATGTGATTTATCACCTGAATTAATAAATATGCTAAAATAAAAAATTTTTTATAAATTTTTTCGGCTGGTACGTAGGATGAAAGGCAATATATTTCAATAAAACTTTGTAAAGAATTTACAAGTGGCCTAACTAAACTCTGACGTAAAAATGGGCATAGTACGCCCACTTTTAAGTAGGGTTGCCATATAAGCATACTTTGTTAAATTGGAAAAATGTATTATATTTATATATTAACCAACTTCATCTGCACTTTTGTGGTTATTTATAACGGTAAGTGGGGGTGGGAAGTACCATTAACCCGTTATGAGCCGTATCAACCCATATAAAATGTTTTTTTTTTAAATACGAGTTACCCTACATGTATGTGTTTTATGTGGGTGTTTTATGAAAGGAGGCGAAAAATCGGGGCGCGGCTACAATCCAGAGTATTCATAAGTCAGTTTGGGTAGATTTAAATACTATAACTTTGGTTTTGTTTTTACTAATGAAGATTTTAAAAATGCCTAATTGCCGACTGTAGGGCGCCGATGCACGGTACAATAAATAAAATAAAATTATGGTGGACAAATCTCTGAAGAGTCCTGAAGGAGATGTCCAAATTTGAGGTATTTATCTTTAACCGTATAGATACTACAGCATAAAATAGGCAATGCGCGGGTTTTTGGCATGTTTACCCCATTGTGCGTTCCAGCAATCCAAGCAAAAAATTCCTATCGCCATTTAAGGTATATATGTCAACATCAATTTTAATGTGGTTTTTGAGGGAACAGACGCGAAAACACAGTCTGGGTAGAAAAAAGTGTCAAGTTCTGTAAAAAAAAAACTTAAAAATAAAAACTTAAGCTTTTTGTTGCGGTGAAAAAATAACCAAAAACTTATAAAAAACTAAAGTAAATATCAGTGTTGGACTTAATTTTTAATGGTTTTTTATAATCCGAAATGATATCCGAGCATATCGTAAAAGGAAAAAAATTATACAATGATTTCCAAAATGGCATAAAAATGTAAAGTGCCACCTTTTTTTCTTTGTAAGGTGCCACTCCCCTTTTTTCATTGTTTTGTGGTTCTATATCGGTAAAATGCCTTTTTGTTGCTCGGAATCGTCATTAAAAAGAATTTAAAGTAAGAAAAAACCAAAATAAGAAGAAGAAGAGTCTGACGATGCCTGCAAGAGTAACCAGCAAAACACCATAAAGTGTCATACACCAATACCTCGCTTTGCGTCGTTTCGTTTTGCGTTTTTTCGAAGTTGCGTCGCTGCTGAATTAGTACTAATTTTCACTATGCGTCCTTAGATTTTCGAAGTTGCGTTGTTTTGGGTTCGAGTCTTTAATTTTTTTTTTAAATTGTCTTTTTTTTCTAAAAGATGGCCCGAGTTATGTTTCTAATTGCGCCATGCCATCAAAACTCGGGGATTCCCTTTCTAACTGAAAATCAACGCAATTTTAATACAGTTTTATTTTCACTTTGTTTTGCTAATTTTAGAATTCAGTTTCAATTAGTGTGTTGTGCTTTTTTTTAAAAGAGAATAATAAACTTTTATAAATTTTTACGGGTTGTTTCTGGTTACAAAAAAGTGAAATATTTTTCCAATTTATTTATTGGCAGAGTTATATTATTTTTGATTTTTAAATGTTTACTTTGTTAAATTTTCTTTTTAAAAAGTAGTATTTTCGTAACCCTGGAACCTATCTTCGATCTTTACATGGTTTGCTATAGAAAATCATAATTCACTTTGCGTCGTTTCAATTTGCGTCGTGTTTTTTTGGAACGTAACCACGACGCAAAGTGAGGTATTGGTGTACTTGTAGAGATGCAGTTTACGTTTGCCTCAAATGCGATTTAAATGAAGATTCCGATCATGAGGAATAAATCAGTTCAATTTTATTTATTAGTTTCAATATAATATTACCGTTGTATTCGTTACCATTTAACTTGCATTTTTCTTTCGGTCATTTTATATTTAATTCAAATTAAATTCAATAATCGTTCATACATTTTCTAAATCATGCATTTTTACTTGAGATTTTTACGTTTTTTAGCGGTTTTTTAGGGGGTGGCACTTTACATTAAAACATTTTAGGGTGTCGATTGTGAACACTTTTGGGAAATTGGCTGTAAAATTCGTATTTACGAAAAATTTAAATGAAGTGTTATCTTGGATCATAGCTCTTTAAACCCTCTTTCCAACGGTATATTAACATTGGCGATACGTTAATTTTCTAACGAGTTATGCGCAAAAAAGCTATGGGGTGGCACATTACAAAGAATTTCCCTACGAGTCTGGATGAAAATTTAAATAGAGTTTGTCGAACGTGATGAAGCGCCTCTGCTCGCATTTCTCTCCATTGCTTTGCTATGGCTGCATGCGGCGCCGCTTCCTATGGCATAGTCACGTCGTTGACGCTGGCTGCATTAAACGAACATTATTGAAATTTGTCTGAAAACAATTATTTGCAATTGCAATTCGCCTGTATTCACTTTTCGAATGAGTCAGTCGCGCCGCATACACGCACCGCCACTTGGGCGTATACGTAACCTACAAATATCAGCGATCAACGCTTGTTCTAGCTTTAGTTCAGCTACTTGTGGGGCAAACAGCAGCACATTAAGCCAATTTAAATGAACTAAATAAACGAATACAAATTTACAGTGCAGCGAATTTCGAAGAAATCTGGCACACACACACACGTCACATCAGCCGTTAATGCGCGCTCACAATTTGTTTATACTTGCCGAATCGAATTGCTAAGATAATGAAATCAAATGCATAGACGCAAACAATGAATGTGTGTCAGTGGGGAGAGAAGAAGAGCGAAGGCTGCTGCGCTAAAAACAAAACACAACAAAAATCAAAACAACTCGGTAAATTTTGAGAGTGCGGAGCAAGAATCTTCTGAATTGGAGCGCTTTACGCATTTGAGGCTCTTCAGTCGCGCAGTGGCATAGGTGCACAACTTATCACCAACACCAGGTATAATACAACAACATCATTGTATGTACCATGACCGGCACCACCGCCACAAAACTTACAATTTTGTGTTTATTTCTTGGCGCAGATATTTTCTGAATTCCGATTGTTATTTGGTTTTTTCACTTTCTTGGTAGTTAAAACGTAACAATGGATGGGTTGGAATTTTCTTGAAGCGAAATGGCTTTTAGGAAACAATTTCATTAAGACGGTTTTAATCTCTCATATAAATGCTGCTAAAAGTGATGAATACGCCCAGGGGCGTAGCACAGGGGGCTATTTCCCATACCCTAACAATTATCAACATTTTCAGTGTGCTACATTGCCACTCTAAAAAAAGGTCTTTTCACCTTTTAACTGTTTAAAATGCATACTTCAGAGATCATGAAACTTATTCCGCTGCGTTTTTGAAAGATCCTATTCTCCATTAGACTCAAAAAACTAAAACTGGAAAAAATAAATAGGGACATAAACAACAAACAAACGCAATGAGCAAAGGTAGACTTAATGGTCTTGCTTTGCTCTCCATAGATATGGATACTACTCCAGAAGTTTTAGACGAAATGGCCAAAACCAGGTGCTACCAAATACATTTTTTTTATAACAACGCATATGATTTTTTTAAACTTGTGTTACAATAAATGTGCATACATTTTCTTATTTAGTTTATTGGAAAAAAAAACATTATTTTATGATACGCTTTTTAACAATAACAATTTTTTGTTGTCAAAACTGTTATGTTTCATTCAAAATAGTCCCCTTCGGATTCAATACTGCGATTTGCATGGTCGAAAAACAAAGGAATGTTTCAGAATGACGGTACAAGCCTTTTGGGTGGGTTTTTTGTCCTCGAAACGATTTCTTTTTCTCAGCAAGTGGTGCCAATTCGGGCGAATAAAGGGTAGGTTGTTGATGGCGAAAATGCGATTTTTAGTCAAAAAATTATGTTCTTCGAATGGTGAATTCTTTATTTCAATATTTGATCGTCAGTCCTTATGTCCTCGAGACTGTTTTTAATCTCGCGTATACCTCACACGAGCTCTGCCCGGGTATAAGTAATCATCACCATAAACTTGGTTCATCAATTGAAATATTTTGGTAAAAGTTAAAAAACTTCAATTGGTGCTGTGCTCATTTCTGCAATAATGACACAAACATGTTGTCACTTCAGATACTATAACTCAGTTTCCAGTGAACCAAATGTCACGAGATTTAGACTGAAAATCGGGAAGGATGGACTTTTCCAACGCACTAAATCATGTATAGGTGGCGAGAGAAAGGTATATTCCAAAAGTCCTGTTATGCAAGCCGCGTAAGACTTAATCTGCTACCACACTTTTTTCAAACCCCCTCCCCCCATGATTAAGCTCTGGCTACGCTCTCATCGTCATAAGATTTACCAGCAAAATTCTCATTGCACGCAATTAAACATCGGATTGAGTTTTAGATTTTATGGACAACAAAGGATGTCATTGTCACTAAACAACAGTACAAAATTTCATTCCAAGAGCGCAGCGCCAAGAACGACATTCTGTGCTGCGAGCTGTAAAGTTCACCGAATCGTACACGCGAGCACACACAAATTTATTGGAATTGTGTGGCCGTAAAAGTCAGATTCGTCTTTTTGGGCCACAGCAATGCACACGGGCACGTGCACACACCGCAGCACCATCTGCCCGCCGTACGCAACGCCTGCACGCACGCAATAGATGTTGAAATTAATGGAAAATTGAATTGGAGCATAATCCACTTCCACTGCTCCCAGGTGACGACGATGTCGGCCAGTCAGGCAGCGTCAGCATCAGTGGCGACGCGCTGTCGCGGATGACGAATGCGGAGCTGGAGCGGGTAAAGGCGGAGTCAATGCGGGTTATTAGGATTATTGGTGGGCGGGACGCGGCGTAAGCAAGTAGCAATAAGCGGGCAGAAATTTTGCCTCTGATTGCATGAAATAACTCAGGCTGATAGCTTCGATGCGTGCAAAGCAGCTGAGCAGTTGAATAAAGCGTAGATGGGCTGAGCAGAGAGAAGCAGCGGGTTGTGAGTGCGAAGAGAGCCCGAGCGGGAGGTGAGAAATTGACATCATTGATCATTGTCAAAGTTTTTACATGTATGCGTACATGCGGCACGGCATTCTGTACATTTCAATTCCTTTTGTCTGTCTGAGTTTCAAAGAAAACCGCTGAAAAGGATTGCATCGCGGTGTACAAGAAGAAGGAAAGCATACACAAATGCGGCACTTAAACATGGGGTACAATAAATAGCTCGAATATTATCCTGGAATATACTTATATGTATACTTATAAGCAATTCGAATACAAAAATCCCCTCACCCGGCTCTTTCGCCTACATCACTGTTTAGCTCGCATACAATTCTCATATTTACGGTGTGGTTATTGACATTAAATTAAAAGCTGTGAAGGATGACTTCCGGAGCAGTCTACGCTCGTCGATATTCAACTTAAAATACTTCTATTGAAATGCTTTCAATGCAATGATTTTTCACGTTTTGCGCTCAGCCTTGCAACAAAAGAAGACGATTTGTTGGCGTCCGCCTGTTGCTGAGTCACTAAAGCGAGGCGCAGCAGCACATTGTCAGCTCCCAATCTCCGCAGCATCTAGACCGCGCCCCGTTCGTTCGTTCGGATGTTCTGCCTCAACAAATATTTAAATGCTTCTAATCTATAACTACCTCGCTCGTTCTGCGCTCTTAATGCGTGTTTAATATGCGCTCGGGCTGCCGACTCACGCCCTCACGCCCTGATGCCGTCCATCAGCGACCCCCAGCAAATGGAAAGTAATCTCAACAAAATCTACGCACCCAAATTGGTGCTAGGGTGACACTGCAATAATGGCAGCGACGAAAGGAAATGTCGGCATTAAACTGAAAATCCTCCTCATTATCATTGCGCCGGGTGGCAAGCGGCGGCGGTGGTGATGAAAGCAGCGTAATTGAAAAATATGCCGTCTTCTTCTCAGCTCGGCCATGTGGTTGGCAGGCAAAAACAAAAATCAAACAGCAACAAACAAAATGACAAACAGAAAAACATGACTCCCCGTGCGATGCCGCAAAATACATATTCGCCCGAAATGAAGGAAAGATAAAATCCGCAGAAGGAAAACAAAACAAGAAAACATTTCCACATCCGCACGCAGGGGACTGGCACTTACCACCGCTCGAGGACGCGTATGTGAGTCGACGGCGCGAGCCGCCGTTTCAGCCAAAATGCTTACCAGGTTAGCAGTGAGCGCACGGCGAAGCAGGCAGCGGAAAGTACCGGAACGCCTACTGGAGCCTGCGTTGGCAGTCAGCCTTTTAATGCAAATCAGCGCGACAAATAACAACGTGCAAATTTGTTTAGCGTGCATATTTAAGAATTTAATTAACTTTTTAGGTGATTACGACAGTGTGCTGGTGTGCAGGCCGCGGAAGGCAAACGAGAGTACGCGTTTCGCTGAATATCTCAAGTGTTAGCCGCATAAATAAATGAATAATAAAATTTGTTTCCGATTTTGCTTGCTGTGAGGAAAATGAAATAAAAGAGAAAACGGCAAATTCGCTTGTTGTGGCAGGGAACAGGGTTTGATAAGGCTTAAACCGCTCTCGAACAAATCGTTCCACTTCTGTTGGGTAAACGGAGCAAGTTTTCTGTCCGCTTTCTTTGTTGTTGTTTTTGGTTTTAAAATATTCTGAAATGCTGAGCTCGGCAATTGCTTCCATCTAATGAAATTGTGTTTCACCGCACAAAAAAAAACGAAAAGCCAAAAATAAGAACGAACCCAACAAACAGGCATTCAACTTATGAAGCCGATTTTGCTGGGGTCAAGGCTGAGGATGAGGATGTTATGCACACGTTGCAAAATGGAGAGAAACTTTTCATTTACAGTTTCTGCGCCTCCAATAACGCGGCGCAGCACCGCACAACATGTCGAAAACCCGCGCATTACGGCTAATCTTAAAGTTACGGGCCTAACTTTTTTTTTGGTTGTTTCGTAATCTGCATGCATGTAGCAATCAGAAAACGCTTTTTGCATGTAAATTGAACTAAAACTGGTAGCTATATAGCCATTCAAAGTTGGGTGTTTTTATACTCAATTTCATTTTGTCGACGCAACTTTTTTGATGGGTGTGCTAAAATCTCAATAAAATCGTTGTTTATAAATATAATCAAATAATTTTTAGTACGTATAATAAGCATATTCCTATAATTAATTTGACATATAATTCTTTCACATGACACATTTTCTTGTAAAGATATAAGTTCTCAAAGTTTGGGCAAAAAGGACGATTTTTTAGGAAAATGTCCTACTTTCGTGGTGTATAACTTTTATGGATAATCGAAAATCTTTAGGGAAGGTGAGTAGGAACCTTCATAAAAAAAATGATACCCAACTTGTCTGCGGAAAGCTGCGGAATGGTTGGATTTTTGGACTTTTATTCACTTCTAGTAAGAAAATAAATATATTAGAACCGAAAACTTTTTAACGCGCGTATGGGTCGGTACGTTTATAACACTTGGTACATATATATAGTATTAAAAAAAATAAATAAAGTAAAAATAGATGTGATTTATCACCTGAATTAATAAATATGCTAAAATAAAACATTTTTATCAATTTTTTCGGCTGGTACGTAGGATGAAAGGCAATATATTTCAATAAAACTTTGTAAAGAATTTACAAGTGGCCTAACTAAACTCTGACGTAAAAATGGGCATAGTACGCCCACTTTTAAGTAGGGTTGCCATATAAGCATACTTTGTTAAATTGGAAAAATGTATTATATTTATATATTAACCAACTTCATCTGCACTTTTGTGGTTATTTGTAACGGTAAGTGGGGGTGGGAAGTACCATTAACCCGTTATGAGCCGTATCAACCCATATAAAATGTTTTTTTTTAAATACGAGTTACCCTACATGTATGTGTTTTATGTGGGTGTTTTATGAAAGGAGGCGAAAAATCGGGGCGCGGCTACAATCCAGAGTATTCATAAGTCAGTTTGGGTAGATTTAAATACTATAACTTTGGTTTTGTTTTTACTAATGAAGATTTTAAAAATGCCTAATTGCCGACTGTAGGGCGCCGATGCACGGTACAATAAATAAAATAAAATTATGGTGGACAAATCTCTGAAGAGTCCTGAAGGAGATGTCCAAATTTGAGGTATTTATCTTTAACCGTATAGATACTACAGCATAAAATAGGCAATGCGCGGGTTTTTGGCATGTTTACCCCATTGTGCACCGCCTCGGACAAAGAGGGTTCCTGAGCAAATATGCCCCGCACACATGATCCACGCTGCAACTTGAGTTGAAGCCACTCATCGGCGGTAAAATATATAAAAATGTATTTAAATATAAAAATGTAATATAAAAATTTATTTAAACCATTTAGCGATATGCACATTTGTACTGATTCGATCGCGCAGTCTAAGGTCGGAGTGCAATGTGCCCTTTGATGCACCGCCGTCTGATGTGCGCGCTCGTGTGGGTTATGAGCGAACAAAAGCGCAAAGTGAAGAAACAACAACACAACGCCCTATATAGCCGCACCCTGCATAGCTGGTTGAACACTGTTATAGGCAGCCTTGGCTGTTTTTGCTGCAGTTGTTGTAATGCGAATTAGCATTTCTTTCCTTCGTCACTTTGAAGTTGGCGGTGGCTGCTCCACGGCGCGCGGCCACTCAGCCGGAATTGCATTCATTTTCTTATGGCACGGCGCACAGTGTCGCGAGTCCATAGTAGCGAGGGACAAAAATAGAAGGAATAGTCGTACGACAATAAAATTTTGTACATATGATTTTGTTATAAAAAGAAGTTAATACGCCAAAAATGACTTCAATCGCCCCACGGACACGCCCACCTCCCATACAAACCAAATACTAAGGTGACAGTATCTCGGAAACTATAAAAGATATATTGATGAAATTTTGTACAGCAACTCGAATCATCAATATAAAGATATATACAAAAAATGGTGAACCTACAAATACGCTTGTAATAAAAAGAGGAAATATTACAAAAACTACAAATATCTGTGCATACTTATGCGCACCTAAGTAATTTCCAACCCAAATAGAAAATAATAATACCTTTTATTAAATTCAGTAAAGCATATATTTTCATTAAAAATTACAATTTGTTAATCTGTACTGCTAGGACAATCGGTTTCCGATGATGATTATTCAAATTAAACCCTCTACATCTATTTTTGACAAAATTTTAAATTAAATTTGTTTAATATTGCATTATATCAGAGTTTCGGTTTTCATGTTTAACTTTAATTTTCCTATTAACTGCTATAATTGGTTCTGAAGACATTAACAAGTTTTGCTTCTTTTCGAAAGTTGCCTTGATTCGATGGCAAGCCACCCAGTATTACCGAAGCCTTCCCTCGAATCTTCCTTTTTTTTTGTAATTTTCCTAAATCAAGTGGTGTTTGCATAATTTCATTTTCATTTCATTTATTCATTTAAACAATCATTGCACAATTAAGATTTTATCTTTTATAGTGCTTTACAAAGGCTTATATTAAGATACGCAATTGAATCTAATATTATATACCTACTAACAATTTTTGCTTACAAAATAAAAGAGAAAAGAAAAAGAAATTTAGAAGGGAAGAGAGATAGGAAGAAAAAGAGGAGAGAGCTATAGAATAGAAGAACAGAGAGAGGACTCGAGTATTAATCTAAATGGTATAAATATTACAAACTGCCAGCTTGAATCGCCGTATATTAGATTCGGCCTTTAAGTTATTCGGCAACGAGTTCCATAATTGTACAGCTCTAACGAAAAACATTCTTGATGAAGTGGCAAAATTTGTACGTGGCACTATGAAGTTGCATGTACGACTAGATTGTGCAAAGCTCAGTTTTAAGAAAAGATAGCTTGGACAACGAGTATGAATTAATTTATGCAAGAATAGTAAGGAGCTGCGATTAAAGAATGAGTATATACTGCAATCCAGTATATTTATGGAGAATTTAGAGATGGAGTCAAACTTTCTTTTGGAGTATACATATCTAGCTGCATTATTGACTAATAGTTGCAACTTTTGCAGAGACGCACTATCAGGGTGACCATATATTAATTCCTGGTACGATATTATTGGTTTTATCAGGGTTTTAACAAGTTTTAGTTTTATGTCTTGAGGAATAAAACTAGCAGTTTTCCAAAGCTGCCTTAGTACATTATACATCTTGCTGACCGAACAATTAACGTGATCAACGCATGTCAAGGTTGAGTTCAATTTAAATCCAAGACTAGTAACGACCGGGTGAGAAATTTTTCAAATCGTAAGGATAATGGGATATTGCAATGGCTTTAGTCTTGGATGCATTTAAATTAAGATTGTTATGTCTAGACCATGAAAAAATAGAGCTCAAATCATCATTTGTTCTCTGTATTAAATCCTCCACAAGACCTATAGGTGCAGAGAGATAAATTTGCGCATCATCTGCGTATAGATGTATAGAAACGTTTTGGCAGCATTGAACCATGTCATTTACATAAATACTAAAAAAAACTGGACCAAGGATAGATCCCTGCGGCACACCTGAAGAAATATTTTTTAGCTCTGAATGCTTATCCTTCGAAACCACCCTCTGCCATCGATTTGTAAGATAGCTTTCTATGAATTTGATTGCATTACTGCTAAAACCGAAGTATTTATCAAGCTTTCGGAGAAGTATAGCGTGACTAACAGTGTCAAAGGCTTTTGAAAAGTCCAGCAAGGTAAGAATTGTGAGCTCCCCTTTATCAAAAGCCGGTCGGATATCCTCCATTATTTTAAGCATAGCAGTAGAGCAACTATGTCCCTTACGAAATCCGGATTGATTTTCAATAAGTAAGTTATTCTCATATATATGCTTCATCATTTGAGCTAAGATATGATTTTCAAGTACTTTGGATAAGGAGGGTAAAATACTGATGGGCCGAAAGTCTTGAGGTAAAATGGGATTATTCTTCTTCGCAACGGGTACTATGTTTGCTATTTTCCAAATATCAGGGAAACTCAATGTTGTTAGAGAAGAATTGACGATATGTGTAAGAGACGAAATTATGCAAGGCAGAATAAACTTTATAAATTTCAGGCTAACTTTATCCTCACCTACTGCATTAGATTTAATGGAAAGAATATATTGCGTAACTTCAGACTCCGATGCATGTGAAAAATCAAATTTATTGGGCAGGTCACGCACTAATTTAGGATTAGGCTCAAAAGTACGATTTTGCTCCAACGGTTTTAATAAAAAGAACTCATTCATCACGTCTATATCAATTTTACAATCATTTTTCAGTTTAGGCCTCACACTAAGGGATTTTAAGTTATTCCATAGCGTTTTAGAGGGAAGATGCGAATTAAGTTTAGATTGGAAAAACATCTCCTTAGCCTTACGCGTTATTGCAGTAGCTCTATTTCGCTGGTATTTGTATGTATACTTCCCAGTTTTCATTTCTGTTACTACGCTTCCAAATATTGTAGCTATTATTACGTTTTTTGATTGCGCTAAGCACATCTCTAGTGAACCAGGGCTGTTTTTTGTTAGTGATTTTAATTTTTTTCCGAGGGACGAATTTTTTCAAAAAGATAGTTAACTAATTCTGTAAAATGACTGAGTTTTTCATTTACATCAAGCAAGAACCAGCAATTATTCCACGGGAGGGAATTAGCCTCAGCTGCTAAAGCTTCTACGTTAATATTCTTATGATCTCTGTAGTAGAAAAAATCAGACGACTCATTTGATAAAGTATTTAATTCAAAGTTATAGGAAAGGAGAAGTAAATCATGATCACTAGTACCACCCAGGGACAATTGTTCAAAATGTATCAGATTGGATAGATCAGAGATGCATAACAAATCGAGCAAGCTTGGTCTACAGTGCGGGCCAAAACGAGTTGGATAATTGTTTATAATGTTTAAACCGAGAGAAGACATATTATGACGCAAATTCTTAGATCGCTCATTTTCAGTTATTAAGTCAATGTTGAGATCGCCACAAAGTAGTATATGTTCATAGCATGCACTTAGTTTCGATATTTTTGAGAAAAAGTCGTCCAGATCAAGATTTGTTGGGATTATAAACGCACACTACTAAACACCGCTGACAAATATCGAAAAATTCAACCATCAAAAACTCAACTTGGTTAAGATGATCAGAACGGCAAATTATCTTATGTTGCAAACAGCTCTTATAATAGATTGCTATGCCACCTGCTCGCTTGTAATTTTTCCTATCATTTCTAACCACAGAGTCATCGCATAATGGATAACAGGAGTCGTCAGTATCACTTTTGAACCACGTCTCAGTAATTCAGTAATGCAAACCACATCAATGTTCGCAGACTCGAAAATGTAATTAAAGTAATCTAATTTTGAATAGTTTAAGCTACGCGCATTGATGTGGCATAACTGAAACCCCGGATGTAAGTCACTTGCCGATTTCAAAATTGTTTTTAAATTGATGTCATTAGAGCTGTCAGTCAGTTCATACTCCACCATGGAACTGTTGTCGCTTCAAGTAGGCAGTTTTTGGATATTCAATACACACGATCAGAAAAATACAGGTGCAAGTAAAAGTGAAATAAATTAAGTATACATTAAATAGAAAATCAATAGTATAAGAGCAAAGAAATACGAAAGAATTATGAGAGAAAGGAAATACGAGCAGATTAGGTAAGGAGAGATAACCAAAATTGATTGAAATGCTGAGACAGATGGAGAAAGATGAAAGAGGTGACTTAAATACTAAGCTTAAAGCATACATGTAATAGAAAAGAACATAGCAGCGTAAAGAGCTCAAAAAAAACATTCTAATCACGCTTTACTCCTTTGTTCGTGCTGATAAGAGCATCAACGTCTTCTCTGCTGCCCACCATTTTTGACTCTTCATTTGGATTCAAACGCACAAAAATTTTTCCCCGTATTGAGAACGCAGATGACAGCAGCTTCTGTCTCTTCAGTTGCGATGCATAAAACATCAGCTCACGCATTGTTTTAGTCAGACTCTCGTGTATATAGATGTTTCCGTCGCCTGGTAGATCAATATCAGCACGTGTGAGAGATCTTTTTTGACGTTTACAGAAGTTAGCGATTGATTTAAACAGCCGATTGCGCTCAAATGCCGATGCCAACTTTACAACAACAGGCGCTTGCTGTTTGTCCTTCGCGAGGCGAAGCCGAAATGCATCACGTATCGGCGGAGGCTCGTGCTGAGCTGCATTGCAAATTTTCGCAAAAACATCAGGCAGGTTCTCATTGTCCGCAAGCGGTATGCCGTTAATGATGACATCTGAAACTACTGCACTGTTTTCAATCTCGCTCAACTGTTTGAGAGCTGCGACAAGCTGCTCTCGAAGAGAGAATAAATCGGCACATTTGCTCTCAACAATTGTTACTCTCCTTTCAACAGCTTTAACTGTAGCCTTAATATTCATAATTTCAGCAGACAGCTAACCAATTTTCTGCATTACCCTTTCCTCAGAACTCCTCATAATTGCAGTCAGCTCCTCAACTATGATCTCTTTTTGATGAACAAGCTTCTTCTCCAAATGATCAAACATTCGTGTTTTTTAATTTTTCGAATATCGCTGCTATCAGTGGCGCACGCAGGATTTTGTTTCGGGGGGGGGGTTCGTGTAATTTTTTTGAGAACTTTGAATTGGAATAAAATTTAGATGTATGAATCTACAGACTGAGATCCAAACCATGTACAGTATGAAAGTATATCAGTATGAAGTGAGCCTCAAGATACAAATGTCTCGATAGGGAATATTTGTTGTGAACGAGCCTTAATTTTTTTTGTTTTGTTGCTATGACATCTGTCAAGCATATTTAGTATACATCAAGTCATTGAACAAACAACATCATATTTTTTCATCGTGTTAAAAATGTCGAATTTTGTACCAGATAGTGATGATTTGCGGAAAGCATTAATTTTTTGTTTTCATTTGAAGAAAAGTGCTGCAGAGTCGCATCGAATGCTTGTCGAGGCATATGGTGATCATGCTTTATCAAGAGCAATATGCAAAAGATGGTTTCAACGGTTCAGAAATAATGATTTTGATGTGAGAAATGAAGAACGTGGAAGACCACCAAAAAAGTTTGAAGACGCCGAATTGCAAACGATATTAGATAAAGATGACACTTTGAGTCAAAAGCAAATAGCAGAAATGTTAAATGTTGCACAAGGAACAATTTTTGTCCGTTTAAAAGCTATGGGAAAGATCCAAAAGTGTGGAAAATGGGTGCCACATGAATTGAATGAAAGGCAGATGGAAAACCGAAAAAAACACTTGCGAAATTTTGCTTCAAAGACACGAAAGAAAATCAATTTTGCATCGAATTGTTACTGGCGATGAAAAATTGATCTATTTTAAGAATACTAAACGGAAAAAATCATGGGTTTATGCGGGACAACCTTCAACATCGACTGCAAAACGGACCTGGCGAAACCGTTAATACTGATCGCTACCGATAACAAATGATCAATTTGAACCATGCATTGATCGAAAAACGACCAGAATGGTCCAGAAGACACGACAAGGTAATTTAGCTCCATGGCAATGCACCTGCACACCAGAGAACTGCAATTATTCTCTTTTTCAAGTCATTGGTTGAATAACACAAGAAAGAGTATTAGTGGATTTGAGTCAAAGAAAAACATCTGACTCATATCCACGCATACTCGTTTACGCATGCACACATATTTTGTGTGTGAACAATGAATAAGTTCTTTGCTGATATGAAACGGTGCGTGCTCAGATCTGTCAATGAGTGAATAGGTTCATTGTGTTATACCGTAATCACTCACAACACCAAGAAACACCAATGGTTCAATGGAATGACTTAAGTCATTGGAGTAATTTTCAGTTTCGCTTTCTCCTTAGTTGAAATTGAGAATATTGCAACAAAAAGCGGAAAACCAAAACGCAGGTCAATAAATGCAAAGCAATTAAATGAACTTTTTGTTAGTTTTTATTTGTAAATAACAAAATGAGATCAAATCCATGCTTTTTAAATATAATTAAATTAAAAGAATTCATAAATATTAAAATTATACTTAAGAAAAAATATACACGTACAAATAATACTCATTCTAAGTTAAATAACTAAAAAACTATAAAGATGAACAAAACTTATTTTAATTTTTTTGTTGAAAATAGAATTTAAGAAAAGAATATTGTCAGCATCAATGCACAGCAGGAACCAGATACGCGTCCAAAAGCAAAAAATTACTGTTTAGCAAAAAGCGCGAAGCACAACACGAACTATTACTCAACTCATCACACGAACAAGTGAGTCAAATCAGATTATGAGTCAGTAACCAATAGACACACAAAATACCGGTACATATTCGTGTAAGAGAATTTTGAGTGTTTTGATGATTTGGTGCAAATGAGTAATAGTATTTTGTTGAATTGGTTTGAGTATTCACTTGCACCAATTGTTATGGCTCATGACTTAAGTATACTAATTTTATTAGTACTCATTGCCGGTCTCTGCTGCACACAAAGCAAGACCGGTTCAGGATACAATCAAAGCTGGGAGCTGCTACACCACCTGCCGTATTCACCAGACTTGACTCCTTCCGACTACCATTTGTTTTCATCGATAGGACACGCATTGGCTGAGCAACACTTCGATTCCTGCGAGGAAGTCGAAAATTGGGTGTCTGATTGGTTTGTTTCAAAAGACAAAAAAATTTTATTGGCGCGCTGTCCACAAATTGCCTGAAAAATTTACAAAATGTGTGGCTAGCAATGGCCAATACTTTGAATAAAATGTTTTTTACTTTCCCATTAAAAATTAGTGTTTTATTTTCGCAAAAAAAGGCTCACTTCATACTGAAATACCTGATATGTTTCCCCTACCTGACATATTTTGGTCCTGAAAGCTCAAAATAGAAAATTTATTTAAAAGAGACTATTTTTCTCTTTTATTTGATACCCATATCTTGCACAACCGCAAATATTTGAAAAAAATATCAGGTGTACAACTTTGCTTCCGCCGTTTTTTTTCCAAAATTAAAAGTTTTATTGCGAAAAAGTGCTTACAGATGTATTATTCAAAGTATTGTCCGTCGCTAGCGACAACTTTCTCCCATCTTTCCGGCAATTTTCGGATCCCGGCTCGAAAAAAGGAGTCCTCTTTTGACGCTATCCATGAAGCAATCCATTTTTCCAATTCTTCGAAGGATTGAAAATGTTGATCTGCCAGGCCGTGTGCCATCGAACGGAATAGGTGGAAGTCAGAAGGGGCGACATCTGGGGAATACGGCGGGTGGGGCAAGACTTCCCATTTCAGCGTTTCCAGGTACTTTTTGACCACTTTTGCGACGTGAGGCCGAGCATTGTCGTGTTGGAGGATGACTTTGTCATGTCGCTCTTGATATTGTGGCCGCTTTTCTTTTAGCGCGCGACTAAGGCGCATCAGTTGCGTTCGGTAGCGATCTCCTGTGATGGTTTCACCCGGTTTTAAGAGCTCGTAGTAAATCACACCGGTTTTTTCTCTTCCACCACCATGTTTGTCTTCGACATCGAAATCACCATTTTTAAAACGTTGAAACCACTCCCGACACGTTCTTTCACTCAGAGCAGCATCACCGTAAGTTTCTGAGAGCATTCGATGCGCTTCAGCTGCATTTTTTTGCGAATTGTAACAGAAAAGTAAAACTTTTCCCGCAAATGGCGAGAATTGGGCACATAAACGGACATTTTCGAGCGTGAATAATACGAAAACAAGAACAACTGTCACTGAAACGGCGATGACGATTCGTTAGGCACTGTCCACACTCACTTTAAAGGCATTACCATCTATGTATTTCAACCAGCCTCAGCCGGTACAGCCACCTATCGGAAAACGGCGGAAGCAAAGTTGTACACCTGATATTTAAAATGTGTATGTCCTTAAAATTTTAAAGTCCTTTAAAAATCACTTTGGGTCAGAAAATTAAAAACTAAATAAGAAAAATTCCAGGTAAATGACCTCTAGTTTCACGCCTATATCAACATTTGGAAGGGTCACGGTGTAATATATGTAAAGTTGGTGTTTTCACTCAGTGCATCATAACGTTGTCATTTTTCTTTCGATTCCATTGATGGTAGGCTTAATATTTGCGCAAATAATATGTTTTTCATCTTAGGTCTTAAAACCAAAGGAAATAATTTATTTTATCTATAAAAAACATTCAAAAAATTATGATTTTTGAAAATGGTCGAAAAATTCAAATTTTTTACAACTTTCAGCGTCAGTAATTGCTCCAAATCTCATCTGATTTGGACAATCTGTATATCTCTGGAAAAGCTAAGGTATTATCTTCTGACCGACGGACATCTTGTGTTAGTCAGATGGTTCGTTTACGAGATATGTGCTCATAACTGAAACAACAGGGTAAAAACTGGTTTTTCCAAGATTTGAAAACGCTTCTAACAAAATTGTTTTGATCTTCAGTTTCGTGTTCAGCGGCCCAAAGTTAGTCTAGAAAACACTTTTTTTAGGTGCATTTTTTGTGTCGAGTCGTGTTATTGATGATTTAACATATATGCGACGGTTTTAAATTAAATTTCTGTACTAACTTAAAAATATTTCGGGGGGTTTGAACCCCCAAACCCCTCCCCCCCTGTGTGCGCCACTGGCTGCTATACTCCACAAGACCACGATGACAACAAGCAACCACGGCGCGAAACTTTAAGTCAATGCAATGATGTGCAAATAAAACAGAAAAAGTGAATATTAATTAGGAAAAACGCGAAACTCTTAGGAGCACCAAAAATGCACGTCTTTACTCCATCAGCGAATCTTCTTCCTTCTTCATATATAATAATATTACAAACAAAAATTAATAGCTTAAGCGAAGCGCAGCAGTGGTTGCTATGTTTTCCTGCCAACCATGCTGCAAAAAAGGTCCCTATTTTTGACTGCATACGTCACTGAAAATGTTGAATTTCTTAAAAACGTGCAAGTTTGTGCAGCTAAAGTCCATGGTTTCTATTAATACATACTTTCAGCTATATCACACTGTAAAATCTCGAAGTAGTAAGAAGTAGTTTTTTTAAAAGCTTATCTAAAGTTTGATGACACTGCACTTTTATTCCTTCGAATTGATGTTTCTTCAAATAGCGGTACAAGGAATATGGAAAGCAAAATAATAGAGGAAAAGCTTCCCCAGAGTTGCAAAAATAGTATATTTATAGAATATATTTACTTAACATAAGGTTCCATGGGAAATTTTTCAATAAACGTCCTCGAACTTACATTCAACAAATTTCAATAATTTCTACCCAAGCCACCAACCTTCACAAAGTGCAAGTTTGGTGGCCTGCCATCGGTATATAAATTGATATTTTTAAAATTCGTTTTCACATTTTAGTAAATTGAGGTATTTACTTCAGTACTACAAACTTATTTTTCTACATTTGCGACATTCATTTTTTTGATTTTGTCCCTACTCGCGACACTGTGCGGCGCGTAGTGCCCGAAGTGCACCACCCTGCGAGTGGGCGTGCTGCTTCGCGCTATGCTTCGAGAGCAGCCGCTCTTCAGAGGACTGAATAAGCGGCGCGCTGCTTTTCCTACAAATGGCAGTCGCTTCTGGCATGGTTTAATTTGCATGTTTAATGCGCTTAGTGCAACACAAGACCATAAACACACGCACACACGCCGGACGACCGAGCCAAAAAACGCAAGCAGTGCTTAGGTTTGCCACGCGCTCGTGAGGCACGCGCCTTGTTTTGTTTCTGTTTCGACGTTTCCCACGCTGACTTCAGCAGTTTCAAATAAATAAATCCAGCTATCCCACCGAGCATCCCATCAACATTTGCATGGGGAGGAATTTATTTGAAAACTTGAAATTGCACCGACCGTAAAAAGTTGTAGAGCAAAAATGGTGGCATGCGGGCATTACTTCAGTTGCGTTCCGGACGAGGCAATTTGCTGGCAGTGTCACCTAAGCAAGGAGCCCAAATACCAAATTTTGTGCTCGCGGCGGCAGCGGAACATTTGCAGGAGTTATTGTAGCACTTGTTGATGGCCAATAAAAAACCAAAACTCATCGATCGACCAAAACTTCGGCAGTTTGGTATGGACGTCTCTCGTCGCTTGAGAGAAACTCTTGCAGGAGTCGTGGCCGCAGCACTGCTGTACGCACAACGAGAGGCGCGCAAGTGTCAACGATAAATCAGGCGAAAATCTGATAAAGCGGACGCAAATAGCCATTTCCTAAAGTCCGCCCATCCAAGAGGAAATTGTGTGTAAAGAGTTGAGTGGAGTGGGTCTTGTGCACAATAATTTTGGTTAATTTGAGAACCGGACTAGGGAATAGACTATTACCAAGTTGGGTTTAAAAATTAAAGCTGAGCTAAACCTAGACATCCGACGATACAAATTTGCTAAATCTTGGAACTGCCATCTGAAGCAGACAGCAGCGATTAACCCATTGCTGCCTAATGGGTAAAATTTTACCCATGAAAATTGATTTTTTTAAAAAATCACAAAAAAGTCAATGTTTGAGATCTCCTAAAATTGAATTGAGTGAATTTTCCGGAGGTGGAAAATTTGGCGAAAGGTAGTGGCCCTAGAACTTCACAAAAATCTGCTTCCTAACTCACCTGTAAAAAATACAACTTTTGTTCACGTGTTTAGCTGATCACTTCACAAAGTATGGAAAAAAGCTACCATTGCTGCGTAATGGGTACAAAATACCTAATGAATATCTCAGCAACGTGCAGAGATATAAAGCTGAAATTTTGTTTCTGATCATTTTGGGTCACTTCTAGATCGTGTATGAAATTTTATCAAAATCGTATGGGCGAAACTGGTACCCGGCAGCAATGGGTTAAGTGCCTTCTCACTTCTTGCCTCAATAATTAACGTTTGATGGCCCAAACGCGCAGTCAGGCTTGCTGCCATGTTCCGCTTCTGTCTTCTTCTGTCAGAGGAATGCTGGCCATTTGCAAACGTCCAATCTGCTTGCGAGCTTGACAAGCACAAGCACAAGCACATTTCGATATAATTACGATACGCACACGCTTGCACACATTCGTCAAATATTGACACAACCGCAATGCACACCGCAAACCGTCAAGGATCCACAAATTGCTGCGCCTGCTGCGCCCATGTATGCGTTTGACAAGCTAAGTGGATATTCTTCTTATTAAGCACAACACAAATATTGCCCTTTGCAGGGGACAAAGAATAGGCGGCGGTTGTGTTGTAAGAAAACAGCAATTGGCAAGCGAAGTGCGGGGCGACGACACAGTGGGCGCTGATATAGCACAGGTGAGTCGTTAAAACGCCATTTAGTGCGAGACTCACCCCCGTTGCTGACTGTTAAGGAACGTAGAAACACTGGTTGACTGCCTCTGGCACAGGGTACGCAAAATTTCGGTTTTCTTCTCAATTCTGGATTATCTCAAATTTGCTGAATGTTTATAGGACAGATTGCAAATAAAAGACTATTATAAAAAAAAAAATTTTTGGATTGCCTATACACTTCACTACAAGTCACTACATAGACCCGCAAACCTGAGCTGCTTAAACCGTATTTGAATGTTTGACCTGTGCAACTTATTATATGTACTTTCGACTCCAAGTCCAAAACTCGCGAGTCCACGTCGCGATTCAGAGCCGAACATAGAAAAGCTATGCAAATGATTTAAATGCCAACGAATCAATTGCCAGAACATCTGCTCTCGCCATTCGTGTCCCCTTTTTGACATCACGTTGGCATTCGAGCACGTCGGCACAGCCATCATACGAGTTTGACGCGCTCCATTGCCGCATGTGGCGGTGCTCATTTGGTTTATTTGACTTTAATATGACAGTCACGATTTCGCTTTAAGTTCAGCAAGCTGCCATTACCAGACAGGAAACGGACCTTCTGCTGCCGAATTATTAAATCTTTCGATAAAGCTTGCTGCGTGACTCCTGCTT
The DNA here is from genome assembly GCA_964056695.1 of Melieria picta. Lineage (NCBI taxonomy): Eukaryota > Metazoa > Arthropoda > Insecta > Diptera > Ulidiidae > Melieria > Melieria picta. The sequence goes on from OZ057398.1 coordinate 64,012,200, forward strand.
CTTCGCTCTTCATTCTCATGTCGGAAATGGGAGAAATATTGTAGCCAACAGTGTTATTAATGACGCAATTGACATGCGAACCATGTTCCCTCTACTTCACTGCCGTCTATCTCAGGGCGAACCGGAGGATAAGATAAATGAACTGTTACTGCAACAACAAAGTGGCCCTCGAATTTCGGCTTGGATGTGCGATGGGCTCGAAATGGCCAGATGTCGGAAGTGAGCGCAGTGAATGAGCGTTTGGTGTTTTTCGACTGTTTTCTGATGGGGCGCTATGGTTGATTTTGTTGCTGTGAAGTGCGGCTGTTGTTTGCGCAGTCTTCGCTCTGAAAAAGGGCGCGAATAGAGGCGAAGATTGCGCCTTGAAGTGTGCTACACATGTCATTGCTGTTGTTGTCTTGCATTGTTTATTCATAGTTGCTTTGTTTTGGTTTATGTTGCTTTGCTCTGATTCATCGAGACGATTTCCCCAGTGTCCAATTCAACAAAAATTTAGTAGGTGTGCAAGGGTAAATCGGTGTACGTTGGAGCAGAATGGTTGTATGTTTACACGCCGACACACTCGCATAAACATTGCCTTAAACAGAGACCTGGCACCGCCAATGTGAGTGTGAGTGACGGTGCAAAGTTGGAGCTGTTGATGCTTGCACTGCTTAACTGAAGTGCGAACCATGTTATTTCGCTTTTGCAAAACTCTTCACTATCTGTTAAAAACCGTGAGTCAATTCAAGGCAACTTTTTATTTGATTTACTTTGAATTTGCCAAGTCCGGCGCTCGAATCGCACACATTTTCAAACGAAAAAAAGCTCCGCCCATCCCACCGCTCCTCCTCAAACTAGCAACTCATTAGTAACGCAACGCTCCAACAATCAAGACACATGCAGCAGGCTGCGTGCCGCATGCGGCAAGCCGTGCAGCATGCGGCAAGCCGTGCGCAGTGCTATAATTAGATTTGACAGCATAGACGGCATGGAATAGCAGTAACAATGCCAGCAACAACAACTGCAACCACTCTGACTGTCGCAACTATTCGAATGCAGAGCGTCGCCTTTGAATACACGTGCACGCATGCAGAGTTGCTCAGCTGCAGCCTGTTGACACTGTTGGAGTCCGCAAGCTGAAGTGGCTGCTTCGCGTGCGGAACCAGCACAGCGTCGCTGCAGCTAAAGTGACCATGTCAAAGCAGTTGAAATTTGCACAGAAATTTGTAAATAAGCCTTTGGTTCAACTCGTGATTAAAATTTTTTTTGGAGTGAAGAAAAATTATCTATAGTATACAACTTTTCTTCAAATGTAGTGAATTATATATTTTTATGAATGTTCGTTTACTACAAAGAGTTTGGTCACTTTAGGTTCATCTCTTAAAAGTGCAAACTATTGTGCCGATGTTTCTGTTGTGGCCTGAAAATGTGGCATCCTATTTTCCATAACTGTCAACTGGGTCACATCAACAACTATTTCGTTTACATCCATACAATTTTCTTTTGTTATTCTCGCCATAGTGCGGTTTGTATTATGTAGACAGTTCACTTCAGCGAAAAAAAATTCAGTAGACGTCCTAAATGAAAGATTAAGTGAAATGCTCGCAATTGTTTATATTTTGTTCTGTACATAACTTGTGAGCCCATGCCATTTCAAAACATATGCGTCATCCACATTATTTTTAAATTTTGTAATTTTTGCAACAGTCTGTAAAGTGAATTCGGCATTTTGTTTTTGGCTTGTAGCCAAATGCACGGAAATGTGCAAATATGCCTTCTCGTGATTGATTGCCTAGGCTTGTGCCCATTTGATTTTTCGCACAAATTGAATTAAGACTTAACTAGTCGATGACAGGTCAATGCACACAGAAATTGAGGTGCAGAGGTCAGGGCAAAAAAGGTCTCCATTGGAGACGCCAGAAGCAGCGCACGCTTTGTGTTGGGCATCAAGCAAACTCGGTGTTTCCTGCGTAAGCTACAAGCAGACATTTTGCAATACTGATTTTCTATTCGTTTTTCGGTTTTATTTCTGTTTGCAGATTTGTTAACCCATTCGCTGCCAAGGACGAGTATACTCGTCTTTGGCAGGGTGTCATGCATTGCCAAGACGAGTATACTCGTCCTACTTTAAATATGTTATAACATGCAGGCTTTTGAATTAGCAAATTTTTTGTGGCCACAAACATAAATACAGTTGAACCTCGATTATCCGGGTTGCTTGGGGCTGGGCTCATCACGGATAATCGAAAAACTCGGTTAAAAGAGGTTACATATAATCGTTTATAAATTATATTATTTTTATTTTTGATAAGAACATGTGAAACTGCTTCTATAAAGGTACATTTGCATCAGTAAATCTTATTCTATTTATAAATATGTATATTTATATGTGTGTTTTACGGAAAAAACAAACACAAGTACATGTGCTTCACGGATAATAGAGGTAAATCACGGTTAATAGAGGTATAAAATCAACCACTCAGCATCCCGGTTAATAGATGTTCCCGGTTTATGGAGGCCCGGATAATCGAGGTTCAACTGTATAGAATTGCAAAAAACTTGAAAAAATAATACAAATAAATTTTTTTATACAAAAATTATGCTTTATTTGCTATTTAAAGAGAATGATCTTTTACAAATATAAATTAAGCAAAATGATTATGTATGATAATATATGTGCTCTTACCAAGAAATAACAGAGCTTTGGTAACAATAACACTCAAAATATAAATCGCAATGGGAATGACTTCATATAATTTAGGCTTGGCAGCGAATGGGTTAAGCTAAATAAGTGCTTTAGTTATTTTGGCCGGTTTCCGCTTTCTGCTAATACCAAATGTTTGTCAGGTCGGAAGTTGGCTTGCTGCCTTGCTGACGAATTTGTTGCGTTATGCCGTTTCGATTGTTTGTGTTTGCACTTAGCCGAAATGCACTGAGTGTAGAAAGCATTTACAGCTGCAACCGCTACAGCAACAGTAGTAAGCGGAATGGCAGCAACGGTAACAACATCGACAGTTACAGTAGCAACTGCACGAACAACGTGAAACATGCCAAAACAAGAACTCATTAATTTTGCTCAGCCAAAAATTAATGATGATGCGAACAACTACGAATGCACCGCCACTCCTGCCACGGCTCAGTACTGCTCACACTTGCGCTGGCAACTAGAACCGGCAACCGAATCTGCAACTGAGTCAGCTCTTCCATCTTTTCATGCCAGCTTGCGTGCCTCCGCTGCTGCTGCTGTTACAGTTGCGCTCGTTTTTGCTGTTGTTGTCACTCATATTTTTGGGCAACGCCAAAGCAAATAGCAGTAATTTTTCATTTTAACTTTTTAGTTGGGAAAACTTTACCGCACACTTTCTTCACTTTCCATGCTTTCTGGTTTTGCTTGTTTGCCCTGTTTTTTGTTTTTGTCCAACAACTTAAACTTTTCGCACCGCATGTTCCCCTCCGGGTGCAGGCATTCGTAAGCGCTTTGACCCTGATCGACCCAACCCAGTTCGGCAGCCGTAAAAGGTTCAGTTTTCCGACCGAGTTGACCTTGTTTATTTATTTTCAATCAATTTAAGAGCAAATTAAGATATCAATTTACATTAATAAGGCAATTTAAAGCGGCGGGAAATCTTAAAACCCCTTTTTATGGTACACCAAGTCGCTGCACAATTTGGTGTTTAAATTAATTTCCAGCGTCTCCGCTCGCCCTTCCTGCGGCCTTCTTCGCTTGCTGACAGGCACACATGGCGTATACGCAACGCAGCGCAGCCTGTGGACGGTAGGCGGAAGCTTTTATTGCCACCGCACACACAACGCACACAGAGCAGAGCTGTTTTATTGCCTAGCTCAGGGCTTACAGGACGCACCGGCGTCCCACTGGCAGACCGCGCACGCGTGGGGCTAACTGCGGCATTATTATTACATTGTATGACAAACGTTTTTCGCAATATTTCAAATGCGCGGTGCTTTTCCAGTCGGATGTGACAGTACATTTCGGGCCACTGGCCCGCCGCACACCTCAAAGGCCGCACTTTCTTCCATTAACGCTACAGCAAAATAATGAAAATGGTAGCAGGTTCGAAGTGGGAAGCGCGCGAAATCTTGGGCGCACAGTCTATTAGACAATGGACTAGCACGAGACGGCGGACGCAATTTCTCGTAACGGATATTAAGCGCCTTGCCGGCTGTGGCAACAATGGATTTAGGAGAACGACGGGCGAAGGCTGCAATGACATTTTCTGTGGTCTAATAGCCGCACAGCGGATTTTCGTAAATGGTCGACGAGCACGACGACGCGCGTTGAGTCGGGCAATCGTGCACTCATTAATTTTGACGAGCCCACTGCCTGAGCATTTCCCCATCCCAGCAGCCAAACTAGGGGTAAGTGCTGAACAGAGGGCGGAAAATGAAAAATTAGTCTCATAAGCGGCCGCAATAGCCATCAACGGTCGCTTGTTAACGGCTCGCCGCCAGGTGGTAATGCACTGCTCAACATGGAAGCGGAAGCGGCGGCATTTGCGAGCGTGATAAAGCGCTTAAGATGGCAATAACAGGTGCACTAACCCTCGTGTAACAGTGGTGAAAATCCTGGGCACGGTTGAAGTTACCAGACAAAATTAAGTTCTGTTGGCAGAGCAGCCTTGGCCTTCAATAGCCAATTCTAGGAGACTGTTGCGCTGTGGAGCATGAACACAATTTAACGTGCATTTGGCCAGAACTTACTGTGATAGCGGAAAGAGAACGCAGTTGGCGAAAGCAAATGGCAACGAGCACCAAATAAATAACAAACAAACAAAGCGAACTCATTATGATTCCATTTCGCTACAACGAGCCGTAACGACAGCAAACATTGGCAAATCACAAGTACCAGAAAAGCTGATGCACACACTGACAGTTAATGACTATTTAAATGACTTGGGACCGCCTTTGCGCCACCAGATGGAACTCAGTCCGATTGCAGTTTACTGCAAATAATGCAACTGACTTACGACGGCTGCTGCTTAACCAATCTCTCGCTGCTTCCCGCTTTTCCTTGGCCGAAACGAGTTTTAAAGCCTGAAATGATCTACGTTTTTTGCGCAAACGGACTGAAGCTTAGCGCGTCGTGACGTGGCGGCACAACGGAAGTGTAAGCATTTAACGCACTGCACTGCGCGCCAAACGACTTGCTTCCGCTTCTGAATTTAGTGTCGGCGGCGTGGTGTGGAGCGGGGTGTCGTTGCCACGTAATGGCTCACAATAATAATGGAATGCGCACCAAATGCGCTGAGCGTTGGCATAATTGCGGCAGCGAAGTGCGGCAAAGCGTCGGATAAAAGCAGCTAAATTCGAAGAAAGAACGAAGAACGAGCAAGTTTTTTTTTCGGATATATGGAATGCGTTGACAAGCGGCTCGTTAAAGCTACAACAAGTGCCGCAAGTGGCCGGAAATGATTCATTCACTTAAGCAACAGAGGCCGACACTTAGTTAAAAACGTCGGCAAGAGGCGCCATTTCGAAGAGCTTTTCGAGCAAAAGGAGAATTTTGCAATGGGTTGATGATGATGACGAAACCCATTGTTAAATTTTCGGAATTTTAAATTTTAGTCAAATATAAATTTATATTAGACTAAATCAGAAGTCTCAACTAAACTCGAAATGCGTTTCTGTTTTCCCTAATGTTTTCATGCGAAGCGCATTCAAAATTTGGTGCAGAGTGTTTTGTTAATAAGGGTTCGGTGTTTTTAGTTTGATTTAGTTTATTGTTGATTACTATTCGCCTAAACAAGAGCTCGACGCTCACCATCCGCAGCACGTAGTCAAAGTTTGCACATTGCTTTTATTGTGGTCCAACTCAGCAAGCAACAACAGGAACAGCAACCACAGCTCATCTTCAATTAAGTTCATTGTTTACGTTAATGGAAAATTTCAAGTGGCGGCCGACAGAAACTGGCGCACTGCCCACACAAATGAGCACTTAGGCTATCGGCCGGATGTGTGGACATTGTTTATTATTTCGTTTCAAATGCGCTCCCGGTGGCTTCCTCAAATCGACTCGGTTAAAATGAAATGAGCATAATGCGTGTTTACCCTTCCTACATATTTTGCAAGCCAATTAACGGCTTTGAAGTCGATGTACACATACTTGCACATATACATACATATATAATAAATTTACTGTTCGAAATTTCACTATGACTTCGGGCTATTTCTAAGTAAATATGCGGTTTCTTTCTTATATTTTTTGGCAGAAACATCAGATCAGCGAAAAGACTTGCCGACATGAGTGACGTGAAGCAGGCGCGGTGGCCAGTGTGATGTGAGAGTGTATTTTGAACGGGCGAACGGGCACTACAAACTCATAGTAAACATAATTTTTCATCCGTCATTTCAGTTAACGATTCAAGAAACATTTCGGACAATGTAAACATAAGGTTGGCTGGTCTTTGGGCAATCAAGTTGCATACATTTAAGTCGAAAATTTAAATTCCATAGGAATTTTCCTAATGGAAAATCGCTAGCCAAGCTCCAAATCTCTTTTCGCTCTATTCTCCAGGAATAACATATTTATTCTGCGATCAACTTTGTACATTTCGTTTGGAAATGGTGGACATTGGACATTGGCGAATGAATTGTCGTATATTTTGCGTGAGTTGCATAATTTTGTGGCGATTAATTGCGAATTGAAACATGCCGAGCGCCAACCGGCGAATTCAATTTAGCCATAGAAGCGTGGCAACCTCATTGACAGTAGTGGTGGCGCGGCGGCATTTTTGTGTGGCGCACGGTGCCATCTAAAGCCGTCAATGTGGGTGCAGCAGCTGCGTTTTGCTCGAGCTGTCCCGAGTGCAATGTGACGCAAATAAGTACTGCGAGCAGGATCGCTCAAAGCGTCATATGAATTGTTCACGTAAGCTGGGCTGTTTAATTACATTGGCATGCGGAAATGCAGCGATTTCCCCATCGCCGATTGGATGTAAAAGCCGCAAAAAGGAAGTGCAATACTTGTTGAAGAAGACCAGAATTTTTATTCCAATTATGTATGTACGTGAAAACCACTTTAAAAAGATGAGATTGAGTGACGTTAGTTTGTTGCCGAGCTGTCTCGGCTGGGCTGGGAGTTTCTAATAGACAATTATTATTTTTTTTTTTTTTTTTTAAACAGGAACAAACGCGCAGGGGATGACCCCTATTAATGCGAAGCATTGCGTTGGTTCAGGAAGGATATAAAAGGTTAGGAGATAGGGTTATGAGTGAAGTGGTTATGGACTCTTGCCTTGAACCCATCAAGATCATAAGTGCTGGGGAAAATATCCGCAGGGAGACCATTCCACCGCGCTGTACGGGCCAGAAACGAACTTTCTCTGTAGTGCGTAGTGCGCTGGAACATCGTTTCGACGTGGAATGCATGGGCGCCAGTGTTCAAACGGGTTGCCCGGGGGAATACCCGGAGTGATGGCATCAAGCTGCTCATCTCCACTGAGCAATTACCGAAAAAGTATCGGTAAAATAACACCACACATGCCACGTTTCGACGATGTTCCAAGGAGTCAATAGAGCTGGATGCCCTACTGTCCCCTATAAGTTTAATCGCACGGTTTTGCACCCGATCGAGGAGCTCCAAATGGGTCTTTGAAGCCCCCGCCCAGAGGTGCGAGTTAAACTCCATTTTGGGTCGGATATAGGTAGTGTAAATAATGCGGAGATCAGACGGAGTGAAATATTTTTTGCACCGCTTTAGGAAGCCGAGGCACTTGGCTGCTTCTTTCGACACGCCAAAGATATGATCGTTCCAACGAAGATCCATTGACATTTCAAATGACAAAATACTATCAAATGTTTGCCAGTGACTGCTGAGACGACAACAAACGAAACGATTCATTATTCTGGTGAATTGGAATTCGAAGCCACGACTTAACTGACGCTGAGTCACGGTGTATAACTGGTATTGAATTTAGTTTCCAGCAACCTGTAATTTTCTCAAAACGGTGTTGCGACCAAACGCGACATGAAAAGTTTTACCATTAACTGAAATATGACTAATTTTGGTCAATCCTCGCATTATCAGCTTAGACTGTATGCAAAAGTTAAAATTAACTGTTACGCCGAGTCTTTGTTGTGGTTTCGTAAAGTAACTTTTAAGCTGTGCGCCCAGCCAGCGGTCTGCCACGTCCTCTGGTCTGTTGCAATGCTGGCCAGTGTTGGGTCGGCGCACGGAAGCTTACAAATTGACAAACAAAAACGTCAAATTGTACACAAAGGTCCAAATGCGCACATCGTCCGGTGTCCGGCCACCGCAGTCCTTAAACGGCACCAACACACAGACCGAAGTTAATTATATGCCATTCATTGCCGCCCCCCACAGTAGTCACGACAATAAAAATGTCAATCAACCCGTTATTGCTGCTGTCGCACGCGTTTAGTTGGCGTTGTCATTGTTGTTGTTGTTGCTGTGCTTGCTATTCGTGGCCCCTATACGTTCGCATTAGGCATTGCTCGTTGCTTTTTGAAGTTTTTGCGATAACGTCTCGGCTTTACTGTTTGTCAGACATGGCTTGTGGTCATTGCAGTTATAAAATTTACTAATAAAGCGTCATTAAAAAGATCCCAAGTGACACCGAACAAACAAGCTTCAATTAATAGGGGTCAATTATTACATTATTACTTTTTGTTAATTCAACTTCAAAGCAGCAGGAACTATGTACATTGCCCCCCCCCCCCCCCACCCCTATTTTAATGTGAAGACCAACGCGCAGATCCTTTCTCAGCTGTCAACCAAAGTATGTCATCTCTTTGGTTTGTTTTATAATATTTTTTATTGCGTGTCATTTTGACACTTTCAAGCCAAACAGTTCCCTTTCTTTTCTGTTTTGGTTCTTTATGGTTTTTCATCAAGCTGCTCGACCTAGTGTAACATTCCCATGAGCCTTTCATATTTCATATTTAGGTGCAAGCCTCGCGGTCGAAGCCGTATTCCTACGCAGAATGCCGAGCAAGCACTGCTCGCCCTCTCTCCCGTGTGCACTGCTACCGGCGGTGATGAGCGCGCCTGCGTGTTGTTCTGGAGCTTTTATCCGCACAGCTGGCACAAAAGTACTGAGACATGCGGCCGTCGTCCACAGTCGCCATGTGCGCCCGCTGTAAGATTCATGTCGCGAGACTTGGTTTCGCTGCCAGCAACTGGCGCAATTGTTGGAATTTTCTTTACGCAAATATTGTCAAATTTGCCTCAGGCATTTTGTTTGTGGTGCCCCACAAATAACCGATGGAAGCAAATTCTAATAGTGCAAGTTTTTAGCATGCTGCGCTTCTCCAACTTCCTATTTACTTGTAATTAGATATCTTTTTTCAAAGTCACCTTTCAATTAATTCGTGCTTTTTTTACGGTGAAAGCTCGTAAGTTCCAGTACACTATAGACCGTATTCAAGTCCCTAGTTCTGCTTGTTTAGGAACCACAGAAAGTTGAGACATTTTCAAAGTCACTATTCGACTATGATTTGTATGGACGATGAAACTCCGGTGAAAAAGGTGTTCGATGCGGTAAGTCGCTTGAGGTCGACTGCGAAGAGGGGGACCTTGTCTCCGGTGGAAGGACCAAGTTGAGGACGCCCTATCTTCTCTTGGTGTGACCGACTGGGGAAGGCGCTCGCAAAGCAGAAGCGCCTGGAGAGAGCTTATGCGGCAGACCTAACCCGGTAACGGGTTGTTATGGCCAGTTAAGGAAGTAAGTTTTACTACTCCTACTCCCGTTAAGTGCTACAAGAAATACCAACATTGCCCTGAAGTGCATTAAAATTTGACGCTCGCCAGGAGCCTATTCCGTCTGCGCTATATTTAAATCATAAATAAAGTGCACTACGCAATTAGTTGGAAAAACAGCGCACGCTTTCCGCACCGCATCCACCCAATCCGCTGGCACAAGTCACAAGCACAACTGAAATGGCTCACGAAAAGGCGGCCGCTGTGCGCTCGACCGCTGCGGTGCGTGCGGTGCCCCATTATCACACAGCCGAGAGGACTTTGCCCCGCAGTCCCTTGACTGTCGCTATGCTGCTGGCGGGCCGGCAAGGCAGAGGGGCGTAGCTTCAGCGCAGCATTTCGTTGCTTCGGCGCCTTCCCGTTGCTTGGCTTCTTTTGTTTTTGTGCCGGTTGCGTAAAACAATAAGTGGAAGCAGCAGATTTTTTTACTCCTTTTTTAGCACTGCGACCGTATTGATGGTATTGCTGTTGTTGCTGAGTGCGGCGACTATGCCATGTGCGTGCTGCTCATTTTTGTGGCCGTTTTCGTTATTACTGCTGTATGATGTGGCACGTTGGCGTTCGCCTTTGAGGTGGCGTGCAAGTTCGTTGTACTGTCGAAATGGGCCGTTTCAGTGCTGCTGGTGGTGGCGCCGAGTAGGGGTGTGTATGACGGTGGCAGTGGTGGTGACATTTGCTTGAAGCGAATTGAAGCGAAAGCTGTTTAAAGCACAATTGCTGTTTTATGCCAGGAAAGAGGAGCGGGGCCAGGCGACAGCAACTTGCATTTCTAGTGAACATTTATTAAATAACTTGCGTGGCTTTTAAGCCAAATTAGTTTGGTTCGGTAGAATGAGTTACATCATTTGTCTAGCCACATCCTTCCACTGCAACACTTCTGCCTCTGCTGCATTAAAAATTGTCAAGCATTTAAGCCAGTAACCTTTCGGCGAGTTTTGTGGATCACAAAGTTGTATCTCATTTTTCGCTAGTTTTGTTTTTAAGCTCATGAAAATGCAAAGCGCTTTGCTTAGGGCCACTTTCATGTTTTTGCCAAGTCTTTGGCAAATACCAACAACATTTAAAATTCCGCTGCGGACATGTGAAAGCAACAATAAAATCTGCATCAAGAACAGTTGCGTTTAACTTTTGGACAATAGTTAGACAAACATAGCGATAAAAATTAACTGCGAGGCGTGGCCATTGCGAAGCTAAGCACATAGCATGTAGCTGCCAGCTGCTAGAGGAGGGACCCAAACAAAAATTGTTGTCTAATATTTGACGAAATAACAACGAAAACACGTACGCTGACTTTATTAAATTCAATCTTTAAATGCATTTCATTTGATTAAATAATTTAATGTAAGCCTGCTTCCATACATAATTCTCGTAATTCCTTCACATCGTCGTTTAGCCAGCTAAATCTATCTAACAGGGTTCGATATTCAAAAACTGCAGCACGTGGATCAGCTTAATTGCCGGCAGAGCTCATTTGCCACCTGATGGAACAAACCATTGGCCAACGGCAACGGAAAACACTAAACAGTTAACAGTTGGCAGTCGGCAGCCGGCAGCTGTGTGTCAGTTCAGTGACTAATGCCTGTTGGCATCGATTTAAATTGGGTGAGAACTGCTGTCAAATCACATGAAAAATTATACGGCTAAATTCGAGCTCATTTATCATACGTTCAAAAAGAGTCCACCCTAACCCTAACCACCGCGACGTACAGTACCGTGTGACGCAGCGTAATGCGCCACCGCACCCACAGTCAGTGCTTTGCGTTCTCGTCTCAAACGTGCCATTCCTTTCGACATGGTTCCTTCTTCTTCCCTTCACGTTTAATCACAGCGCGTAGCACTAAACTCCACGACACAAATCAGCGATATGGTGACAATTCCGCTACCGAAAAATATGAAACTTTGGGCAGTTTTGAGTTCCTGTGTCTGTATGTGACGAGGCATCCTTTAAGTTCACAGCTGTGCCGCGCCACAGCTGTTGGTATTAATTTTTAATAAAAACAACAATTGGAAGCGAACGCCCCTCCAGCTGGCGATGGCTCCACTGCTTCTGCAGGCATGTTGTAAATTTTTAATGAATTCCATGAATAACAGAAGAGCAATTTTCTTGTCTATCACCGTCAACACTGTGCGAGAGACGAGCAGTAGCTGTGTGGTCCGAAAAGAAACAACCGCAGGTTAGGGCAGGGGCGCAGTACAGGCTTTTGGTTACTGGCAAGAACTTTATCGACCAAAATTATCGACGCTCACGGTGCATCGACAACCTACACGGGTATTTGACTCCTCCAAATGGCGTCCGTACCCACGTCTATGTCCTATCTCTACAAGTAGCAACAAGAAGCAAAGCCGGTTGAACGCAATTTGAAAGTTTCATTTCGTTTGGCACAGTTGTTCGGTTGTTGGGCTGTGGCTCAAAACACTTAACCCATAAATTTTGTAGCACACACACACTCAAATGTACACACAAACTCATCTAAACATTGGGGAAGTGCTACACACAGCGACCTATGCACACACATAAACACACAAACATCTGTGCAGACGACACGAGAACACCTTTAAAATGTGTTTGCCCAGCAGCCATCCCAGGTCGAGACTTGATGAAACGCAGATTTGCGCTCAACCATCTCCCAGTCGCACAGTGGCCCTGGGCGATGCAATCCCAGCAAACCCCACTAAATTATACAAACTATCATCTATTATAACGACCGCAGTTAATATTTGATGGTCCTGGCGGCCGCCTGGGAGAAACTTAAGCTAATTAGCGGCAGTCGTGTAAATTCGGAAAATTACAATTTTAGGTCGGGTTCGATGTGACCCAAAAGGTGGCTTAGCTCAAATTGGCGGCCGGCGGCAGCGATTGCAGACGCGGAGCCGCAAGCACCCGAGTTTACGCTGCAGTTTGCGGCACACAAGTCACCCGTCCGCTCGCCACATTCACATTTAACTATATCCGCGTCCAAGTCCTGCTAGCTCTTTGGTTGTTTGCATGCGATCTTTGCGCCTCACACCTCTGCTTGGCGCCTCACACCTCTGCTTGGCGCCGTGCTAGTGTTTACCCTTTCGTTAATAAGCGTGTAAAATTAACAGCTTATGGCCGGTTCAACTGCTGGCCAGCGCCAGTGTGTTTGCGTTACACGCCAGTTGGCCCGGCACTCACACCGGGTTTCACTTGGGCCACCGGTGCTGCTTAGTGTTTACCAGTCAATGCGTCACATAAATATTTACGACCAGCATTGCTCTGGCAGTTGGCAGCGCTCGGGCCGCGAATACTGCAAATGTGCCTACTAAACTTCATTTTTGATCAACCACAAAAGCGAACCCTGATTAACAAAGAATAGCTCCCAAAAATTGGATGATTTAATTTAAGTGTGCGGTGTGCGAATTCAGAAGTCTATTGAATGCGGCACCATACACGAAACGTATATAATAACGAATATAATTTAATTTCTATATATTTATTTAATTGACAATTTCCATGAAATTTTTTCAAGACATTTTCAATTTTCACAACATAACCTATTTAGGAGAACTGAACTAAATGACTTATGCGCAAAATACATTTTCTTTCGTCGATGCAATATTCGTATCTCTCTCGATTGCCCCTACAAGCTAATTTTTTCTAGCCGAAGAGGGACCCGCTTTATAAGTTTCAATTCTGTACTTTTTTGCTTCATCAAATGCAAATGCAGGACACTTGCATGAACCGCAGTGCTTAAACGTGAACCACAAGTAAGCCCTCGTGTAATGCTACATGAAAAAGGCCATCAAATTGTGCCAATCAATGTAATGCGGCACTACAAATGCTTTGTTTCCAGCACACAGTTCCACAATATTGGCTAAAACAATACAAAACGGTTCTTCGAAAAGATACTTGAGGAAAACTGCTGAAAGCTAGCCAACGCACATGACCGACAGCACCGTGGAGTGCATCCTCAATGGAAATCTCAACACAAATGTACACACACAGTTATGTACTCGGCTGTATGGGCGCCTCTACGCATGTGTTGCAGTCGTTTTCATTTTCGTATTTTCCCATAACATTTCGCACATTTTTATTGGCAGCCAAATATAAACACTGATTTACAGTACCCTACGTGCTCTAGCACAGGGATCGAGCACTTGAAGAAAAATCGCTTCAGTGAGTTCGTTCGAATGGCGCAAACAAGGCCGCGTTCCTTCAGCAGTACAATGTCGCTGCCAACGAGGGGTTGCTCATACGCTACGCGGGCCAGCTCGGCAGGTGGCCGGCTGCCATTGAATGCTTTGAATTTCGCTCGACCCGGCAGTTGCTGCTTGCAAGCACCGGCGGCTCGCATGTTCAGGCAGCCGCTGCGAGCTGAGCTGCGAGTCGTTGGCTATTCACACCTTTGTTGATTTAGCTACGCAAACATTGCATTTTGCTGGCGTGCATTGTGCGCAGTGCTTTTGCTTTGTTTGCACGAGCAATCAGTCTGCGTCGACCGCATCGGCAGTGCAATCATGCAGTGAATTGTAATTTTTGCCGCCATAACTCGTGCAACGCATTGGCAGCGTTTAATTATTCAAAGTGTAAACAATTTCAAAAAGTGACACGCTGACGCAATGCAGCTGCGCGACGGACTGGCTGCTGAAGCAGCACTGCTTGCTTGGGCTTGTGTGCTTAGCGATCGGTAAATTTTCCCTTTCGGCCAATCAATAATCGGCATTTGATTGGCAGATTGGCAAACATGCGCCGCAGAAGCCAACAGCTGGCGTCATTGTGTTCTCGCGCTGCTCGAGTAGCGAGTTGCCCGCTTTTAGTTAGTTGTTTTTACTAATTGCAAATGTTTTAATTGCGCTGATCTCAGTTTTTTCTCGTTTCCTTCTTCGCGAAGCAAACTTTGTGCTTGCCTTTATTTAATGCAGGTTTTTATTACTTCGTAATCGTCTAATTGTCGTAAAGCGAGCGAAAGCAAAGCTTCGGTCAACGGCGGCGCAAGGTGGGAGGGTATGGAATTGCATTTCAAATTTTATAAAAACTTCCACTCCGGTTTGAGCGCTGGCGGGAAAACAACTGCAGGCAAATACAATTATCAACAACAAAAGGTGCGTAAAGTAAGAAGAACAGCCATGAATTGTAATTAAAGGGTTAAAGTCGTTGGTTGTGCTGTGCGCTAATATTGCGGTTTCCAGGGAATTCAACGATGGCCACAGTCGACTCAAAATGACCATAATTCGTAGATTTTCTCATTTCTGTTGATGGCCTTAGGAACGAGTCCTTTAGGTGAGCAAAATTTTCCTCAAAGCTCTACTATTTACAATTTATTTAAAGTGAACTGTTGGCCATCCAAACCAACGGCCTCCAACTTGTAACTGTCGACAATCCAATAAGGACAGCGACAAAGTCAACGGATGCTCAAGCGGAAACGGAAACAAACCCGAACACGGAAGTCAGCAGTATTGCCAGTTTGTGTAACAATAAAATTACTGCTGCGTCTGATGCTTCTTCTTTTTTTCTGCAGAAGTCTTGTGGTAAACTTTTCGTCGATTTTTTAATTTTTGCAATCGTACTGCGTAGAGTTGCCGCGTCGGCAAACGTGCTTATTATAATAACAACTTATAACATTGTTATATGCATTATGACTTCAAGTCGGGACACACAGAATACGAATGGCGGCGTATGCAACTATATTGTATTTTTACTGAGAATACTTGGATCGAAAACAGCGACACCAATCGAATCGACCCTCGTCGTTGACAAATAAAAGCGCCACAAAGCCACAGTTTCCGTTACTCATGGAAGCTTAAGGAAATTCACAAAAAATGCAGCTTCAGCACAGAAGGTTGTGTAATGGATCACTGCGCTCGAATGCTGACTCGTTGAACGCCGTAAAAACATAAGCACACAAATTATAAAAATTCCGAAATCTATATATATAAAAATGAATCGTGGTCCGTTCGGCTGCTTAAAACTTGAAAACGACTGGACCAACTTGGATACTTCCTTCGGCGGGTTTGTTTGAAATTGTTACGTGAAGGTTTAGGAAAAAAGAAAAGTCGGGAAAACGGGGCGTGGCACCACAAAAATACATTTTTAGACAATAACTTTGGAACCATAAGTCACACATCAATTAAATTAGGTACGAACTTACTATTTAGTCATGTCCTTCGATAGAGGGAATAGGGTGGGTATTGAACAAGGGGGTGTGGCACCGCCCGTACAACTCAAATCTTTTAAATGGAACAGCTTCGGAATTGTAAGTCGCACAGCATTGAAATTTGGTATGACATCGTCCCATAGAAGTGTCATTCTACTGTTAAAATTTGAAGGGCGTTTCAGCAGAACTGTAAGTCGTACATCAATGAAACTTGGTATGAACCTACCATTTAGTCATATATTTCGGCAGAGGGAATGAGGCGGGTATTTAACAAGAGGACGTGGCTTCGCCCATACAACTTAAATCTTTTATATGGAATAGCTTCGGAATTGTAAGTCGCGCCGCATTGAAATTTGGTATGACATCCTCCAACAGAAGTGTCATTCTACTGTTAAATTTTGATGGGCGTTGGACAAGGGGCGTGGCACATTTGTTTGACCCAAACTATCCGCATAATTTTGGAACTGTTAGTCGCACATCAATGAAACTTAGTACGAATTTACCATTTAGTCATATCTTTCCACAGAGGGAATAGGGCGGGTATTGAACAAGGGGGTGTGGCACCGCCCATACAACTCAAATCTTTTAAATGGAATAGCTTCGGAATTGTAAGTCGCACAGCATTGAAATTTGGTATGACACCGTCCCATAGAAGTGTCATTCAATTGTTAAAATTTGATGGGCGTTGGATAAGGGGCGTGGCACATTTTTTATGACCCAATATTTCAGCAGAACTGTAAGTCGTACATCAATGAAACTTGGTATGAACCCACCATTTAGTCATATATTTCGGCTGAGGGAATGAGGCGGGTATTTAACAAGAGGGAGTGGCTCCGCCCATACTACTAAAATCTTTTATATGGAATAGCTTTGGAATTGTAAGTCGCGCAGCATTGAAATTTGGTATGACATCCTCCCACAGAAGTGTCATTCTACTGTTAAAATTTGATGGGCGTTGGACAAGGGGCGTGGTACATTTTTTTAATCAAAATTATCCGCATAGTTTTGAAATTGTTCGTCACACATCAATGAAACTTAGCGCGAACCTACCATTTAGTCATATCTATCGACAGAGGGAATGGGGTGGCTATTTAACAAGGGGGCATGGCACCGCCCATACAACTCAAATCTTTTATATGGAATAGCTTCGGAATCGTTAGCCGCACAGCATTGAAAGTTGGTGTACCGTCGTCTCATAGATGTGTCATTCTACTGGTGAGATTTGATCGGCGTTGGACAAGGGGCGTGGGACATGTTTCATGACCCAACAGTTACGCAGTACACACACACACACATCAGTGAAACTTGGTACAAACTTTCCACTTAGTAGCACAATTCGACTAGAAGAAAGTTGTGAGCATTGGACAAGGGGGCGTGGTACCGCCATGCTTTTTTATATACATAGATTGTTTGTCCTGACTGACTGATTGATTAATTGACTCATCATCGCCCAGCACAAACCGCTGAAATTTGAACTATACTTCTTAAAGAATGAACCTCCGCTAAGACGAGATTTTTTGAAATCCAGGGTCTAAGGGGTAAAAACATGTATTAAGGTGTTGTATGAAGAAACGTGATTTAATAGACATATTGATTTCGAACTTCCTGAAAATAATGTAGATCAAAAATAATTCGACACGTATTTTATAGTTTTTTGAGAATCAAAATTTAACTGGACCAAAAATGGGTTAAGATTTGTTTAGGGGAAGACTCGAAAAAAACATGAACCGATGGGCCTATTGACTTCAAAAATTGTAAAAATACTTTAAATAAAAAAAATTGGACACGCGTATCTAATTATTTTCAAAATCTAAATCTAGCAAACTAAGGGTTAAGAATTTGTTTAGAGTAAATGTGAAAACTCATGATCTAAAGGGCCTTTTGACTTCAAAAGTCTTGACATCAAAGATAATAGACATATGTTTCTTTTTAAATCAAAATCTGACGGGGTCAACAATGGGTTTAGAATTCGTATCGGGGGAAACAAGAGAGCTTGCGTGCGAAGCCGCGGGGCCCAGCTAGTTACCTGATAAAGATGACATTAGCGCCTACGTGCGGTTCACAGCAGTCGTGTGTCGCCTAAGCGTGCCGTCATTAAGATTTCACATCAGGTATTTATGAGCTGCGCCTGCAGCCCTGCAAATGATGAACGCAACGCCACACAGAGCATTTGTGTGCCGCCGCGTTTCAGGCGCGTTTTTATGGGCGTTACAAATTGGGCGTAATTTCGCGAGTGGTGTCTGCGTTGACTGCCAGCCGTTTGGTGAGCGCGCCGGGAAGGCTTCAAAAATCCTTTATTTTATTCGCTGATATGCCATTGCTTTGTCGGCTTCGTGCAGCCGCCGATTGATTTATTACGATTCCGTTTCATGACGCTCACGACGACGATGGTGGCACCAAATCGTTTTCGATTTCCCTTTTTTGGGAGCACTTTAATCGGCATGTGACATGAGTTTACGCAATACGCAATCATGAAAAAGGTCACCCTTTTCTGCGCTGTTGATCATTGAGCGTGGCTGCCTGACGGGTTCAAGGATTGTCGAGCGCGCAACGGACTGTATTGAAAACTGCCAAAACTGATACTGCAAAAAACCAGTGAAGGCGGTGTCTTTCATGTCATTGTTACTGCTGAGCTGGTTAACCTAAGATTTGAATTTTGAAATGTGTTTTGTGTGCTCGATCGCTCAATGTTTACAACAGTGATGGTTTACAACAATTCAAGTGTGTTATAGAGAGATGATGTCGCAGCCCTTGAAACGAATACAAGTGAACCGAGTTTCAGCTGGTACGTGGGTACGTGAGTCCAATCTCAAAGTCATTCCTGAGCTGCTAAGTCATCGCTTCGGCGATGCGTCTCATGTGACGGGAATGCAAGCCGAAAGCAATTACTTGCACTTCGGCAATAAAAGTCACCTCCAGCGACGGAATAATATTTACAAGTTTCCTTTGTCCCATTCAGAACGGAATAAGTAAACGAACGCAGCAGTTTGTAAATTTGTAGCTTGTGTGCTTCTGTGTCTGCCGAAC
The DNA here is from genome assembly GCA_964056695.1 of Melieria picta. Classification (NCBI taxonomy): domain Eukaryota; kingdom Metazoa; phylum Arthropoda; class Insecta; order Diptera; family Ulidiidae; genus Melieria; species Melieria picta. The sequence goes on from OZ057398.1 coordinate 64,031,061, forward strand.
GTGTCCGTACGCATATCTGTTTCAAATGTTCTGTGTGTTGCTGGCCTTCCCGACGATCTTTTCAGCTACGAGTACTTAAACAAGCGGCCCAGTCAACCCTCAATTAACAAATTATACAGCAATCTTAGCTGAGACACAGAAATTTTTTGCTCAGCAAAAACAGCATTTCTTACTTGAAGATTTGTGTCTCACTGGTGTATACTGTCGATGCATTCGTTCGTCTGGCTTATTATTCAATTCAAAATTATGCAGCTAATCGGGCGTTGTCCTTTTACTCGTAGCTCAGCATCTCCTGCCAGCTCAGTTAAGCGAAATACCTAAAAGGGTTATGGAGCTCACATAGACACACGCAACATGACGGCATCTCAGCTAAATTTGGCGCCCGCACCTCGGACATCATAGAAGCATATCACAAAGGGGCGGGAATATGTCGCCAGTCAACGATTTACGTCTGCCGAGCCTCTACATCACCGCATTCTTGCTACTAGTCACGCTCATACAAAGCGGTAAGTGTTGTTTTTGATGAGCTCCCAGCATTAATACAACTGCAACCGATGTCCTTTATGCGTCGACAGGCAACTGCATTGACTGCTTCAAGTGCATATCGTTCAACGGCGCTAACAAGGCCTGCGATGACCCCTTCCACAATAATTACTCCACCGCTATATTGGAGTCGCCGTGCATGGGCGGACGCAAAGGGCGTGATGGCCTATTCCCGGCGACGGCGTGCATTAAAATTGCAGGCTACTATGGTAAGCGGTTCCAGATTGAGGTGGCCATGCACCCAAAGTTTTGATAATTGGTATTTCAAAATAGAAAACCATCACTCAAACCGAAACTTTGAGTTTGAGACTAGAAAGCTTTAGAACGGGGCTTAGGTTTGTTATTATACTTGACTCTTTCTTACTTCGCAGATGAAACTGGCGAAACAATAACAGTGCGTGGCTGTGCGCTGGACAGTGGCACCTTGACCACGGACACCGAAATTATTCGCATGTCCCACTGCGGCAAGTTCTACTACGATGACAAGTATGCAAAGCGTCGATAACAATAGGCAGCGTTATTGAAATAATTTCCTTTCATTTTGCTTTGCTCTCTCCCCGGCCAGGTATGTGCACGGCTGCCTGCAGAGCTGCAGCGACGCGGATGCCTGCAACACGGCCGTCAGCAGACAGCGCGCGCCCGAGTGGCAACGTTCCAGTCTTACGCTGGCAGTGCTCGTCGCGCTGCAGGCGCTTCTTGGGCTGAGCAGCCTCACGAGGTAGCATATGTGCCGGAGCCGAGTGCCCTTCGCCGCATACGCGCACTCATAGAGTCATCCACAGCCCGCGGACCGCTCATATGCATTCACACACACACACACACACGTTTAGACTTAAGCGTAAATCTTATTTACTTGAAAACAACAACAAAAGCAAACGCACATTATTGTACTTGCATGAATTACTGAACTCTCATGAATCAGAGCACGCCTCGCAACTGCATTCGCGGCTTAGCGATATAGCATCTACACGATTTTTTCTCAAAGCGCACGCAAACCAGTAGAAAAGGAAAAAATCCAAAAAACTAGAAGCAAAATCGAATTGAAAGTGGTACACTTTTGTAATAATCATAGTAGCAGGAGCCTCGCCCGCCACGCATACAGCGCCCTATGGCGTTGACCAACGCACGCACTTTACGCAATACGATACATCATACAATACTATGTGATTTCGATTTTAACTATTGTACTTACAGATTAATGCTAACTACCGACAATTTTTGCAATTACATTGAAACTAAGTTAAGTCTAACTCCATAAGTACGCAGAGCTTCGCTAATTTAAAGCTGTTGCAAATGAAAACAAAAGTGTCGAATACTTGTATAGCATGTAGCATTATGAATTGTAGCCTATCAAATAGGAAATTTATCGAATTGTTATTGAACGCAGCACGATGGCGATTGCTTTGCGTCCGGCTCCTAAATGTGCTACGGTGTAAGTAGCTGAAAAATTTTTTCCACAAGTTTCCTCTGGTGCCGCTATTAGTTAACTTCAATCATTTGTAGTTAGGATATAACAAATGCACACTTAAAATTCGATTGCGAAAACTAAAGCTTCAATTGAATGAAACTAAACGTAAAAGTAACGAAAGAAGTGCGCAAATTATGCGGGAGATTCGTTTTTTCAAACAGACGGACAACAAGTGTCCGGTCTGGGAATCAGACCAAGTTTACTATGTGTTTCTGTGGTGGTTGAATTTAAGTCCAAGGTCTGTTAAATCTCATCACGTCAAGTTTTTCCATAACCACCAAAAACTTTATAATCTTAAGTTCTATAAGTTCTGTAACCCTATTATTGTAGTCAATCAATTAATAGTTAACTTAACTGTAATGCAAGGAAAATATGACAATATGACTGAATGTTATATCGAAATCATGACGCGACCCCAAAAACATATAGACGACATGGTTTGATCCTACATTTTGACATTTTCATTATTATTTTTTTTGTGTGTGGTATCTGCGAATATTTTTTAACCTGTCGCCGAGATTTTCATTTCTTAAAAAAACAATCAAACCTATGAAGAAAGTCTTCAAAAGAAAGTCGTCATAGGTTTGATTGTTTTTTATTATTTAAATGATTTCTATATAAATTATTTCTTTTAGTTGAATTCGGTTCCAACGAGGCTAGAAATTGTCTAGCATCTCATTCAAAATACAGTGGACGTCCAATATAACGAATCTTATGTTGTACCCCCAATTTGTTTAATCGAAAAATTCGTTAAATCGATCGAAATTTTTTTTTGTTTGAAACCATCCTTCTTAAAGAAATAAGTAAAATAAGTAATAAGAAATATCTTGTTTTATTCCAGCATTTTCAAAATACACGTGTGGCTATGTGTGTACAGTGAAAAAGTTTTCGATGCGCGATTGCCACTTTACCGCAAGTAAACTTTTCTGTATGGCAAATTTCTCTTGATTTTATTATTGAAATTTTAATTTTTAAAAGTAAAAGCCGACTGAACGCAAAACAAATCCTGTGAAAATGATCAGCAATGCATACAAACAGAATTTGAAAATGTTGGTAACTTGAAAGTTTTAACGTAACAAAAACAAAAACAATTGAGGTACTGTTCACTTGACGAAACCAAACATTCATTGTTATAGTAAAGAATGTGAATGCGCAAATAAAAGCAATTCGAAGGATGAAAAACAACAAAAATATTCGTTATATCGAATATAGCACCATCAATATAGCACCGTTCGTAATATAGCAACATCAATGGAAAAAATTTGGCCGTACGTTAAATCGAAAATTCGTTAAATGAGAAGTTCATTATACTGGACGTCCACTGTAATACAATGTATCTGACACAAATTTATACAATTTAAGTCGCTTTACAAGAAATTTGGACATTTGATTCAATTGAGGCGAAATGAATTTTCCTTATAGCATTTTCATATACATATAAATAGGTAAATTAAAAAAGAAAACCACAAGAACTGCACGACTCGCGCAGAACGTTTGATATATAAACAGGACCAACAATTACTCGTTAACTGTTAAGTATAAGCAGGCGGCACCACATAGCTGCCCACAAGTACCAATAATCATAACAAAGTACGTTCGAAATTTTTAAACTGCTTCAACGCAATTCGAAATGCAAGCAGCTTGGTCAGAACTTAAATGAGAAAATTGAGCTTAAATGGTTTCCTAATGCATTGCATTTGCATTTAACTAAATTGATTTGTATTTCGCCTGTTGCGCTGTTTGGTAACCGAAAACGCAGACGCTCTATGGAAGCATGAAGCCCAAAATCAAGCAAGATCAACACACGTAGCTATACTACACATATACTCATACCCATATAGCATTAAGGAGCTTATTTTTGTATTCAATGCCATTGGTGCAAGGGTTTACATTCACTCAACATACACACTTCGGCTCATCCTCTCGCACAGATCTCATGGCACGAAATTGAAACGAAGCGAAATTAATCTAATAAACCATAAGAATTTATGCTTTTCAACTTCTGAGTAGGTTATGCTCACAGCTGCATTCTGTGCGCCGCATTATTCAAAGCAATGCGAATCAAACTAACCTCCGGAGGAGGAAAACAATAACGGAAATCAACACGCAAAATGACCAAAAATGTTTAATATTAAAATGTACGCTTAGGATGTTTTTATTACAGTTTATTAAACTTTGAAGATTGTATTAAAAAACCTTAGGCAACAAATGGAAGTTGTAGCGTTGTCTAACGCAAAACGATACTCGAACTACGCAACATTGTTTGATTTAACTGTTTGCATTTAAAGTGCGTTCGAGAAAAGAGGCGTGATAAAAATCAAACAGAATTCTAAATAAAAAAGAAAGTAAATCGAAAAATAAACACTTACTAACTACGCGAGCACTTGTTGTATTATTACAAAACGTTATTCAGGTATTCAGAGTCGTCTTTAACGAATTTATCAGCTACATCCGCAGGTACTTCTACTTCTTTGTAGTTGTCCAGGCCGATCTCTTGTTCTTTTCTACAACAAACAAACATTTTGAAACAATGAAGTAGTGGCAATAACACCATTGAAGACGCACTTGATGAGTATGTCGACAACATTCTCACACGCCAAAACACACTCTTTGTCGCGTCCGGAGGACGTCTCCCACTTATGGTATTCGCGTAGCACTTCGTACACCCCTCTAGCACGCAGCAGCTCACGATAGCGGCGAGTGGCGCACAGCTGCAACAAGCACTCCAGCAACATTTTTCGTAAGTCAGGATCTTGTTCACGCGTTTTTGTTGCTGGTAAATACTGCAAAGACAAATGGTTTAATAGCCCTTTTCGTAAGGCGACGTCTTTTGCGCACTTGTAGCTCAATGGGCAGCTTATCATTCTCCTCGTTGGTAAACTCCTCCGGGCCGCAGAGCGGATACAGTATGGTCTGCAGTATATCCTCCCTTTCGTCCAGTATTGTGTCATGAAAGATGGGATCGAAGCAGATATTCTTCAATATGCCCACAGTGCCACCACGCCGTAACAGCGAGCCTTCGTACGCAGCAAATGGTAATATTTTATCCAGCAGGTTGTACTCGGAGTGACAGAAGAGCTCACGGCCATTGCTGATTTGCGTTAGATTGCAGAAAATGGGCGCTGCACTCGAAGGGATAACGCATGTAATAAGAATGATCATTTTACTAGACACTATATATAAATACCTAAGTAGTCCAGCTTCTGATGCTCCTTGTTATAGTCCAATTTTGCAAATGCCTTCACAAGCTTCGGCAACGTAGTCTCATCCTGTTGTAAGTCAGCCAATATGTCTGCCACCAACTGTTCGCTGCGCGTCAGATTACTTAGCACCATCGTCCAAGGGTCAGCCAATTTGCAGGTGCTGTCCGTGATAGCTTTTACGACCACATTGGTCAGCGGAAATGTCTGTAAAAGAACATCTGTAAATCCTCCGAGCACTCAACATTGGCTTTAGAAAATACGCCTCCAGTAGTGCTTACAGGATGCAATTGGCTTGCAGTTCGGTACACGTTTACGGCACCCGGCTCGTCCGCCGTCAAATTGATGATACTCAACACTGCATCCTTAGCCACGGAATGGTTTTTGTCCTGCGTCAGGTTGAAAAGCGCCACCAGCATGTCATCCAGCTGCAAAATGGCTGACTTGCCCTCAGCGGACCCGGTTAAACCTGCAAACCATTTAAGAAATTAGTTACTGTAGACCGAAGTACAAATTAGCAGCCTCACTCACCCAACACATGCGTTAAGGCCACTGCCTTTAGGTCCAGGCGTTGTGTAGGTTGCAAAAATTGCAATAACTCCTTTAGCGTGGCCGCAGTTTCCGCAAATGCATTCGCGTTTGCCATGTCAGCTATTATTAATAATTTTGTTTTCTTTCTCTTTAAAATAGAGTTTTAGTTATATTATGCTCCAACTTAACAACCACGCGTCGCCAGCAACCCATGAAGCAGTTAAACAAGTAAACATATAATCAGCTGATTCAGCTCAGCACAGCTGCTTCAATTCAGCACAGCTGAATAATAATATTCAGCGATTGAAGGGTTGTGTTCCAAAGGAGTACATTTGTGCCACTTTCCCAAAGGCTCACAAATTGGACAAGTTGGTTTCTTTTCATATTTGCTTTATTGTTGTTGCAAACAAGCGCAGCATAAGAAATATAAGGCAAAGTTAAGCACATGAATAGCTGTGGCCGATTGGTTATCGCATTGCAATACAAGTCATAGGGTGATGGGTTCGGATACCGTCTCACCCAATCCAAACAGGCAATGACTGATACGCCATTTACAATCCAAACACTTTCATGGAGTTTCACATCAATAGTCTCATGAAGTCGTATTTCTCCATATTTATTTATTTATTTATTTATTTAGTATTGATTAGCCAATGAATACAATAAAAATTCTTATAGGCTAAGTTGAACACATGAAGCTACTTATAAAAAAGATTTAACGAATAAATGAAACGATTTTTTGAAATTGAAAAATCAATCTCAACAATTTTGGAGATTCTATTGAACTCAATTAAGGCTCTGGTGATAGGTGCATTTCGCGCATACAGAGCCCTCAAAACACCAACATGGAAGAGCTCTGAGCAACGAAGAGATCTAGCTGGAATATTCAGAAAAATCCTCTCTAGGAGTGTGGGACAATCCACCATACCACGGAGTACATCAAAGATGAAGGACAGGATTGTTCCTCTACTTTGCAAAGATTTTAAGTTAATCAATAGGCATCGCGATTCATAGCTAGGCATAGGAAAAGCGTAGGAAAACTTTTTGGATCCTCTCAATCCTAGCGCCATGGCACGCAAAATATGGAGACCAGATGAAGGACGCATATTCAAGCCTGGAACGAACAAGTGCCGTATACAAAAGCTTCAGCGTATACGGGTCGGTGAGATCCGAGCTATGACGCCTCACAAAAGCAAGCATGGCATATAACTTAGAAATGACAAAATTAATATGATTAGTGAACGAAAACTTCGAGTCAAAGATTACGCCCAAATCTTTAATTTCATCAACATGCAACAGGGGTGTCATGGAAATGTGATAAGAAGTGTCAATGACTTTGCAACGTTTAGAAAAGGTAACATGAAAACACTTGTTTATATTCAGTGATAATCGATTTTTGATACACCAATTGCTGACATTATCAATATCGAACTGCAGTAGTTGAGAATCGTGGGAGTCTCTGATCAGAGAATAAATCTTTAAGTCATCCGCATAAAGCAGAAACTTTGCTGTCGAGAAGCATGTGCAGATATCATTAATGAATAAAACAAAAAGCAGTGGGCCCAGGATGCTACCTTGGGGTACCCCTGAGCATGCCACGAAAGGAACCGACCTAACATTGTCGACAACAACCACGCAACTACGATTGTGTAGGTAAGATGAAATCCAACTCAGAAAAGCTGAGTGGAAACCCATACACGCTAATTTATTTAGCAGTATAGCATGAGAGACCCTATCGAAAGCCTTAGAGAAATCAGTATAAACAGTGTCAACCTGGATACCTGAATGAAAAGCAGAGATGCAATCATCCGAGAAAACAGACCCAAACAAACCCAGTTTCATGGCTTCAGTGATTTGGGCTCAGTGATTATAAATCAGTCAGTAAAGGCAAATAATAACATAAAATTTGCATATTTTCGTTTAGTACATACATACATATGTAGGTGTGTTAAGCTGCATGCATGGTAGATATGCAAAGCCACCACCCACGTTGGACATGCAAATAACGGTACATCTATTTTCGTATGGACGAGCCAGGAACTAACAAAATTCGTTCTCTTCGCGCAAGGCTGCGTCTTCCTTAAACGCTATTTTCGTCGCTGCAATCTCACGCAAGCATTCGTCTTCGATTGAAGTAATCGAGCCAGCTTCTGAAAACGCAGAACGTGTAATGAGCGCACGAAAGCGAAACCGGAAGACGCTCCGACAGAGCACAGAGTCGTGACCATTAATTACAGCCATCGAAAAGCACCGAAAACAAACAGCAAGCGCGTAAGAGTTGAGCCGGCCAAGTGCTGTCGAACTGGGCGGCTGCTGGCAGCGAGAGCGCGAACTTGGGGGAGTGGTTGCGGCCGTGGCCGCATGACATCACAACCGTTATTTGGCGGGTTCGTTTGGTAATCTTTTTCGTCAGCTTAAATGAAATTGTGGTTAACAAGCGCGTAACGGTACTTTCAGCATCATTCGTTTGGGTCTTGTGCAGCTCAGTGCAAGTGGCTTTATTTAGAAAACTTAATTTTGGCTAAATATTGAGATTTGTTGCGCATTGTCAGCGGCAGACCGCGAAGTAATTTTATTTTATTCGCTGCGGAAAGTGATGCAAACGAGGTTTGTAAGGGAAATTTGTACAGACAACAAACGCATTTATGTATGTGCTTTGGCCATGTATTCATTGCACAATATGTCAGTGAAACAATAGAGCAGAATCAGTAATTTTCCACTGGCTCTATTGAGTAGCGAACAGCCACAGCTCTGGGATTCTAGTCACATTGGCATCTACACCTTTATGTGCGCATGAACGCGTACTCCGCCCTCTTATCTGCCGCTGCCCTTTAGAATTTTAAGGTAGGTCTTTGCACTCCCCCCATTCAATGGCACACATTATGTAATTTCAAAGTGCTTCCGGGCTCTGTTGTTGTTGTCAGACATAATGTGGGTATTTGTTTTAGGTGTGAGTGGGTTTGATTTGAGGAAAGTCCGAATACAAATTCTCAGCTAGCGTCCGTCAAACTACATTTCATAATGCGCAAATTTAAAACAATTGTAGTGACTCCCCCTCCGGACTTGGCCGACGCAGCTTTCCGTTCTGAAAGTCCGCAGTTCGTCCCGTTTGAAATTCCGCTCAGGTTGGCGCACAACAAACGTGTTGTTGTGGAGAGTTATACATATTCGACGTCCACAACGCGCGGTGCATACAAAGTACGCATGCGTGCGCGCGGACTCTATGGGTTGGCCGGCAATTATCATAATTCGGTGGGTCAGTTACATGCTTAAATAGGACGTCTGGAAGCGGACTGACGCTGAATTTTGCTGGAAATACCGATAAATTTGTAATTTTTAGCACATTCGAATGCGGTTTTACGAAGAACTGTTAATGTTAAATTGTTATATGGAATGTACTTAGAGCCTGGGGTGGTTTTCATATTTTTTTTATTTTACATTTTATATTATTTCAACAATTTATTTTCGGCAAAAATCAGTTAGACCTAAACAGCAATCAAAAGTTTGGCACTTATAATCGCTTCTCGACAGTTACGAGGACTAGCTACATCAGTCGGAAATAAGCACTTTTCGCTAGATACAATTTTATATTGAAAGATAGGACTTTTTTAACTTTAAAATCTGAGCTGAATTGAAAATATTGAATTTTAATGTTTTATTTGTAATTAGATGAAAATAGTTTTGAGTTTTTCTGACTATAATTGCTTTATTTTGTATTATTATTTCTTTGTATTCCATTTTAATGTCAAACAATTTTTCAACGAAATTTTTTCAACATGAGCACTTCTTTTTTGTATTTAATTTTAGAAATTGATGCCTTTTATTAAATATTTCCAACATCGTTTGGTATCCATTTCTCATATTCCGGACATGATACTCTCAAATTAAATAGATTGCAGTGGCCGGATTTCTTGTACCTTTTTTTCTTTTTAACAGATTAAAGGGCTAAAAAATATCAAAAAAAGGTAACAAAGGTACGTGATGCGTAACCTTATCTGCTCTCACGAAAAAACTGAGACACCTATCGAACATCTGCTGCTGATCTCGAGAGACTAATTGTTTCCTTTACCTTTCCGCTTCGCGCATTGCATCAGGTGCCGATTGCATGTTTGTGCGAGCATCGAGAGCAAGTGCTCAGTGATCAGTGAAACTGCCCGATCTCAAGTTTCTCACCCATCGACGTCTTCGTGGTGTCCTCCGGACATGATGTCTTCGTTTCGTGCACACACTTACCGCCGACACTTGTATCCACATTGCACACCGGAACACTTGCCGTGTCGCCACCCACATCGCAATGCTACTCCCGCTTCGCATTCTCTCGCCCACACAATAGTATGTGATGGTGGAGATGTCAAGGAATCAGCTGCTGCCGACACCCTGGCGAGTAGCAGCCCCACCAACTGCTGGTGCGCACCTACAGCCGTGCGTAGCAGCCTGAAGCCCAACTACTGCGCTGTCTGCCTCCTGGCAATCGACCTATTTTTGCAGCAGCGCTTTTGCGTGGTGTTGCCATGCCAGCATGCGACTGGCGGCAATTAGGGCTGATACCCTCAGCCAAAAGGTTAATAACTTATATAATATGATGACGACAATAATAACGAGGTAGACGACCGCTCCAGCTTCATGCGCCCACAGCTGATCTTTACTGTGGGCCGTTGGGCACGAGCATGTGGTAAAACCCTGACTTTTGCTCGGGCGGTGTATTTTCTCTCACATGGACCACTGTACTGACACCTGAGCAGCGGCGCTGAGCGTTCTCCGCTGGTTATCAGGTTTCAAGTGCACAGTTCCGGCCAACACCTACAGACGCTCTATAAGTGTGCAGGGCACGCTACCGACCGCATGGAAAAAATACATGCCGCCAATTCACAAAACGGTCAGACTTTTTCGGCTTGGTATGTTCAGTATCTTTGGCAGTCTAAAATGAATAATTGCTGCTAGTGGCATCATGAAAGTGTTCGCAGCATGTGAAAGACGGTGAAAAACTATTTAAATCACAGAATGCGCCTATATGCACCTATACGCAAATCTAAAATGAGGTTAGCTTTAGATATAATTATATAAAAAAAGAAGGCCCAAAGCGTTTCATGCCTTTCATGAAAATCATACAATAGAGTTTACAATATACTAAAAAAAATATACTAAAAAAATGTGTATCAAACAAAGCTTCTAACTCAAAATATGTACATACATACACACTAGGGACTGCAATCCCGGGATCCCGGACAGTTTCAGTCCCGAAAAATCTCGGGATTGACAAAATCCGATCTCGGGATCGAAACATAAAAATTGCTCACTTTTTGCTTTTGTTACCTTAATTTCGAATTATAATAAATTCGAATTCGAATTTAAATAAATTGCATACTGTCTGTGACGTTTGAATAAGTTCCAATGCAACAATAGCTCTGTGTGTATGCGGGTACTTTGAACAAATTTGTACAAACTAGCTCTGTGTGGGTACTTTTTCAGTAAATATTTGCCAGGAGAGTAAGCAAGCTAACGGTTCCAAAAATGATACCATCCAAACAAGTAAACAAACAGATATTTGTAAAAACTTACAAGTTTAACTCTTGTTTACACCAGTGTAACTTGCCACACCCTGTGGGAAATCGGACTGGTCCAAGTCTAGTTTTTCAACTGGTCGCTTGACCCTAGGCGAGGGTCAATTGTCCCCGTCTGCATCCATTTGCAACTAGTCCAAGGTTAGTCCGAAGTAAACTAGTTTGCAAACTAGTTTATTCTGGATTAGTTTTCTAACCACTCGATTTTTATGGAGAAAATAAAACAGTGCATTTTTTTCAATAATTATTTTATTTTAAAAATATTTAAAAACAAAAACAAAAAATCATCGCGAATAAAAAAAATTTTTGGTGCATTTAAAGATGAACCAAGATGAACTTCGACTTGTTGACACACTTCTGCCGGAATTGTTTGGGGGACTTCGCCTGCAATTAATAAATAAATAAATAAATTGAAGAATAATTTCATAAATAAATAAATAAATATATTAATACATACCTTTAAGCTGCCGCTGCAATTCGTTGCTTTACGCAACCACGCAAAATTCTAACTGAAATCATTCAAGTCAAAACGTGCAAATCGACCAAACTTCGTGTCATAGAAACAGAAAGTTCGAAAAATGCATAGTCAAATAATAAAGTCATCCCGATAGTGACATTTTATGTCAAATACTCTTATTTTGACAACTGGTCTCTCAAAGTATCATATTTTGAATTCAACTCATTCGATATTTTTTTCGGTTTTAACCCTTTTTCAAATGTGTATTCAAATAGCTACAAGCAATGCAGTGTATACTCGTACATATGTTGTGTATTATATGCACATATACAAATATACAGAAAACACATAAACATAGATATGCAAGGGTGATGCGTATCATATAAAGAAATTATTTAAATAATGCGAATTGGTTTTACGAAACAGTTTCAAAAAATTATCATCTAAATGTATGTCTTCATCAATGTCTTCAGGTGCAGCGTTCATCTATTTCACTGGGTACACAAAACATTGAAACTTTTTGGTCCCATGTGGTTTTGCAAAAGCAGCACGTCGCTGGCATTTTTGATTTTCACTGCACTGCACTTCAATTAAAATTTTCAAATAAATTTTCAATCAAATATTTTTTTAATATTTTATATTATGAATGAAAAGGTTAAAATTTGACACACAAATTTCATTCATGTGAGAATATAGAGAAAACATAAATGGCAGCTATCAAAATAAGAGTACGTAAACAAATAGACGTCACCTATCGGGATGACTTTATTATTTGACTATGGAAAAATGCAAAGATTTCTACGTTGTTGTTGTAGCAGAACAATCGCAAGATTGTTAACAGTATTTTTTTGCCTTAACAGTATTTTTTTGCTTCTCTCACCTCTGTTTCGTTTTTCTCACGCACGCAGAACGTGAACGATTAGACGCGAACTGACTGACTTCTGCATCCGCTGACAGTCACTTGGACAACTAGTTGTCCAATTGACTACAAAAAACCAGTTGAAAGACCAATGAATTTTGGGAACTAGTTGTCTCAGGTCCGACAGGGCATTCACAATACACAAGGAAAAGGGTGAAAACAGGATGGTTAAAGAAAGAAACAGCTGATGTAAAAGTTTCATTAAAGGATTCTCAAAATAATATATTCAATCCCGAAAAAATCCCGGGATTTGGGGATTGTTTTTTTAGTTCGGGAAATCCCGGGATTGTAAAACTGCTCCGGGATTGCAATCCCTACTACACACACAGTGCAATTCGTAGGTTGCTTGGAGGCTGGGCGTGCTCGCAGCTAAGCCTTTGAAATTTGATATAACTTGCCCGTCACATTGAAAACTTTTGCACTTCTGCATATAGAAATCAAGGAACAATTTCTAGCGTGAACACACCGAAAACGCTGGAATATCCAGCGCATTTGCCAACGAAAGCCCTTGGCATCTGCCCCGCCGGCCGCCGAAAAGTCACGCAGCCATTAATTATAGAAACGATGGGATTAAACGGTGCGTCTATGACTTTGGCCGCCTGCAACGCGCGTTGGCCATGTTTACGATAAAGTGCAACCGAAACCATCGTCTAGTCATAGCACTTCCCGGATGATGGCGAACAGAAGCGTAACCAAGGTGGGGTTCTGGCTGTTATTCATCAATATTTCCAATCACTTCGCATGCTACATTGCCATACTAGTAAAAAAGTCGTAACTCCTTTAAAATACACAGCATACTTCAGGAATCAGGAATTTCGTTTTCAAAAGGCCACTTTGTGGTCAAAGTTTTATGTATGCTACCAGTAACTACAGCCTCACTCCCCATACACAATGATATGGGCGTTACTACAAAAGAAGTCTTGGACCAAATGGTATCACAAACAGGTATCCTAATTTATTTCTATAAGACTATACTGCCAAATAAATAAAATTTTGTATTAAAGCCTTTATGATTGGAAAGCTTCTACATTCTCAAAACACTTTTCTTTCAACAGCAAACTCACTTTTCGAAAAGGTAAAAGTTGCACGGTACCAAATCAGGAGAATACAGAGAGTGGCTGCTGGTTAAAATGCGACTTTTAATTTAGTCCTTCGAGTGCTGAATTCTGCGCCATTTCTGATGGTCTGTTAACTTGTGCGAAATAAAGCGATTGGCAATCAGAAAATGATGTACTCCGACGCACTAAGTCCTACTTCGAAAAAAATTCTTTTAAACCCTCCTCAGGTCTAAGTTCTGGCTACGTCACAGTTACACCAGTTACAAAGGTAAAAAAGTTGTTGCCGGCAAAAACCGTACTCCGAGCAAGTTCGATGTTGCAGTCGCCTGGCAGCACCACCCGACGCCTGTGTTGTGTTTATATGACAGCCGCACGTGACAGTGCTGGCACTCCTGCTCCGAACAGCTGCCACCCCAAACACGCGAAGACACTCCGAGCTCCGTGTGCTCCGCGCTGTTGTTGCTGTTCGGGACCGCGCCACCTCGGTCGGTGCGAGCAGCTTCGAGCATGTTCGAAAGGAGAGGAAGTTCAAGTTATATGGTTGTGTGTTCAGGTTCCTGCGTACGTGCGAGTGCCGCTGCCACTTTCACAACCGACAGCCAACACACAGTCAGCAGCAACTTCTGGCCAAGAAGTCTCAATCCGTTCGGGCCAAGTGTGAACAGTTGCAGGAATCGCACCGACAGGAATGGCACTGCGGTGTCGGCACGGTGAACGGTACCGAGAACTCTTGCCGATTTTGCGCCGAGTGAATGTGAAAAGTAAAACGGTCGGCGGCCACTGGTTTTCGACTTTTGATGGGTTGCAGCGGGATGGGAAGTTCAGTCGATGCCGACTTGTTGTGCGTGGCGTTTAGTTGCCAATGTCAAATAGTTTTGAACAGCGAGGACAAACGGTGGCAATGCTCTGGTAAACGGATTAGTTGTCGAAAACAATAAACGCGTTGCAATCTAATTGTAAACCTGTCGAACGTTTAGCTAATGACGTTTGGAAAAGCGGAAAACAGTGACAACAATAACAACCAAAAACATTACCTAAATATTAAAAGGCAACATTAAACACCAAACGTGGCCGGAGTGGCAACCGTCGGATCAACTTTGATGATTTAGTAAGTCTACCAAAGTCAAATTTCATTCCATATATCCACTATGAAGCGGTGCGATTCGAAGTTGCCATGCAATTTGCTGATGGCTGTGTTTGTGATTGTGTATGTGTGTGTGTGTGTGTGTTGGTGTCAAAGCGGTGAATTTGGTAGGGTTTCGAGTGAAATGAGTTACGCTGCGTAGAGCTAAATTGCGTTTTTGTGAGCATTTTGCGCTGCCAAATCGCTGCTGGCACACGTTTTCCTAATATGCAGTCGGTCGAACCGTGAGGCTGGGAGGGGGCGTCAGATCGGCAACCAACGATTGATTTTCGGTTGCATAACCAATTATTTTGTCTGCCTCTCCCATTTGGATTGGCATGGTAAGTGTCCATTAATTTGGCTGTCCATTAATTTGGCTGGATTAAATGGCCTTGAATGTTGGCATTGGCGGCGGGGAAATTGTTTTAAAGTTGGTTAAATACATTTCGGATTAAAAAAAAAAGTTAATTTAATAATTTAACTCCTTCGATTGATTCCGCTCCTTGGAAATATTGTAAAAGCTGTAAAACAGTGTAAAACTTTTGTAAAGTGAAGTGAAAACCACATTTAGGCTTATAAAAAGCAAATACTGCATAACTATATATGCAGTATGTAAATTGCATATGGTGCATATTTTAAAGTTCAGTTTAATATTATTAAAAGGTTTCCCCGATTTTTATTATTCAAAAATTGTAGGCCCAAAACCATCTACGCTATACATACAGTCGTGTCTGGGTATAATGAACACCTTAAATAGTGAACACCTCGATATAGTGAACACCCACATTTTTACATATTTAAATATTTATTTAGTAGTAGTAGTCTTTGAACAATTCTTACAGACTAATTAACAAAATTGAACTTAAGCTTAAACTTAAACTTAAACGGGAAAGAGAGAATAAACAAAGGAAATAAACGAGGGTTTAGGTACAGACAGATCAAACATTGAAGAGGTCGACAGCACGTTAGAGTACTCTAAATAGTGAAAAATCGAAAACTTCTAAATAGTGAACAAAATTTTGAAAGCGATTTCAAGCAAAAAGCAGCAAAACACAAGAAGGAATCAAATATGAAAGAGGGTATTCCCCTAATTTGTATTTTTGCTGTTGATTGTTACAAAATCAGCTTTTTCTTGACCTTAGTGGTTATGTTTTTTGTCGAGTGAAAACCGATTGTGGTTGAATGCGGGCTTTTTTATTTTAATGATCTCTTGAATTTATATACACAAAGTGTATTTTGAGCAAATAAAACGAGTTTTTGAACAAATATTTCAACCTTGATATTGTGAACAACCTCAATACTGTGAACAGGCCTTGCAATAATTAGTTCACTATATCCAGACACGACTGTATGTAGTTTTTCGAATTTACCGGATTACCGAATGACTTTGAAAATATTGCATATAGAATACAGCCTTCACAAGTCGCTTCTGCCGACGCCTCTGGCTGTCAGAACAATTATTACATTTAATTTACTGCAATTCCATTAGGAGGCGTTTGGCTGAGGGTATAAATTCTAAATTTTTGTGGTCTGCAGCAGCTGTCTAATGCATGTTCGACTGTCGGTGCGCACAAGTGTGTTTTAGGTGTGCGTGTGTGTGTGTGTGCACTGCATATGTATGCACGTTTTAATTAGTAAACCGACGACAAGCCGCAAGCCAACATTGGCGGTCGCCTTTATTTACACGCCTTAAGGCTGTGAACACCCCCAGCAATGTGCGTCCCGCACACCACACCCACGGCGCCACTCGCGCCATTTGCTGTGCTTAAACGCAATTTCGCAATTGTTATTTGGTTCGCTTCTTCGTTTTTCCATTCGAACGATTAATCTTTGAAGATTAAACGATTACGAAATAGACGAAATTGTTTATTGAGGCGCGTTGCAGGGCAACTGCACATGAGCAGAATTTATGCGCCAGCTCGCTTTACGACTGCGCCGTGTCACAAATGAATGGCTTTTCCTTATAGCCCGGAAAATGCGAAAAGAAACACAGCGACGGGCCGGCAAAAACAAAGTCGGGCAGCCATATTCTGCGCGTCGCCGGGTCTTTTTGTTTGGAGCGCAGCATAATGACACGGCTTCGTGCCAGAGCCTGCATATTTACGCCCCAATGCCTCCGGCTGACGGTAGAGAAGCAGCGGAAAACAAACGCCAGACAGCGCTGTGTCGAGGCAACACTCATCAAATATTGACAGCTTCAGCGCACTTTCGCATTTATGAAAGTGTAAATATTTAATGGATTTGTCGCATACAAATGCACACACACGTCGCCACACAGCGGCCATTAGCACAGATATTGACACACATCCTCGGACACATAAATATAAGCAATTTATGCAGCAGCGAACGCTGCGTGTGAGTGTGTGAGTGTGCGGTGTTTGAATCTAGCAAAAAGTATATCCGGCCAGTGTTGCGAAGCTGATTTTGTGGTCAAAGGAATGTTTATGGCACACTTTTGTCCACACAATTGAGATTAATCATAGCAACCGCAATTTGTGGTCGATACACTCGGATGTCGATTAACTCTGTACAGATCTCGAAGAAATTATGAGTTTTAAGGAGCTCAATATTTCAGCCAGAAATGTTGCGCCGGTGCCATTTGTTTTGTGTACACTCAGAACAGGTGAGCGAAATCGAAGGATGCAAAAGGGCTGTCATATGTATGTATATATGTATGTAGGTATATTTTCCGCACCAGCATTGGATCACTACTTTTCGCTATTGGCAACAACTCGAAACGAAATCTTCGACACCACGAACGCTAATTTTTTCTGTTGTGTTTTTGACGCGTGCCATCATAATAGGTCCTTCCACAGTTTTCATATTGCTGTGTTCGGTTCGGCGCGCCACGACTAGACACAAGCGGCGCCACAATGGCGTGCGTTCGTAGGCGGACGCACAGAGTGGAAGAAACGGTGCGGTGGCGATGGCGATGGCGCGTTTGGGGATAGGTGGTCCGGCTTGGCGTTGCTGCCGGGGAGGATTTTTAATACTGGAATAAATTTACTGCTGCGAATCGGTGAGTGAAATAAATAGTGTTGCTGCGTGGGGTGTTGGTAATCTCTGCAAACTGTTGGCTTAGCGGGGGTACATCGTTGAATGTCTTCTCCAGCGGGCGTTCGGAGACGGTCGCGGATTATTGGCTATCGATCGAAGTCTTGCGAAGCAAACGTAACTTCAGGCGCACAAACTGTCTATTAACGGAATCGCTGCTTCGTTCCTTTCCCCTGCGCTGCATTGCCCGGCCTCCTTTGCGTGACCCGTGCTGCCGTAATGTGCACTCAACACCATGTTTACGTTTTAACAAACATTGAATGCAGCTGAAAAGGACCTCCATTGCCATTATTAACGGAGGCCCTTGTGGGGAAAATCAATAGCAATGAAAAAGTAATAAACTAAACTAAACTCGCTGGGTTGTCAGTTGTTGTTTATGTGATTGTTGATACGCCGCACAGTGGCTCAATTTGTCATTTCAGGTTGCAAAATTAATAACTCCTGAACGAATTGCTGTTGATTAGAAATTCATCAGGCTATTGTATTCTCAAAAATAAACTCAATCGAGGTACAGGGTGCTACGTAATATTTTGTCAAAGTTCGGCTTACTGTAAATAAGAATAATGCGAGCAACAATGATAAGTTTTAGTTGCAAAATTAATGAAAATGCATTAAAAAAGATGAAAAGTAATAAGAAATTTAAGAAATAAGCTGAAAGAGTCAATTTTAAAGATAAAAATTTACTTATTTGCTTTCAAAATGAGAACCAGAGTTCGGGAAATTTACGTAAAAAGTCAATGTAACTTACCTTGAAATTACCTTTCACCTTGTGTTTATTTATTGTTAATTATTTTAATAGTAATAGTTTTAGTAATAGTAGTTCTAGTAGTAAAATCAGCACTAGTATTATATTATTAACAAAAATACTTATATCTGAGTTATGATGATATTTTCCTCTTATTAAAAAATATGAAATTAAATTGTTTTCAAAATAATTGTCAGTACTTGGGCTTGTATCTAATAAACTAAACATCTCTGGAGAGTAATATTTTTGTAATTCTTTTCTTCGCTTAACATATCTTAAAGATGAAATTAGTGGGTCTGATTAAGCTAAAAGCATATTAAATAAATCCTCATTTTGACGCAGACTCGTAGTCTTGCAGGTATTCATGTACCTAAACTTTTTATATTCTTTATTTTTGGACTCTTGGGCTTCTTCTGACAGCTCTCCAATGGGCAATGGCTGGTACTCTATTACACTTTTGCCGTGAGCTAATATTTTATGCACAGTGGGTGTTAATTTTTTCCAAGGATACTTTTGCTGTAATAAGTTGGTAGTCGTTAAAGCATATTCTCCATATTTGTCAGCATTTACATTTTCTCTACAGCATAAAACATTAAGCAGAACTTGAAGTCTCTTAATTATTTCGTGGTCGACTCCAGTTAACCTAGCTATTGTTTCGTCTAGAAATGTCCTAGATGTGTTTCCATCATTACTGCTACCATAACCTTGTTTTGGCTGGTCCCGTCTTAACCCCATCTCATTGTAGAAAGCATCTTGTATCCTCTTCTTTCTAGCTGCTATTATCTCTTTTGTTAGAGTCGTTTCATTACTATGGGGGAGTGTATATGCTAGCTTCAAAATAAACTCCATAGTTTTTATTCTAGCATGTAATGGCGACAGTCCATATACATAATTATGTTCATCAGTTATAGATTCATCTAGTGATTGGAAATTTTTTTGCGCTCTCTTGCATATGGGACACGACTGCGTTGATTTCGTGTTTGTTATTTCATTTAAAACTTTTCCGTCAACCATCGTCAAGTAAAATGCATGCTGAATCGCAATTGTCAAGTCGTTGTTGATTTTATATTCAGTCGGCCTAATTGCAGCAATTTGATCTCGTATGCTACTAACTGTCGATCTAATGAGATCTGAAGTTTCCTTTGCATATTGAAATAGTATTGGTCGGCAGATATGTACTGATGAAGGGCTAGGATTCCCCCAATGTTCTGCAAGTTCGCTCTTTAACCTTAGGGGAACAACGGATGCCATGAACATATTAGAATCCGTAATATTTTCGCCATCAGCTGTTTTTATCGCTTGCTTATATGTACTTTGACCAGAGGATCCATCGCAACCCCACTTACTTAGATTCTTTGGAAGCGCATTAAGCTCCTGTTCACTTTTGCTGCTCAAAATTCGTTTCGCAGTATGGTCCATGAGGCTTTGCAGTTCGACTTGAGCTGACACTTCGGTAATTTCGCAGAACGGCCTCTTTTTTGCCGACGTAATCTTGTGATATGCTGGTAGAACATCTGCATTATGTTTTTGCAAGGAAGTTCTCAAGATTAAATATTTTTCCTTGGACAATCCTAAGTCCAAAAACAATGCTAAAGCTTCATTAGGACTATATTTGGTTGGCACCATATTGGGTGGGGTGGGAATACTGTCCTTTATTCTTTGAACTCAATTCGGGCTTGCTAGTGAAACTGCTTTCACTATAATGCCTTTCATTTTCTCCTGATCCTTATTATATTTCATAGTCAACGCTTCTGACAGGTGGGTGGTAGTTATTTTTCCCGTTACCTCCATAAGCTTCCTTTTTTTAGTGAATGACACACAGTCCTGAATTGACTTTTTCTGCCTTCCTATTGCCGCCTTTGATGTCGATGGTTGGTCATCGCTTATGCTACATGCATCTCCTGCATCGAAGTAAGTTGTTTTTTCCAACCACTCCTCATTATTCTGGACAAAATTGAATTGGGTACGGTTTGCCGCAATCCATTTCCACTTTATAGTACGATAAGTCCTGGATATCTTCTCTTTAGTCGTAGATATGTTGGCTGCAGGCAAACTTCCTTCGACGTAACCAATTTCTTTAGTGACAGCCAGAACAAACTTCTCCTTTGTCTTCGAAATAGTAAATATTTCAAACAGCTTCGAATTTTTCAAAAACATCTTTGTGCTTCTTCTTCGGTTTAGTTGCAGTGGCGGAGTTGAAGTGATGTTTAGTTCAAATTAAATTCGAAACTAACTTCACTTACTCCAAACTCCTTTATTTATAAGTAGGATTTGCATATGCATTCAAATAGCAGGTACTAAGCTTCTAGTACTAGCAGGTACCTAAACAGTTGTTAGGTTTTCCCGCGTTGTGGGATTCTTGGGGGTGGGTTTTAGACAGTGCTCATAGATATAAGTCTGCTTTTTGTTTTCAATAACTAATTGTTTCATTGGCGCGGTTCAACTCAAAGACTAATGGCGACTGACTGAGTTTTGCTCAAATTAAAAAAAAAAAATTTATGTCAGCCACAGTGTTAGTATTTTGTTAAAAACAAAAACATTACATCAAAGGATACATGATAGCTGATTGCCGGAAATGAAAGCCAACTTGTTTTTCGTACGTGCGAACTGCGCATCCAGCAAAAGTACTCTTTACTTCGAGCTTACAGCAATATACGCCAAAAAAAAGTCGACTTAATATGGAGTTGCAAGCTTGTATCACATCTTAAATGAAGCCAAAATCCAAATTTGCATGCCCTGATAACGATTATAATCGCGTGTAATTGATTAACTTCTAAATTGATCAAAATCTTGACGAACTTGTTCGAACGCACGCACCCGAAAGCACAAAATTGCGCGAGGTGGCCACAGAAAAATCGCTGTAAAATCCAGTCGGGCAAAATCGGGCACCCGATCTCTTCAGGGCAGTACTCACAGAAGACTAGTGAACAATTTTCCCAAAGACGGAATCGTGGCAAGTATGGCCTTTTTTTTGAAAGTCTATCGAAAGTTCAAAAAGAGTGATAAAAACAGTGCTTCAAGTGAGTGCCTATGAAAAGACAACAACAACAACCAACTTTTTTTCTATATTTAATTATTTACTACAAATGCCTTCTTTTACGATGCTGGTGCAAAAAGTTTCAATTACTTTGCTCCTTTCCGTATTTTAAAACTTCAGCTTTGCCGAAAAAGTGCAAATTGCTGATATTAAATATTTCACACTCTAAAAATTGCTCAACTTTGACGGGCTCTACAAGCAAAACTATTTGTCCAATTTAGTTAAGGTTTTCGGATTTCTTAGGTCCAAGCATTTATCTATCGGACAAGTATAACAGTTTCCCCCAAATCGAACATGACAAAATCGACTTTTGCAACCTACGTCGGCAGAATCAGCCACTGTGCGCCGCTAGTGTTGCGTATTCGTTATTTGCATTTCTGGCAAGGAGCGCTGGGAACGTCGTGGCCATTTAGAGTCTTCAATAAAGTCGGCAAAATAAAAAAAAGAGAAAACGGAAAAAGCCCGACTGACGTGGCGCGCGAAGATTGGCTAAAATAGCAATGATTCCATGTTGAAATGCGTACGAAATACGCTATAAACAGCAGTAAGTGAACCGGTAGGCAGTAAAGTGCAGCAATGGAATGGGAGCGCGACGTCGCGAGGAATGCTTTCAGCCACCAACCTGACATTTACGCTTTCATAATTTGCTGTAGTAAAAGACACATTCGCGGGCTGGCCCGAGCCGACCGTGCTGCGGCCACCTCGGCTACAACTTGCTTGAAACTGCATAGCGGTCCCCTGCTGCAGGCAAACTGGTACAGCGACGTGTGGACACTATGACTGTAAAAGAATATTGCAACGGAACTTCGCTCTAGAATGCTCAGATCTAATTTCTTTTGGACTGTGTTAGAGTGCTCCGAATTGAAAAGTGGCGCCTTGGCGTGTCTCTTTACTGAATATAATTTTGTTTTCATCTCAACTCCAGAATGCTCATATAATTTTCGCTCTTGTCAATACTAATGTTCAACTCTGAGGCTTACTTTGAAAACATTTTCAAATCCCCTTTTAAATTATTATTATTATATGTTCAGTTCATTTAATAAAGTTACAAATTAAAATGACATTTTCTAATTTTAACAAAACAACAAAGTGTGTTAGCGTACTAATGCATAGATATTCAATTAATCATTGAGCATAACTGCTCCTGTCGCCGGCGAAGTTCAATAACCCTCCTTGATTCGCTTAGGCTACGCGCGCAACAACAGCGCGTGACACGCACCAGTTCAATTAGTTTGGTAAGCAAATTGAATTTGCGCCGCTGAGCAGGAATGTTGAGTGCGCTCGTGCAGCAGTCATCCGTTGGTTCGTGCGAATCATCTTGAAAATATTTCCACATTACCCAAAGAGCCGCATAAAACTTGAAATCCAGCAACAACCAGAATGACCGCCGCTGCTGGGTCAGGTGGTCAATTGTTTACTTTATGTCATTTGCGTACTTGTGGCGAACAGTTGAAAATGAAAAACACGTTACGGCGCATCCGTACTCCGACGCCCCGAGGGGCTTGCACTAACAGCGCAACGCAATTGCTACGCGCTGCTCTGCTCTGCGCGGCGCTGCGCCACACATGTGGTGGGTGTAACGCGCTCCGAGACGCAGATCGGCGTCTTCATTTGAATTTCAAATACGTAGCGTCAGGATTTTTACAAGCGGCAACCGTGTACATTAGTGTTTAGCTCTCATGCGAGCGCAGCGCCTTGTCCTCCGGGGCAGCCTGTGAAATTGGGCTGAAGACAGCTTATTACATGTCGAGCTGTCGCCATGACACGACTGTCTTCTGGCCAAAGGAAAGTAATTTGGCCGCGTGTGTAATGCGAGTATTTCTGTACAATTGCTCATCCGGCAAAAGTGCAACTCGCATACGAGCTAAACATTGCTGCAAAATTATTTTCGGTACGACGAGGGCCTCCACCATCAACCGCTCGTGCGACTCGTCGGCCTGCTGCCTTGGGTCTGATGCGGCGTTCTCAAATTTAATTATGGCTACAGTGTGTCTGTTACGAGCATTTAAACCCAACGCTGCCAAGGACACGCACGAGATTGCAGCGTAAACTAATTGCTGGGGATTGTGCAAATGCCTGGCGGGGTGACTCCATAAACGGCACATGTGCAGCGAACGCAAACTTTGGGAAAATGTAAAATTGCTTTAAGCAACATTTTTCGTAAACATTTACTGCAGGAAGAGCTGAGTTGAAGCGAAAGCAAATGTAATTACCATTTCCCTGTCGGTGAATAGGCCTGAACCAGTGCTCAGTGCCGTAGATGCGACAGAATTTCGGGCACATGTTAATACAGTCGTGTCTGGATATAGTGAACTAATTATTGCAAGACCTGTTCACAGTATTGAGGTTGTTCACTATATCAAGGTTAACATTTTTGTTCAAAAACTCGCTTTATTTGCTCAAAATACACTTTTTGCTTTTTGCTTGAAATTGCTTTCAAAATTTTGTTCATGATTTAGAGGCTCCATGTAAAAATTTGGGTGTTCACTTTATCGAGGTGTTCACTATACAGGGTGTTGGTGCTCCAACTTTAATCAGCAGCCCACTCCAATGAAATTCACTTTTCTCGATGAGCGAACAGCTTTAAAAACTTTTTATTTCAAAAGAAATGGTAGTACAAATTAATGTTAAATTAAATTAAATATTTTTTCCTTTTTCTTCTCTTACTTTTGGTTTCTTTCCCGTACGACAGCTTGCCTCCAAAAACGTTGTAACGCACTTCCCCCGTTTACAAAGTCGTCGTTGCCATATTTGCCCGTTGTAAGCCTAGCGTCATTCAGCGGCATTACCACACCTAACATTTTTTCAGTGGTGTTGCCACATTCTCCCCCCCGGTATGACGATCTTCGTGAGAAAATACCTTATACAGGGCAACATCACTGGTCTTCTACTCCTTTTATGTCCAATACTGCTATCTTAGCAGCAGGACGGTGATATTCACCGGTCGCTGTACGTACCGTAGCGCTTCTTACTTGGCCATCTTTACCAGCGAATGTGGCCGTAACGATGCCCTTAGGCCAGGAATAGCGAGGAAGATTTGGGTCCACTATGACCACGATGTCATCCTTCTCAATTGGCTTCACCTCATCGTACCACTTGCTCCTTCTGGTGAGCGACGGCAGCATCTCCAGTACCCATCGTTTCCAGAACTTATCTGCTAAGTACTGGGAATGACGCCACGAGCTTCTGACGTACTGATCGTTGGGGCAAAACAGGCCTGGTGGTTTATGCCCGGATGAGCTTCCCAACAAAAAGTGGTTAGGAGTTAAGGCTTCTTGTTCAGCAGTCTCCAATGATAGATATGTGAGCGGACGGCTATTCACGACGCTCTCAACTTCCAAAAACAGGTTATATAATTTTTCGTCGGTGAGTTTTGTTTCTAGCGATATAATCTGGTACAACACGTCTTTGAACGTTCGAATCATGCGTTCCCATGCGCCTCCCATGTGAGGACTTGCCGGCGGAATGAATGTCCATTTTGTTTCAGCGCTCACGAACTGTGCCTGTAGGGTATTGACATCTAACTGACGATAAGCCTCGCGCAGTTCCTTTTCCGCTGCCACGAAATTGGTTCCATTGTCGCTGAAAACGTGTATAGGTGTGCCTCGTCTGCTAATGAAGTTCCTAATAGCCATCGCACATGAATTCATGGACAGCGAGTGTGCTACTTCAACATGTATAGCTCGGCACGTCAGGCAGGTGAATAAGACACCGTACCGCTTTTCAGAGCGTCTTCCAATTGTAACCGAAAATGGACCCAAATAGTCAATTCCCACGTACGAAAATGGTCTTGTGTATGCGGCTAAACGAGCTTCAGGTAGCGGTACCATTTCCGGCGGAGCAGGCTGACTACGGCGCAATTTGCAGAACTGGCAGTCGTGGCGGACTGACCGTAGGGCGCGTCGCAAACTTGGAATGTAGAATTGTTGAAACGCCTCATTGATTACGGTCTCGTGATGTCTATGGTGGTACTTTCGATGTAACCAACCGATAACGAGTCGTGTAATTTTGTGATTCCTAGGCAGTATTATCGGATTCTTAGCCGCGTCTTGGATTGGTGCATTTTCTAGGCGGCCTCGTAGGCGTACAATTCCCTCAGCATCAATCGTCGGTGACAGTTTTCGAAGACTACTTAGTTTCGGCAAAGGATGTTTTGAACTCCCCTGCAGAAGTGCGATTTCATTTGGGTATGCATCGGCTTGTGCAATGCGGTAAAGGCAGCACTGACTCCAGCGCAGCTCCTCGGCGGTCAAGTTCCCTGACTTTACAGAGAGATGGCTAGCTCGTTCTTCCGTCTTCTTCATTCTACAATTGTTAATGAAGCGCTTGACATATGCCATGAATCTTTCGAGGCGCTCCCACTTTGAAAAGCGAGTAAGATCCACCACCGAGTTAACTTTTATTTGGACCGCAACGTGCTGTGCCTCTGGTCTTACCTCCATATCTTGGCACATTCTTCGTTGCTGTGACTGTGCTTGGGCCATTGGTCACGTGGTAGGCGTAAGAACTTTGGGCCAGAGAACCAAGGGTTATGCGTGCCAAACTCATTGGTATTCTTCCACTTTGTGGCTGCGTCAGCAACATTTTGTTTTGACGCAATGTAGCTCCACTTTGTGGTGTCTGTATTCTCTTGCACTTCTGCAATCCTAAACATGACAAATTGCTTATACTTGCGTGGGTCGGAGTGCAGCCAAGCGAGCACTGTTCTTGAATCTGTGTAGTAGTACTTATCGTGAATTTCGAGGTCATGACCCTTACTGATTGCAGTGGCGAGTCGCGATCCTAGCACTGCGGCGAGCAGCTCCATTCGCGGAATAGATATTGGACGCAGAGGTGCCACTTTCGTCTTTGAGCTTACGAAGGCGACATGAATGTTTTCGCCGTTTACGATTCGAAAATAAGCCACAGCTGCGCTTGCCGCCTCGCTGGCGTCTACGAACACATGCAGTTCGATTCTACAATTATTGTTACTTATCTCGCCAAAGTAGCACCTTGGGATCTGAACCTCGTGTACATTTTTGAGAAGTGACAACCACTGTTGCCATGCGATCGCGTGTTGTGGATTTCCTCATCCCAATCTATGCCACTTCGCCAAATGTTTTGCAGAAGGATCCTTATGCGAACGGTATAGAATGATAAGAACCCTAGAGGGTCGTAAACTGACATTGGCAGCCGCAGCAACTCTCTCTTTGTAGGCAACTTCTCAGCATGCAGAATCTCTTTGCTTGCCTTTGTGAACTTCGTACTGAAGGTGAACGCGTCGTTATCTGTCTGCCACCACAACCCGAGAACCTTTTCGGGCTCGATCACTTGGCCAATCGTTCTCTCAGCGTTACAAAACTCCTCACTTGAACCTGAGTCTCCAAGAGCGGCAGCAACCTCGGCGGAATTAGTCAACCAACCTCTTATATGGAAGTTGCCACGCTTGTGCACTTCTCTTACTTGCTTGGCCAATTGAATGGCTTCCTGTGGTGTCTCAACGCTATCGAGCATGTCCTCTACGTAATGTCTCTCTGTTATTGACTTGGCGGCCCGTGGAAATTCTTCAGAATACTCTTCCGCATTTTTATTCCTCACGAATTGGGCAATGGCAGGAGAGCAACTTGCACCAAACGACATTACTTGCAGCACATACGTGCTTGGCGTTCGATTCATGTCGCAGTCACGCCAAAGGAAACGCTGCGAGTGCTGATCTTCTTCGTGTACTCTGATTCTGTGAAACATTTCACATATGTCGCCCCAGATGCCAATCTTACCTATTCGGAAGTTGAATAACACGTATATTAACGGCCGCAACAAATCTGGGCCTTTCTCAAGACACCCATTAAGAGAGCTACCTTGATGTACCGCAGCGGCATCCCAGACCACTCGTGTCTTGTTTGGCTTGTTAGGGTTGTTTACAGAAAATATTGGCAAATACCACTTACGTATAAAATCTTGGTCAACTTCGTGACCATCGAGCTTCCGTATGTACTGTTTTTTCTCCATACTATGTATGAGCGTCGTAACTCTGCTTTTCAAATCTGGGTCCTTATTCAGTTTCTTTTCAAAGCAGACGAGCCTGCGCATTGCAGATTCGTAATTGTTTGGCAAGGATATATTTTTAGAGCGCCAGAGTAGCTTGGTTGTAAAGACATCGCCCTTACGTTTGACGGCATTTACAAGTATATCAGTCTTACCGGCGTCATCGTAGATACGTTTCTGTTCATCTAGCCCTGCGCATTCAAGTTTCATGCTATCAACCTTGAGTTTGTGGAGCGCCATGTCATTGTCACATTCGCATACGTGCAGCTGCAGGTTGATGGAACTTTCGCGTTCACTCCCCTCGATAACGCAATACACTGTCCACCCCAATCGAGTCTTGGTTGAAGCCGGTTCATCAGTTTTGCCTTCTCTGAACTTCAACGGCATAGCCACATGCTTATTGTTTACCCCGATAATCATTTGTGGCACCGCATCTTGGTAAGAATCTACAGGCAAGCCTTTGAGATGCTTGTACCTGGTTGCGAGCTCTGGCATCACCAACGATTGTGAAGGCAGGTCAAGCTTAGTTACGGTGCGAACGTCGCGCAGTGTAAACTTTTTAAGCCTTTCGCTGATATTTGAAGGTTGAGGTGCACTGAATTATTTTCCACTCTAATAGAGCCATCAGTCCAGCGCAAAGAAAGATCCTTTTCCTCACCAGTTAGCTGCAACTGCTTTATGATACCGTGCTCAATGATAGTTGGTCCAGACCCATCGTCCAAGAAAGCGTACACATCAACCGCTGCGTGAGGCCCATAAATTGTGATGGGCACCACTCTGTACAAAATATTCGACGTCTTTTGAGCATGTATGGCAACCATATTCGCTTCGCTCTTGGAGGTTGCATTTTCCTCCGGCTTGTGCATCAAGAAGTGATGCTTCGCTGTGCACTTATTTACGCCACACTCTTTACGCTCATTACAAAACTGGGGATTGTGCGGTTTCAAACAAGAACGACATAGCTTTAGGCGATGAAGGGTGTTCCATTTGTCATTGTATGTCATCGCCCTAAATTTCTTGCATTGAGCAATACAATGACCCTCGTTGCAAAGTAAACAATTACGGCTTTCGCGGTGATGCTGAACACCCACCTCTTCAGGAACGTCATGGCTCGATTCTTCATCGTGAAAACCAACTCGGTGTGCTTTTCGCGTTTCTTGGTGTTGGTTCACTGTTGAAGGTTTTGCCACTATAGTGCTAGCCGCTTGTGCCAAATCGAACAACCACTGACTGAAGTTCAGCATGTTCGCTGCAGGTATGTGCCGTGAATGCAGCGCCCAGTCCAGGCTTAGCCTTGCTGGCAACTTGTAGATTAAGTCTTGTAAGAGTACTGGATTATTCAGGTGGGTTGAGTGTCCTGCCACCATCATGGTTGAGATCAGGTTTTTTACCTCCAAGGCGAAGGTAATAAGGGTGTCTAACTTGTTTGCATTAACCCCCGGCGATGAACGAATATTTTCCAACAGGGTATTTATTATAAATTCGGGTCTACCAAAAACCATACGTAGGGTAGAAATAACTTCAGGCACTAAAGCCGGTAGCAGCAATTGACTGCTCACAAATTCAAGGCCTTTCCTTTGAGTGCTCGTTGTAGTCTGAGCATATTCTCGTCGTTACTGAAACCACAGACTCGCGTTGAGTTCTCATAACTGCTGATGAAAATTGGCCACTCTTCTGGTTTGCCGCTAAAAGTTGGCAATTCCTTTGGAACTGCATACCTCGCTTGTATCTGCTCAGGTCGTAGCATCGTTGTAGCCGGAGGCATTTCTTGGTAGCTCTGACGTTCATAATGTCGACCGGTACCGTTACCATTAGCGCCAACGCAACCACCACCGCCGTGCACTTGCATACATGAATCGCAATCATAAGGAGAATTACCTGTTAGATCCTTGGTGCCATTCGCGATCAAATTGGATACAGGAAAACTCGATGTGTCTTGTACGCCTTGGCCTTCTGTGTAAACTGTAGACGTGCTCCGTCGACTCGTGCACAAGGATTTGCCGCGCCTCGCATACCATACGTGTGTATGCCTTGTGTGTGCAGTGGGACACAAGCACCGCCATTTTGCGCACGAAAATTTGCTGCGCCCTGCATGCCATACGTGCCCTCACCTGTCGCGTCGAAAGCGGCTTCTGCACTCTTGATCGGCACGCGAGAAATTTCTGTGCCCTTGGTCAGCGCAATACCACCGCCGCTCGTTGCCTCATACTGTTTTCGCAAGATGTCGTACTTCCTTTCGAGATAGTATAAATTTGCCTGCTTCTCTTCTTCCAAGCGTTGAAGTTCCAAATTCGCATCAAAAACGCTGCTTGTATTTGCCCCTTGCAGCTGCGTGTTGCTTGGCGCCTGCGCGGCGTTGAGCACCGGCTGCGCCGTCGCTGTGGATGTATTTGTTGGCTGCTCTGTCGCCTCCATATTGACAACTGTGCTATTTATTGTACATTCGGTGCACACTCAGTCGATTGATTCGATGCCGGGTGAAACATTTGCGCATTGAAAATGAAACCACTTATCACAGTCGTCGCGCTGGACCATCTCGCCCTCCTCGGGCTCCTTGCATATGCCGCAGTCAACCAAAACTCCGGAGCGCACGCTCATTGTCACTTGTTTTGCTCGAAGATGCCAATTCTTCACAGGAACCACTCCTCTCTGCCTTGCTCGAATTCCAAAATTTGGCCTCGGAGAGTTTAAAAATTTTTAAAGAAATGTTGGTGCTCCAACTTTAATCAGCAGCCCACTCCAATGAAATACAATTTTCTCGATGAGCGAACAGCTTTAAAAACTTTTTATTTCAAAAGAAATGGTAGTACAAATTAATGTTAAATTAAATTAAATATTTTTTCCTTTTTCTTCTCTTACGTTTGGTTTCTTTCCCGAACGACAGCTTGCCTCCAAAAACGTTGTAACGCACTTCCCCCGTTTACAAAGTCGTCGTTGCCATATTTGCCCGTTGTAAGCCTAGCGTCATTCAGCGGCATTACCACACCTAACATTTTTTCAGTGGTGTTGCCACACAGGGTGTTCACTATACCCAGACACGACTGTAATACAGGGTTTTTCATTTCGAACCGAAATTTTTGACAGCCCTGCGTTCGACAACCGCAGCTGTCATCTGTCGTTGCATTGTGTTAATATTGTAGTTTAGTGTTTGCCATTTATGAAAATGGACCGATTTAGCATCGCTCAACGTGTAAATATAGTGAAAATTCAGGATGCGCTGCTCACAGGAAATGCAAATCCGTTTTCTGAGTTTAATTGAATTAAGTTGCTCCGTTGGCATTATGCATGCCATCTCCGTTATATTTTAATACTGTTTTGCTTGTTTGACGCTTAGCAGCAGCTCAAATGCTATTACGCAATAGTAGTCGTGCGACGTCCTGTAACGGGAAAGTTTATTTTTTAGACGATATTCGAGAGAAAAGACGGAGGAAAATGGTTACCGAACTTGACTTATATCATTCACATAAACAGCCATGCAGGCTGCATTATGCTCGCGACCAAGCAGGGCTTATGAAAAAATGGAGGTGAGGGCGAACAAGCACCGACTCCTCACACTGTTTCCAATGAAGGAACTGCAATGGCGGATGAAATGCTGAATTACAAAAAGGTATACGAGGGCACAAAGTCATGTCCTTTGATATGTCGGAATAATATGGGAGGCCAAACAGCTGTGCTGTGCAGACTGTTTGCGATGCCCAAAGTGTGTGCAACAGAGTATCGTTGGGAAAGTGAAAAAGTTGTTTAACCCTGGAGTGTTGTTATACTCATTTTGTAACAATTCTAAGCGATCTAAGTATTCTTTGCAAATTTTTGGAGACTTCTATACATTTCTCTGATTTTCTTAGATTTCAACATGCTGTACAAACAATAAAAGTAACAATGGACATAACACATAATATTTGCTTTGTATACATATTTTATTTTTCTATATACATACGAGTATAATTGTTTGTCCTGACTGATTCACCATGGCTTAGCTCAGAAAGTAAGATGGGATTTTTTTTTAAATTCGGAGTCTAAAGGGTCAGAACATGGGTCAAGATGTTATGTGAACAAACATGAAATACTCCAAATTAAAAGTAATTCGACACATACTTTTTTAATTTTTGAAAACAAAAATTTAACGGGATCAAAAATTAGTTAAGGTTCGTATACGCGAAGACTATGAAAAACATGAATCCATTGGCCTATTGACTTCAAAATTGGTGGAAACACTTAAAATTATAAATAAGTAGATACGTGTCTTTAATTTTTGTGAAAATCAAAATCTAACTGGGTAAACCGTGGGTTAAAAATTTGTATGGTGAAACATGACTTAATATGTTTTTGACTTCAAACTTAAAACAAAGTAAAAGCACTTCAAATCAGAAATAATTCGACACGTGTTTTTCATTTTTTCGATAGTCAAAATGTGGCGCTGTCAGCCATGAATTAATGGCCCTATTGACATCAAACTTGGTGAAAGTCTTTGTGAGAAATAATTCGACGCATGTTTTTCATTGTTCGAAAATCAATATGAGGCGAGGTAAAAAATTTGTTAAAAGCTTATTTGAAGAAACATAACTTAACATTAGGTAAAATCATAAAGTGAGAAAATATTTTTTCAATGAAATATAAAATCCATGCGCGCAAAGGCGCCGGGCCCTGCCTCCTTTTGAAAAATTTAATTAAATATTCAAGTTTAACCCTTTCGCTATTTTGTTGCTATATGGCTACTTTGTGGACGTCTGCATCCTCTATGGTTGCAAAAATCCTTTTTTTGTTGGTCTTTAGAATAATTTGAAGTTTTAGGAAAAATACGAAATTAATAAACTGAATATTTAAGTTTAAAGAAGAGAAGTATACACGTTTTTTTATTGGTATATCTTGACATAGTAAAGGAAGAAGAAACAGAAAAAATTAGAGAACTTTTTATATGACGTTTTCTTTCAATTTAGATACTTTTTTTTTAATTTTGGCTGAAGTAAATGAAGAAATATTCAAATTTTCGTTATGCGTAAAAAGTTGTATGTTTAAGAAATTATTACAGCCACAACGATGTGGTTGCTCTCATAGAAAAACACTCTAAAATACAGGGTCCGAGTATAAAACTAAAAAATTTCTTATGGAATGTTGCTAATATAACCACATAGAAGCCTAAGACGTAAAATTTAAAATTTTAACTTTCCTCAGTAAAAACCTGTAGCGAAAGGGTTAACAAATTCGTCAGATTGTGGCATGGCCGAGCTACGTGAAATTCTCCCACTCTGGCAATTTACTTCCACAACAGCGGCCGAGGGTTAACGTAAAGGATTCGAGTACGCAAAGAATTATATGATTTCGGTCTGCAGTGTGTTCTTGACACATTTATGCGGATTCAAATTTACCTAAAATAATTGCAGGGGCATTTAGATATGACTTCCAAAGTGAGTGGGACTTTTTTGCGCAAACAATAGGTACTGCGCCCGCCGATGGCCAATTGTGTTTCCATTCCATCCAGTAGTTTTATGGGAAACTAATTGCCGTCTCCACGCCATAAGTTGTCGAGTCACTAAGTGGCTTATAATTCAATTAAAAACTAAGCTATTTACATTCGTTCACACATATATACATGCATTCATAGCACATACGTATGCAAGTACCTAGAAAGCGAAAAAGTGTTTGTAAACAAAAAGTCGGCAAAAATTGCAGACACTTGCACACCGCGCGAGCCCGGCCCGCAGGCAGCGCGTCACTTTCTAGTATACGTTGACGCAGTATCTGCTTTGTTTCCACAATGCAGTTAATTTTTTGCGCGAACCTACGCGACGGCACTGGTTCTACGCTGGGCACGCTTTCTCAAGAAACGCGCCGCCCTACCACTTCGAGATGCAGTGGTTATTGTATCTTCTTTTTACTGGCGGAGAGTCACGGCGGGGGAGTCGTCGGATTTGTTGCTGCAAGTACGCGGTTTCTGGATAACGCGATGGGTTCTTTTAAATATTATTATATATTTTATATTTATATATTTTAAATATTTTTTAAAACATCCGCCGTACATTGAAATCCCATGTTTGCAACTTTCGCGTTCAGTCTACGGTTTCAGGCATCCAAAGAAGAAGAACAACACTGCAAAAACATTCGGCAGCAGCGGGAAGCGAGTGCGTTGGCTCTGGGACGCACATGCGACACTTTGTTATGCGGCGTAGAAATGTTTTCCGTTTCTGCCAAATTATTTAACAGCCCTCATTGTGCTCGCACCGAATGAGTAAACAGCAACAATACATTGATTTATGTCAGTTAATCGAACGCGTATGGCACATTTCGTCGACTGTGTACAGACGCAATTATCGCAATTTCTAAGCCCAAACGCCGTGCACGAGCGCGTTGGCCGCTTTTGAAATTGAAATGTTAAATCAATTGTGCAAACATGTACCAACACCCAACACAGTGCGCGCGCGAGTGTGTGTGTGTGCACAATTGTTAAGGGTGCGGAAAGCTATTAAATCTGTTATTTTGCATAGATTGGCCACACCGATAAGGCGAAATCGGGCTAAATAGTAGTGCAAACCCTGCGCACTTGGGCTCTCCAGCCTGCGAACTCCAACCGCTGTGCGCAACAGTTGCGCGCTGTTTGTCTGGTTAAGTGTCTGTTGCTGGTGAGGTTGATTTGTGCGTTGGCCACACTGTGGGGGGTGCAAAAGGTTGTGGCCTATGTAAACTATTGTATCAGCACGCGGGCTTTCTCGCGAAGGTGTCGAATGTTGCGGAAATGTGTCACGTTTGTCCGTTTCCAACTGTTATGAGATTATGGTGCTAATCTTAGGAATTCGCTCAGCATTACGTAATATTTACATGTGTACAACAAAACCCCTTTGTGTCTTTTAGCGCATTGCAACTGCTATTCCAATTAAGGGAACGCGTCGAGAGCAACAAGAGCTGCCCGGTTCGCATGCTTCTTTATGTACATACATATTTATTTAGTTTAAAAATCAATATTTCTCGAACCGCTGCTGATAAATATTGCGTACATGATTTTCCGCAATGTGGTGAAGTGAATATTCCGCACACAAGGCACATCGACATGGGCCGCAGCGACGGAGTTTGGCCGTACTTGGGGCCCATTGAGGTTTGATTGGCCCACTGACCCTGTTTGCAGCAGCCAGCCCCAACCGGTCGGGCACGTTGCGTGCTGTTCCGCTGCCAGGGGATATTAGCAGACTTTCTAACTGTGAAGAAAAATTACATTTCTTTTTGCTGCAAAATATTCAGATTATTTCAAAAACAAAAGCAAATTAAACCACCAGAGTTGAGGAAGGAACACACCCGTGTCTACTTCGAACGAGATTACATATATAGCCAGAAGTAAAACTGATAAGTGAAGATTTATTCCCAGCAGGAAAACTGCTACTTAACCAAAGATCCTATGTTCCGTTCACCTCACTTATTTTATTACATTTCGGTAGTTTAGCATTTTATGTGCTCTGTTTGGTCTGTGATTGATGTAAGGTGGCAAGATTGAAAGTACTAAAGTGAACTCAGGTTCAGCTGTTCATGCAGCGTAACAGATATCCCTGGCGAGAATCACTAGAGGTGATTATGTCGGCAAACCGCTAAGCATTTAATGATCTAGAAAATGGATGCCGCAAGCGCAAAATAAAAGGTGTGGAGAATCATGCATTTAGCAGCGATTGCTGCGGTGCTCCGTCCAAGGCTGTTGCCAGGCCAGGGATGCAGCAGCTTCCACTTGTGATGCTCCGCTTCGCCAAAAGTAATTTAATACTTTGTTCGCCGGCAAAAGTGCGTCTCTCCCAGCGGAGACAGCGACACAACAGTCGCAATACCACAAAAAATAAAATAAAAAATGTCTGTAGTATTTGCGCTCGTCACAATGCCCTTTAAAAACGATTCTTTACGCTGAGAGCAAGAAATTTGAACACTTTGCTATATGTTATAATTGCTCACAAGATTTTGTGAGCATCATTGTCAAACTTTTTATCGGTGCGTCTGACCATTGCCGAGGTGTCGATATCATCTGAGGTGCCACGCGCCATTCTGGCTACTTTCCGAAGCTTGTGGCTAACTGAAGTTGGAGTTGAACTTTGTCGCTTTGTGCCTTTCGTGCAAGGTTAACGCCACCAACGTTCCATGCTTTTTGGATGCAGATATCGGCGTACTTTTACTGCGCCGTTAACGATCGCAAGCTTGTTTACTATTGTCGACTTACTCGTTTCAAATTTTGAGTTAGTACAACTTCTATGTTACATACGAGTATATATCTGTGGCATTTTGACAAAACAACTTAAGTCTAATTTTCAAAATTTTTCAGGAGAGCGAAAATACTGATAAGGTGCAGAGCAAATCTCATACAAAACTCGAGAAAAGTTGAAATGCTATACATCATATCTCTGTAATTAAATGTCGTAAAAACAAGCCGATTCCACCAAAAGAAGCGTTTTGAAATTGTGTCTTTATGATTAAAAAAACTGGAAAATTTCACTTTTTCGACATAAGTTGTTTTGTCAAAATGCCACAGATATGTACATACATGTGCAGTCGAGCAAATAACGAAAACGTGATCATTAAGAAACCGTAAACATTTTGTATAAAATGTTCATACATACAGTGGCGCACTCAAAGGTTTTGGGGGTTTAAACCACGCAAATATCTTTTTGTTACACACATTTTGGGTGGCAAATATGGTTATAAATGGTATTGTATCCTGTGTGCGCCACTGCATAAGTGTACTGTATGTGAGTGTAACAACGTGCCAAATTAGCCTACGAACTCGTTCAAGGTCAAACAAACTTTTATTCTTCTTGCGCTTGTTTGCACTCTCACAATTTTTCTCGTCAAAGGCGCCGATTTTTTGGTGCTTAATTCACGCACATTCGCGGATCATCAAACTGGCGTAAGTAGGCAGCCCGCAGTGAGTGGTGTCAATCTTCATTCACACTCGCCGGAAGAAAGAGTGCCGAAACTGTTAGCGATGATGTGCGAGCGAGTTTGTTCGATTCTTATGTGCCACGGCGAGGCAGTCTTATGGCCCGAACACATTCAAGGCGGCAGCGACACGGCCACACAACTTCAACACGGCGTCGACTTCGACCATCGCCGTGTAGTGAACTACACGACTGCAATTATGCAATTAAAGCAGCAGCAACGACATCGCAATCATATTTTTGAGCTCCTAAGCACAAATTTTTAAGTGCTTGCGCTCTTCCTCTATTAAGGGGGTCTTCTGGTTACGAGCTGAAAATTTAAGTCTATTTTTCGGAGTAAATTGCGAAGGAACTACTTGAGATAATCCAGTAATTTTGAAATTTTTATTTTGTTCCATTTTTACACTCACCAATAGACCAAAAAACATGGTCGAAAATCAAACTTTTTACAAAAAACCTCCTAGTTTTGAAAATTTTCAAAATAAAAAAAATCGTACACGGGAAAACATAGCCATATGTCTCCTGAATAACTGAAAAAAATTGATCGAATTCGATTAATATTTCTTGAAGAAGTCTTACCAACAAGTTTAAAAAAGGCAACAACCTCAAGGTCGTTCTAAAGTCGCGAGTGTGATGACTTTTAATTTCCAAAATTTGATCTTACAAGATAAAGCATGTATCAATAAAATAAAAAAAAATTACTGGATTATCTCAAGTAGTTCCTTCGCAATTTACTCCGAAAAATAGACTTAAATTTTCAGCTCGTAACCAGAAGACCCCCTTAAGCATTCGTCTATATTCATTTCATTGTTGTACAATCAATTTAAAACAAATAACCATGTGTAGTAATTTTTAGAACTAGTAAATTTTAACTGAAATATTAACAAATTTGTTCAAAGAACATCGAAGCAAGAAGCAAGAAAAATGCCATTAAAAGTATCTGTTTTGAAGCAGTGATGTCAATTGCTTTGGTTTTGTGGCCTTAGAAATTGAGAACAGTTCTATGTTTGCCGACAGCGACAACTGTGTTCGTGCTGTCGTCAAAATAATCGTTTCCATACAAACGTTGCGATGCTTTTCTTTAACAGTTTACACTAAACTTCGCTCCACCTGAAGTTGCACAATAATAAACACGGGTCCAGCACAGCTAGTAGGCGCAGTTCCGAACGTAATTCGAAAGGAATTCGAGTGAAATCGCACTGCAATCGTTCCGATACAAGTTGGAAAGGTCGGGAAGTAAAAGTTCACACTTCTAAATTGGTTTTTACCTATTTAAGTTATTCTCTCATTGCCCATTTGAATTTATCAAGTCAGATCGAAATAATTAGCTCTCAGAATACAAACCGTTGCCAGGTTCCTGCTGTCTTCATTATTCAGATTCATTATTGCCATTTTATCCAGTTATCATTCAACTTCTACCCCAATGACTGAGACAATTAAAAATATTAAAATTATGAGCGCATTTTCAATATTTCCACACCTTGGCCGCGTGGAGAGCAGCAGTCGCCCGATTCAGCACGTCAATTTCCAAATTCTCTTGTTTTCGCATCAATCGTTTGACTAGTCGCCATAAATCTTAATTTGTCGGCCAGATCTGTCGACGTAATTTCTCGCAGAGATCCCATCGAAAATCATTCAGCTACTCGAC
Organism: Melieria picta; assembly: GCA_964056695.1. NCBI lineage: Eukaryota > Metazoa > Arthropoda > Insecta > Diptera > Ulidiidae > Melieria > Melieria picta. Next base: position 64,069,329 of record OZ057398.1, read on the forward strand.
AGTCGCCGCCGCAAAGAATGATTACTGACGCCCACGCCAACGCGCACGCAAAGTGGAACTAGCTCACTGTCAGGCAATAAACAACGCCTCATTTTCAGCGTTTTAGCGTCCTCTAATACAAGTACACACACACTCATACAAATGTATTTGTTGCACACAGTTCCTATTTCATATTTGTAGTCGAACAAAGCAGCCACATACACATTCGACTTGTAGCCTTTTCGACAGTAGCGCTAATCGATAGCGGTATCAATAGTCCATCAACCCAATCTTCCGCTGCAACATGCCCAAGTGGCTGTCAGCGACTCTCTCGTTTGTGCTCCAAATATGTATGTACACACATATATAAACAACTAATAAATATTAATATTTTTGCTTACAAATTGTAGTCATGGCGTGGTCAATTAGTAATGGGCCAGGTGCACTCAGGCTAAACGTATTTGTTCAGCGTGGTTGTATTTGCACAGCGCACTGTCCCTGTCACTCGACGCGTCAGCCGCTGACATTGTAAGTTAATGCGATAAAAGCCACCGGAAGAGGCAATTCTACGCACTTCCCATCTCCATTCGCCGACTGATGGTGGCCTCGCCTCAGCTTGAAGTCAACACATTTTCACCGCCACTTGACTGGCCACCACGTTCCTTTTCCGTCTCATCAACGCCACTGTCGTTGCCATCGTTGAGTTAAGCAAAATTAATTTTGGCAATTACGAAGTACTCGTGCCAAAAAGACAACGCATCTGCGCTGCCATCTCATACGTTGCGCCGTCGTTTATGCCACATTGGCTGTCAGACAATTTAGTTTCTTCCAATATTGCCAATGGCAACAATGGCCACTCATCCAAACGTATGTACGTACATATGAATTTTCTTCTGCGCAGTGGATGTGGACGCTGCGGGAGTGCGACTCATAAAGCCGAACTAAGTCGTAGCGCCCCAGCTCGCTGCCCTATGTACTTTCATTGGCATTTTCGACACGTTGTATACTTGGCTTCCGTGGCGCGCGCCAGTCGCGCCGCACAGAAGGAGGAGACATGCTCAAATGCACTTCAAACCACATTCTGCGAAGTGGAAACGCGGAAACACTTGAGCCATGCACCCACTGGTTTGTGTTTTTTAGCTGACCCTCGTGATAATTCCCAACTCAGCCACTATCGAACCGAAGGAATTCCGCCGCCAGCAACACTCTCAATATCGGATGCTTTAGGTGTCCATGCACTAAGCACGCGGATGTGCTTAGTGCCAGAATACGATGGATTTTTACATTGCAGCGCCACTGCCCACTCGCCCGCAGATCGTCTGCTTGCACGGTATCGCATTTATGTATGTGTATATGTACATACCGACATATGTAAGTACATGCACTTTCAGCAGAATTGCTGTGCTACGATGTTTTTTGTTATTAAATTTATATTTACTTTTTAGGTGAACCGCGCAATGCGCGACAAAGCCAGCGCCGCACTTATCACTTCACACTGCCCGCGAAATGACAAATCACGTACGTAGTACACTAAAGTGTCGAAAATTGACACACGTAACAGTGAAACGTTGACTGTATGACAGGTTCGTGGCCGTAAGCGGAGACCGTTGAGCAGCTAATCACTTTTCGTTTTCGCCCAAGACAGCATCGTGCAAAATTGTCTAATAATATATATGTATACACACACATATACATATATCTACATGATAGCGATGTAAATAGCTCAACAACTGTCAAACTGTGTGCATGAATGAAAGAATGAATTTAATCCAAAAGTCGTCATGCCAAACTTGGAATAACATAAATACGAACTACGATTACTGAGGTAATCCAGCGCGTAGAGACGCGTCAAGGTCAAAGTATGGAGGGTGATAATTTAAATAGTTGCGGTATTAATAGCGTATCGCTTTACCTCGAACAATTGTGAACCATGGGCTCTGATAGTCTAAAACGCTTATAACAAAAGTCCTCCTTTAAATATTTACAAATAAAACTACTGAATACCAAAATATGCATTTGTATCTCGTTGTCTGCCAGCGAGGAATGCACATTGTAGTATTGCTCGCTCGGCTTATCTTCTAAGCTGTCCACGTTGATAACGAACCGATACCATTGTTATTGCAAATTTTCTTACATATTTAGTAGGTAGTGTGAGTCTTGGAAACTCGCTCATCTAATGCAAAATGCTGCACCGCGAGCGAGTAGATATCGCTGCAGAACAAGTGTAAATAAATTGAGTGAAGAGTGAAACCTCAGCCAGTGATAAGAGCATTCGATTACACATTCCTTGAAATGCGGTGACAACACTGGCAGTTCGTGATTTGTACGAGTTCAATTAGCATTAAGGCCTTTGTTACTGATAAGCCACCGCGATCGCGGGGAGCGCTGTGCTGATGAACGGCTGCTGCAGCAGCTCGCATCCTACGCTCTCGACGTCGCACAAGGACATTCGGTGCTGTACAGACTGTAGCGCAAATACTCAGCTTGTTTTTTAAATTACACAAAGTGCAAGGATGTCTGGTGTCCCGGTCACGTGTTTCGCGTCAACACGCCGTCACATGTGTGCATTTGGGTTGATTCCATGTACAATAAATTGAAATTGGTTAAGCCTCGCGAGGAATTGACGTCGGCGGCGGCGACTGCACTCACATACACACATTTGCGGCCGATGTGCGAAATGAGTGCAAGAAATGAAATTGGAGGTGGAAATGGCATGAAAAACCAGCGGTGTATGTTACACTGATTGATTAAATTATAATTTTTATTATAAATTAGTAAACAGTTTTATTGAGTTTCCCTACTCATAAATAAATCATTGAGCGCGTTACACGATTGCTTGCGAGGTTCAAGCGTCTGCGCCGCAGCCATGAAATCAAATCGAATTAAAAATAAAAATTAAATATTTATTGCAAATCAAAAGTTGACAGGCCTTGGCTCTATAACGGGCGTCACAAAAGTAGCTGGGAGGCTAGCTTCTAGCAATAAATAGTTTAAACCGATTCTTTCGAAATCAAAATGGGAATTTCATCACTACCAGATATGTATCGGATTAGGCGGTACCTATATATGCATAGCCCGATTCATAGATGCAGGACCCTTTTTTATATACAAAAATATATCGAATTTGATACGTTTTACACAATTTTAGGAAGCACTAGCCGTATCTGTGGTGTACAGGTGGGCGGAGAGTTTTTGATGAGCTGCCAACATCGAAGTAAATGACTTTATGTGACACGTGTTTAGTTGCATAGTTGCCAGGCATTGATTACAGATAATACGAATAATTATGTTTGGTAGAAATTGCGTCAGCCACGTGAAAAGGCCAGTTTATTGGAAGCGCTCTCAAAAGCTGGGGACGAGTTGACAGTCATGAATGTGTAATTAGTAAATTTGCTGTACGCAGAACTTTTTGCATGCCAGCGGCAGCAGCGCATCGACTGGCCGGCCATATAAAGCCTAATGAAAGCTGGCATTTGAAGTATTCGTCGCAAAAATATGTATGTAGTGCGCGAAAGGGGGAGCAAAAGTTTAAGGGCAAGTCGCACAACTGTCGGCCTGCTTGTCTGTGTGTGTGCCCGGCTCAACTTCAGCAATTCGATACGCGCCACTATTCGGTCATTGCTTGATACATCGACGATACTTGACGATAGAACGGCGGCGACGACGAGCGAAGTTCACGCTGATGCGGTGCAGTGAACCCGAGTTTAATTCAAGTAATGTTCAGGGTGGCCGCAGAGTCTATTGCTCCGAGTTCCGAAATATGATTTATTACTGATAATAACATATGACTGATTTGGCTTCTGGCCATCCGACACAGCCAGCGCCATCCTTACAATTAAATACGTTTTATTTTTGTGCATTACCACGTAACTTATTGGTGCCGTCATAGTTTCAAACTACACGCGAAAGCGACTCGGCAATTTTGCAGCGACGTACTGCCATTCGGAATGCATTGCACCTCAGTGTGACAGTCTCACTTGCACTCGGCAATCAGGCCCCATCAGCTCCGTAATGGCCATTTTCAATTTGCAATTTGCATAGTAAATTCATTTGTTATTGTTGCGGTCGGTGTAGCGCGTCGGCTATTGCACGCTCAGCCATATTAAAAGTCGTCTGAGCTCACCGACAATCGTCGGCAGCGCTAACCCCGCAATTAGCAGACACCGTTGTCATTGCGGGGTTAATGGAAAAGTTTTTGCATCTCGTGTGACAATACAGAACACACCACGACCAGCCACCCAGCCACACGGCCTGCTTCTCACTCACTCATTCACTCGCGTTGTCACTTATCAGTGCTTAAAGTGGCATTACATGGTTAGGCGATAGTGAAACGTTCTGCTGTCTGCTTTTCCGTTTGGCGTTTCTTTGTTCTGCTCACACTGCTGTTGACTTTGCTTCTTTACTTGTCGCATATGTTTCAATTCACCGCTTGGAAACAATGAGTTGCGAAATTAATTCAAATGCCTGCGAAATCACAAAAAAATTCGGTTACGCCTTTCAATGTTTTGCATTAGTTTTGCTAAGCGCAGATTGCAGAGGTTCACTTTGATTAACGATTCTCCTATGTCGAACTGTCGAGTATAGGAGAATAATTCGATATCGAGGAGTGAGCGATGGAAGAATAACTTGAATGACTTTAGCCGATTGTGGTCACAACGCGTAGTGATTTCTTATCAGACAACGAAAAGAGTTCTATCGATTCCTGGAACGAGGTGTCTTGCCTCTGCCGTGTGCTCCAATCTTTTAAGGAGGTCAGTTTTTAATGCAGTTGCAGGCAAGTCGTAAAGTTTTGAACGGCAGTAAAACATTCACATACAAGGGGGAATTACCTGAGAAAAACTACATTTGATTTCTTGTTAATTAACTGAACTGTATGCAATAAGAAAATTTCTTATATTCATACGATATGCATTCGAAAAATGTTGTTTTTGCGTACAACAAACGAAGAATTGAAGCTGAAAGTTGCAGTAAATGTTGCCGCCAGATATTGAAACTGATTGCGTTTGTCCTCGTACACACTGTCAGCATTACAACGTGAACCCCTCCATTTTCCAGTCTCCTTGCCTATGCTTCTGAATAATTAAAAGCCAATTAATTGGTTTCACGAAACAGTGACTGACCGCTCACCTCGCCTCGGTCTGATTATGCGCGATGGCAAAAATATGGGTTAAACGGCACATTGTTGTTTTTCCACTCTTGTTATTTTTATTAATTTTATTGTGTGCGTTATTTGCACTCAGTTGTATTTATTTTCGGCGCACAAAAGCACACAAACTGTTTAAATTCTGTTGCTGTTTCGGCCGCTGCTGATTCTTCTTCTTCTTCAATGCCGTGCTCTTGCTGTCACTGTGACGTACACGCTTGTCGGTGGCGCTGCTGGTGCCGTGCTGGAGCTGTTTGTTAAAAATGCTTTTGCTCTTGTTGTTGTTGTTGTTGCCTGTGCTGGCATACGAAACGACAAGCAGTGCAACAACAACGGTGGCATTCACGTTTCGCTTGCGCCAAGATGACGAAGTAAACGGCTGCTGAAGCGCGCTGCTTACGCTTGACGGCCGCTTTTTCGGGGATTACCGCGACGACTGGATACGATTTTGAAAACACGCCACACGCAGACAGCCTGGCAACGACTTAGAACAAGCGGCATAGTTTTAGCCAGTCGCCGTCATAGGTTGGCCTTTGTTTTATTTTCGCCCCTGTCCGATGCGAACTTCGGACTTCGTGCAAGGGTCAGCCGCCGACCGCAGGTGGAATTGTTATGCTCAAGTCAATTACTAACCGCTAACAGTTGTTGGTGCCTTTTGATTTTGTTATGACAACGCCTTGGGTAGATTCCACAATGATTGTGAGTAATTGAAGCTGTGCATAAATTGAAGCCGCGCAATTCTGTGCCCAGCCATGCGCTCAGACTAAGCGTTTTGCAAATCATTGGCGATGCAAGTGGAAATTTGTTTTCAAGCGAGTCAGCGATCAGGCGGAGTTAATCATTTTAAATTTGCGCAAGGCAAGTTATTTTCTTATAGTTACAAGTCGCTTAGTTAAGTTCCAGTTCCAGTGATTTATGAATGAATCAGTGGAAATTGTTCTCAATTAAATTTTCCACAATTACTTGCGCTTACGTGAATAATAATTAATTAATTGCCTGGCACGACAGCCCGCTTACGCGAGACTAAGGCCTAGCTTCCCGCAACCACCCGTGTTGTGCGTGTGAATTTGTACGCGGGTGGAAGGGACCTACAGTTTTATGCCGGTTCCGAACGGCAGGTTGGGAGCTTTTTCATAAGCAATTTTTACTCTCAGAGGTTTGCCATTTCCGGCTAAGAGGACAGCCACCGAAAGAGAAAACGAGTTTTCCCGTTATTTTTTTAGGTGTTATTACAGGCAGTATTTGAACCTGAGGTTGCTGCCTTCGACTCGCGGTCCAACGCACTAACCAACTGAGCCACGGCGGCTGCTTACGTGATATGGCTCTAATACTTAACAATCTCTGAAACTATTTTCTCTACTTGAAAAGCAATTATTAAAACACAACATACAACATTAATAGGTCAATTATTCCTTCGTAACAGTCCTAGACAGAATGCATAACCAACCGGTGGCGGACAAAGCTTATATGCCGCCCCAGTGCCGCCCCTAAATGTTTTTTTTTTAATTTCTTACGAAAATTATTAACCACATGTGATCAAAATCACAAATGGTACTATGTAGTATCAGAAAGAAAGAAAAAAATATATAAAAAAATATATAAAAATATAATTTTTTTATTTAAACAAACTGACGTAGACAAAGTTACATATCACTTAAAATGCGTATAGAAATGATTTCGTGATTTGGAAATATGCAATTTTTTTCTTCACGTACAAAAGCTTTGCCGCCCTAGGCGTTTGCCTCATAAGCCTCGTGCTTTGACCGCCACCGTAACTAACGCTTCATGAACAACCCAAAAGTGGCTTAGACTCTGCCTCCCTCCCTGAATAGTGCTCAGAATTGCATATGAAGTTATATGTTAAATGTTGAATGCTAAATAAATGAAATCCGGGATCAGATGAATACAATTTACAGGAAACTTTTCAGCACAGAAAGCCCACAAAAGTCGCTTCCGCGCTCTACTCTGACGCCCACCAGCGCTGGGTGATCGTTTAGTGGGCTATAAATTACGAAATCGACAATAAGATTCTCTCAACAACGAGCATTATCTTATCTCTACGCTGTTTACAATATTTAAAAGGTCTGGCGCACATAAAACGTACGACTTAGCAGACATCAAACGTTACATGCATCACGCAACCGGACAATTGGTATGCAAAACGTGCCACAACTTTTTGAAAAGCTGTACCAAATTCCGGGCCACATTTTGCCACTGTTCAGCCACAAATTCCCCTTCGGCTGAGCTCTGATGTGGTGCTGTCAAGTCAAAATTATTGCGTATTAGACAGCGAGAAAGAGGGCGGTCGATGGACTGAAACAATCATGTTCCAGCGCCAACGGCTGGAAGCAGCTGAGTACTAATGCACGCTCAGTGCTCCGAAACCACAGCACTTCCGCCAAGTGCGAAAATGGCACTTGAAACAAAAAGCGTAGGGCTTAATTGATTAGCGTGTCGGGCACATTTCACATGCCGTAGCTTTGTGCAAATATTTGTTCCAATCATCAAGCAGCGCATCAACTCGACCCCACATGCAGATCGCGCTCGAGCGAAATGTATACAAAAATGATATGTGCGCCGTCGATCGATCAGCGCGAGAGCGCACACATTTTCAGATAAGAAATGAGCCGAGCCAGTTGAACTTTAGCACAAAGAGCGGGAGATTAGGCTATCACGTGAACATTAATGCGATTTGTGGGCGGAAAACGTGAAAGGGACACGATGTTGTCTCTAAAACAGAAACAAACAATACAACTAAGCAGCGTTTAGAAGCGCACAGTGTAAACAGTTTTCACAATTCCATCTTTCTCTCTTTACAGACAATCATAAACACCAACAAACACAAAAACACAACCGTGATCACCGGTCGGCAGTAAAATAAACGGGCGTGTTTATTTTGGAAACTGCAGCGAACGCAATAAAAATTGGTATTTATGAGGGAAGCTATGGCTAATGGCACTTATTGCTTGAAACACTGAAAGCTGCTGGCTAAATAGCAGCACACCGCAAACTGCTGAACAACAATAAATGCTTTGAGGAGAAGCCAAACCGACTGTTTGATCAATATGCGGAACTACTGAGAGTTCGCCGGATGGACAAGAGTACAAAAGACTTGGTGCAAAAACAGACGAACGATTGTTGGAAACCGAAGCGAAGCTTACAGAAACAGCTTCGCGAAGAATTGAAGCAAAGTTCGACCACGCAACGTAAATAATCATTAGAGAAGCCTATATGATGACCAAAGACGTTGAAAATCGGAAGGGACAAATTTACGACTACTAAACTGCAAGAACTGTATAAAATCCTTGAAAAGGGTAAGAAGAAGCGTGATTGCCTCCTAAAGGTACCGACGTCTCAGCTAACCAAAGTACGTCAGCGGAAGGCAGCAACTTTTCTGACGACGCTCTGCACAGAAACTTACAGAACCTTAAGTACGTAAGCGGAACGACGGGCGTGTTTGAAGGAGTCAGGGATCACGCTGCCAACAACGCAGCGTTCAAGCCGACAAACAACCAAACATCAATTACAACATACTCGAGCTCTTTCAACGGAACGCTGCGGAATTAAACAATTTACAAATAAAGCGATACCGCCTCCATTCACCAGTCAATTAGTAATACATGCGAAAGTATACGCAACAGTCAGCAGGCAGCAGATAGCAGACGGCAGACAGTCAGTGATTCTGATGCTGCGGCTCGGACTCCGCGCAGCGATCAGCGCTCGCCGCAAATCGTGGGGCCAATAAGAGCCATCGTGGGAACCACAGCTAATAGTCGGGGAGATGTCGCTGCGGGCAGCCGCTGCCGAACAAGAGTATCCGCTCGCTTAGTGCTCCACCATCAGCGCGCCCGAAGGTGGCGCTCTTTGCGCTCACACCGCTCGCTAAAGCGCGCGAACTCGCCGTCGCCGACAAGTGCGCTGTGCATGGGTCGACGGGGGCCGGTGATCGACCAGTCACTGGGAGCGCGAATCGTGTGCTCCGTGGTATCGTTTGGATTTTTCGCATTGCCGCGCTGGCGGCCGATATATTTACACAGGCGGCCGTTTGCCGCCGCTCACCAGTTATGCTGAATTCGTTTGCGAGTGAAGATCGTCGGTGGTGAAATTGGTGCGCGCATTGCTGGGTTCGGTATCTGCTGGATACTTAAGTGCTGAGCTGCAGCGTGAACTAAATGGCATACTCAAAGTTAGCTAAGCAAAAAACTGCGCGTATAAGTTTTTGAGCACTGCACTAAAAGTATACGAGAAGTTACGGTGAAATCAGTTAAGAATATAGACAACAAAACACCAATTTTTTTTAAGGCATCGAAATATAAAGACAAAAGCAAAAGACGCTCGGCCAACAGGAACAGCAAAGTGTTCATTGTTCGCGTTTTGAACGGCAAAGTGAAATTAATGAGCAAAAAATAAACCGAGAAGCAGAGAAAGAAGAAACAAAAATGTTAAAATCATACTAAAAACAGAAGCAGAATAAGATATCTCGAAACCATAAAATAAAAGATAAATCAGTGCAAAATTTCTTACAAAGCGGAGCAAAATAACAAAATTTTCGCAGTGCATATGCGAGAGTGCAGGCGTTTCGCAAGCGTCTGAAAAGGTGAGGGCGCTTTTTTGTTGGGCCGTGTATTCAGGCGCAGAAAAGTGCCTCAAGTTTTTAATGACAAAACCGAGTTTAAAAGCGAATCAAAAAGAAATACCAACACAATAGCCAAATAGACATTTCCGCCTCTTCTTCGCTGTTACGAAGAAGAAGAAGCAACGACAGCAGCAACAGCAAGCAAGCCAGAAAATAAGTGAATGGATTTTTTAGTATTTTCGCAAATGCCAATGCAACAACAAAACACTAAAAATAATTGCAAGCGTTGTTCGTGCATTCGCACCACGACCCTAATAGAGTGACCAGCCAAGCAGAAACCCGCACTTAGTAGTATGCCCAACAATGGCCATAGACTTTTTAATTTTGGGTTTGCTTCTCACATCGTTCGTGATAAATTTGCTGGCATTAGGCGCGTTCTGGGTGACACCCGCTCTACGAACAACGGCTAACCGCTTCACCATCAACCTGCTGGTCATCAATCTGATCGGCTGTCTCATAATGGCACCGACGCTCTTTCTAAGCGGCATCGCCATCAACGCCGGCACCGACGCCGATGCGGATGCGGCCACAATGATACTGGGCGCCCAGAGCAGTGCGGATCGCATTGAGATTCTCTCCAAGCCGGGCAATCACCAAATGACCATCAAGCATAATGGTAAAATGGTGGAGCAAGAGGGAGTCATTGTGCGCCGCAATATATCGTCACCTTCCCCTTCCGGCTTGGCCGGCAACAGCGACGATCCGCGCACCATCGAGACAATCTACAAGTGCAACTCAACCTTCTGTCAGGAGCTGACCATTGATGAAGGCAGTGACACGATTGTCATCACCGAAATCGAGGAAGAGAATCACCGTATGCAGTCCAGCTCAACGCAGGCAAACATTGAGGCGGCCGCCGCGCCTGCCGTGAGAATACGCTGCTGGTCAATCGACATGGCCGCTGCGTTGGGCGCGCTGGCTGTGCTGCTGGTGGTGGGCGACACCTGGTGCGCCGTCACCGATCCGCTGCGCTATCACAGCCGCATATCGGGTGTGAAAACATGGATTTTCATCGCTCTGACTTGGAGCGTGGGCCTGCTGTTCGGCGCGCTGTCCGCTTTCCGTGAACTTGATTTTGAGTCCACGACTGTAAGCGAGGAACGGCGCTTCGGCGACTCCTACGTCACGACCAGACTGTCACGCCTATCGTCGACGAGCGGCGTCTTCGGCCTCACCTTTGCCTGTGTGTACTTCGTCATCATCATACTGCTGCCATTTAGCTGCGTTTGTGGCATGTACTGGCGCATTTTCAGTGAGGCGCGCGAGAACGGGCTGCGTATGCGTCAGAATGGTTCGTCGCCGCTGCTGCAGAGCGCGCTTAATCTGACGCACCATCAGCCGAATGCCTCAGCGCAGTACTCGAATGGCATGTGTGTACACCGCAACTCAGTGTCGTCGGTCTCATCGAACGGTGGTGGTCTGCAAATGCAAATCGATCAACGCAAAGGGTCGCCCGGCTGTCCGCGCCGCGACTCGATTGCCAAAATACTCCTGCCCACCATCTCAGACGACGGTCTCTCAGACGAAGCCAACGTAGAGTTCGCCGCCGATGATCCCCTGGCGCCACTAACACAGCCGCCCAGCCAGTTCAACTCGCTGGCCGATCGCAACCAAAACATCCTGTTGACGCTTCAGTCAGCCAGTGGCGAGATCAAACGCAACTACTCGGCCCGTCAGCTGCCATTACTGGGCACCTCATCGCAGGACCTACGTGAGGGCCGTGGTCTGCAGGGCGTGCGTCAGGTACACTCATCCCCGAATCTGCAAAAGTATACACAAGAGAGCCCGGATGCGCTCTGCTCGCCCCATCTGCTGGGTCACCACCAAACTTCGCAGACGCCCACACAGCGCCAGCAGTTTCAACATCATTCTGTGCACGGCCACCCCAACTCCCATCACCGCCATCCACACCATCACCCACACGCCTTGCAAATACCACCCATACCGCACACCTCGCCACGCAGCTACATGTCCACGCTGCGGCACCGACTGTCCAACGCCTCCTCGCTCTTCAAGTACCGCGAGGAGTCGCGCACCGTACGCATCAGCATTCTAGTGGTCATCATGTTTCTGGTTTCGTACTTCCCGTACGGTCTGTTGGTGTTGCTGCAGAGCCGCGTGCCCGCAGCCAACTTCGCACATTCCACGCAGCTGGCCATCTTCATGCTGCTCCTGGGCAACCTCACGTCGCCCTTCATATTCGCCTATCGCAATAAGCGCGTGCGTCGCGGCGTTAGACGCCTTTTCGGAATGGACAGCCGCACGCGCGAGCGTTCGCTGCAGCGCCAGAGCAGCTCCAGCGGACGCGGCAGCGGCTTCCTCAACCGCCAGCTTACCGGCAGTCGGCATACTGGCACCAATATCAAGCGGAATATCAGCAAAATTTCAACCTACTCGCTCAACTCCTGCAAGCACGTAACGCCGCAAAGCTCGGTGACCAGCAACGGGCCGCCAGAGGCAGCGCGACCAGCTCTTGGCGGCAGGTCGACACCCACACCTGTGCACGCCGGAAAGCACAAACTCGGCCTGCGCCCGAACAATAGCTGCAGCACAATCATCAACTTCGGCGCAGTGACTACCAATGACGGCACCGACTGCGACGGACTGAAAGCGGCCGGCGAGAAGGTGGTGATGGCGCAGCAGCTGCGAAACGGTACGACGCGCACTTCCGAGCAGCTGATCGACAGCGGGAAGTTCGCGACGAAGCGCAGTCTCTTCCAGATCTTCTTTCAGAGTTCGAAGAACCTGGGCTGTGCGGCGGCGCAATCTTGCGCGCCGGGGAAAACGCACGCGGAGCCGGCAGAAGTCTAAACAAAGCAGCGGAGCAGACAGAGGCTCGGAGCGCGAAGGCGACCCAAGGAACACATTTGAGTAGTTTTAAGTAAACTTACAAATTGTTGAGAAGTATTGAACTCAAATCTAGAGAGTTTTTCTGCAGTTGAAGCCGCTCCCCTCAATTGGAGTGCAACTACGCCACTGTTTGCCGCTGAATCGCGCCACCCAGCCCACATACGCTAGCAGTAGAAATAGTTGTCCGTATTGTAATTCAATTTTCAGTATTCGATTATCGAGTGTGGACAAGTAAATGCGTGTCTTTGCACTGTGGGAGTAATCACCCCAAGCAGCTGAATTGATAGATAGATAGATGCTTTTTAAGTTTTAAGAACACCAAAAACACACAACAAAACAAATGAAGAATTATCACAAATCTACAAGCTCAATGTACCTAAAAAATATAGATTATAGAATCGAAGCAGCTTAAAAAACAACAGAAGACAGAGTCGTATTCGAAAATCACAAATGAAACGAACGCGCGAAAAGAGATAATTGGTGGTGCAAATAATTTCGTCAGTTATATGAAATGTTTAATATTTATATATTTTTGATCGTTATTGAATTTGTAGTAAAAACTAGATTTAAGCAATGAAATCATGGGACTTCTCTACAAAAACCAAATCATTAATTGCATAGATAGAGAAACAGTTTGTTGCGATTTGATTCAAACACTTATGCCCCGCTTCGAAATTCAATTATGTATTGAGTGCCACTTGAATACGCACCTGTCTTCCGAACCGAATGGACCGAACCGTAATCAAAGAATCACCTAGTTGCATTATATGTTCAAATGAAACCGACCGACGAAGCGCAGGAAAGAACAGCGACACATTTGCGATTTTCGACACTGTGCACATTTCGAAAGCGTTTTGCAAGTATTAGTTCCACTTAGGGAACATGAGCTGCGCACATGCACATCCGACACACTCGTAGACAGATTTCACTTGTCAATAATTAATGTAATTTATATTCAATTAAACTTTCCATTTACCGCAACTCATAAAGCTTTAATTAACTCTAACATTCTAATAATGCGCTAGGAAAGCGGCAGGCAATCCGTCCGCGCGTCCGCCCGTCTGTCCGTCTGTCCGCTTGACAGCCACTCAAAGTGGTGCGATGCGTCGCCTCATTTTGCATGCACAGCGCGCCGAATGCACTACGCTTTTCAGCTTTCGCCCATATGCAGTCGCGAAATATGCACGAATACTTTAGAATGCACACACACACACACACCTGCAAGTAGTTATATACTTACTCCCCTTACCCTTTCACTGCCTGCATTCGCCGCACGGCGCTTCGTTTTCATATTGAAAGCGAACAACTCCTATGAATATAATTTCCATTTTCTTGATTTCTTTATGTTTCTGGTCTTTCTGCATTGGTTGTTTTTGTTTGTTCGTTATTTTTTGGTAAATTTTAATAACATCTGTTATATAAATCGCCAATGGGAGGGTTTTGGAGCGGCAGTTAAGGGAACCGAACTGTGAACAGTAAACGTCAAAAGTCAATTTATAAAATTTAAACATTGCGTGCAGCGAAATACCTCATTAGTTTTAATTAACGCCAAAGCATTGAATATAAATACACATATATACACATGCAATATTTTTACCCGCGCCAGCTTGACTATACATGCGATTGAAGCTTTCTACTTGTACCCGTACAAGACAAACTGAGAGAATTGTCACAAAGTGTTGAGCACGAATGTAAGAAGAAAATTGTCCAACAATCTGTGCGCCATACTAACCGGATAGCTTTATAATTTAAGTTTATATAATTAATGCTAAGCTGCGATTAGATTGTGTTGCAACAAAATGAATTATTCATATTCGAAGAACGACATCTGCAGATAATCCACGGCGTCCGCGCTCTGTGTGTATGTAGATACGTATCTATATTTTTTTACGAAGCCAAATTTTCTCGAACGCTGCTGACTTTGAAGCGAAACAATGAAAAGAAAATTGTAAAGTGGAGCAATGTTGGACTCTCTATTAAGCGGAGTTCACACGCACACTCATCCACACCCACACACCCACACGAAGAGAAGTTGAAGCAAGCCAAATGTGATGTTAAATCAATTATTGTACGCCGTACATTTTATTGTATTCTATGACTGTCGATCATCTATGATATAAGTAAAGATAGTGCTTTTTATTACATACAAACATACCTACTATTATTACACTACTATTAATTTATTTCAGAATATTTAAGTGATATGAAATGTGACAAATATAGCGTATTTTAAATTATTCCCATGTAATCGTCAGAAAATACAGAACAAAACAAAATCATCGGCAAACCCAATACAGAAAATTACAATAAAACATGAATGTGTCTTAGAGAAAAACATGCACGACTTTTTATAATTGTGGAATTCTTAGAAATGACAACAATCGAGCGCAGCAGTGAGTTCGAGTTGCAAGTGTGGAACCGGGAGGCCTTGAGTGAAGGCAAAAGTCAAGCTAGCCAGAAGCTGTCGATACAATCGATACCACTTGATACAGAATGGGGAGCTATTGGAAGTGTGGCGTCGAAAAAGAAACACATTGAACCGTTATTTGATTGTTCAGTCAATTTTTAGTGTCTTGGCACATTAGAATTTACAGAACTGAACTGAAATGTAGTAATTCCACTGTGAATTAAACCTAAGCTTTAACAAGTCGTTTAAATCGCTCAAAAAACCGCCTGCCGCCGCTCCATTCTCGTTCTATCATTTCGCATTCGTCACGTCTAGACCAGTCTTTGCCTGATTTAGCATTCTTGAATTGGCACTGGCCACATGCGATCGCACGCTTATCCAATGGCAAATGCTTTATTTTTTTTCTTATGTTCTTTTCGCTAACGCTGCGGCGCTGGCCTTAAATTTCGCCCATATTAATTACTTCAACAAGCTACAGCGCCGCTGGCGGGCAGGTGCTTACTGGTTTGAGCAGAATGCCGCCAAATCGACTCGCGCACCCAACCAATCACCAACTCAAGTGTGGAAGTGTGTCTTTAATGTTGGTCAAGTTAAGTGACCCAAAATAGCAAGAACAATTATTAAATTGGAATATAATCGCGGCATGTACGCATGAGTCATACTGCCCTTACGCAAGCATCAAACTGCGGCCCGTGAATGGTAGCCCAGCCAAACATTGAACAAATCACCAAAGCCATACTTTCGAGACGCTTACAGCAAATAATTTATTATATTGTTACACGTGGGTTGGAGGTGTTAAAGTTTTGGCTTTTCTTCAGTGCCGACACGATATATGTATAACAGTTGTCCTGGTTTCTCAATTTCAAGTCAATTCTGTACTTGTCAAAAGCTGCGCACCTTGATTTCGTACTCAGAAGTACACATATGGTTATTCTCATCGAGTTTTATAAATAAGTACATATCTCGGGCTTCCTTTCAAATTTTCGATTACTGATTTGTCGTTTCAACAAAACCATCGCAGTTTGATTGGATCACACAGCAGTCAGATGACAATGCGAACAGAAGTTCCAATCCAAAGGAAAACAAAAAGTCAGCGCCTGTGCCAAAATCATAAACAAAAACGACTTACTTTCGGTGGTGCTTGAGATCCAGAGAGTGGGAGAAAACAGCTCAGTGTGTCGGGCTCTTGGGGTAGTCGAAACTGGTTTGAGAACGGCCTGACTCAGTACAATTCCGATATGCTTGGAGTGCTCGAAACGATGATTTGCAACTAATTGAATTAGC
This sequence comes from Melieria picta, assembly GCA_964056695.1. Taxonomy (NCBI): domain Eukaryota; kingdom Metazoa; phylum Arthropoda; class Insecta; order Diptera; family Ulidiidae; genus Melieria; species Melieria picta. The sequence goes on from OZ057398.1 coordinate 64,085,628, forward strand.
ATAAAAGTGCGAAAGCATAAACGGCTTAACGTCCAATTTAGCAGTGATTCGGCAATTTTTAACCTATCGGCGTGTGCTTTTAACAACGGGTTTTTATATGCCCTCGGAAATGTTCGGTTGACCTGACAGCACAGCAGCGCCCGCGATTTTATGGCTCGCGGGTCTAGTCAGTCCACAATCTGTTAGTGCGCTCCAACAGATAACCAATTCGCTTTTTGATTTTTCTACCCTTAACACCGGACCATGTCGCAACCCAAGCAGCGCTCATCGAGATGATCAACTCTGCACCAGATGCTGGCAGGCGCGCCGCACCGTATGCGACACGCGTACTATCAACTTTCGCACACGATCTTCGGCCAGTCGCAGATAATGAAAGCGGCAGTAGCAAAATCATAAATGAAGCAAAACAACTGTGCGCACTGCTTTCAGCTGGCGGCAAGGGGGGCGTATGAGTGTTTTATACTTGGCTACTCCGAACAAATTTCCACGTAGCACGAAATTCTGGCATGGGTTACGTGCGCTAAGCACAGACTAATTGTATCCAACCATTGCGCAAGAACAAAATCGACGAAAGGTAAAAAGGGCAATCAAATGATGCTATCAAAATTTGTTTGTTTTTTAATTTCCTTCTCCCTTATCTCTGTCTAGTTTCCCAAAATTAGGAAAATATGGCCTCGACAGAGGCGCTGTTGAGTGCGACTAACAAGTAGCTAGAACCCTTGTCGCTCTCACGGCGATTAAGAGATTTATCAGCGCCTTGTTGTCGCCAAATATTTGCTATGAATGGTATCAGCTGGCACTGCGTGCGACATCAGACAAGCGAGCCTGACATTTTCCAGCTTGTCTTCGTCGGAAATATGCCAAATACAACAACAGTAACAACACCAGTTTGGATGACAACAGGCTGTAAGCAGAAAAATAGCAACGAGCCTGGCCTCAGTGGCAGCAACAGTTGCTAACTGCGCGGCAAAGTGGCCAAGTGATGTTTTTGTGTACATTTGCAACGGAATATTCCATCGCGTGCTATGGTTTACTGGCTTTCTTTGTAGCTGCAGAATGTTTCTCGCCTACCATTGGTAAAGCAGCTGCGAAGCGACAGCTCAGCGGGCACAAAGAACTAAAGGAGTCGGTACGAGGTGAGGATGCGGGGTGCGTTCGCTAATCATTAGGAGCTAAGAAAATGTTGATAAATAATTCTTCAAAAAAAAAACCTTGTATTATGCTCAATGTATAGTCACACCATTTGCTATTCCGCAGAAAATCGCATACATGGCAAGTCCCTCTAAATCGCGCTCTGCAAGTTTGAGCTTGAAATGTGAAATGTGGCTAAATAGGTTTTCTTTTAACTCATTCTCACACCATTATCGCCTTTTGAAGCCTCCACTATCTATTTCTGTTTGTCGATTTCTGTTTCCGATATGGCGCTGCGTAAATCACAACTGAATGGACTATATTTATATATCTATTTGTACTTTTCTTTATGATGTGGGATATAGTATGATACTTGCGCGATTCACCACGAATGCGAAAATATTTCTAGAAACTGATGACACGATTCGGCAGACAGATCGCACAAATCGAGCAATGTTTTTTGCACAACTTCCCAAAGAGTCGATAAGTGCAAGCCGACAATTACGGCATCTAATTTTACTTCTATGCTCGGTTATGTTATTTTCATCGCTGGGTTATTTCCATTCATGCGCCGCGGACGCTTTTTAGCGCTTGCCATGCCGCAATTTTTACATTTCTACATCTGCACAAAATTTACATGCATACATAAAATAATAATAAATACTTAAATACATATATTAGTACATGGGCACATCTGTCGATATTTGTTGCTTCTAATCACTTTTATTTCCGCCTATTCATACACTTGTACATGTTTCCCCCGTGAAATTGCCCACGTTCCTCACCTGCCGCAGCGAACCTCGCCACACCCGTCTGCAATTTTTTGGCACTATGCCAAAAGCACAACACTCACACGCATGAAAGCGCAGGGCGCCGCTGAAGCGTTTTCCCAGTAATTTTACATTTTTCGCTAATTTTATTTCCTGTTTGGGGCCTTTGAAACGGTTAGTGGGCTCTGAAAACATTTAAATGCGCCATCAAAACGACACGTTTGCTCAAAAGCGCAACATTTTGTTAAATAAAAATTAATTCAAAATAATGACGAATCTGTCTAATGAACGGTGCAAACAATTTACTTTTCACACGTTTGCTTCACTATTTTTTTAAAAGCAAATTTCACAAAAATCGGTTACAATTCTATAAAAACTCTCAGGAAAAAAAATAAGAAATAAATAACAATTTCTTCATTTTCAGCTTTATGCCCTCAAGCTGTCTGCTTGATCCGTTTCCGTACTGGTTAGTCTTTGTTTTGTCTTTGTTTCGTTCTGGTACACAAGCAAGGCACAACACACCGCTCCACGATCGCTTTAATTGGTTGTCGAAATCAAAAGTTCTAACATAAGTGTGTACTCGTATACTTACATATACATACATATATACATAAATGTATATAAAAAGACATAAACATGAACATGCGTTTTTGTTTGTTCGTATGTACCTATGTAAGTTGCATGCGCACGAAAACCGCATCACAACATCGCTGGCAATCAGCCGGCAATGGCTGGGTGATTTTGTTGGCGTTTTTCTTACTTTTTCTGGGTGCACAACAATACAAAATTTGTTAGTATTTACTTTTCACTAGTTTTCATAATGCCATTTGTTTTAAACGATAAAATGGACGAAACGATATAATGGGAGTTCCCTGGCGAGGGTTAAAGCCGATGCGTCTTGCAGTCATGTGGCCCTGTCGTTGCCGGCGTTTAGCAAGCTCCGCTTATACATACGTAAGTATAGTAACATATGAAGCGCGTAAATGACGCTCGCGCAGCCACAACAACGTTTTGTGAGCACTTGCAATTACAGTCTCTACAGCTATAAAAATCTCAATGCAATACTTTACGCAAAGTGCGACTGCCAGACTGCTGCCAACAGTGGCACTGCACAGCGACAATGACAGCACAGCATAGCCGAGCGGAATTCAAAGCCACGGCAATGGCCGTCGCCCAATCGAATCGATACCCACCTTCAACGTGTTGGCTGAACTTTGACGCCCCCCACGACCGTTGCCTTGAACTTGCTCAAAGCACAGTTGACTTTGGTTTTAAGCCAGCAACAACAGTGGAACAACAAATCTGCCTCAACTTGAGCCAATGGCCAAAATAACCGAACCCACACACATACACACACACACGCCGATGCTCTACAACGAATGGAGCATCCGCGTATGACTTTTACAGCTGTAAAAGTGACTTCGTTGCCATTGCTGTTGTTGTCGCTGTTTTTGAACAATTGCCGTAAATAATTATTTTACTCTTCGCATCATTTCATTGGAACGGACTATGTGTGTCAGTTAAGGCCGCCAGCTGGTCGGAGTGCCATGTCGGGCAGTGTCGCTTATCTATTTTTAATCTAAAAATGCGTACAGGGCCGCACTCAGGAAACGCGTACATTACGTCTCTCGGCATGGAAAAAAGTCGTCATTATTTGCAAACTGAGTAAAAATCTTGCGACATGTGTGCTCCGCTTTTATGAGCCAACGATGGAAAATTTAGCAAGTCACAAACAACAACAACAGCAGCGCGGCAGCCAAGACAACAATTAAAAAATCGAACGTCGAACACCTCGCTCACCATGGTTACCTGTGGCACTTCAATGCTGCAGTGTTTAAAGCGTCTGAGGCGTCTCGTCGCACGTAGCTCCACACCGAGTGCTGGTGCGTAGGTGGCAGTGGCGGGGCCAGCAGTAGTAACGGAAAATTCAGCATGGAAGGGAGCGCAGTTGATTGTTGCTGCATACATATGTACATACTTATATTTGATACGAACGTGGCCCAGCGTGGAGAAAGGGTACCGGCAGTTCAGTAGTAAGCAGAAACCTTGCGGAGAGTTGAGCGTCTTCTTTATGCAACGTCTTGTAAAAGACCCTGTAAAAATGCTGGATTGCTTGTGTACAAGCAAAAATTAATCGATATTTTCCCTGTCCCTTTTTTGAACAGCTGCACTTTCCGGTTTTCCAGCACGAACATTGCCCATCAACGACCTTGCTGCGGTGTCGCTTTCTATGGGCAACTGTCCGTTCAAAAATTCTTCGATTTTCGCATTCGAGCTATAAGTAAGCACACACTGCTCGCTCAATTATTTAGTTTTGTTTGTTTATATTTTTGTTTGCTTACAGTTCAATTTGTCTTCTTCTTGAGCATAGTGTGAGACGTGCAATTTAGGCTTTGTAATGAAAATAATCCAATTTTTACAACAAGTCGGTGGTGCGCAACACAGCGCAGCGCCACAGCACGGTGCACAAAAGTGCAGGCACGCGTTCTTGTATAGTTATAAGCAAGCGCCGAGATGAATGAATACTTTGCGGCATTGCCAGAGGTCAATGCGCTGCCAAAATACGTCGTCAAACGTCTTCCTGGCCAACGTCATGGCTATTCTCGGGTGCGACAGCGTTTGCGGAGTTTCTGTCGCAGAAGGCACGTTTGCCGTTCGGGCCAATGCACCCCATGCCGCACTCGACACACGCCTCGCAACACCACTAAAATGTGCATTGGATTGAATGGTGCGCGCTGGTTATAGCGTCCGCGTGCCGCCCGAAAATGTCAGCTGAAATTGCTTTGAGCGCGCGTTCCTCAGTAGACGGCGACTTTTTGGCTACCGCAAATCTGGGTAAAGAGCAAACTACCAGACGACAACTTTTATTGGAAGCTACTTTCCGCAAATAGACACTCGCATGGGCCGAACCGGTTTCGTGTTCCTCGTTGTTTTGATTTTGCTTTTGTCAGCATTGAACAGCGAGAAATGGCAAAAATTGTTTACATTTGTTTTAGTTTTAATGGATTTTATTCACATGGTTGTATGTGTGTGTGTGTGTGTGTATGTGTGTGTGTGTGTGTGTGAATGTGCGTATAGAATAATATGTATTATTTTAATTGCCCTCTTCATATTAATGCGTTGAAAAATATTTCCATGGATAGTTTATTTTCTAAATTTTGGGTTAACGCGCTGTCCACTCTCTGCCGATGTCGCTCGTTTCCCACCAAGGTCAACTGCATCACACATGCATCGACGCTGAACTGAGACAGCTGTAATGTGAAGACCACACGTTCGAATTCACGCCCTCGTTACCTCCAGTTAATTTATCAAAACCGAATTGCACCCAAATTGGCCGACGCTATTTGCCAAATGTGAATGTTGAAAAATCAATCTCCTCACCGCTTCATAGCTCAAAACAAAACACAATAAAACAACAGCAAAGCTCATAGAAACACGTTATGGGTTTGAAGGTAGATGAGTGAGTGACTTGTCAACAAATCGGCCGCGTATTGAAAATGAGCAGTTGGCGCTATTGGCGGTTTTCCCTGACGCAGGTGAGGCGGCTCGCGGCGGCGACACCGTTGCAACTGTAATGTGCAAATAATGACAATTATATCGACCTCCGACAACGACAATTGGACACTCTGCCGCACACCTATTCCACTTTTTCGTCCGCCCACGACGCGCGTTGGAATTCGTAATTACCTTTAGGTGTATTGTACGCGGCCAAAAGCATAAATGTAACAGCGCTGGGTCCACGTACCGGCGCGACAACGTGATGCGAATTGCAAGTGCGAAAATTACATTTTCACTGAATGTGTCGAAGTGGCGCTGCCGTGGGGAGTGTTGGCGCAGGTACGAGCCTCGCTTTGGCACGAAGAGGACCCAATGCGGATGTACACTAGTCAGAAAAAGTTTGCGTACAGGCTAGTAAAAATTATGTTATCACCAATTTTGACCTCAAAAATGGGTTCTATGTTTTCCAAAACTTATCCACATTATTCATATATGCCTTCACTGCACTTTTTGTTCGGTTTTAGATGCATTAAAATAATAATTTTCCATGTATTCATATTTATTGACAATATACTCACAAAACGGTGCAGAATAAGTTTGCGTACAAAACTAATAACGGGAATTTCCGGTTATGCTCTTTATTCTTTTTGGAAAATTTGTATTCCATTGAACAGTAAACGGACTTGTAAATTATTTGTAACCGTATATGTGATTGAAATTTTATAGAAAGCAATAGAATCCAACAGAAAAAAATTAAAAATGGATAAAAGGATAATCTTACTAAAACTTTCCAAAATTGACAAACAATTTCATGAAATTATGGAAACTTTTGGGAGAGCACATTCGTCATTTCGAAAAGCCATATTCAATTTCGAAAAAAAACAGAAATTCTTGCTTCTTTGTTACGATCTGGCCATTTTCTTAAGCTACCCAAGCAATAGGATTAGATTGTTTTGCGATCAGTGCATCATAATCTTAGGTTAGTTGCATCCGATATCTTCAGAAAAGTACAGAAATATTTTATAAAACCCAGTAGCAGTGACTTTATAAGAAAAGTCCTGAAAAAAACATATTTCCCCTACATAACAGCATGTAAGAAGCCCATATTTAGCTTACTTACAAGGAGCACAGAAGTGCTTTCGTAAAAGAATCTGAAAAACAGGATTTCCGGGACGATGTGTTGTTATCTATGGAAAGTGGGAAGATTTATTATTATCTGATAATGGTTTGGCATATTTGGTATTAAAAGGCATCAACTAATTTAAAGAGGATCCTGTTAATAACAAAAATCTGAAATTAACAGTGAAGCATAGCATATGTGGGGTTATGGTATGGGGTTGCATGTCAGGAAAAGGAGTGAGCAGGCTGTTTTTTTTATTCAGAAATGCTTCCGAGGGGTTATTTACATATTCTAAAAGCTTATGTAAGCCAAGGTTTTAAAACTTTGGATCAGATTCCAACATTTATTTTACAACTTAACGATGACCTTAGGGCGCAATGCATACGATGTGAAGCTATCTTTGCTATTAACTGTCTCAAAAAAGTTGAAAAAGTTCCTATCTAGTCACCTAACGTGCATTTAATTAAATATATAAGGGTTTACTTGAACCCTGAGCCCAACAACACTCCATCTTCAAAGATATGGTAAACAAATATAACAATTCAAGGATATAACAAAAGAACAGCTGAAAAACACATAATTTAATAATATTTATGCCGAAACTTCTGCAGGGAGTTCCAATAAGAGAAGCATATCCAAAAAGTTAAGTTATATCCATAAAAAAAGTTAAGTAAACACTTGACAGCAGTTGCTGCCACTTGAAGCAGGTTTAAATTTGTCTATCGAATGTACATACAAACCTGTTTAATTTGCTTATACTACATCTCTACTCGGGCTGGGTGTATTATACATACATACATACATATACCTATATATTTTTGAAATGAGTTTAAAACATGTTTAGTTTTCGTAACATCTCAACATCGCTTCTTTTTTATTGTCGTGAATTTTATTTTATTTTTCGTTTATTTCTTTTTTTTTACTTTTATAGAAATTACAAATTTAAGCACATACATAAATACATTAAAGTGTATGGAAACAGGCCAGGTAGAAGAATATTGCGTAGAACTTATGGTATATAGCAAGACACTCCACAACTACAAAAACCCTCAGAGACCACTGGGTGTAGAACTAATCCGAGAGCACATCACTTCCACTATCAAAACTTGTTATATGCGGTCTGGGGCTCTCAGGGCGGACATCGTCATTAACACCTTCTCGGCATTCTATAAAAAGCATGCACCACTTATAAACATTTTGTTTGCTCAAAGAAGATTTGCCGAATGCCACAGTCAACGTTTGAAGTGCGTTGAAGCACTTAATTTTATTTTTACACAAAATTTAAGACAGATTCTTTCTTTGATAGCAAAAAAATCACCAAGCACGTCTCTAACCTTTTCATCTGTCAAAACAAACTAAATATGAGGCATGTGTTGCACCAGTAGCCCGTCAAATTTTAAAAGTCACCTTTCTTGAACAGACCTTGTATGTACATACGTAGTATATACTATAGTACCTAATATAAGTTTAAAAAATTCGATGCGATCTGTTGTTGGGTGCTTTTCATCGGCAATAGTTTTTCTCTCAGAGCAAAAGTTCACAAGTAAAAGTGCACGAGAGAAATTTACTTTATTTGAGTTGGTTAGTGCGAACGAACGCGTTAAACGCCAATGGTACTTGTGTTAGTGTCTCCAAATCACAAGTCGTAGTCATGGCTGCGCGGAACACATAAATATTGACTTTTGAAATATCCTATTTTCCAAACAGTATTGGTTTATCGTTTGACTAAACAAACAAATTTTGGCACAATTTATTTTGGCACTTCGTTGTGATTTGCGAGCACTTCCTTACGTCAGCAGCAAAACCGAACACTTTATGGTTTGTCAAAATTGCTTCGAAGCTATCACATTGTGAGCAGATAGAAATCTCTCAAGTTGGAAGACATTTGAAAGCCGGTCGGCGTTATTTATTAGCCATACACTCAAGAAAATATTCAATAGATTGCTTAAAAATAGACGACGAATGTGTTTACCGTTACCAAGAAATTACAAGCATGTTTATTAGCATTTAGTTTATCTTCAAGAGGAAAACAACGTAAAAAATTTGTTTTCAAGTTTACAGTGCCATGCAAAACAAAAGCCCTCCAGTATCATTTCGGCAGTTATTGAGTTGATCATTATTCGCGAACAAAAAGGTTTTATGCCAACACACAAGTTTTTTGACAATATTGCTGAATTATTGTCACATTCTGAGTATTATTATGTACTTTCAGCTTAGAAGTAAAATCGCAAGGAAAAATACAGTAAAGTTGCTAGCATAATAATAAACATGTCGTAGCCTGTGAACATTATAAACCTTGCTTCATGGAGTTGCTGTGGGCACCAGTTGTGAATCTCGTTAAGCACGTTCTTGACGCAGTCGAACAAACGCGAATATTTATGAGCCAACTAAAAAACCACAATCGCCGAAATCGAAGACATTTCGAAATTGATTTTAATTAATTCGGTGTTGTTGCTTTTGTTACGCTCCCCCCACAATCAAGAAAATTTAGACAAAACTTACTCCCCCACCTACCCGCTGCATAGTTGGTGCTTATCCAATCTAAGAATGAAAGCTTCAAACTGCCGCCGTTAGTAAGCGGTGCGGCTGCGTAAGTTTATTGTCGAGAACAACAATAACGGGAACAGTTGTAAGACCGCGCGCACTTGATAATTGGGCTCGGCAGATTACGCAATAAAAATATCGGACACTACCAAGGCGAAATGCAATGATACGTTCAACAACCGCATCGTAGCAGCAGCGCGCAAACCAGTGCTTTAACAAAAAGTCGACGCTTTATGTAAATAATGAAACACATATGTAAATGTTTTAACGTATTTGCTCGGATTAGCGCATAAGCCCCACAAAACCTCGTCGTCTTGAACTTGAACCGCAGCCACACGGACGTAAGCTCCAACCGCACTTTGCGACCGAGGGCGGTTTCGGGCGCATGGTATATTGCGGACACTGCAGGAATGTGCTTTGCGCCGTTCACGCTAGTGCAATATATGTATGTATACCACTGCACGGCCAAGTGACCGACCGGTGCATTGAGGAGCTGCTGCTGCTCCAGTGCCTCCTTTTCTACTTGCACAAGCTTAACTATTACCGCGGCAAATGTTAAATCGATAAAGCAAACAGCTACCCATGCGACTGTAGTACTCGAGCCCTATTCGGCTCATTGAAATCCCATTGACGTGCCTGACCTACCTTCACAAGCATCAACAGGGACTAGGCCAGCATTAACGCACAATTGCGTACCCGCTCGGCTGTCGTCGCGACGCGGCGGGCCTCCGATAAGGTCGCGAGCTGCTGCGCTGTTATTGTTGTTATTGTTGCTCGGCAATGTGTGAGCTATAACGCTGCTTCAATTTGTATGCTGAATCATTAAACAAGGTTTAGCCGGCATTACAAGTACGGCAGCAATTAAATTTTCATGCGACGCAGTGATGACAAATCCTTCGGCCCTAAATTCGCTTCGGTAATTAGTTGTGGAAGTTGGTGCCGGCTTATGTGCCTAATCGTTATTAATATCTGAAATATGTAAACATTGTTGGAGCGCTTAAACTTTGATAAGGGCTCGACAGTTCAAGATATTTGCAATCTTTAATTAAGTCTTCATGAATCATTTATAAGCTTACTTTTATGAAGATTCAAACGTCCTTCAGTCATAGAAAGTCATAGAGCTTTGCGATCGTATAATCAGTGCAGTTGGCATTTATTTAATTTTCTACAGATCCGGCTTCACTTACTACACAACAGTCTCGCTTACACCAACAACAGACCAGTTTGTACTGATTCACGTATAAAAACGTTTCTATCGGTTAAATATGTACTACTTACTAATTTACACATCTACGCAGGCAAGTCTGCACAGCGCGAACCGCTGCCGGTTGACTTGAGCGAAAGGGCCGCCATGGAAATCATTTACTCATTATGGGAAAATATTTTGATGCAGGTGAGCATAAACAGTTAACCGCATTCCGTGCGCGCTGAGCTTTCCGAGTCGATCGATCCGTCAGTCACTTGTCCAATATGCACGAAAGTGGCTGTCTAAACACGTCTTAATTGCATGCAGCACTTTCACTCGCAGTGCGACGAGTGCGCTGGGAAACTACGCAGGAGCGGGCGGCAAACGGCAGAATCATGCTGAGCCGTGAGCGCTGGCCGAATTCGTCATTGACGGCAAAATCCCCAAATCGCTAGCAAGCAACGCCGGTTGTGTGGCTGCTATTGGGCGATAATTGCTGAATTGTCTGTGGGCATCGTGCATAAACACAATAAATTCGCAATCAAAGTCATTCATGACGTTGAGAGCGCAGCACTCACACACACGTATACATATACATATAAATATATACAGCCATCAGTCATGCAATTTATGCTTTACGAGGCGAACGATTGTCAATGGCAACAAGTGCTGAGCAAAGGGGCAGAAAAAAAAACGAGTGTGCTTATGACCACACGACTGAAGTGAAACTTCTTTCGCTCCATCTGTATATATATATACATATATAAATATGTGTGTGTACTATATATATACATGTATGTACATATACATATATTAATTTTCTACAAATATTTAAATTTATTTTATGTTTTCATGTAACGCTTACGTCACGCATTCGCCAGCTTACTCCCCAAGTCAAGCGTGCGTAAACCACTCAACTCCCGTTCGCCTCGCCCGATCACACTTTTCGTAACGCGTTCGCCAGCTTACTCCCCAAGTCAAGCGTGCGTAAACCACTCAACTCCCGTTCGCCTCGCCCGATCACACTTTTCGTAACGCGTTCGCCAGCTTACTCCCCAAGTCAAGCGTGCGTAAAGAAGTTTCACTTCAAAAGTGTACATAGATAAATTGCCAATTGCGAGGGCACTTAAAGCTGCTTAACAGCGCCGGCAATTATTGCACCCGGCCCTTGAACGCGCCGGTGCTACGCGTCAAAACACCAGGAATCAAATACCTGCATCTGCGACAACCAAATGATACCAGATACCAGAGATATCACTGACGACAACACTGCAGGCACGAGACTGTCGCATGGCCGCCTGTCGGCGTGCAGCAGCGAATGGCTGAGCTTATATGAAATTATCTCACTTTGATTGAGTTCATTTGAATATCTTTGCGGAAGAATGGCATCGCGAATGCCGCAGCGACGAGAACCTGAATGTCATGCTGGCTATTTCCGACAATTTCAGTTGGCGCTGCTGCCGTCGCCGCCACTATTGTTGCGCTCGTTGATGGTTGCGGCCGTTGATTGTCAATGTAGTGGTTTTTGTTGCTACTCCGTCGATTCCATACCCTACACCCGTTGAACGTGCAATGTGGGCAGTGGCGCATAATAAGCAATTTCGAAACACAGTTACAATTCTTTGATCATATTTCTACTCGTAATAATAAGTATAATAAAAAATATAGTAAAATATTTGAAAATAATACACGATTGACTTTAATTTTCATTTTTTCTTCAACAGCTGCAGCTGCTTCGAGTCTGGTCTCTAAATGAATTTGCAATGCACCTAATCAGGGATAACCCCAATTATACATGCAATACATATGAATGTATATGTGTATGCGTATGTGAATGCGTACTACACATTTTGTGGATTCAAAATATTGGCTGAAACTTATTGTAAACAGTTGCGAGTCGGAACGGAAAACAAAAAAAAAGAAATAGCACAGCAGGGTGTAAGCTGCGCGATCAAGCCGACTGAAAAATGCTCGCTTGCTTCTTTTGTCATTTGCTTAAGTGTTTTATTGAGCGGTTCTTTATTAGTTTTGCTGCTTTTCTGGTTTTGCCATTTCGCATATGGCAACAGTTCATTCCGGCAATGGAAGACATTTTTATCTCGCGATGCTGTTTGCCACTTCGGCTCCGCTTGGCGACGCGAAATTGAAGCTAAGCAGCTTCTATATATCCTACTGCCGCATGCAACGTAGCTCTGCGGTTGGAGGCAAGTTCAGCGCCGCACGCATTGGACAGCAGGCCGCCAGCTTATAACGCCCTCGTGCCCGCATACAGTGCCGACACATTCCACGCCAACACTCGACGGCCGCTCACTCAGTCAGCAATGTGAGCAGCCGCATGCATATGTGGACAGGCGTGTGACTGCCAAATTGTTTGTGCATAATTTTCGCACTGCTCACGCCATCGCACAATTCCGAAAAGTTTTTCAATCAATTCCGCAGTAGCGAAGTGATTTCGTTGGCTTTCATTGGTAGTACAGCCAAATTGAATTGATCGAATGCCTTCAAATCGTGCGCATCCCCCACAACGCAGCGCTGAATTATCGTATCTGGTAACTCGCACCGCTACCACAGCCGCTGCGCTTCCCTTGAAAGTTCAATCACTGCTGTGGATCCGATTACACTTTGGGCGTTTTGCCTCCGCCTCCGCCATCAGCAGCGTTGTCGCCGCGACTATTTTAGTGCCAAGTAAACAAGGCGCCTGTCCATGTACTGATCCGCTTTCAATTATGTTTTCCGCTTCTGTGTGGCAGCAGTATTTTCTTGGGTCTGCTCCATGGTGGCGGGGTTAAGGGCCAAGTCCGGTCAATGCGCGCCAGCCTTCAGCATTATTTTATTGTTCATCACCAATCCGGTCGATGCATCGCGAGGGTGTGTTTGCCTCTCAAAATTCGTGTTTTGCTTTGGTGGGTAAACAAAAAGTAAATTTCACTGCATAACTAAAATTTGCTTGTCATAAAGCATTTGTGAGGCATGAAGCAAGCCGCTTCTTCGAAAGGACGTATTTTCCAATTAATATAATATTAAATCGATTGAGATGATGGTCTTGGATTTTGATTGGAAAATTGAAGCACTAACTGGAGCATTACACAAACCTTTAAAAAGTCACCTTTAACCCTCATCGGTCCCTCGAGAAATACATCTAATCGGTCCCATTGTATGCGCGCGCATACACATATATTTTTAATTGTAAAAAAGCTAAAAAAAATTAACAACCATTTATGTTTTGTGATTTTTTATATTTATTATATTGTTTACTATCATATTAATACATTTGAACTTCATAAAGGTAGATTTAGAATGAAATTAAAATTAGAATATTACATATATTAGAAAAAAAAAATTGAATTTTTAACTTTTGTCAATTATTTGTATATTTTTCGCATAAATTGAAATTATGTTCAGCACAAATGAAATTTCTACACTTTTCACAGCGTGTGGCAAAAAGATTTTTGTTATTTTTATATGTGCAGATGTAGCATCGGCCTCGTTTTGATGTACTTGGTAAATGGCGAATCCCCCGAATTCTTTGAATAACACTGGAAGCATCATTACTTTGAGGTTGTTTTTTACGTTTAGTGATCTGTTTTTAACGAGATTCAATCCAAGCTGCTCGATAAAAAGGCGACGACGAATATTATGGTTCGTTTTAGAATTTTTCCAATTCGGGAACAATGCAATGAACGTCACGAATGCATTCAACGCACTAACATCAAGCATGTTACAAAATCCTGCCATTGGCCACCGATTGACTTTTCGTTTGCATGTGTACGTAGCCACCATTTGATCCATAGTATCAACTCCACTCTTGGTTTTGTTGTAGTCTTCAATGATGTTAGGTTTCTTCTGTTCATTATTCTCATTTATGCTGACAACATTGTGGTATGTACTGAGCAATGTCACAAATCGGTACCGGCGATGAACATATGACAACATAACTGCTTGCAATTTATGTTCATATACAACTTCTGTATGATAAATTGGCTTTTGACGCATGTCGAGTAGAACTGAAGGAATTTCAGTCCTATTTTTCCTTATTGTTCCCAAAATAGTCATGCGATTCTTATGCAAATCTTCTGCCAATTCAAACGAAGTGAAAAAGTTGTCACACGTTACATTTCTGTCAGAAAGTCCTTCCACCAAATCCAAAACAACACGCCGTCCGAGATTGCGTTCAGGAGTGGCATTACGATTCCGACCAACATAAATTTGTGTGTTGTATGCATACCAGCTTTTTGAGTCGCATAGCACCCAAATTTTGATGCCATATTTCGTCGGCTTGGATGGAATATACTGACGAAACGGACATCGCCCACGATACGGAACTAACTGTTCATCTACGGTAATGTTTTTTCCTGGTGTGTATACAGCTTTCAAATCATGATTCCATTTATCGTATACATTTCGAATCGGTGCCAATTTGTCACGAACAGAAGTACTTGTAGATGCAGTGTTGGCCATACGTTGTTCGCGGTCATCAAATCGAATGCAACCATGGATACGCTTGAACATTTTCAAAGACATTGTTGCTCTAAATATTGCCCGACCAGTTTCTTCATTCCACAGTTTAGTGACACATTCACCGTATGACCGATACACACCAGAAAGCAGCAACAATCCAAAGTATACGTGCAGAGTGTCCAAATCAATGTTTTCCCATTCGTCTTTGTACTTTCGCACACCATATAAATTCGTCATGTTCAAAATAATATTCTCAACCGGTCGAAGGAACATGTGAAATGCAGACGAAACATCAACTATATTAGCAGCTGCTAATGCTTTTGGACCTGAATTATAACAAAAATGAAACATATAATGAACATGAACCCATAACAAAAAGGGTAGGTTTTTACCTGAAGTGAAATTTTCTGCACGTCGAAATGAATTTCTTCGATTTATTTCAAATGGTTGCGATAAATATTCAATTTTCTTATTTTTTGAAAAATATTTCTTTTCAGGATTTGCTGCATTTCCTTGTGCTAAATTTTGCTCAAGTGGCTCAATGTCGTCTTCATCCGAATGCACGCTAACTTCACTTTCATCATTCTCCTCGTCTGATAATGCAAAATCATCGTCACTATTGCACGGAGATTCGCCCGCTTCGCTTTCCAAATCAAAATCCATTTCTAGTTCATCTCGCTGCCTTCTTTCACGTAAAACTCTATCCATTTTTTATCAAATACTTCGAAACACAACCAAAATTCAAATAAATGCGCAAACAAACTTCACTTATGTGTGTTCCAGAACAAACTGAATTTCATAAAACGAAAAAATAAGTACGTGCTATAAATCCACACACAAAAATAAGCGGCAATTCCAGGTACCTGCTTATTTGTATGCGCGCACATACACAGGGACCGATTCGTAACTATAACTGCACAGGCAAATACAGTAAGGGTACAAATTCAAAAACGGGGTTTTTTGGCTGTTCAGGCAAAATAATTCTACTTTGCAAAATACAAGGTCATTCCGCTGAACCGTTTTTATTTTATTCAAGGTTAAAGATCAAAATTGTATGCGTGCGCATACGACGACCGATGAGGGTTAAAAAGTCAAACCGACCCACTTTCTAGCCATACATGTGACTTAAATTGTTCCATTTTGTCGTGTATATATGTACATGCCTACATACATATGTGTAGAATATATAAACACGAAAATATGTCATTTGAGCGAAAATTTGCAACCAGTTCTCGCACACTCAAAGAACTTTACATTTTATTTGCGATTTAATAGATATCCGAGACCGCTGAAACAGAGCACAAAATGGCAAAAAACCATGGCGCACATAGATTTGTTTCAATTAAAAATGCAGCTCACTTGCTGGCAGGCGTATAAAAACAGGACAGTTCGCATACAAATGCAATAACGGAGCCAACAGAAACAGGCAGAGGCAGAACGAGAAACACATTAACGAGCAATGGCAAAGCTGACTGTCCTACATCACGCTTTGCTCGAATGATAGAGACAGTTCCTGCGCTCTATCTTCCAGCCTTGCAGAACATGCAACGCGCACTCTGCCTGTCCCTTTGCCTAGCAGGACAATTCAATTTTAACACACGATGCAATCAGCGCAGCCACACCTTTGCCTTAGCAATTGCTATGTTGGTAATGTTAGTTGAATTTCAGTTACAGAATCTTAATTTGCTTCCTTTAAATTCTGATGCACAAATATACAATTTCTTGAATTCTTGGCTACCGGCGTTTGATAAATTCGTGAGAATTTATTTCCGTACACAATTATCTCTTTCTATGTAATTTTGTAACTTTTCACAAGTATGAACCAAACGATTTGCAAAATATGCGAAGCCTTAACGGCTGAGCTGAAGGCTTAGCGACTTAGCATGCCGCAGATGCGACGTTGACAAACTGCACTCCCCTCCATTGCGTACCCGCTCCTACTGACTTCCTGCATTCGTTTTTATAAGGTCCTCGCTGTTATTGCGTTGCTGTTGTCGCTGCAGGTGCTGCTTTAAGTAGGATAGCTGTAATAGCTGCCAGCTATTCCCTGTACCACTTGCAAATACTTCGAAATCAGGTCAACGTGTGGCAGGGGCGTAGTCAAGGAGGCCGCCATGCATGCGTTGTGACTTCCAATCACAATGCATGCTATATACACTTCCACACTAGCAGAAAGGTCTTTCTCACCTTTAAACAATTAAAAAATAACAATAACATATTTTTTGGCAAACCAATTTGTTTTATTCAAAATTGTCCACTTTGGATTTAATACTTGATTTTCACAGTCTAAAAGCAATAAAAGCATATCTAACAAGTGTTGTAGATCATCGGCCGGGATCTTCTTCAGGGTGTGGGTACAAGCCTTTTGTATGGATTCCACGTCCTCAAAACGCTTTCCTATCATCGGCAAATGCATTTTTTCATACAATAAATATGAAAATCGCGCGGTGCCAAATCTGGCTCATACGAGGAGTAGTTGATAGCACTGTGCAAGTCCAAAATTTAGACATGGGGGGGACCTACTGGGTGAGTTTCCTATAGGTATACTGAGTTGAGATCCACCAGCCGTTTGGTAAGATTGGCTCTAGTTTATGAGAAATCCGACTTTGAACTTTGGTAATTTTCGTCAAATTTGTCGCCTAAGTAAGTCATAATTCGTTTCGAATATCGCATTACTGTCTTCGGCAAGTTTGTAGATATTTTAACGACCAACAAATTTGCTTAAGACACCAATCCAAAAAAAGTACATTTAAACTGTGTAATTGCGATATGTGCATTTTTTTGCGCAGCGCAACGTGGCGTATGAGTGTCATTTAATTATAATTAACACTCATAAACTATAACACACTATAAACTAGAGCCAATCTTACCAAACGGCTGGTGGATCTCAACTCAGTATACCTATAGAAAACTCACCCAGTAGGTCCCCCCCATGTCTAAATTTTTGAGGGCAAATTTCACGCACAGTGTAGTTAACCAATTATCTTGAAAATCGGAAGAAAATATGCATTTCCAACGCACTCAGTCACATACGAGTATATGTACATATGTACTCGTAGGTGGTGCCACAAGAAAATTCCGCATTTCAAAAGTCTTGTTTTCTTTAAAAAGAAATTGTTAAAACCCTCCTCCATGACTAAGTTCTGGCTACGCCCCTGACGTGTGATATCTTAGAAGAACGGGCCGCCCAGCTGCGACCCTAGCTGTGTGAGCTCTCATTTTACTGTGTCAGTAGCGCCAACTCCAGCCCCACGCGTATGAGACAGTGCTGACAGGGCTTTTGCCAAAATCCATTTGGCAATTATCCGTTTGAGCGCTCACACCGACGCGTGTTGTGTGTGCTCATGGATGTGCATGCGGACATCTGCCAATACTTAGGTGAGCTTTCGGCAAACAGACGCATACTGTGTATTTTTAGCGACCGCCAGCTGATGAATCTGTATCTACTCGGCATGGCAGCGGTCCAACACCAAAATATTCCACTGTGAATTGCGGCGAGCTGGCTTCGCGTGCACTCACGGTCAAGTGCAGCGAAGAAATTAAGGAAATGTAGCGCATTTACTAATAAATACAAAAGCAAATGAAAGCCAAAACAAAACCATCAGCTACAATAGAGATGAGCAAGAAAATCGGGGCGTATTTGCATATTGAAATGACAGTCAAGCCTCTCTAACCACACAACACGGAACAATATGCCGCTGACATGCTGTGGTCTAATGCTTTCGTTGCACAATAAATGAGTAATCGATTTTCCTAATTCAGCATGATGCGACGAAACTGTCGACAAAGTATTCAAAACACTTCTCAAATGCCGCCTGAAAGTATGCTAAATCGAAAAGAATATCTAATATGGCGATCACTCGGTGTGTGATACATAGGTACATATGCATAAAGTTATTTATTTGATGTATTTTATTATCCTCATCCTTTATATCCTCTCATTCTTGGGTTTAATATTTTACTCGTAAATAAATCAGTGATATTTTACTCGGAAATAAATCAGCTGCATTCCCTGCAGACATCAACATCAAATTATTTAGTGTCCTAGCAGCAAAACAGTTTACGAACAAAAACGTCGCATCCGCTGGTTTATAACCGAAACCGTCTCAATGGCGACTTTAACAGCTGACTTTAACTTTTAGTACTTTCTTAAATGTTAAATTCCATGAATTTGCAATTTTCTACGCAATTTTTGCACACATCAACGCGAATTTAAATTTGCAAAACTCTCATGTCCGTAACAAAAACATTATTGTTGTTTATGTGCCGGCAAATAAATTTCGGGTGTATTTGACAGCGGCGTAAAGTTTTTTTCCGACCCTTAAAATATAATACTTGCATATATGTAGCTATGTATGTATAAATGAGAGCTTATGTGGCGATCTGTCATCAGCAAAACTGTTCAATTGAGACGGGACTAAATGCGGAATATTTTGAAAATTTCCATACATCGTCAAAGTCGTGAAACTTGTCTGAACTTGAAGATGCCAATACTGACAAGAAGTTTAATTCGTCTATATGGTCACCCGATTCTTCACACATCGTACGCCAGTCCCCCAGTCTCGTATCATAGTTGGTGCTAAATGATGCCTGCACAATAACACGTCAGCCTTTCAACTTGTTGTATTTTTATTTCGTTTTCTTTTGGTTGTTTCTTTGTTTAAATCATTTAAACTCTCAACTTTACTTAACCGTACATAATGATAATAATAATAGCAATAGTAATTTCAGCCACGATGATCAGTTGCGCTTTCTTGTTGCGGTTGCCGTTATTTCTATATTCCGCAATACACTGGGTTGTGTAATGCTGCTGCTGTTGTTGTTGCTGCTGCTTTTATGTGTACTATGGATACAGATGTCTAATGCAATAACACGTTTGGTTTTTATAGTTACTATAAGATCGTACACTGGGTGGGAAACAGAAATGTTGGTCTTTACATTGGATTTGGTTGTTGTTCGTGTTGTTGGTTCAGCTTTCTGTTCGATTTAGCTTATTCCACCGGCACCTCTCCTTTTTCTATACAATGTAGTTCCGCATTTGTTGGTTTCGTCACTTTGTGCTTAATAAATAAATTGCAAACAATAATCCATTTCGTGATTACTACTCCTTCCGCTCCTCCTTCCGTATCTGCGTAGCTGTAGTGCTATGCTTTAGTAGGCATGGTTGGCAACGAACAGCGCTGCATCGGCACCAGCACCCACTACACTGCCGGCAACATATTTGCCAACAGCAGCGTCGCCATTGCCCTGTAATGGCGAAAATTTGGAAAGAAAACGGTTAAACGATGAAGGATTTGGGGTTTACAAAAAGTTTTCGAAAAATTTCGGAATGCGCGCGATAGCAGACGCTAGCGTAAGGCGGCTGGAAAATCCCCAGACTACAGTAACTGACCTCCTTAAGACTGGTTGAATGAATGGACCAACACATGTGGCCACGTCACAGAGTTTCGTATCTAACTTAACTTATTTGTTGCAATCTTGCTCTCAAAGTCTCAAATGACTATCTACATTTACCAAAAAGTTATATTTTGCCAAGCTGCTGACCATTTCAGTTAAACTTTAAAATTAGCGAAAACAGCGACAGTAAAAATGACAAATAATTGTTAACTCACAAATTTTACAATCAGGTGACGCTATTATTGCATATGTATATATATATATGTAGATTTAGATGTATAATTATGAAAATTATAAAGTATAAATAAAAAGTAATAGTAGTAGTAAAGTAAGTAGTAGTAGTATTTAGGTAGCAGATGCAAGGCAATAAGTCAAATATTGTTTTGTTCAAATAATGCATAAATTCAATAAAAGAAAACAGATAAGAATTCGTATATATTTATTGCCAATCAATAAATGTAAAGCAAATCGAAAACAACACATACAAATACGGAAACAGTTATGTATTAAGAAAAATAATATGGTTAAAACGAAATAAGATTCGAATGCGGAAAACTTGTGTATAGTAATCTTTAGAAGTAAACAATGTATGTAGTGGCTTAATGAAATATAATCGACAATAGTTTGATTTGTGTCCGCTGGTGCGTGTTGGTAGTGGTGGTTGGTGATGCTCTCGTTAGACGGGTGCAAGGGTCAACTGTTTGACATTTACTGCTGTTGCTGCCTTGTGCGTGTGTGTATGTTTGTATAATTTCAGCCAATTGGGCAGTCCATAATTTTGCGTAATATTCAACCGTGCGATGTGAATATTTCGAGTCAGGCAGCGCAGGCAATTCTAGTATTTGTGCGAAGCAATAAATAAACTAGCATTGGCAGCAAATGAGGGGATCGAGCCGGCTACGTAAATGCCCTGACACGCCAGCGAATTGGCCTGCAGCCAGCACATGTTATCAAATAGAGTGCAGGAAGTGAAGTTTATCGTTTGAGTGTAGAAGAGAAAGCATTAATTTCAATCAATTTTTGAGAAAAATAGCAAATACAACTAAAGCGTGCAGAAATATTATCATTTTAGAAGAGGGTATAGCAAATGTTGTGCTGTTAGACATGCAATAGTGAACATTGATTCAAAAGAGTTAAGGTGTTACGGTACATTATGATGTTAGGCGAAGTATTGATACGAATATAGCTACATGCATAAATTAAAAATAGTTAGTTGTAGATAAAGCCGATGTCAGTAAAAAAACAATTTTATTAATATCAATCACATCTATAAAATGGGATAAAAATATATTAATTTTGGCTTATAGCTCAGCAGGTAAAACAGATGTGTTCTAATAATAATTTTAAACCTGAAGTTAGCTACTCTGCCATATTGCTAGAACACCAAGCTTTAGGGTGAAAATATAGTGTGTAAAATACTGAATTGAATAGCTGAGACGCTGACAACGCTTCTTAAAACAACATACATATATTGTGCATAGATACAGCCACATACCTATCTCTATGTAGGGACGACCCTCTTAGTACCCAAAAACCAGAAGTTGATCTAATACAAATTTTGGGAAGCCGACAAATAAAATTGTGTTCCTTTCATCCATTGGAAATCATCAGTTTTAATTGTTTATTAAATTTAATAAATTTTTATTAAATTTATTAAATTCTTACGTTTTCAGGCTTTATATTTTTTCAATAAAGATTAAAGCTGCTAAGCCAGTTCCACAAAATCTTAAAGCCCGAAGTTGGCAGCTTTCCCCTTACAAAGCGTACAATTTCCCCTTACAAAGCGCTTTTAAAGCTTATCCTGTTATGTGCAGTTTTGATGTCTACATTTCTCCACAATCCCAATGAGATGACATTCCAATCCACAAGCATTATTACCCATTAAATATTAATTGGTATATCGACAAACATACCTTGGCTCGCTTCAGCAACTCATTCTGACCAGCGCCAACGTTGTCATTCTTGCCACCCCATGCGCGCAGAACGGAGGCCTGTAGAGCGCGACCGTATGAGAAGGTGAGTGCCCATGGTTTCAACAATGGCACATTGTTGATGGCGTTCAGATGCACGGAAGCCTCTTCCTCAGATTGGCCACCCGACAAGAAGGTGATGCCTACGCAAACAATCAATTATTGGTTAAACCATTTCAGAGCAATTAATAAAGCACTTCATCATTTACCGGGAACAGCGGCTGGTACAGTTCTGCGAAGTGCCTGCACGGTAGCGAGAGCAACCTGATCGGGGGTGTATTTCTTGGCACACGACTGGCCGGCTGTCACCATGTTGGGCTTCAGCAGAGTACCCTCCAGGTAGACGTGATGATCGTTGAGTGCCTTGTAGACGGCGGCCAACACGGTTTCGGTGACTTTCTGAGCGCGATCCAAGTCGTGCTCACCATCGGGCAAAACCTCGGGTTCCACAATGGGCACAATGCGCTGCGACTGGCAAATAGACGCATATCGAGCCAGAACGTTGGCATTCTCCAAGATGGACTGGTACGAAGGGGTGTTCTTGCCGATCTTCAGCACGCAACGCCACTTGGCGAAATCGCAACCGTCCTTCTTGTACTGAGCGCAACGAGCGGCCAAATCATCCAAACCTAGATCGGTGCAATTGCAGCAGAAGCGTTAATAAAGGCAAATACTGAGCAGTTTGAGGTTTCCCGCACATACCCTGAGTGGTGCATTCATCTTCGGAGCCCATCAATGGCACAACACCCTTGTCGACCTTAATGCCGGGAATAATGCCACGCTTCTTCAGCAGCTCAACGAATGGAGTGCCATCGTCAGCCTTCTGGTAAAGCGTTTCGTGGAACAGAATCACGCCAGAGATGTTCTCAGCAACTTTCGGGTCAGTGGAGAACAATAGTTGACGGTACTGGCGACGGTGTTCGTCAGTGTTCTCAACACCAATATCCTGCAGACGCTTGCCCATGGTGGAGACCGACTCATCGGCAGCGAGGATACCCTTGCCGGGTGCCACAATAGCCTTGGCAATGCGGCTCAGCTCCTCCTGCAATTCCTTGGATGGGTAGTTGAAATAAGTAGTCATTGTGAAATTCGGTGTTTTGATCTGTAGAGCAAAGAAAAAGGAAAAATTCTTGAAATTACTGCGGTTTTTCAAATGCATTCATGAGTGAATGCATTTATGCATGTTTATAAACATTGTTGCTGGCGTGTGTACACTAGGTCGCCACTAGATCGCCAACCCAACGCCTTCTTATGATATGCTATACATACACTTTCCACTCCACACATTAATAAATATATATATATCTTTTTAAACGGGTGATGGTTTATGTATGTGTAGTCTTACGACCACTTGAAATCGCACGACTTTTAAAATAAAAATAAAAACAAAGGAGAAGCTGGAAGATTGATAGTCGTTGACAGTGATAACGATCAGATTGATGGATGTAATGTGCTATAGCTGACAGCAAATATAATCAGATAATTTACAAAAATTCTGAATTTCATTAGAAGTTCACAGTTTTCGCCAAAAATGCATAAATGCCCGGAGAATATGTCAATCCGTTGATAAAACTATTACACAATTTCACACCTTATTTCATGTATATGTGATTCTATACCTTCAGTTGGCTGTGGATATACTGATTTCAGCGCACGAAACACGACCGTCGAAGCGACGCACTCTGGGGACACTGAATAAAAATCAACTAAAAGCAGTGAAGCTCAACACATACACCGCCGTGTATCTACACATTTTCCAGCGATAAGCGAAATACTACCGGTGGAGGGAGCTGCAACGGGCCTGGGAGGGGACCACGGTGAAAACGTGTAGTCGTCCTACTGTGACTTTCACTTTCAGCCGACATTAGTTGGAGAAATTGTTGAAGCAGGAGCGTGCAGCCATGCTCCAACACAACTCTGCGCTGTTGGGGACATGCGCACTTCCAAACGAAAACACACAAAACACAGCAACGGCATCATGCAATGGCACTTAACATTTCGCTCAGTTTTTTTCTGGTATATACAAAATGTAATCGGCTACTCGCACTCTGCCCGCAGGCCCACTCAGCAGCAACTGAAGCCGACATTGCTGAAGGTCAAACTTATAAATGTTGCGATACATTGACTCAACGTCAACGTAATAGACTTTGATGCTGATAGTGCGGCAGCTGGTGGCTGTCGGCATGGAACCTTTGTTTCCACACGGCTGTTTTGAATATGTATATACATATGTATATATGTATTTGGAATGTGTTGTTTTTGTTGGGTTAAAATTCATTTTGGAGGAATTTGTGACACATGCGTACTGAAAACACATGCCGAAATTTTGACTTCGTTGACATTGAAAACGGCACAGGCGGCGAAGGATTGGCTTTTTTTGGGTTTTTGTTTCTTGATAAGAGTGTCAAGAATGTAGGCAAAAGTGTGCTTGCAGGTAAGCGAATCGGCAGAAACGATTGCTTAATGCGGACTTATATTATAATACAGGCGCCCTTTGGGAGCGTGTTGTTTTTATTTTTTCTCTTCTAATGGCAAAGGTTACCAACGGGCGACTGAAGTTGCGCAGCGAAAAATTAAAAGGTAGGTAGGAAACGAAGTCCCCTAGCCAAAAGTAAATACCTATTTGAGATTGTTTTCTAAAACAGTTGTTCGAACTTTTTGGAAAAGCTATTTCAACTTACTAATTAACTACTTGATGCTCACAACACAAGCATTCGGTGTCAATTTTAATTTGAAAAAAGTTAAAAGCACATTTTCATTACGTTCTGGAATTACCTAAAATATATACTTTGCATAATAATAAATCAGTTCTTTCGCAAAGCACACTGCAAAAAGTGATAAGAGCACTTTTACTATTTTTAATATGTCAGTTGCTGTACTTATGCTATAAAACAAGTATTTTAAATCAAAACTATATTAATTCCAATATTCTAATATGTCAATGACTAAAAAATGTATTCGCTCAACATAGCAACATAGTTTTGTTTATATTTATAAAATAATAAAGATTGTAAACGTTTCATATTTTTTTATTATAATAGGACATGGGAAACACATTTTTTAAATTCACATTAAATTTTTTTAGGGGCCGTTCACATATTACGTAACGCATTTTTCGACCTTTTTTGACCCCTCCCCCCCTGGTTGTAACACAACGTAACAAACTTCACTACCCCCCCCCCCCCCTAATAACGTAACGCGGGGTTTTTTTTTTTTATAATGGAAAGTGTATAATGTAGCCAGCAATATTTTTAATGTTATAACCATCCAAATACCGTAATTATGATTATAAGCGTAAATTTTAAACAGAAACAATCGTAACGATTCAGATAATCAAACGAGAAGTGAGCAGGCACAGACGTGCATAGACCGAAAACAGTGCTGCCACAAGATTGTTTGAGGGCCGCTTCACAATGCAAGTCATTGCCAACTTTACCGAATCCGCGCGCGAATTTGAATTTCAGGTGCTGATTTTTGGGTATTTTTTCGACGTTACGTAACGCAGTCGATGACCCCCCCATCCCCGTCGTAACACTTCGTAACACACCTTTGAACCCCCCCCCCCCCCCCCTAAGAGCGTTACGTAATATGTGAACGGCCCCTTAGGTGTATTATAACTCGTTCACGTATTGTAAAAAATCGGACTTTGTATAAGTTCTCATAAAACGATGTCTACCAATGCAAACAACCACGGCATCAAGCCGTAAGCAACGCCAGAGGTTTGGTTATGATAAAACCACGTACGACATCGAACCGAACTAAACAAGTTGTTACGTCTATCTACGCATATCATTCCAAGAGAAACCACACAACTACTTATAATACAAACTGAAACAAACAAACAAACCTAACAAAAAAACCGGAACGAACCTCTCTTTTCAACAACACGAAAACAGTCGCAAGCCAAACAAATTCGAAAGCAAGGCGCACATGTGCTATGCTTTTAAAACTTGTCACATTTTACTCGACTTGTCTCCATGGTGTTAAATCCTAAAAGAGCTTGTTTTGATTTTTTCTATTTTTTGTCCTTTTGGCAATTCCCGCAGATGTTCGAGTGCCACGCTGACATGCGACGTGATGCTTTGTTGTTTACTGAATTTCGTCGATTGGTTTTGCAACAAAAATTAATTTTTGGATACTTGCCACACCCTGCCACTAAATGCTGGCGACTTGATGCAAATCATACTGCGTTTTAAATTTAGCAACTTTCTGAATACTTTCGGGTAATTTAGGCAATAACATTGAAACATACATATATGTGTAGGTATATACAAACATGCATAACAGTATATATTTATTTAAATGTGCCAAGTCTCCAGAACTTTGAATTAAATGTGAAATTGGGAAACGGCCTCATTTGAATTAATGGAAATTGCTTTCTACTTGCCGATACTGCTGACCATAAGCAAGCAGTCTGTCTTTCGGCTGGTTTTTGAATTGTGTCGAAATTGAACTGTATTTTTTTAATACAAGCCTTTAGCACATGCGATAACAAAATGCGCTACAAACCACTGAAAAAACAAAAAACACATCGATCGTTTATCTAACAGTACCGCCACATCGCATTTTTGGTGTCCTAATCTGCGCGGCGCAAAGTAACTAGGGTCACATTAAACCATTTTTGGGGTTTTTCTTTAGCAGCAATTGGACTTTATTGACGATGCCTTACTCCGCTCTTTCAGTTTCTAAAACGACGATCACATTCGGTCAGTGTCCTTGACACTTTTGGACCATTATCGCGATTAATTCAGATCTATTGCCTCTAAACTTTCCTACGGCTTGTCCTAACCGCCTCCGCTCACAGTCACACACACGCGCTCACAGTTGGACGAATTACCACAGCCACCCAATAAAAGGCACCCAAATCCAATTTGCGCTTAAAATTTCACGCTTGCTATTACTCACTCCTTATTAACGTAATGCAGTCTAAATTATTAAATATGTTGCCACTGCTCTAACCGCAAAGTTGCAGTTACGAAATTACTTGTTACCACCACCCACCCGCTTCACCCGGATTCTAGTTCGTTGCTCACAATTTATACTAGGCGTTGAAAGAGTTGGGATATTATATTTTGAAAATATTTAAGTTTAACACTTTTAGTAGTCCGCAGTAGTGCACACATACCTGGAGAGACAATGAGATTTATTCCAGGAATAGGACGTCAGAAGCTTAGCTGGACACGGACACGGTGTAGAGATCGCGAACCTCTGGTTTCAACTTTATTTTCCACTTGCTCTGAGCAAAGTAGTGGCCCCGAAAGGTTGAATGGAGGTCGTTGCTTCAACGTTATTCAGCCATTCAGCCGAATATACAGCGTAGCTGAGCACCAGTCAGCGCAATATTATTGTGTTGAACCAAAAGTGAAATGTGCAATACACGCAATGATTTCTTTTAAAATATGTGAGGATTTTGGATTTTTTATTCTTCTGCATAAAAACAAAATTGTATAATAGCAAAAAAAACACTGCTTGTGTAAGCCTTAACAATTTTTTTTCAAATTTATAGAAACCACCATATCTGCATATTTAAGAAAACCAAAAGAATCGTATTCGTTAGTTGATGACCATTTTTAAAGAAATAAAATTACTTTCTTTAGTCTGTTGATCAACTAAACGAATGTTATTTAAAATTAAGAATTCTTACATACATACGTATACATGTACTTCTTCTTCGCTTACATTAATTCTTATTTGGCGACTTCTATATGCAGAAGCCATCAAGTCAACAGTAGCTATCGGCCAAAAAATTACAAGCCCAATATTTGACGCCTTCTCTCAGAGGAGTCGAACAGCGACACAGTACATATCCTAGAGTTTCCTTCCGATGCTTGTATTGCTCGTCTACAAGAATTTGAACGGGCTTCAATAGTTCAGTTCATTTACAAATTTGCAAAGAATTCCAGTATGTATTCCAATTGTTGCCAACAATCGCAGCCCCTATCCTGGTCAGCTAAGGTGAAATTTTGCCTTACTATGTTGGGTATACACAAATTCACCACAATCTTCACGCATTGTCTTTTACCTACTTTCTACTATTTGACGTTCTGCCTTACCTATTTTCACTTCATTCCAATATTTTCGCTCTGCTTGAAAAGGGCAGTCAATTTTCGGGAAAATAAATATTTTGCCAGAAAAAAGCGAGCAATGGATAATTTCGGCAGTGAAATTGGCCAAAAAATGCGGGTATGTAGCGCTGGCGAGCAGCAGCCGCAGAAAAACAACGTCTGCTGCACCGCGAAATCTTACGTAGTTTGTGCGATTGGCTCGGTGCATTTTAGAGAATATTTTGTGGCAGCAGACATTATTGATTAAACATTGTGTCCATGCTGCTGATTCGAATGCGCCAATATAAATATTCATTTTGTTGTAGAGCGCCGTTAAGGCGAAGCTACTAGAATTGGGCACTGGCGGCACTGCTGGTTACATCGACGACGAGCTGCCCGACTACGTGATGATCATGGTTGCCAACAAGCGCTCCAAGCAGCAGATGATCGCCGACTTGAATCTCTTTTTGGGCTCGCAGACAGAGTTGTTCGTCACGTGGCTGCATGAGGTGCTGCAGAAGTTGCAGGAGGTTACACTGCCCGCAGTTAGTGGTAAGACAAGTGAACCCGTACACTACCGGCACATTTATATGAGAAATTCTGTTTGTTTTTGCTTTACAGCTAACACAAAGAAACGCAAAGTTAGCCAGAAAGAGGAAACATCTGGTAAAAAAGAGAAAAAATCTAGCAGGAAGGAGAAAAAATTAGCTGTCGCCCCTGTGCTTGCCAAAAAATCAAGTGAAGACGCTACAGTAGCGTCAGCAGCAGCTGAAAAACCCAGCACAAGCGGTGCGGCGGCATCAATGCCCGTCATCAATTCCATTACAGATGTATTCGCTGATGTGTTTCTTGAGAAAGCCAAAAAGACGCTGGACACCACTGCTGATGTGGCTGCGTACATTAAGAAGGGTAAAGGGAGCAAGGTTACTCAAGACGCCAATAACAGCGAATCGACGCAAGTGGCAAAAAAAACCAATGATTTCAATATTCCTACGATCTCTGAGATTTCGTCGACGACTGGCAATGGCAGCCAAAGTGCTGTCGGCAGTGGTGCTGCAATCAGTGGCAATCGCGAGAAGGATTTGGCGGAGTTGGCAGAAATTCAAAAAAAGATTTACGCGGCCAAAAAGCACCTAAAGCAGTTGGGTGAAATCAATGACCAAAGCGACGATGAAGACTTTCTCAATCTGAAAGATGATGGCAGTGTAGAGGAGAGCTCGAACGAGGCAATCGAAGTGGTTAAGTCATTAATGTGATTTGTATAAGCCACGTAGTAATTCATACATCTGTACAAATTTATTTACAGGTGGACAGGCCAGAAAGCAGCGTAACAGGCAGGGCAAAGAGCCCCATAGTATTCAATACGCGTGAAGAGCATGCTGACAACTCTGATTCCGGCGAGGAACAGCTTCCAATATGTCAAAGGCACCACACACCACCTCCTCTAGCTTCGGCAGCCATGAAAACCAATATAGAACGGCAAAATGGCACGCAAAGCCAATCAAGTAATATACTTTCTTCGCATCGCAGTCGTGAACGTGAAAGAGACCGGCGCGAGCCTCCCGTGGAACCAGCTAAACGACCAGTGCATGAACGACTGGGGATGAAGCCCCCAGTACGTGAGATTACACGCGCTCGACGTTTGCGAGAAGACAAAGAACTGTACGTGCCGACATTCAGACGCAACGAGCCGAAAAATGACAGGGACAGGGAACGCGAACGTGATAGAGAACGTGTGCGCGATCGTGATCGCGAGGATGAAAGGCGACGGGGTGAACGTGAACGTGAAAGAGAGCGTGCCAAAGACCGTCAACACGATAGCCGTGATTACACCAGCCGAAAGCACGATATTTCTTCGAACAACCGACGTTCGTCCCCAGTGCGCTTGTCTACATCTACTGAAGATCGCCAAACACTACTGCCTTCGATTAAAGTGTCATCCACATTTGTCGAAGTTGATAAAAAGCCAACAGTCAACAGCGACCACGAAAGCTCTGCTTCGCCACCAGCACACCGCCAACGGATAGGATCGCGGGTGATTGTGGCTCCCGTAAAGCCCGTTGAATCGTCCGATGAAGAAGAGGAAAAACCGGTGAATTCGGTGATAAAGATCAAGCCACGTCCACCCGTGTCGCCCAGCAAACAAGCGTGCAAGAACCTCTTACTGCGTGCTGTCGCAGAAGCACAACGCTCCACAATACTAGTCAAAGCGAAGACTAAGGAACCTTGCTTGAAGTTGAGTGCCCGTCTTTCGGATGCGAGTGGCGAACGCAACACTAAATTGTACACGAAATCATTCCGCAATCGTCTGAAGCGCAGCGCGACTGTATCTTCATCTTCCAATCTATTTCGGCGCAGCACGCAGAACCTGGTCATCGAGGTGGAGAGCGATTTGCCGCTACGTAAACGTCGACGCGCACAAGCAATGCATGCACCCGAGGAAGAAGAATACGTGCCTGAGTCGGTGTCTGACAGAGGCGAGTCGGACATCGATTACGTTTATGTGCCCCAGATCATACACAATGTAGATGAGGAGCAGCAGGGCGCCAGCAGCGAAGAGTAGAAAAATACTCATATTGCTAAATTTGGTAGAATTAGTTTTAAATTTTGTTTTTTGTTGTTTGTAGGTACGATGTGGTACCACAAGATGCCGAAAGCGGCGAGAAGAGTCCCGATAAAATCTCATTGGCGAAGACTCAATTTGTGGTCACATTGAATGGTAACTGCGATGGTGCTTTGACTTTGTATCAGTTAATAAAAAAATGCTTTGTAGATGAGAAAACGTCACTAAAATTTGCCGCCAACTCTACCGCCCGACGCTCACATTCCGCGTCGCCACTACCACAAGTTTCCTCTTCGTCATCAATATCACGCTACAACAGCGCAGAAGCGTCTTCCACGACACATACGAAGCATACAAGCGGCCGTGAACGGGAGCTGCCTCGTCGGCAAGATATTAAGTCGCGGCTCTCTATGAAATCAGCACCGACTGCTGCGTCTTCTTCAACTGCCACGCGCGCTAGCGATCATGACTCATCGAATTCGTTGCCAGCAACACCACCACCGCCACGTCGTTCCGAACTTATTGAAATTTATCGCAAGCCAAAGGATATTAAGAAAATCATTATAAAAAATGACTCTGAAGACGAAGATATGAGTCCGAAAAAATTGTTGAGCGCTGGCAATGAAAGAAAACTAAAGCGCCCACATAGCGGCGATGATCTGCGCCCCGAGGAACGTTCCACAACACCGCCAAATCCGCCAAAATTAAAACTTTCAGCACAAAGCAGCAAGTCGCCGCCGAAGCGCAAACGAACGCCCATAAATTTCGAATTCAGAAACTGCTCTAAAGAACGTGAAGTAGAGCGCGAAATGAACGCCAAGATAGTAGCCAAACAGCGTTCAAAAAGTGGTGAACGGGAGCGTGAGCGAGAACGGGAGCGTGAACATGAATACTCAACCGAACGCCACGGTGGCAACGGCTGCGGCGAGGAACGACGAAAGATCTCCATACGCAATGTAGAAGCTAGAAAATACGACAATATACCATCATGTAAGTGTTGATGTAATGAGTGACGAAAAATATCACTAATAAATAAACGACCCTCCTCCTATTGTAGTGAATTCTCTTACGTTGGATTCGGCGGCTCTTAAGGTGATGAAGCCCAAGGAACGCTGTAAGTACCATCCAAATTGCACCAAGCAGTTTTGCGACTTTTATCATCCGACGGCGCCCTGCAAGAGTTTCCCCAACTGCAAGTTCACCGACAAATGCTTGTACTCGCACCCGAAATGCAAGTACGATCTGACCTGCACCAACATTGACTGCAATTATTCGCACAGCGGACCCCGTAATCCATCACTTTTGCAGCCTACTGCGCCGCCCTTGTGTAAGTGTTCTTCATCGATATAGAGTGCACCTGGATCTGACAAAACTTCTAGCTGAAGGGGCATTCAAGTTCTTAAGCTTATAAGTTTATTTGTCAACCCAAGTGCAGAGCGTAGTGTCTTTGTAACTTGACCAACTATAATAACATTTATCTCGCACTTTATTCCAAAGCCTCGCACGTTGTGCCCGTACAAAACTACAAATCGATTTCCGTGTCGCCAGCTGCCTCCACTGCGATGTGCAAGTACTATCCGAACTGCACCAAGGTCGGCTGCACCTTCTACCATCCGAAACCATGCCGCTTCGGCAAGAACTGCATCAACAAGCTGGAGTGCAACTTCTACCACCACGAGGTGCAAAGCAGCAGCAAATTTAAGTGGGTCGCAGCGGTCATCTAATTGCTTCGAATTAGTTCGGCATGCTGCTGGAGCAGAAACGCTTACTCGCCCTCTTGTGCTTGTTGATTATAAGTTGTGGTAGCAATTTCAAAGAAATTTAGAGTTATATTTTAGATTAGATCAAAAACATTAAGCACATGTTGAAGCGCGTTAAACACAACCATAATGCGTTAAAGTCTCAATATGCAGCTGTGCCACTGTATTGCATATGTAACCACTATTACAAATATACTGAGCGAAAGCCAAACAATGAAAATAAAGTTGTTCGCAACACAAAGTATAATAAGGAAGCTGCTGCAAAACGTTTGCTTTTTTATCGATTTAAGCATTTTCGTCTCATTCATTTACCCATTCACAAATTACTGATTTCCACAATTTAAAATGTGTAAATTAGATTTTTCAAAATTTTATTATAAATTATATTAATTCATATAATAATATAATACAGTCTCCTAAGTTAACAATAAAAATATTTATTTTATAAAAATCTTAAATGCTGCTTATTTTATGTATTAGATAAATAAGGCCACGTATTCTACGTATACACACAGCTATTTAAGTGGTAACTTATGTGTGAATGTTGCTCAAATCAGTTATTTACAAATAACACAACTCAGTGCTCTATATATTTAATGTATCTAAATATGGAAGTTCATAAGTTCACATACTTGTATGCTCGACATAGTCCTTTTATTGCTCATATTTCTCGCCTGGCCTTAAATCGAAATACAATACTGAGGTTTGCAGCCTAACAACTACAGCTGCTTACAACTAACTTAAACTAAGCACAAAAATCGTGGAAACTTCATCGCCGACAATTTTAAATATGGATTGCCACTTTGCTGGGCGCTTCCAATATCGACTTAGTGCTACCTTCATTGGCTATCTTTAAGTGTAACAAATCGCAAACTCACCGCATATCAACATTTGCAGGCATCTCCGTTGAGCCATTGCCGTTTATGGCGATGCAATTTAACTACAAAGTCCTATGGCTAATGGGCGGATAAATACATTTAACAAGTCCTTAAAGTCTACGCAGCATTATAATCATTTCTTTGCTTTAAAAAAATAATGAAATTGTTTTGTAAACTCTCCTACTAAAATTGGTTGTGTACTTCCGCAACTAAATTAGTCGTTCCTCTGGTGGTGGCTTAAGCACGTTGTCCATCTCAAGGCGTGGATTGCAATACTCTTGCGCACTGGGGCTGTATGTTCCGCGTGTGGCGCGCTTATTGCGCGCCATTACCAGGAACGTGGCCAACAGTGCAGCGCCAATGAGCAGCAGCACTACAACCACCGGTACCACAATAATAGCAATGTCAGCAGTGGAGGGTCCGTCCTCTTTTGCGGTAATCTAAACGAAACAAAATGCATCTCAGTATTTTCTGAAAGGATTTTCTTCACATTTGACCACTCACTAATGCCGAGCAATTTTTGCCCGTGAAGCCCTCGGTGCAATTACAAAAGTAGTCCGCTTCATCGCCGCAAGCCTCAACACAGGTGCCGCCATTCATACATAGTGCCACACCATTTTTACAGGGGTCAGTAAAGTTGCAGTAAGCGCCGCAGAACGCATCTTGGCAAATGCACTTGAAGGAGCCGGGCAAATTTATGCAACGACCCAGCCCGCCGCAGTACTCTACGCTCATGGCGCACTCGTCAATGTCGATCTCACAGTTGTTGCCTTCGAAGCCGGTGTGAGTACAGTTGCAGTGGTAGCCGCCGACCAGGTCCTCACACTCGCCGCCATTCAGGCAAGGGTTCGACTCGCACTCATTAATGTCTACTTCGCACAGTCGGCCGGTGTAGCCCAAACTGCACTGGCACAGTGGAATCTGAAAACAGAACCCAATTTCCATGGTTAAATGCTTCGAAACTAATGCTTCTCATCTTACTGTTGGATCGGTGATGATGCAGAGCCCGCCATTCAAGCACGGCGTGACATCACAGAACGGTGTTTCACACAAAGGACCCTCGAAGCCAGCCAAGCAGATGCAAGTAAAGTTGTTGCTAGTATTTCCATCTATGAGTGTTTGAGCATTGTTCAGTTACAATGTAATTAGGTGGGTGGGGACTAGCTTAGACTTACTGAATCCATCCTCGCACGTCGAACCATTGCGACAGGGCAAATTCTCGCAGGTGACCTGTTTCAGGACATCGCACTGCGGTCCCGCATAGTCCTCCGTGCACTCGCACTGGAACGCTGCTATCAGATCCGTGCATATGCCGCCATTGTGGCAAGGTTGCGAGGCACACTCGTCGATGTTATGTTCGCAGAAGCGGCCATCATAGCCCGGCAGACAGCGGCACTGGAAGTCGGCCACCTTATCGATGCACGTCGAATTGTTCTCGCACGTCGCAGTCAGGCACTCGTCGATGTCAATAGCGCAGTCATCTCCCTCGAAGCCCGCCAAACACTTGCAGGCATACTGCTCCGATGGTGAGCTGCAGTAACCACCATTTTTGCAGTCGCTCTGGAAGCACAACACACAACCCTCTTCTGGTTTGGTGGAGTTCAAGCGAAATTGCGAGTGCGGCTGCACCGACACATTCTCTGTACGTGGGTACATTTCTGCGTTGGAGAAATATGGTAGCAGGAGATCGCCGACACGCGCCTCTCCCAAGCATCCCTTGAATTGGGAGCCCTGTTGTGCCGAAGTACTGCCGCGCGCCTGCCGACTA
The DNA here is from genome assembly GCA_964056695.1 of Melieria picta. Taxonomy (NCBI): domain Eukaryota; kingdom Metazoa; phylum Arthropoda; class Insecta; order Diptera; family Ulidiidae; genus Melieria; species Melieria picta. The sequence continues at coordinate 64,120,715 of OZ057398.1, forward strand.
TCGGTGGGCATGCCACCCAGATAAACTTGCGTATCGCTGGAGAGCAACTCCTGGAAGGCCACTTGGTCGATATCCACTGAGAAAGCGGGCGACGGGTCTACCATTGCTTCCCAGCCCTTCCAACCTCCTTCCAATTTGCTGCTTTTGGCACGCAAATATATACGACTCCAACTGCAAATTCAAGTAACAATCAACTAAGTAGAGGTTCTGTTTATTCGAGGCTTACCCCGGCTCATTCCGTTCCATGTAGTTCGGATCGGAGTTGTCCTTGGTGAAACGCTTCGTTTCGCCAAACTGTTCTTGCGTCAACTTCCATGTCACCGTCACCTGTCCCTGGTTAACGCCAATCTCAAAGAAGCTCTCGCCATTCTCGATGTAAAGGAGCGTACCTCCCGCACGTGTTCTATAGGCAATCTCAATCACCGGCTTGAGCAGCGATTTGGGTTCTTCCCCAATCTGTTCAACAAAATAGAAAAAGGCCAGCGGCGACTTTTCATTACCCTTGAAGGTGATATTGGTCAAACACTCGTAGCCATCGTCTAGATTCTGGCAAATGCTGTTGCCCGGGCACTTGACTAACTGACAGAATTCAATCTCCTGGCAATTTTTCCCCTTGTAACCGTTGGGACAAGTGCACACATAGTCATTCCAAGTATTGCGACATTCAGCGTTATGCTTGCATGGATTTTTGCGGCAGAGGTCATCCGAAACTTCTCCCTTCAGCACTGACGAGCGATCAATAGTGACCACACCAAATGGAGGCGGCAGGTTCAAGTCTTCCTCGTTCAGTGGATACAATTCGACGATCATGGTGTGTGATCCATTGCTCACTTTGACGTCCTGTATGATGCCTTTGAAGTAGTCCTTCCCATCACTTTCTTTATTGGTGATGTTCTCCTCCGCAGGTACGATCGAGCCCTCGGGGCCAATTGCGGGTGGCTGCTGCACCTCAACGGTAGGTGCTGGTCCACCCAGGTATAGAACTTGTGCATCTAGTAGCCCAGTGGAAGAGAGCGTCTTGCGGAAATACTCGGTGCCGTTGAGCTTGACCTGCACCAATGTTTGATTCCGCACCACTTCGATGAGGTGATTGTAGCCGTTGTCCAGTTTATTTCCGCCCACTGTGTAGGCCTCTGGAGTGCCGTTGAACTGCATTTTGACGAGCAGTTCGCCACCATGCAGCTTAGCGGCCACATAAGAGTCACCGGCGTCAGCTGTAGGAGGTAAATTAAACTGTAAAATAGACGCCTACATTTGGCCTCTCATGAACTGACTTGTTCCTTTCAGCGCTGTTTTTCTCGGATCACTGCCCAGGTAGAAAACCTGCCCCGTTGGCTCGCGCGTTCTTATGAACATTGAGATATCCAAAATAGATCGGATGGCACGACGCGCCGCATCATTAGTCTCTACAATAACCGCAGAATGAGTGGTGTTCTCGTGGCCGAAGGTCGCAGCTGTTATATCTAAAAATGTAATTCACAAAACATATAAGAAATTAACCGTTATCAGCTCCGTAAAAACACCTACTATATTTGCACGTATGGCCGAAGTGGGGTCGCTGGCAGGTGCACGAAAAAGTATGCCACAAATCTGTGCATTCTCCATTCGAATGGCATGGATTTGGTATACACTGCTCCGTTCGCGGACAGCCGCTTTGTATGTTCGTCAGCGTGGTGTCCTGGTCGATGCCCTGCTCTTCCGGAAATATCCACTTGCCATTCACCACAATGTCCTGCATGCACCCAACAAAGCTGGATGGACGATGTGTCAAATGGCGTAAATACGATTTCAAGTTGGGTATAGTGCCGCCCAAGTACGTCAGCGGAAACGACGGATGACTACCGTTCGCCGTTTCATAGGAACCCACCGGAAAGATGGCCTGCTCATCGTTTGCCGACAGTACTAAATGCGAGGTGTTAATGGCCACGAACACTTTGTGCCAATTGCTATCGTTCAGCTTGGAGCCAATGAACACACCTTCCCACTTGTTCAGCAACGATGAATGCAAATTTAGCCGCCCGTTAATTAGCTCCAAAATGTAACTAACTGGCTCATTGTGGCCGCCCGAAGTGCCAAAAGCCAGCACCCCGTTCGGCAATGTCGTTTTGAACTGCAGGTTAATGTCGTAGCCCTCGTCTCGTTGCGTTTTCACGGTGATCAGGCTACTCACCACCATCGATATGGTCGTGGTCTTCTCGCAAATGTCGCCCTGAAAGCCATGCTGGCAAGTGCAGTTGAACAGGTGTTCAGTTTCGTTAATCAAAAAGGGTTTGCAAAAGCCACCGTTCTGACAGGGCGAATTCACACAGCCTATCAGCGGCACAGAGCAATTTTTACCCCCGTAATTAGCATCACAGTCACAATCGTAGTCGTTCATTTGGTCGAAGCAAGTGCCGTGTGCACCACATGGCTGATACCTGCGAGGAAAAGTGAGTTAGGCCGTAAAATCCAGACTGCAATTGAGTAGAAGCTATAAACATTACCGTTCGCACTCGTCAATATTAACCTCGCAATGAACGCCCTCGAAACCAGGATCACACTCACAAGTGTAGGTGCCAATCTAATATAGTCGTAAGTCGTTAGGGACAGTCTGCTACATAAGATTTAAGAGTAAATTTCAAACTTACGCCATCGTTACAAGTGCCGTGCTTGCTGCAAGGATTACTCTCGCATTCATTAATATTGATCTCGCAATTCTTGCCCATAATGCCTGGTACACAAACGCATTCATAGCTGCAGATACGACCAAATTTTAGTATTTACTTACTTGTACATTTTTCTGGGCAATGTTATAAGTTACTTCCAAACACTCACCCGCTTGCATTCTCGAACGAAAACGGGTGACTGAAAATCTCCGGCAGAGACATGGTTTTGCTCAACGTATACAGCGTCAAGTTCGATCGCTCCAAGCAGTTGCCATTGTACTGGCACGGATTGCTCTCACACTCATTGATATCGATCTCGCAATTTTTGCCTTTGAAGCCCGGATAGCACTTGCAAAGGTAGTCGTTCACCTGATCAATGCATTCGGCGCCGTTCACACACATATTCGAGGCGCATTCGTCAATGTTCGATTCGCAAAACTGGCCCTCGTAGCCCGTTGAAGTGCAATCGCAATGAAAACCGCCCAACTCATCAATGCATCGCCCACCGTGCTGGCAGGGTGCCGAAACACAGTCGTCGACATCCGTTTCGCAGAAGCGGCCCGTCATGCCCGGTATGCACGAGCAGGTGAAATTGTTGACCAGATCGATGCAGGTGGATCCTTTGGAGCAGGGATTGCTTTCGCACTCATCAATATCGATCTCACAGTTAACGCCCATATGACCCGGTTGGCACACGCATTCGTAGGCATTGATCTGGTGAAGTAGCAGGGTACAGGTAATGTATACTATGATCAATAAGTACTGGGACTGTGTATTTTAAATTTTCCGCCGTTGCCCGATGCAGGTAAAAAAGTTTTTTTTAGGTCGGTAGGACCTTAACTGACATCTGTGTCAAATTTTGAGCGGGATTGCATCATTAGTTTTTGTTTGGCAGCTGTTAGCGTCAGTCATATATGTAATACTTCTATATTGGCACTAAGCTCAAGGTACATTCGCCAACATCACAGTACAGCAATAGTGAAATATGAGCGAGAAAGCGTATAAACGAATGTACCTTGACATATGTCAAAAGTCAGGTGCGGTGAAAATTTACTGGAAATAAATAAAAATGTGTCGAAATTGACTGAAAAGCCTACCTTTTTCTTCAACCGCCCCTGGAGCAGTTTGACAGTTGTTCATGTGTAGAAGTGCACATGTATACACGCATAGAAATACATTCGCAAAATTTCGTGTTTTCTGTCTCATCGCTTGTCTCCCTTTGATTTCCGAATGAAAACACATTGTGAAGATAGGTTAGTGCCAATATAGAAGTATTATATATATGGCGTCAGTCAACTTTTTGTACTTCGTCGCATTTTACAATGGATAATTTTGTTGATCAACGTATTTGTTTGAAATTTTGTCTTAAGAACGAAATTTCTTGTGCCAATGCGCTTAAAATGTTGCAGAAAGCATTTGGGGAGTCTGCTCTATCAAGAACCAGAGCGTTCGAGTGGTATAAAATGTTCAAAAGTGGTCGTGAAGTGGTCGAAGACTTTCCTCGTTCTGGACGTCCTTCAACATCGAATACCGACGAAAATGTTGAAATTGTGAAGAAAATCGTGCTTGAAAATCGTCATGTGAGCCTCAGAGAGATTTCTAACGATCTTAACATCTCTTATGGAAGCGCACAAGGCGTTTGAGAGATGCTATTCGTAGAAAACGACCGGATTTGTGGGCCGATAACAGCTGGATTTTGCACCACGATAATGCGCCGTCTCACAAAGCACACATTATTCGCGATTATTTGAACAAACACAGTGTGAATATCATCGATCAGGCTCTCTATTCTCCAGATATGGCACCATGTGACTTTTTCCTGTTCTCCCGACTCAAGTTACCGCTTCGTGGAAAGAGAGTTGAATCCATAGAGGTCATAAAAGAAAATGCGACGCGAGAGCTGAAGGCCATACCTGCTTCGGCTTACCAGTAGGGCATGGACGATTGGATTAAGCGTTGGCATATGTGTATGCTTCAGATGGGGCTTATTTTGAAGGGGATAAAATAAATTTACCAGAAGAATAAAACAATTATGTTTTTTTGACACAGTCCCGGTACTTATTGATCATAGTGTATGAGTATACAAAAACACGATGTCGTACAGAGAAAAATCTGTACTAGACATCGTTTTCCTTTAAGTTCAGTAACACATTTCAAACTCATCACAAATGTTTTTTTTATTTCCACGAAGTATTTGCAGCAATTATAAAAATAACTAACGAATGGGTTACCGAACTTAATAAAATTATTTGCAAGATATTACAAAAACAAAAGCTTTCAAATAAGATACGTTTTTGCAAGCAATAATGGAAATTGGCGGATTTGTTAAAGCAGCGTTGTTGCCTTAAGTATTTTAGAAGGACTAGCCACTAGCGGCTGGTATGTATATGTGATCTTTAGTCCTGCACTCACTTGTCTTAAAATCCGATGCTTTCCATATTTAAAGAAGAACAACTAATTATGCTTTAGTAACTTGCTTAAAGGGGCCTCCCACCAAGGGCGACAGATATTGCAATTCACTAGAAACCATAACAGCTCAAATCAAGCATTTGACCGAATATATATTAATGCAATTTATGTCCTGTTTCAGCAATGGATCCATCGCGCTTAGTGAAAAGCGCTGTCACAGCCCAATTCGTGATCACTGATCACAAAATACACTATTCTTACCTTGTTATGACAGGTAGCACCGTTTTGGCACGGGTGACTCAAGCACTCGTCCACATCGGAATCGCAGTGAATTCCGGTAAAGCCGGGCGTGCAGTAGCATTTGTAGGAGCCCTCCTCGTTTTTGCAGATGCCATTGCCGCAAATATGCGGGTCTATTGCGCATTCATCGACGTCTTTGCTACAAGTGCGCCCGGTCCAGCCGGCCGGGCAACTGCACTTGTACTCGCCGTTAGGCAGGTCGGTACAAACACCACCGTTTCGACACGGCTGTGTGGCGCAAGTGGTGCAGACTTTGTTCTCCGGGCAGATGCACTTGTTCTGGAGGCAGATCATGGGCTCCTGGCAGTTTTTCGTGGAGCACGGCTCCACCTTCTCGCACCGTTCGCCAGAGTAGCCGATTGGGCAGTAGCAGTGGGTGTCATTCAAGGAGCAGGTGCCGCCGTTCAGGCACTTGCCGCCATTTAAGCAGCCGGCGCCTTTGGACGGCGCACTGTCCGCCGTTGGTTGCTCGCAGTTGTAACCTGTTCAAGTTAGTGGAATGGAACATGTATAGGGTTTCGCATTGTCAAGAAATGTTAATGCTAGCATGCTTCTTTTTTACATGAGGAAAAATACTTTTTACATTTTTTGTTTTGCTAAAATTATACTTATACATACTATACATAGTAGATAGAGCAACTCTAGGAAAGAGTTCAAGAAAATTCATTATGTAATTTTAATGTTATTGGTCCAAACCTGTGTATCCACTAGCACACAAACAAGTAAAATTTGAAGCATTTCCACTACAAGTACCACCATTCAAGCATTTCTCAGTTGGACATGCATTCAATTGAGCCGAACGGGATTGCTGTACATTGGGTAGAGGAGTAATAGTTGTTGTTGTTGTTGGTTCAATCGTTGTCGTTACCGGAAGACAGTGGCCAATGGGGCCTAAATTAGTGCCAATTTAAAAGTACACCGGAATTTGAAGGAATATCATTGATTAATTCTCGTTGGTCATACGTGCAAGTGCCGAATATGTGTGGGGTGTATGTTGAATGTGAGTGCTAATGTGCATATGTATGTTTGAATGTGTATGCATGTATATGGAATGTTCATACTTGTACGTAAAACTAAAGCATCAGTTAGTTAAGCATATGGATTAGAAAATCGCCTTGCACAATATTTGTGCACGTATATACACCATTTACAGATATTTGTATGTACAACACGAGTATAAATATGTAGGTAACACAGAGCAAATTAAATGAAACGCTCCATAGCTAGGCATACTATTTTGTATAAACGCATCGAAGTAATGCAATTACAGCCCTTCGAAATGTTACATACTCAATTTTAGCTCACATCTCTTCTTTTTCAGCCACTCCGGCGGTATGTAACGTTTTCGTTTCTCCCCATTACACAGCCACTCCGAGTCGAAAAATAATTCGTTTTCTCCTGCACTATAGTCGGCCGCATTGAGAGCTACTTCGGAAGCTTGTGAAATTAAAAATACTTTGCTCAGCAACGAAACACAACGAAATTACTTTAGTTGACACTAAATTAGGGTTTATTTCCATACACCCAAACAACTTTGTTCGAAACGTCTAATCTCAACCCAAATCACCGCTATGAATGATTATGAATATGAAGACGTACGTATACAAATTATGACTGCTACTCACCCGAGGTTCCTGGCTTACACACGCACTTCCCCGCAACGCACTCCGAATCGATGGGGCACTGCGGGCATGGCGGGCCTTGCTGGCACAGTTCTCCGCTGTAGCCTGGCTGGCATAGGCACTGAAAGCCTATTGTCTTGTTCACGCAGGAACCGCCGTTCAGACACTGCTGCGTCTTACAGCTAATGGCATCCTCACACGACTCACCCGCCCACCCGTCCAGGCACTGGCATATGTACCAGCCATGGGTGTCGAAGCAGCGCCCACCATGTTTGCACGGACTGCTGTCACATTCGTTAATGTTGGTCTGGCACAGAGCGCCCGTGTAGCCGGTCTCACGGCAGTCGCAGCTAAAGCCGTTCACCATATCGATGCAACGCCCGTTATTCTGGCACGGTTGCGATGCGCAGTCGTCTAAATCAGTTTCGCAGCGCACGCCAGTGTAGCCCTTGGGGCACTCACACTCGATTTTGTTGCTGCCAGGCGGTACAATGCAGGCGCCGTTATTTAGACAGGGATTCGCCTGACAGAGGGGATGTATGTTGACCTCAGTTTCGCAATGCTTGCCGGTGTAATTTGGTGCACACAGGCACTGATAGTCGCCACGATTGTCCTCCACACAGGTGCCGCTATTAGCGCACACGTTGCGCGTGCACGGCGACCCATTGTCGATCTGGCAATTCTTGCCGGCATAACGCGGCGTGCAACGGCACTCATAGCCGTCGCTCAGCGATATGCATTCCCCGTGGCCCATGCACGGATCGTTGGAGCAGAAATTATCCTGCCCGTTCACTAACGTATCAACGTCGCCGCAGGGCCCGTTGCTGAGCGGACACTGGCCGTAGACGACATTCTGGACTGTCATGGACCCGTTAATGAACTGCAGACCAGGACCATCTTGCAGGCAGCCGGTGAACGAGTTGCCCAGTATGAGAATGGCAGCCTCGTTGCCGATGTCCTGGTTGGTGAGGAACTGACTATTGTAAGTGGAGTTGGCTGCAAGTTGCACAAAAATGGAAGCTTATATACGGCTTTACCAGGAAAGTGCACTGTGAGCTTACCAAATATCATCGAGGTGCGATCCACATATAGATATAGATTGCCATATTCATATTTAAACTGCAGCGTATGCCAGCGATTGTCGAGCAGATGGAAAGAGAGCTTCACGTCCAATCGGTTATTTGGGCCGATCACTGCGGGACCTGCTAGTGAGACCTGCAGAATATCGTTGAGCACCGATATAACAATTGAGTTTTTGTTGTATTGTTGAGCAAGTATTTCGCCTCCTGTGATCAAAGCAGAAAACAGCCATCATTCCGGTTTTAAATACAGTTAGTTTCGAGGGCTAAGGACACACTTACCGCGGCACGATCGAAAGCTAATGGCAGAATGGTCCCAGATGGGCATTGGCGTCAGCAGCCGCAAATACGCCGAGCCATTGAAATACGCCTCTTGGGGCGTTACCACAGCTGAATTGGCATTTGTGAACTGTATTAAATCTAAAGCTGTAAGCAGAAAAAAACATTAACATTTTCTTGGCAACATTTTCATTGTAAACAGCTATTGCTGCCTGTCCAACAAATGCTGCAGTGAAGCAGAATGTTTCGCGCCCCAGCGACAGAATTCCTAAACCGATTTTAACTTTTCCCGCAAAGTGATTAGCGCGACCTCTTCAACCGCGAGGTGGAAATGTCAGTGCGACAAATGGTACTTCAAATCGCATTTAACGGCTAAGGGCAAAAGGTTTGCAACCCACATACCTAATGTGCGCACACTTCCTGTTTCGCTTCAACCGTCGAGCACACAGCACAACAACATTCCACGGAGAGAAGAAAAACATGAATGGGGCCCATAGCACAAAGTGACGAATATTTCGCAAAACAGAAACCAGCCACCGACGATCCGCTGTTGATTAAAACGCCTAAAGCGAAGTGGAATTGCCAGCGAAAACAAAACTGCTGCTAATAATAATAAAAACTTTCAAACATTTTAAACATACGCGAGCATAACGTCTGCCCATCGCCAAGTAAGATGGAAAGAAAGTTTACTATTGATATTTATAAAAATTACAGCCGCATAATGACACCAGTCGCAGGCACACAGCTACAAGCACAGCAACAACTACATGCGAGCAGCGTATGTGGAGCACTGAATTGGTGTTAAGTGAATTGCAAGAACCATGAAACCACCTATAATAACAACAACAATGGACGTTGTGCTGATAAATCGCCAGCGCCAGCAACCAAATCAGCTGCAGCTAAATAAAATTAAAGCTAAATAAATGCAAAAATCGAAGTATGGATTTGTTGCAGCACCCCTAACACGCACAACAGCAGCAACAACATTAACCTGCCCCAATTGCAGCGCGCCCTTACGCCGCCTAGCTGCTGGTCGCACCATTACGAGGCCATCGATCAGAGACTAACGTTGCACTGAATCGCCCACTGACCGGGCCATACCCCCTACGCTGCTGGTTTTCTAAGCCGCTATCGCTAAATGTGCGCTAATGGTGCGCACCGCCGTGTAGGCAGTGCACTTACGTGTGCAGACGAGTATATCTGACTGCTGTTTGTCGTGGCGGCGAATCTGCCTTCTTTCGCTAAACGACTGCAGCTCATTATGAGTGTTCCTAAATTTTTCCACGAGCTGCACTGCCGCGTGTTCAACAGTGCAGAACAGAACACTGCACGCCCTCAACGCATCTAAGCAGATTGTACAAATATCAAAATATCTTTAGGCCACATGTGCAAACAGGCAGAAGCCGTGATTCCGACCCTCTGCGCGGCGGTACTTGTACGGCAAAAGCACTTGACACACTCACAAATGGATGTGTCCGATAGTACGAGTAACTTCAGCCGGCGTTGCGACTAGTTCTAATCAGCGACATATGCAAATGCAATGCAAGACCATAAAAAACTCCTGAAACATGGAACTTGAAAGCGACGCTGAATGTGTAATAACAAAATTTTGCTCGTTGTGCCGCCAGTACTGACATAATGGCTTCCCAAAAGACCGTCAGTGCCCATAGCACGTCCAACGAGCTTACCAAAAAAGCCATGCGCTGTGTGCTGGTCGGTCGGATGAGTCGAGTCAACGTAAATGTAGATTTCAAGCTGCCGAATTGCTTTAAATCAGTTGCCAACTCGTCAGCAGATATTTCGAATACCACTCATCAAGAGTTGATACATATAGAAATAATCGGGTGGAATGATCCACTGCATTCTGTTCGGGCAATACGCATGATATATGTATTCATACAAGTATTGATACATACATACATATACACTGCAAAATAAACAACAGAAATTAAACAAACCAAAAAACAGTGACTGAATATGCAGCAACATTGCGTTTTGTGTTTAGAAAGTGTGTACGCTCAGTTTTTTTGCTGCTGGCTTGTTTTTGCATTTGCTGCACAGCTGAGCATTCACTCCAAATCCAATTGCGCATTGCGTGCCACAATTTCCAAAATTAAATTAAATTTACAGGCAATGTTGCTGGTTGCATGGCTGTCTGTTAGACGCTGTCAGCGTCACCGCATATTTTCTTATTGATGGCTGTTATATTTCAGGCATTTCATATATCACCTCTGTTTGTCATTATACCAGCAGGCGGGGGAGGGCTAGGCCGCGTCGGTCCCTCGAGCTCTCGCAATTCGTCGGTAAAGTACACTCCAGTTGTTTCACTCATGCATATGCTGCACAGAACCGATGAGCCCACCGGCCAGTCAGTCAGTGGGTTGATTGGTTGGTTTAGGCCGCTGGTTGGCACTGAAACCAGTTTTGTTCGCCGCTGTTTGGGGTTTTTCAGAGTTTGAAAAGAACGCATACCTGTATTATGGTACGCGTTGCGCTTTTCGAAACAGAATCAGCCGTGGAACAAGCAAACAAAAATAAACTTGATGACAGCCACAACAATACAATGATAACAGCAGCAGCAGCAAATCTGATGTCCGAAATACTGATATTAGTTCGAGGCCCGTTGGGCGTTCCACTTGCAATCGTCAGCCACCAGCATCCACCCAGCTGAAGCATTTCAATGAAATATTCAACAATTCGATAATGCGCGGAATAGCCGCCAAAAAATGTGTTGCTCTTGATTGTGGCCGCAATAAATCAGGAGATACAGCCTCATTTATCTCGCTATGACTGGACAGAAGAGGCGGCGGTGGCCGAAACCGGTCTGTATTGTGTTGATGGATGTTGGCTGATGACGCATCGGGAGATACGGACGCGCTGTGGTATTTTATCGCTGTGCGTTTCGGTCTGTTGTTGGCAATACAATAACAAGTACTGCAACAACAAATTGTTGTAGTATGTACGCCTATTAATTGTAGCCCGCCACAGATCTTACAGATATCCGCCGCAACTGTTTTCGTTTTTCTCTCCGTACAATGCACTTGACGACTTTTATATACAGTACTTTTCGTTTATTACGAACCCGTTTAAAACGATTTTCCACCTAAAACGAACCAATTTCAAAAGTACGCGCTGTATGTTTTCGCTTATTACGGATCCCTTTTAAAGCGAACTTTCGGTTAAAACAAACCATTTTGCCCAGTCCCTCGAAGTTCGCTTTAAGCGAAAAGTACTGTATATTTGCACATGGGCCGAAGTGCCACGGGAGATGAAAAGAGGCGACTGCGGTAGCGCACTCAGTAGATGCGCGCCATACGTCATTCATTACCGTTCAAAATCATTATTCCGATCTATGTATGTATGTACGTTATGTAAGTACATACATTAAAATATAAAATATAGATTCGTGCGTAAGATCTAAATTAATCCAAATATGATGACAAAAAATTATACGTAAGGCTGGCTGATTGACGGTATGTCAGACATTGTAACACACATTAAAGACTTTGAGTTGTGTTGGTGAAATTTAAACAGTGCCTTAAGGACGAACAGCCGAATGCCATAAGCTCGGTGGCTGCAACTGAGCCACCTATTTATCGTCACAGCTCAGCGATCTGCGCGCCAGCACTTTAGCGTGTGTACCTATACAAGTTCTGCTACCAGTTTGACAGACGTTTGCGAGAACTCGCACTCGGTGGGAACATTTCTAACAATGGGAACTCTTTCATGCAGACCTCATTTATAACCACTGGTGAGGAAATATTCGAAATTTTCTCTCCCTACATAAATTTGCGTGCAGTGAGAAAATAATTCAGCGACGGCGACGACGACGTATCTCGGGCTCTTATTTTATCTGTTCGGTTTCAGTAAAAAAATCTGGAGTGTTATGCACGTGATGTGTCGCAAAAGAGAACTCCATGCTTTTGAGTTTGACCCAACCTCTGCGTAACTAGGTACGGCACTAATGAAAGCTTTGTATTAGTAGAAATGTAGCAATGAAGAACCAAAGAATGATTTCGCTGGTCTCGAGAGAAACCTGTTCGCCAGTACAATGCATCACTTTCACTACGGCATTCTTTCTACAAGCAAGTATATCGACAGTGCTACAAGCGGCCGTACGTACGAACGCCCAACACGAGACCTCATTCACATGTAAGCGCGTAAACAAACGGCGAAACGGCCATTGTCAGCACGCTGCAGTGGCCCTACGAATCGAGATCAAGTCGCATTCAAATCACATCCACTGCCAGCTTAGCATGCAGCGCGCAAACAAATTATCAAGCAGCTAGTGGGTGCAAATGGAAACCGCTGTATGCAGCACGTCAAACACTCGTGCCACATGTCCATTTCATACATACTATTTGTATTTGTTATTGTTATTGGTAGTGCTTACCTTGCGCAAAGCAGAGCAGCAGCGCGGCCATTGCCCACTGCGGCAGGGATGTTGCGCCCCGCGGATGCGTTCGCATGCCGCGTCTGCTGCCTAGTAAAGCTTTGCACGAATTCAAGATTTTCGATCTCGTCGCTGTTATTGTAGTGAGCAGTTGAAAGGCGCTGTCCGCCGCCGATCCACTTGCAAGTGGCATGATCCAGAATTTCTCTATTCGACTCAAGGTCCCGATCGAGCCTCAGACTCAACACCGCTGTACGCACGCTGCTAGCAGAAAGCAGCAGGAAGCGCTCTTCACACAGCGCATAAATATCCGATGAATATGACAGGTTTGCACAAAACACACACACACACACCGCTTTGGTTGAATACAGGTTATTTATTGTTGTTTTTTGTTAACTTCGCCCACTGAGTGCGGCCTGGTTGCCGGGGAAGGAGTTAAGCGATACTTTTCATTGCCAGGCTCATATTTCGACTTCACTCGCAAATCCTCCGATTCGCAATATTTTCCGTAGCTTTACAATTCACTGTGCACTTCTAATGGCGATTTGCTCAATTGGGTGCAGATTTTCAATCGTTTAGTTGGCAATATTCACATTTTTATTAAATTTACACCTTCCTCTCTGTTTCACTTGCACACTCGCCAGGTCCGATGGTGCTATCTCACTACCACTCAATGCAGCGTTGCACACAGCACACACACTGACCGCCGAAACTATCCGCCGCCACAACTAAACGCGTTTTACAGGGCCGAGAACCAAATCGAAACTGAAGTTACAGGTTGCCGAGCCGCAACTAGACCCAAATCATCTAACGGCTAGCAACTAGTCGAGCTCAAGTTTTCGCTCTCGTTTCGGCGTGCTGAAGTGAGAGAACCGTACGAGTGCTGGCGGCTGTTACCAACGTTCATGAATCGGCCAATAAGTGCTAATGAAACGTCATGCCATACCTGTGCGCGCTGCGCAGGTAAGCGCGCCACCGACTTCAATGGAATGTCAAAGAACTGCGACACTGTGCAAGCGGACCCGACATACATATACGGTACGTATAGTACGAAGTGACAGCTGAATAGAGGCTAACAACAACTAACTGCCATCCGCACTCACCCGCTTTAAGCGGCCTTAGATGAGCTGGTTTGCGTCCCAGCTTTGTATTGTCTAACTAAAGATTAAATTGGCAATTTCAAGTCATAACCGTAAAAAACTGGTAGTACTTTCATGGATTCCGAACTTATTACTTTTTTTATTACTATTCGGTGAAAGACATTAACACGATTCAAGTTGCGAAATAGGGATTACCAATGTTCGTACTTGGTAAAATTAAAATTTTCCAATCTCATTCATCCACTGACATAGTTGAGCATGGTAGCAGAAAGTGCTTAATAACTTAGTGAGGCTTATCGCTGTATATTAAAATGCAAATCATTTCCGCCAACGGGTAGTTTAATTTATTCTTCCTTCATAAGCTGCTTCAAAGTGTGCGAAAACTGTTTTGCGATTAGAGGTCTGGGGCTTTATCGTCTCGCCTGCGACTAGTATAAAAGGCCCACCCACTTGACCTGACAGCGACTAAGTAGAGAAACATGCAGTTTATAAGCTTCGCTTTCACACTGGTGCTACTGGCTCCCTTTGAACGCATTTCCGCTCACTCAAACTTGCACAATGTCCTCGAAGACGACGACCTAATTGACCTCTCGCGCTATGGCGAATCCATCTTTGGCTTCCCGGACAATGCCACTGGGAGATACCTAGCTTTGCATGGCACGCACACAATTCAAAATCCCGAAGAGCTGGGTCCGTACTTGGAAGGTGACATACTAGTGCCCAAGGACCACGTAAGCTACCGTAACGGAGTGCTGGCCTCTAGCGGTCGCTGGCGCGGAGCTGTTGTGCCGTACGAGATCAAGGCAAAATTTTCGACGCACGATGCGGCCATAGTGAATCATGCCTTCAAGGAGTACCACAGTAAGACCTGCATCCGCTTCAAGCCCCGCACTACCGAGCGCGACTATATTTCCATAACCAGCGACGACACGGGCTGTTGGTCCAGCGTGGGCCGTCTGGGCGGGCGACAGGTGGTGAATTTGCAAACACCGTTATGTTTTCGCACCTACGGCACCGCCATGCACGAGCTGATGCACGCGCTGGGTTTCTTTCACGAGCTGAACCGACACGAGCGCGATAGCTACGTGAAAGTGCTAAGTGAGAACGTCGAGGCCAGCCGGTTGGGAAATTTTCTAAAGCTGTCGCCGAAGGAGGAGTACGGCTTTGGCGTGCCGTATGACTATGCCAGCGTGATGCATTACTCGCGCAGCAGTTTTTCCAAAAACGGCAAGCCGACCATTATGGCCTTGGTAAGCTGGTGCAACGAGCTGAGTAAAGCTAAAACTCATCTGTTCCATTTGGCTTTTCAGAAACAAACGGCAGAGTCGCAAAAGATGGGCCAACGCTACGGCTTTTCAAAGGGAGATGTGCTGAAAATCAACGCCATGTACCGGTGCAAGTGAAAATGCTGGGCTCACTTTTCGTACGCGAAAATATATTTGCATATGTACAGATTACCATATTGTATGTACGAGCACAGCTACAAATACACGAAAGCTCAAACGCAACACAGCAGCATAACCCGGTGTTTGTGTCGCTGAACTGCGATCCTTAGTGCAGCGTCAAGTTCTGATTCTTCTCAAAGAAGACGTTGCACTGCATGGTCAGCTCCTTGCACAGGGTGGAAAAGCGCCGTATCGCCATATATGCATCAGGATCTTTAGTGAAGTTTAAAGGGGCAAAATTAATAAAACATTGGGTCTTGTGTTTCAGTTGTTAGTTAACATTGCTGTTAGCTGTCGGTGCTTTCAAAATGTTGTCAAAAGTTTCTAAGCCGGTGCTCGGAGCGTTAGTTTGGTTGGTGGTAGTGTTGCAACAGAATGAAACAAGGGCAGAGTTCAAAGCATCAATGCGGCCGTACTGAGGAGCCTTTGTTAATGAGATTAGTGGATCCAGGTACGGTCAGACGAGTGCTACAAATGCCCATACCTCCATTGCTGAGGCCCTTGCCGAAGCCACTGCGCTCGTGCTCGACGCTTGTGCCCTGGGCAATGTTGGTGGTGGAGCCGTGACGCGAGCGATTGTTGAGGAAATCACGTATGTGTTGCACAATCAGGTCGATGGCCACTGCAAAAAGATTTGATATTTAAATTCATGAAAACGTGTGCTTCTTAATACTATAGTGTCAGTGTGTTTTTAGGAATATTAGTTATAGACACGAAAAATTGCTTACCTTGAAATATGAAGGACTTAAGCAGAGGTTGACAAAGAGACTACAGGTTGAGAAAAGGGCATTTATTTCGGTGTTAATTTGCTTACAGTTAGTGCGCGGCTAGCGGACAAGCGACCATTAGCGTTCTCCATTCACTCAACTGAGTCGCGACTTATCTGTGTCTGCATCAAAGCCAAATGAAGATTTCAAAGTTAGCGCTCAAGTAAAGCTAGAAAAGCCTAGTTTAAATTGGAATCCACGACCCTAAATTTTGAGCTCCCCAAATGTATTTTAATTTATTACAATGAAATGCCGCACAGGATGAGGAATAAATTCCAATTAATTTTATTATGCACTATAATCTCAACATCGGGCCTTTGCATGCAAACCAGTAAAGCATAAACAAAGATTGTGCGCGAAAAATCAAAACTATTCGTACGTACCTCGAAATGCATTCTTTCGATTCCGCCACTTATTTTGGCGCTAATGGTCAATAATGTCTTAATGACTAAGTTATAGAAATCAACATAAAATTTTTGGCAAAAATACAGAGTGGGGCGGCCGCTGAACCTAGCTGAACAAATGGCGAGTATAAACCAAACTATTTGACTTATAGCTGTACGCTACGTGAACTTTTGGGGTGGAATTTGGTGAAAACTCCAAGGTACTGGACGTTTCCTATTACGAAGCGTCGATAAAAGAAATAAATATTTGTGAATGCAGTAGTACAATAACTAACCATTACTATTTCGAAACAATTATTGCTGAACTTTTGTTGAACTAGACTCGCCATACGCACTGCTCTGCAGAACTCCAAAGCATCCTATAAAATACTTTATTTTTAGCATTTGCGCGACGGTGCAATTCCTTGGCGGAATGCAATACAACTTGACAGTATCTCTAAAATATAAATATTAACATCCAGTGGAATTAAGAGAGAAACATTCCTCCTGTGAAATTTTTACAATCGCTAGATATGTGGTAGTTTCGTTGGTGACAAACGAGCGTAATTTTTTTCTAGTAAAACATAATTTCAAATTCTTAAAAACGTCCAAATTGTTAATAAAAAAAGGTGATAGTTTAGTTATAGAGGTCATGCTATTGGCATTATCAGCAGCCTACTACACTGCCCAGCTACTTTAAGCTTAAATACTACAACTAAAAGTCGCCCTTGTTAAACAATGCTAAATTCTTATGTTACGCGCAAGAATATTGTGTGCAGTGGTAGCGTGATTGGCAAAGTTTGAAATCATATTAGGCTGTTTCCGTCGTTTGTCGTTTCTTATTAGTTTAGCAGATGTTTAAAATTAATTCTAGTGTTCTCGCATCATGGCGCCAGCTGAATTATTGATAGTGGTGTGTGCTGTCGAGACATTTAGGTTGTTAGTGCTGCCGCCGGGTCTAAGGATTTCCCCAATATGATGTACAATGAGATCAATGGCAACTGTAAGAAATATAACAAATAACAGAAACAAAACTGGAAATCAAGCACTAGAACTTCATCAACAAAATTACATTTGGTTACAGAGTTCGGCTTCTCAACAAGAAATTCACAAAAGAAGCACGAATTGTCGTGTGTATCTATGTGTGTACGTGTGTTTGTTTTCATATCGAACAAGAACGCAATCGTAATTACTGAAGCTGATAAATCAAATATAACACAGGAGAAACTCAGCGCTAATTACGAGGGTGTGTTATCACGTTAATTCATCAAAATAAACAAAGGAATATTAAAGGCAACCCACAATCGAAGCCAGACTAACCTGTGTTATCGGCACCACGCGGTATGATTACATCAGCAAACTTCTTGGTCTGCGCAGGAAAAGCCAACTTTAAACTGATGAACACTGCTCAGGACCAGATAGAATACTTACCGGCGAGCAGAACTCCTCAAAGGCAGGCTTCACAAACGTCATGTACTGATTCAAGACAGCATCCAGATCGCGCCCACGCTCGTTTATGTCACGCGGCACTGCAAAAATAGATTAGCGAACAAACTTTGACCAAACAATGCCAACGCACCCCGCCTTGCCAACCGCGTATCCGAGTCGGTGTCCACAAACAGCTTCATGTGAAACAGATCACGAATTTTCGGAAAATAGAACACCAAAATGCCCTCAAAAAGCACAACGTCTGCGGGATAGATGGTAATTTTGTTCTCGTGATCGCTGCAGGGACGAGTATGAAATCACACAATTTTAAGAAATATAGGAATGCTTAAACTATGCAGCTGCGCGCATCAAACAAGTACAACGGGTGAACTATTGTGAAAAATTGGCTTCTACTTTTCAGCCTGACATTCATTACACGACTTTTTGTAACCAACTTCCGCGAAAAGTATTGTTTAGCAGGCAGTTTTATGCACATACATATGTATGCCACGCCTTTTTAGCGCTACAGTGTTTACAGCCAACCTTTCAGCTTTCCCGCTGGCATACTCACAGTGAATTGGTTCGGTAGTCGTAGCAGGGCACCTTCACGATCTTGCCCTTCAGTATATCCTGTAGAGTCTCGTACATCAGCTGCTCGTTGAAAGCGTCCGGATGGTCGAAATTGAAGAGACCCTTGGCAGCTTTAGCACGCTCGGCTGGTGTCAGCTCGCGATAAAAGCTGTCCTGACTGATGGAAACCACCTATAATGCGCATGAGGACTTCAACTGGGCGGACGACTTTCAATGGGCTCAACATACCTGTCGTTGCGCCTGATCCATATCCGCCTGCCCAAGCTGCTCCATGATCTTTTTGCATACTGTTGACTGCAAATCAGAAACTATGCGTTGCAATGCGAAAAACTAAGGCGCATTGCGCCCGCTCACTTACCTTGCCGCTGGCTGTGCCACCCGCGACGCCAATTAGAAATGGCGTTTTTATATCCTCCTTGCCATCCGCATGGGGCAGCCGCAGGCTGTTGTCCATTTCCACGGCCTCCATTACGCAGTCAATGTTTCTGCGAACCGCCTTTCTTCAGTTTTTGTGTTTTTATTCTGCAATACACTCTACTGTGCTGCACATATTACGATATCGTGCCGTGCTTTCTAGAGCGTTGCCAAGTGCCAACAAATTAACAGTCGCGGAAAAAGACGACGACTTCGACAGCGAATTCCTTCGATGTGCGCACGTATCTGCTGCTTAAACAAATTATATACACAAACATTTTCATATTAGCACTATTCTTTTGTCATAGAGCTGTGACAAAGTTGTTGCCATATAGCATACAAATACTTTAGCTAGATCTGGCAACAACTGGTAGTGGATAACAGCTGACTTTGACATTTCCGTTGGGTTTCAACAAAAAAAATAGTTGGTTGATAGCTAGGATCAGCGTTGCCACAAGAAAAAACAATTTATAACCAGGATCAAAAATAAAAATAACCAAAATGTAACAAAAATAACCAAAATGTTTATTCGACATAAACAAAATAAATAACTCATACATAAATTTCAAGATTTAAGGAACATTTAAAAGGCTTTTGGCACATATGTATGTATGTGTGACATAAAATAAATAATTAACACGTTCACGCACAGTAAAAATTTCAGTGAGCTGCAAAAATAGACAGGCGATATAATTTTTAATTAGTTGTCAACGTCCGCGACTCCATGTTGTTGACGCTTTTTAAAACATAGTTATCGATTTACACAATGCTGCTTTCTTTTTTACGAAAAACAGCAATGGCTATGAGTTGCTACTATGAATCAATATCAATATTATTGCCACTCCCAATAATATTGTGGTAGATGATACATTTTTATACGCGTGCAATATTCTAAAACTAACCAAATGGGATCAGAAATCACCAAATAACCAAACCCCATTTTCAAAAATAAAAATAACCATTTTTGGTTAAAAATAACCAAAACGGCAACGCTGGCTAGGATGCTGTTGATGTGCCAGCCAACGTGCTGTTAAATATTAACCCGTGTTTACCGCGGATAAATCAACCCCATTGTTCATTACAGCTTCATTGGCTTCTAATTTGCTTCAGTTCGGTTCGCAAAACATGTATCTTCTGTACAACGACTACTCAGTACATTGCAAACAACATTACATCTAAGTTACTTGATTATTGTAATTTTATTATTTTAAATTTTAGTACATTTAAGCATTTAGCTGTTGTAATCCATAAACTGTTGCCACTTTTGCGACATTTGTTCGAAGACATAAAAAACATAACAATCGTAAAAAACTGAGTTATAAAAATAAATACTCTAGTTGGGACAATAACATTAAAGTTGTATGTAAACTTCGTTGGGGTGAGTAAATTGAGTTAATGGAAGAACAAACTATTAGCTCAACACTCATTCGTAAATGTAAACGAATCAAATTAAAGTCATTTGAAGATATAATTATATAATAATGATGTAGAGTTCTAGTTATAGCACTCACAAATTACCACGGATGGCCCCAAATGTTATTAGTTATTTTCGTGCTATGGCAAGAACTTTGCCGAAATGTGTTGATGAAACATCAAGAAAATTTCAGTGTGGCAGAATGAAAATGTAATGGTATAAACAGGATCAAGTCGCCTGACGAATATCGACGACTGAAAGCCGGCATCCGGCGACAACTTCAAAATTTTGGTTAAATCTATCCTCAGCGAGCAGTCGTTCGTCGAACGTCGCCGTCGCCGTAATTGTAGGCAATCATATGCACTGTCGTGTATTTTAACTTTAACAGCGAGCATTCGTTGTGAAAAGTTCGTCGCGGGATTTGATTTTGTTTTTATATATGTATTATACCATTATAAATAAGATCTGGACTGGAGCTATTAAACCACGCTGCCACACTTTCTATCAACAAAATAAAAGTTAATAAGATTTCGAAATATAAATCAGCAATTTGGTCACGTTAAAAACAGGTCTAATGAAATCTGCTCCGGGTAGTCCGACAAGAAGTCTCCAAATGGGCTGAATGTGTCCAATGCAGCTAGTGGGCTCATACATGCCGTGGGCGGCTGCTCCATGCAGAAGTCGATTGAGTTGGGCGATGATTCCATCAACTGCAAGTTCAGCTCGAGCGGTGACTCGAGCGCATACAAATCGCTTGGGTTGTCGTCTTTCGCAATGGAAATATCGTTTGCGGGATTTGATTCGCTGGATCTCAATATATGTGCATATGTATCCTGCACGGGACTAAGGCAATGCTCGGAGAGATGTAGCGACTCGCCGTCGGATTCTAGAACTAGATTGTTGAGCGCTGACATGGATTGGAATATGTTGCTGCTGCAGTAGCTGGTGGCAACGATGTTGTCGAGCGCGTGCGATGATGAGCAGGAGGAAGGCGACGCTGTGCAGCGCGATGTGGAGGTCGAGAGCGTGGTAAAGGTACAGGGTGATGTACTAGGGGTACTTTCGATAGAGTGTTCGCTGCCGGGCAGTTTTCGCTTCTTTGCCAAGCGTTTTGGCGCTTTTCGCTTGTTCTGCTGACCAACTTTTCTGGCACTTGGATTAGCAGCTGCCTTCACGCTCCTCGCTTGTTGTTTGGTTTCTGTAAACGGCACTAATTCGTTGTCACTCGCTACTGTTCGCCCTGCGAAATTGTACTGAACGTGGTCCAGAAAATCCAATGGGAAATCGGCTGGGATATCGGAACTTTTCAGCAGCTCCGATAACAGGCTTATGTACTTCATAGCCAGGCGCAAAGTGGTGATTTTGGTAAGTTTCTCATTGGTTACAGCTGTGTCGTCACCCGCGATAGCCTGGGGTACACAATGCCGCAGGGTTTCGAAAGCCGTGTTGATTTCGCGCATGCGCGTCCGCTCCCTGGCATTGGCCGTTTTCCGGCGGTATTTACTTAGCGGCGGCGCTTTCGATTTACCGCTACTGCAGTTGGTGGATTTTGTGCTCAAGTTGCTGGACACTTCGGTATCACCTGCAAGATGAAGACCACGAATTAGTATTGAATCAAAGATTTACCAGAGTCTGGGTAACCTCTATCGTTTTGGTGCTTCTGCCGCTCGATCATACTTGCCATCACGTGTCGTCGCTTCTGTCGTTCCCGCAGCGAATACTTTTCATTGCGACTACCATTGCATTTATCTTTAGGCGACTTGGAGTCACTTACATTAAACGTCAGTAACGATGCGTACTTCTGCATTTCATGGCCCGTTGTAGAACGCATCTTCTGCAATAAAAACAAAACGCTTGAATATCGGAAATATACATATAGTCATTATGATACCGAACTGAAACTGAACTCGATTGTGACTTTTCAACTTAAACTACCCGACCCGAACTTTTGCCAGCCGCTCGGCTTGCACGTGCAACGAGGCAGAACGTTTATTATTTATTTAATAAACTTCAGCCCCAACACGGAGGAACAATATATTGGCAACACTTAAAAACGCATTTTGTCCAATTGATTAATTTGATTGCCTTCGCGTCAGTTTTCCGCAGCCAACTCTACTCGTTCCTCCGATGTGAAACAATTAATGGCCATGATTAAATTCAATTTAATTCAATTGTAAAGTAGAATTTAAACGAAATATGATGTATGAAAATCGCCGAGGAACAACAACAACTGATCACTCAATTCTCACGGGCGGATGTGCTGCTTTTAATTCCCGAAAAAGCGAAATCGATTTCGAGTCAGCACCAATGGAGCGTGAAATGTTTTAAGGCTTTCCCGCTCCACAGCGCAGACACCAGCAAGAGGGAGCAGGAAGTGCTTGGCCGCGGTTACTGACGCGACAATGTAGCGTCTGCGAGTGAATGTATGTTAGGTACATTGTTCAACGGTACACCGCACCACATTTGGCGGACCGCGTAGCGCAGACATCGAGCAGCACACATCAGTTGGCGGCAGTCAGACAAGCGTAGGTTGATCTTGTGCGAGTTCCGACGATTTTATTGAAAGTTGAAACTGAAATAACTGGAGCGTTCGATGAAGGCATGTTTCCGTTTAGGGAACGGTTCGCTACGCAATTGCGCCGATTGCCCGGCAGACAGTGGCGAGGGCGGAAATCGCTTTGCGGGGGCCTTCATGAACGGCAAATCGTGATAGAGAGTGAACTCCACCGCGGTTGTCAGCGGCCTTAAATATAAAAGCTTATTGTAACTCCACATTCAGAACTCACTCATTTCTCGCCGCACATAACTCAAGTTACGCTCAATTCCTCGGTTTGAGCGGTCAACTGATATTTGTGTTTGTTTCTTTGATTCCTTAATAGGAAGTCTCATGGCTGCCAGTTTCTATATGTTCAGCATTGGCGCATGATTCTCACGCGTTTGCTCACAACTGTGAGTTTTTGCGTTATTTCGTTGTTGCATTATTTATTGTAAAATTGAATTTCAAGTCAGTTTCCATAAGTGAAAATTGAGCTTATAGTAGTTTTTCTTTTTGCACACAGTCCTTGACTTAGTTACGGAAATATCCAAATCGCAAGATGCCTTTAATGGCACCGAAGCGAGTGCAACTACCATAGCCCAGTTTGCGGTGTCTTGCTGCCCGCACTTCGAGTCGCCAAGTCACGGCTTTACCGAAATGCGATACCTTACGGCCTGCGTATTGCGCCGCAGCGGGCTGGAAGGATTCCGCTTTTAAATGCTTTAGAAAAGTATTTTAGCTTCGCGTTGCTGCATCAATACACTAAAACAGACTTCAATCTTCAATCTACCATGTGTGCCTATGTCATACATATTGGCAGTGGCGGCTTAAGGTGCTCGGGGGCCCGGGGCGGCGACGGCTGAGGGGCCCCCACAAACGGTGCAGAATAAGTTTGCGTGCAAAACTAATAACTGGAATTTCCGGTTATGCTTTTTAATTTTTTTTTTTTTAATTTGTATTCCATTGAACAGTAAATGGACAGTAAAGGGACAAATTATTTTGAAACGTATATCTGCTTGAAATTTTATAGAAAGCAATAGAATCCCAGAGGAAAAATGAAAAATGGATAAAAGGATAATCTTACTAAATCTTTCCAAATTTGATAAAAACTTTCGTGAAATTAGGAAAACTTTTGGGAGAGCAAACTCGTCATTTCAAAAAGCCATCTTAAAACTAAAAAAAAAAAACAGAAAATCTTGCTTCGTTACTACGATCTGGCCATTATTTTAAGCAACCCGAGCAGGAGGAATAGATTGTTTTGCGATCAGTGCATCATTACACTACAACCACTACATTACCACTTTTCTAGACTAACTTTGGCCGCTGAACACGAAACTGAAAATAAAAAATTTGTTTCAAAAAATCTTCGAAAAACGAGTTTTTTTTCCTGTTGTTTCAGTTATGAGCACATATCTCCTGAAAGAATTATCTGATTAACACAAGCTGTCCGTCGTTCAAGAAGAAGATAATACCTTAGCCTTTTTAGTGATATATAGATTGTTCAAATCAGATGAGATTTGTAACTTCCCCAAAGGAAAGTTGTAACAAAGTGAATTTTTCGACCAAAAAAATCATAAATTTTCGAATATTTTTTTTATGGATACAAAAAATTATCTCCCCTAGTTTTAAAATCTAAGATGAAAGATATATTATTATTATATATTTTTGAGCACATATATTACTTGAGCAAATATTAAGCCTAACATCAATAGAATTGAAAGAAAAATGACAAAGTTATGATGCAGTGAGTAAAAACACCAACTTTACATTTATTACTTTGCGAAAAAATTTTTTTTTTTGCCGAGACCCATCCAAATTTGGATATAGACGTGAAACTAGAGATCATTTATAGTAATCTGGCATAGTCAGTTTTTCATTTTCTGGCCCAAAGTCCTTTTTAAAAAACTTTAAAATTTTAAGGACATACACATTTAAAATATTTTTTTAAATATACATATGCGGTTGTGCAATGATGGAAATATGGGTATCAAATGAAAGACATCCTTTTAACTAAATTTTCAATTTTGAAGTCTCAGGACCAAAATATGTCAGGTAGGGAAAACATACATGATTTGGATTTCAGTCTGTAGATTCATACATCTAAACTTTATCCTATTTCAAAGTTCCAGTCTAGAAAACACTTTTATTTTAAGGTGCATTTTTCGTGTCGAGTAATTTAGAAAAGTACAGAAATATTTTATAAAACCCAGTAGCAGTAGCTTACTGACAAGGAGCATAGAATTACTTTCGTAAAAGAGTCTATCAAAGAAGAAACCCGGATTTCCGGGACGATGTGTTGTTATCCAACCAATAATTATAAAAATAATAATAATAACTGTAAATTTGTTTGACGTATACAAAGTTTAATGAGGTTAAGTAATTGCGTAATTCGCACTAGTTTAGAATTTTGTATTTGCATACTTTGCACAAAATTTTAAGTTAAAAATTAAATATTGCAATCTTCGAGAACAATTTTTTGAAAATTTGCAAACAATTGTTATTTAGAAAGGATGTTTTCTTGCTTTTATTGAACTGAATTTGTTATTGCAATTTCAAAGTCAATAGTCGATACTGTGTCTCTTTCAATTGATAAAAGTGACAAACAACGTTTCAACAACCATTGTGGAGCGCAAATAGTTTTTTACAAGTTCAGTTTTGAAAAATTTTAAATTTTTATATACAAGATTCTCTCGGGGGCCCCCCGCAGCCCGGGGCATCCTTTAATTGGCTATAGGATGGCGACAAAGATATTCCAAACCCATTTCGAACAGCGGGAGCTCTTTCGCAGGCAATTACATTACTTTCAGTGGTTTTTTATATTTTATGTTGATTCCGACTCTTACGCTCAATCCAACGCACTCACCACTGAGTTATGTCAAGCGAATGATGAAGAATTTAGAAAATATATAAAGCAATAGCAAACCAATAATATTTACAACTATTCAAAAGCGCTACAACAATCCTTAACAAGTGTGTCTCCCACTACGGAAGCTGTACTTTTTGACAATCAGGCCGACGTAATTGCACGCCAGGTTCATAAATAATACTCCATCTATCTATCGCAGGTTTTCGTCCGTTTGTAATCGTTGAGTTGCATTGAAACAATTTTCACATTCGACCTTTAATTCTTGGCTTAGCCGTTTATTGAGCTGAAAATTGCACAACTATCAGTTAACGTCGATCTCCCCCAAGTCCACCTCTCGGACTCATTCGAGCCCAATGAGTGCTTAGAGTAGGCATTCTCTCTTTGTGGGTGTGATTTGTTTGTGCTCAAATAGTTCCGGTTAGCTTGGCTTGCGGCAAGTGCATCATTTGTTATGATGTCCTCACGTCATTGAGAATTGAAGAGTGCACTCGGCCGTGTGTGCCTAATGTGATTTACTCAATGCACCATTGCCCATTACAATGGCAAGGAGTGGACAGCCTATTACTTCCAGGAGTGATTTCTGCAAATTCCTGCTCCTCTCCGTGAATTGCACGTGATTTAAGGCACTCGCCTATAACAAACACTCCATCCAGCAGCTGAACAACGGCAACAACAGCAGCCCACAACAAACCCAACAGCACTCCACATTCAATTGAGCGCACTGAGTGGCAGCACCCGCAGCAAATTGAAAGGAAGTGCAGCAGCACGGCAGGAAGGAAGGCAGGAAGGAACAAAATACGGCTGCCGGTGTGCCGAAAACACCGCGTACCGCCCGCAGGCGCTCTCAGCGCAGTCATATACTTGGATTGTTATCGCTGTTTGCGCAAATTTAGATAGCGATCCCGAGCAAATATGCACAAAATGAAGTTGCGTCTTCGCGAAATGAAATTTGCGCAACTTGCGCGGCGCTCCGACCATCGACAGCAGTTAGTATGTTGGTGCTGGGCAAACGATGGGCGGTGGATGGGCGCGGAGGGAATGCTCAATGTTGCATGTGAGCATGCAACAAATTGCTGCGCAAACACTCGCCGTGCATTCATTTCAATTTCAATACTCCGCCGAGTAAGCAGCGGGCACTCGTGCTCGAAGGGCCACTTAAATAAAATACAACTTAACACTTTTTTGTTCCGAAGCAGCCCAGTCGGCCCAACATCAACAAGCATTCATCAAATTTCTCCGCAAAAGAGAGCGCGGCACGCTACACACACACACACACACCCACGTGTACCGCCACTGACACCTGTAGTCACCTCGAAATGGGTATTCATTCAGAGCCGCCAATGTGAGCTACGATTTTTGATCGAATCGGCCCGCCGAAGTTGTCTGTGCGTGTGAGTGCTGCTAATAGGTATGTAAATTTTATCTGACGCTTCGTGTAATTAAAACACCCACAAGTGACGGCATGCACGGAGTCAGCAAACCGGACTGAGTTGTGGTAGGCAGCCAAATAGCAAAAGCGGGTCCAAAGCAGCAGCAGCACAGCGATTTAGTGTCGAGTGACGTGATCGTTCGTTAAAGATCTTACGTTCCGGTTTTCTTTCGAACGCACCCTACTTACAGTTGGTGGGGCTTATAGGCATCTAAGCTTGATTTCGGTCAGCAACATAGTAAGCGAAATTACAAAGTTCTTGTACAAGTTGCTACATATTTTTTTTGTAGAGACCGTGGCAACAACGTATGCTGTCGAGCGCAAATAATATTTTGTTTTCACACATTTACTTTTTCCTTTAGCTCGGAAATCTTTCAACTACAGCGTGTCGGCTTTGACGGCCATTCCACCTTCAACGTTTTTCCTGTGCGCGACGTTTGTTTTTGTTTACTTAAAAGTTTTTACACGCATGTAGGCGTATCGGGCTGTGCGTGTAATTTTGTTGGCGTTGTTTTTGTTGCAGTCCAATTTCCTGCCCTAGTTGGCACACTGCTTCGGCTGCTGCTTATCAACTGTCCCGCAGGTATGAGTTATTTTGATTTCACACTAACAACATGCGTGACGGGGCCTATTAATGGGCCCAATAAATTGTGCAGAGCAACAGCGACGAACAGTTTATGAGCGCAACGCGTCTTATCAGTGCGAGCACGCATGTCCTGCGCCCGGACACCGCCCAATTCACCCTCGCAACCATTCGCACTGTCCTTTCTTAATAGCAGGAAAATCAGGCACTTTTGTTTATAATTGAACGGCCCCTGCACACACGCAGAAGAAGAACAACAACAGCAATAGCAAGAACGGCAACTAGCAGTAGCAAACGAGGTAGTAGTAGCAGCAAAAAAAGAACAAAATTCTCGGCGAGTGCTCGTACATTTAGATTTTATTACACGAAAATCCTTATTACATTTCCTGCATTAATGGAACGGCCTGCGAACACGAACCCGCTGCACCACCACCCTGCACTCAACTTCGCTCGGACCTGCTCCATTGTTGGCCACACAATGTGCCACACAATTGTGCGGCAACGCAAAACAATGTCGGCTACGTGCAGCAATGAGATTTAAGACGTACCCGAGCAATTTCGTCTGGTATTCAAATTAAGCATTTTATTGCTGTTTTTGTTGTTGTATGATACAGTTATTAGACCAATAATGGTCCACATGCAATCCGAGGTCCACAACGAAAACCTTCAGTGGTGTTGGACCTTTGCAATTTAACGCCCATCGCCGATTTGATGATGATTGATTTCGATTGAAATGTCTGGCATCATTTAATTCTTCATTTAATTTAGTAAAATTTGTACGACAATAGCCGAAAGGCTGAACTTGTGGCTGTGGCTGAACAAGCCACGCTTAACGCGTAAATGTGAAAGTAAATGGGACGTGTTCACACTAAAATTCCAAGTTCAGATATTATCCAATTTTGGTCTTAATAGGGTACAATCGGCCAATTCACTGTAATAAGGACTATTTTTCGTTTGTCAGTCCATCTGCCTGTAACTTTTGTATTACCACTTTTTTTTTACTTTATTATAAACATTTGTTATAAAGTTTCCCCAAAGTAAGGAAATTAATATTTAACTCGCACACACCCCTTTCAACGCAGTACTCATTACTTTTTTGGTTTTTAATATTTTGTTTAGCATTGCGTCGGAACTAGCTCGAGGTTTCGTTATCCAGAAACAACACACATTCACTTTATAGACAATCCCACCTTTTTATGCGCCATACAACTTGAACCGTCCTCTGCCGTTGTCACTCCGAAGTCGTTGCAACTGATCTTTTCTCCGAAAAGCCGAAATAATAGGCCAAATTATTTAAATTACTCAGAGGAAGCTCCACGACTTGTTATTCATCACCGTTGCGACTCGCATCAATGTCGAACTGTCGACTCAGTCGTCGATCATCTCGCGCGTACGCAGTCTAAAAATATCACTTGCGGAGTTTTCCCCTCGCACATGTATCTCGGTATTTTTATATCGGATGTGTACATCTAGATCGCTTGCTTTATATCGCGCGCCGCAAGACTATATACCAAAAATATCTAGCGGGAAATGTGGCCACCGGTGCGCGTGTCGTGCTCGGGCGCGTACTCGCATGGAGAAGTCTTCGTGCTCACTGGCGCAGCGCAACAGCTTCGAACTGAATGTGCGTCAAAACGAAACTGAGTGGCGCTGCATTCGCTGTCGACGGACATAGCTGGTGGGCCCACTTCACGCGCTCGCACGCGTGTGTGCGTTCGTGACTCGGTCAAGCAAGTCTGTGCAGCCAGCTGACAGATCATAAGCTACAACATCACCGCCGTCACAGTCATCACTGTTACTGGTGCAGCTCTACTGTGGGCTGAACTGAGAAGCGAGGCGTTTTGACTTTGACTTAAGCGAATACCAAATCAGCCCACTCGCGCGCGTAGGTGAGTTCGATCTTGGGCGAGCGAGTTGAGTATGAACAGCAACAGTAAACGCAATCGCCGCGCAATTGATTCCATGAATGAACAGCCAATTCACAACTACCGCTTCGATGAGAGCCAAACGCCGAGAAACCCACTAACAGCAACTGCTGATCGACAACGACCACGGCAGCGGCCGCCTGCTAAGCTAATCGAAACCAGTTGAACCATGCACGTATTCGGCCCAACCACTCGCACGGCACAGACCACCACTGAACCCAGCGAACATTTCAGCCGCATACAGAATCGTATCCACCAACGACCGCGGCTGTTAGATAACACAGCACAACAAAAAAACACTTTTTTTCTGTTGCATGGAGTTTTTCTACCGTTTCTTACTAATTTGGGTGCGCTGATTTCGAATCTACCCTCATATTTTTTCTAGCAGCTCTAGTTAGCGAGATATAGGTACCGTGTCATTTTTTCAGTTTTTCCTCTCCTTTTTCCATATTTTTGATTGTAATTGTAAACCATAAAACTGATTGACATGATTTTTACCTTATCGCGTTAACAAAACCACACGTCTTCTTTTCCGATGCAAGTTTTAAAATGCCGCGGTAATTGGGCCTCAAAGTCGGAAAATATGGAATTTTAAGGCGTTTTCTTTGATGGTCAAAAACATACACAATTTTCGTAAATCAAATAACGAGTTAGGTGTATAATGAAAGCCGACACATCAAACATTACAACACAGCCAAATTATTTGGCGGAATGCACATTCGCATCGAAATAATACCAAAAATGTACCATAGTCATTTTCATAACTTTTCATACTTTTTCCTTAAAAAATTAGGAGCCTCAAAATATGCTCTTTTATATGTTACGTTTATAGTCTGAAACACAAGCAAACAACAAAAAGATTTTGAATTGCTCTAAACAAAAAAAATTAAAAACTTTGCATATTTTGATGCCCCAAATTTTTTAAGGAAAAACTATCAAAAGTGATGAAAATAGCTATGGTACATTTTTGCTATTATTTCGTTGCGAATGTGTATTCCGCCAAATAATTTGGCTGTGTTGTATTGTTTGATGTTTCTTCTTAAGATATTCATATACTTCGTAACTTGATTTATGAAACATCTGTACAATTTTCGCCATCAAAAAAAACGCCTTGAAATTCAATATTTTCCTACTTTGAAACCTTATTACAACGCTAATTTAGAACGCATAAAATTGATTAATGTCAGAAAAGATGGCGTGAGATGTTGTTAGTGCAACTATATAAAAATCATGTCGATAGGATTATTGGTTCAGAAATTACAGTCGAAAACGAGAAAAAAGCCGAGGAAAATTCGAACACAGTGACACGCCCATATTTTGCGAAAACTAGAGCTGTTACATAAAAACGGAGTATAGTTTTGAAAATAGCGTGGAAAAACGATTCAGATTCATGTAAAAAACAGACATGCTGTTGTGCAGTATAATCATTGGTAAACGAAATCTGAAACGAAAATTGGTTCCCGCAACATTTTTGCTTGCTGGGCTTTCGATGTGTGGTTTCATTGATGTTGTGATGAATACGAGTATAGTAAACTACATACTCGTACATGCGATTTTGTGAAGGTGTGCAGATGTTGCTTCTAGTTTACGATTTTCAAAATGCGTTCGCAAACGGTGGGATGAGTGGTCAATGGTATTAATTGGCTTTCGGGGTTTGAGTGGAGATTAAACCTATCGATTTGAACTGAGCACTCGCACTCGACTGCTGGCTGAATATGTCCGGTGTTTAAAAGCTGGTTTAAACAACAGCTTAGCGCTCAACAGCACACTGCAGTTCGACACTTTTCAAGCAGAAATTAAACCTACACTCTGGCGCTGGAAGTTCCACTCGGAGCCGTTGCTATTTATTGAATAATGAACGTGTGCGGGTATTCGAGCATTTGCATGCATGCACCTGACTGGCCCGGCGGTGTGTGGTCTGGGCTGGCGTGGTGTGTGTGTGTCTGTGCGAAGGTTCGGTATTTCTCATATATGGCAAAACGCTAGCAAGTTACCACCGCTTGTTACCATTACTCGCCGAGGATTCAGCTAAGTGCTGACCACATAGCGCATGGAAAGGAACTTGAAATACTCAATGCGATTCGCGTAGCACGTAAGCGATGGCGGCCAACCGACAACTTACCGATGTCATTTCGAACAATAACTTAAACTTATTAATGCCGCAATTAATAATTTACTGCGTGAAAACTGTTTGAGCAACCGAAAAGTCCTTATGTGTCAAAGTGAAATCACCCACACTCATCAGTCCATCAACAACCTCATCGCCAGATTAACCGGGATGTAGCAAATGTCACATCAGTTATCTGCAATGATGCGCCGATTATAATTGAGCTTATTACCCGCCATCAGCATCAGCATCACCATCGTCGTCATCGTAATCGTCCGCGCGGTCTTTGCACAGGCCATGCGGAACATACATACATTCATATGAATAAGTTGATCACCCATGTTCGGAAGCACCATAAATCATTGGCATTGGCGCGTTGTGATCGAAATGACTATTTTTACTGCCGCTTGTGCCAATGTCTATGCGCCATCACGCTCGCATTCGAGCGCTTTGACTGGACGCAACAAGCCCATGTCTCGTGTCTGCCCGCAGAGATTTGCATCAATTGGGGATTAACTTGTGATTTTCATTTGCTGACAAACCGAACGCAATTAATTCAAATGAACGAACGCATTAACAATAAAAATAAAACCATACATATTAAATGACTTCACTCAGTGGCAATGGCGTCAGCGCGTGAGCACGGAGTTGATTATTTTCCAGAAGCAAAGAGGACGAAGTAGCAAAAGAAGTCAATAAATGCGAGTAGATAGAGTCACGAATGAGTGAACATGAGTCATAACAGAGTACGAAAGCAGAACTGGTCAAGTTTATGAGATCTCTAGACGGCGGACGTCAGCAGATTCGGTCCTACACCGTAAACAAACCGGCTGCTAATAAAGTCAAGAAGTAAGTTAGACGCTCTGTAACTTAGCTGCAACTTATAGACATTAGTTTGTCCTACAGAATCAACAATTCGGTACAAACTGTCAGGAAGATTATAATCAATCGAATCGTTCTGCTGAGCGAACAACTAGCAACGTAGTGAAGAGATTGAGCGCGAAGAGAAGTGATTGAAAGTGTAGTGTCCGCCACACAATCCGAATTAAGGACAATTGAAATTTGGATCTTTTGAAAACGACCTTGACTGAACGACGGATGAACTGTCACAGAAAACCCTAAGGCGGGCAGTTGGCATTATTTTTCATAATCAATGAAAAATATCAAATACTCGATTGTGATTTTTTATTTTTGAAAAAATATTTTGCTTCATAAAATCTAAACGTGGCTAAATATGAAGTGGGAAAACTTTCGCAGTGGAAAGACGAGTGCAGCACCAACTACAACCACGACGTCATAGAAAAAGATTAGCTCAACAACTAATGAAGTTAATTGGCATTTTGCACCGAAAACAAGCCGACCTGTTGTCGACTGCATGCACACGTAAAATTATAAAAACTGCAAAGTGTTCAAAACATATATAAATATAGTAGATCACAAGGACGCAGCAACAGACGGCGCCAGCCGTCAGCACGAATTTCGCGCCGAAATAAATGGCTGCTGGTGCGCTCACACGTATGGCTGCGAGTATTTAATGTGAAAGATTAAGCGCAGATTAAATGTGAACTGCCAGTAAAATGCGCAAAGAGTGTCGATTTAAAAACGCCAATTGGCAGCATTACTGCGAGAGATGCGTTGATAGCAAATGCTATTTTACCATTCGCTTCCCGGCGCAAAATTAATCAATTTGAAGAGCGCATTCACATGCAAATTGCCTAAGAAAGGCGCGCAGGTACGTCTGCATCGCAACACATGTTTGCTAGCGATAACACTGATCAACAGAAAAATGGCTTTTCTGGGTTTGACATCAGTTCTAGGGTAATTAGGGACCGCTGATTTCGAATCCGCAAACCGTTTTCAAAACTTAGTTTCCGTTTTCGCAAAAAATGGGCGTGTCACTTTTTCGGATTTTCCCTGACTTTTTTCACGTTTGGGATTGTAATTTCTAAACCAACCAACCGGTTGACATGATTTTCACTTTGTGGCAGTTACAACACCTCACGGCTTCTTTTCCAATGTAATTTATTTTTATGAGTTTTAAAATTCCGCGGTAATTGGACCTCAAAGTCGGAAAATATGGAATTTCAAGGCGTTTTCTTAGATGTTAAAAAACATGCACATTTTACGTAAATCAACTATCGAGTTAGGTATAATACGAAAGCGGAAACATCAAGCAACACAACACAGCCAAATTATTTGGCGGAATACGCATTCGCATCGAAATAATACCAAAAATGTACCATAGTCATTTTCATCAAAATGTGGGTAATTTCCTTAAAAAATTAGGTGCCTCAAAATATGCAAAGCTTTTATTTTTTTTTGTTTGGAGCAATTCAAAATCATTTTGTTTTTTTGCTTGTATATCAGACTATAAATGGAACATATAAAAGAGCATATTTTGAGGCTCCTAATTTTTTAAGGAAATTACCCACATTTTGATGAAAATGACTATGGTACATTTTTGCTATTATTTCGATGCGAATGTGTATTCCGCCAAATAATTTGGCTGTGTTGTGTTGCTTGATGTTTCCGCTTTCGTGTTATACCTTACTCGATAGTTGATTCACGTAAAATGTGCATGTTTTTTAACATCTAAGAAAATGCCTTGAAATTCCATATTTTCCGACTTTGAGGTCCAATTACCGCGGAATTTTAAAACTCATAAAAATAAATTACATTGGAAAAGAAGCCGTGAGGTGTTGTAACTGCCACAAAGTGAAAATCATGTCAACCCGTTGGCTGGTTTAGAAATTACAATCCCAAACGTGAAAAAAGTCAGGGAAAATCCGAAAAAGTGACACGCCCATTTTTTGCGAAAACGGAAACTAAGTTTTGAAAACGGTTTGCAGATTCGAAATCAGCGGTCCCTAATTACCCTAGAACTGATGTCAAACCCAGAAAAGCCGACACAAAGTCGAAATTTGTTGCCCTGTGTAATTTATTACGTCGCGTTTCTGCACCCCGAGCGGAATTTGATGAGCTCTTTTGTTTAATTGCTTGAAAACCCCTAGGACATTGACCGTTAGATGACAAGCCGCGCAACAGTTGGTTGGGAGAAGTCCTTCCATCCCGCTCCTGCCGGCCCAGCGTTCAGGCGCGCACATTTTCCCAAACTACAATCTGCATTCAGCAAAGTTATTGTACAACAATTTCATTATTTCGCGATAAATCTAAAATTCATTTTCAGTTGAAAGTAATTTTGAAGTTGCTCCTCTATGCGGCGCAAAACTTTCTGGATATTACATACGCGCTCGTGAAAGCTGCTTTTAGCCCGAAACTCATAACGGCAGTTGTAGCCAAGTTGCGAACTAAGGCTACACAATGGGCGTACCCCGACCGGACCTCGGTTCCCCGCCCCAGCAAAACACTTGTTCCAACTGCCAAATTGCCTAATTACGAAAACGCCGCATGCTGTCGGCGCCGGCTCTAAGCCTAGGCGTATACGGAGACGAAGGCCGCACACGCAGCACAACTCAACGCAGTTTAGTTTTTTGTAAATAACGCAGTACCGTATAACGGCGTATACAGCGACATAGCCGCGTGCGGCGGAGAGACGTGCCTGCGTACAACTGCGTCGCTTTGTAGTTGAAATACAGTTTCCTACGCGCAGCCGACACGTTAGCTTGCAAAAATTGAAGAACTAATTGAAAAAGTGCGTGAACAGCCGATATTACACCCATATTATATTATATAGGTTCTATTTCAAAGTCTAATTCGTATTGCTGGGTTTATGGAATGAATACGGAACACGTGTGCTGGTTTTACGAGATTCGTATACGCAGTTCACATATTTTCTGCCTCACAAAGTTTAATTTTCGCTGCGCTGCCTTGTGCTGTGTTGCGCGGCCTGCGTCTCCGTATACGCCTAGGCTAAGACCGCTCTTGCTTGCGCTCATAAACGAGCCAAGTTGGTGGATTCAGCAATGCAACAGGATAAAAATCGTTGCCACTCAAACGGCGACTGATGCGCGGCGTACGGCGAGCGGCAGCCGGCGAACAGCGGGGCAATTCGCACGCGCGCTCTCAGCTAAGAAATGGGATGGAGATGGGGCGCAGTGTGGCCGATGTTATCATTCAAGTAATGCCGCTATTCATTGAACGGGCCAAGAAGGAGCGGCCGAGACGTAATAATAAGCATATTAAACGTTAGCTTAGACATGTTGGCCTAATGAGTGGGCGGGTGGATGGGCAAAGGGGTAGAGCAGGAAGTGGACGTCCGTGCTCTATGTCGCACGCGCGTTTTGTTTTGCAGGCAACACTGATCGACCAGCCCCTTGAGGCGCTCGCCGCTGTGACAAGCATGGCGACTGCCTGCCAGCAGCTAAAAATAAAAAGCCAATTACCATAAAGTGAGCAAATCGCGGCGATTTGTTTTGGAATATTTTCGGCGTCGAAGTCATTTTGTGGTGGAAAAGGCGCAGCCTCAAGGCGAAGGTCCAACGGACGATGCCCACCTGCACCCACAATTGTTCTACTTTATGGGCGCGCAGGTCAGCGGAATATTCAATTATAAAAAATATCCCTTTCCGGAAATTTGTACGATATATCGTAAGTACAATTTTTTCGACGATTTTTTATTTGACAGCGAACGCACTTTTTATGAAACAGCACTTTTTAAAAATATAAATCATAATAGCCGTGGCTACAGAGTATGAGTGCGTTTTGTAAGCAGCTTTTTGCAAGGAAAACCAGCAACTGACGGTACTTCTGCGTAGGAATTTTTAAATATGTAATACTTTTTGGTACCAAAAAGCGAAACAATTTCAAAGTTTGAATCTCAGTTGATTTATAGAACTTACTAAATTTAAAATTTTTTGCGTCTAAATATTTTTCCCGAGTCTTTAAAAAAATTGTACGATATATCGTACAAATGGAAAGCAAAGGTTGCAAGTTATGTTTGAATTTTTTTTAAGTTATAGGTTTGGTAACAGATTTTTTGCGTTTGTATGCTTGCCACGCCCATCTGTAAACCACGTGGCTAATAAAATTCGACTATTCGGCAATTTTCGATTAAAAATAAGAATTACTAGACGATTTTGTGTTTTACTGAGCAGACACGGGTTATGTAAGGTTAGACTTACATACTTGCCACTCCCACTACGATAAAAGGAATCGGCTATATTCAGTATCTTTCTGTAAAACTGTAGAAATTTTAATTGATTCTGTGTTTTATTGAGAGGAAGAGGGCTTTGCAACAACAACAACAAAGGTTATATAAGGCCGAATAAATGTGAATCAATTGTTTATATACATAATTTATGTAACTTTCGATCAAAATGAAATCACGTTTTGATTTTTTGTTATTATGTATAATGTATGTTTTCTATCAAAAAAATCAATTGTTCATAAAACTTAAAAAACCGAAACCAAAAATTCATGAATTTTTACTCATTTGGTCGTACAAAATTTATGAAGCTATAATTCTCAACCAAAATGATTTTTGTTGAATTTTTTTTTGTATTTTATTGCTAAAATGTTCAATAAGAGTCAATATTTGGAAGGAAAAATTTGTTATCTCAAGAAATGTGGAAAGGGATATAAACATAAATATAAAATCCATGCAGTGGCGCACACAGGATTTCATTTGGGAGGTTTGCGTACAACTTTTGAGCTCAATACCATTTGAAACCATATTTTAACCCATTCGAGACGATGTTTTTTTTCGAACACGGTCCCCAGGAGCGAAATGTTTTTTTTTTTCGTATTGTACATGTAAGAAAGGCTTCAGATAATTTTTAAATTTTTTGGTACACAGTAAAACCAATGCCAAATTTTGTTTTCCTGTACTTTACAGATTTCATTAGTTCCAGAAAAATCTTATTTCGACGACTAGTTTACTCAGAATAACTGATAATTGCACATTACTGTTATTGCACACACGGTGTGCAGGCTGTCTTATACCCTCGGAAATCCATTGAACACACGGTGTGCAATCGGTCTCGAATGGGTTAAACCAACAATTTTTGTAATTGGGGGAAAAGGCTGAACTCCCCAGAACCTGGGTATGCGTGTAGTTCCAGCTATTGACAGTTAATGCAACGATAAATTGCGGCGGCCATGGACCCCAGCCAATTGTTGTGCATATTGCGTGCGCTGCACAGTGGAAAAAATGCTGAGAATGGCGCTGAGGCTGAATGACGAAATGGCCGAAGAGTTGTATAGTCAACTTTTACTTACGACTTGTTCGAATTTGAATACTGAACGAAACGGCCCGAAGTATCGGCATTCATTTCCATTCGCCTCTTAGTTGTTTACGCCGTACAGTTACATTATGCAGCTCCACTGTGCGCCTTCTTGCAATTATTGCGCCTTACAGCGAAATCTTTCGGCACCATCTGAATTCGTTTGCATTTTATTCTTATCACTGACAGCTGTCAATCCCCGTAGCTGACAGTCTTTTGCCGCACTGAAGAAGTAACGAAAGCAGAAAAACGCTTGCTTTAAGAATTTAAGTTTGAAAATCAACAATAACAACCACCACATCACTGCACTCAGCACTCTTCCCACTATTATTTCTTTTATGCAATTTCGTTGGATTCCGAGGAGCAAAAACCAATTTCGCGCACCGATTGTACAAAATCGAAGAGCGTCTGCCGCGTTTACGCCTCCACACGCGGCTTTGCATATAATCACATTCACCAACATTAATGCCCGCGCGCCACACAAGCGTATATAATTTACTCTCAATAAGGCCTGATACTGAATAATTATGCAGGAAATTAAGGACAGTAAAGTCCCGCACCGCAAAGGAATGAAGCAATTACAGTCCGCAGCAGCGAGCGCTGGGCAATTACTTTATTTACGCAAACGGGCGCGGGCTCCACCCGCGCTCCCGCCGCATCAGGCAACTTGTGGCGGCCAGAAGTAAAGAAACAGCAGCGCCTTGATTTATGAATCTGCGATGGAGTCGCGCTCGTCGCGGAACGGTAAATTGTCAACTTGGCAAAATATCACCGGCGAGTGCAGGTCGGGCGACAGACAGGCCGCGAGATGGAAGACGGCGGGGGCAGCGCAGCGCAAGGCTTCTGACAGTTTCACCGTAAAATGTTAATTCTTCCTTGCAAATTCCGCATTTCAATGTGCCATGCGCGCTTCGCGGAGGACATGGCGTGCTGGCGCTTGACTCTGCCGTCTGCGTGCATTCACCACATACGAGCTGCCGTGTGTGTGTTGGTCTGTGCAGGTACGAGTGCATACATAAATATGGCCACACTGTGCTGCAGTGGGCAAATGCGACGGCTGGCAAGTGAGGCGATTGCATAACTAGCGCGCGACAGCGCGAAACAACCAGCCGAACATCGACAGACACTCGCCGGGAAAGTGCAATTGGACAGCAATGAAATGAACAGTCAATGAAAGAGAAATGTGGCGCAAAATATTGGCAGCGATTTCGAAGCGCAATTCGGCAAAACAATCAACTGAGCGGCGCAATCGCCATAAACGCTGCGATACAAAGCTAACGGGTCCCTCCAATGGAGAGAGGCCCGTTTATGTGGCATAACGAGAACATCGTGAGCAGCGAACCTGAACCAGTCCTGCGACCTGGTCGCCCAAAGTTGATTTACTGGGAAACTAATGAAATCTTGCAGAGAACAAAACACGCTATTCAATTTAAATACGTACGTACACTTAAGTATGTAGCATATATTTGCTTGAATACACACGCATTTGATTCCGCCAGCTATAGCAAGTTGTGCTTCCGACTTTTTGTTGCATGTTATTTTTTGTTGTTTTTATTATATTGTTTTATCGGATTGGACATTCTTAGCATTGGCGGGAATTCACTTTTCTGTGGAGTTTTACTGCAGACTCAATCTATTGTGCACAGGTCAGGATTACTTATGTCTCAAACCTTTATGGACTAAAGCGGCTTTTATATTTGTGTGTGTATTTTGTTGTATTCTTATGGTTCTTAAATACGATTTGAGGCAATACTGACTTTGCAAAACCGATTTTTTCACATCAAGTGTCACAGTCAATTGTTTAATGTTTACAATATTTGCATGGTAAACGACTGAAAACCTCAGTGCAGTCGTAACATGGAATGACATGAAAATATTGTCCTGAAAAAAGTTTCCTGACCAAAAATAAAAACCTCAGTATCAATATACAAATTGTTGAAATGGCAAACTTTAAAAAACGGTTTTTTATTCTAAAATTTTTACTATGGAACTATCTTCTTTTTGTACCATGGCTCCTTCGTTTGTAGTCCCAGTAATGAATTTTTTGTTTTAATTTTTCCTTCTTTAGTGCATCCTTGGAATTACAATGTCTACTATGTGCTCGGATCGATTACTCTAAGACTATGTTCTGTGTTCCATTTTAAAATTCACAGTTTTTTCCAGATTTGGTTGCATACATTTATAAGCACTGAGTAATTCTTTATATGAGATGGGCTTACTATAATAGCACCCAAACAAAATATGGTTTCAAATGGTATTGGATCACAAAAGTTATGTATAGACCACCCCTGAAAATGAAATCCTGAGCGTGACACTGGTCTATACTTTGAGTTATGTATATACGAGTATGTACTGAGTGCTAGTGATTGTTGCATAATATCAGCTGCAATAGTGCGTCTGTTGAAATAGTTACTTGTTTTCACTTGTCACACATTTCACTTGATTTGATGATTTTTTTGCTTCCACGCGCCACTATGCGGGCCACTGTGCGGTATGCATTGCACAACAAAGACCTATGTGCGCCCATCTAAATCATGACTTGCAACTGTGCTTCAGCAAACCACCGCCCGGCCCCACGCAGGCGCTAGCTTCTACTACTTGCTGCGACAAGTGAAAAAATATAAAATTTCATAATTGCAAATACGCCCTCCTCCGATAACACACTCCGCACGTTGCACAGGTTGGCAATGCTGTTCGCATTGGCGACAGTTCATGCGCTGGTAACAGTCAGCGGAAATAAACGAAGCGCACCAACCTACCGCCGACAATTGGCAGGCGGTGGGCGCCAATAAAGCGGCCGATAACAATAACAGCATACGCGGATGTTATGGCCATTATCCTGCGGATTGGCATTGTGGGTGCGATCGCTGCAGCAGTTAGTTGCACAACTGCACCCTGACCCGGTCGCTGGGTGGAATGGAGCAAAGTTGCCGGCGCTGCAGTTTGTAGTTTGCGGCGTACGATATTTATTATGCGATTGGGTCTGATTAAGCGCGGAAAAAGCGGATTGCACTCTGTGCGGACTAATTTCGCTGTTGCGCAAGACAGAGTTCCCCGGCCCGCGCTCAAGCTGCTGTTGCGTTGAAGGAACCTTTTGTGCGTTCTTCAAGTGCTTCGCGCATTGCCACAAGTCGCGCGGAAGCGTGAAATGGTACTTTAATGTATAAGCGAGCAGCTGTCATAATGGCAACATTTCACAGATGTGAGACCGGCGCACGAGCGCAAGGCGAAAGCAAAGAATTTCCCAAATATGTGGAATACTTTTCGGCGGCAAAGCGGAAGCCGGAGCGCGAGCGAAAAATGCAAAGCAAAAAAAGTCGCTATGCGTTTTAGTGCTTTTCCGAGCGAGTGATAAATAATGTAGGGGCACATTATACACTTTGCGAAATTTCATCATGTGCTGCGGCGCCGCCGCCCGTTCCTGGCGCCGCTTCGGCTCCACCTCGCCGCCGCCAGCGACTGCAGCACGGCAATATATTTTCATTCCTCTTGATTACGTCGAGAATGCGTACACGAATTCGGGCGGCATGTGTGAGGCTGAGAGGCGAGTGTGCGTGCGTGCCGCGCCATGCCTGGCAGCCGCCCTAAAAGGATTTTAACTTATTGAGTGTGAAAAATAAATTAAAATTTCCCCTAGACAGCCCCGCTCGGCGCGCGGCATGCGCACATTATTGCCGCCGCGTGGCGAGCTATTGTGCGCTGCTGCCGTTGCTGATGCTTTGGCGGTCCGTAAGGCGCAGTTTAAAATAATTGCCGCTTGGAGGCGAAAGCGCCGCCACCGTTGGGAAGTGGCGCTCCTGTGCGCTCAGCACTCCAGTTTAAGCGTTATCACCCAGCACCTCAGCCTCCAGCCGCCGCTTGGATGCGCAGATAAAAATCTCATTTTTGCGATAATAACGACTTGGCGCGAAAATTGCCGTAGTGAAATTATGAGAAGAATTTCAATGGCCATGCTGAGTAGCAGTGGCGGGGTGACAGTGCGTGGCTGACAACAACACTTACACACGCCGTCGTTGAGATCCCGCTCGGCGTTAATTATAAATACGCGCCGCGTTCCGACGCACTTACTGCACAACTGAAAAGATTATCTAAATTTATTGATAAACATTTGTCAGAGCAGAACTGTCGAGTGGCTTCATTAAAATAGTTGACGTGGCTGCCATTGTTTCTGGCTGGCTGCTGCGGCGCATAGTGTGGCAGCGAAAGGTGTCGGCACTTGTGGGCGGACGAACGTACGGCAGTGAAATTAACTGGAATTACCGAAAATTGTGCGTGCGTGTCGGAAATAAATGTGCGGCAATCAGGCAAGCGTATGTGTGTGTGTGTGTGAGTGCGTGTATGCTGCTCATGAACATAGCAAATTTAATTTGGAATTATTTGCATAGCTGCTCGCACGTCCTGTGCGTCTGAGGCGATCGTTTGCGTGTTGAAAGAGCATTGATTGACAACTATTTGAATGAAACTGCTTAATCAAATCACCAATCACGGCGATAAATTCTATACACAAGCGAAACTAATTATGGACAATTGAATACAGGAGAGGGCCATTTTGGACCGCGTGGTACGCTCAGCATTAACTTTGCACCTTTCGCACCGAAGAGTCTGGTTGCAGCACTCAAAGTGCTCTCCTCGGGTGAAATTTCGACACACAGGTATCGGTAGGCCATTGACCCACTATGCACCGCATGCACATTTAGTTCCAATCCAATACTTGTTTAACAATAGACAGTTTTCAAGTTTCCCTAATTGTAATTGTAGAACCCTAGTTGTAGAAAAAATTGTAGAACCCGATAAAAAATAAAAGTCATCAAAGCAAAAGTTGAAATACTAAAGAAAATACAGATATTTAAAAATGCAAAACCAGTGTTCCAGTGTTAATGAAGAGCAACGCGTGATGGACGACGAAGCTGTGTTCGATGCAATAGATAGATTACCGTGGCGATGAGGGAGGTCATGTCCCTGCTTGCAAGTACAA
Source organism: Melieria picta (assembly GCA_964056695.1). Classification (NCBI taxonomy): domain Eukaryota; kingdom Metazoa; phylum Arthropoda; class Insecta; order Diptera; family Ulidiidae; genus Melieria; species Melieria picta. The sequence goes on from OZ057398.1 coordinate 64,163,587, forward strand.
TAAAGTAAAGAAGGTTCCGGTGAGAGGTCAATCCTGCAACAAGTTCTTATAGCAGGTTAAGTATGAAAGAATTTTGTGATCCTTTTCGCTTCAAAACCCAACATAACGCCAACGATTTAAAAATAAACATAGCAAGTTTTACAAAAATTAAAAAAATTAAATACTTAAACGCACAAAGTGACATTTAATATGTTGGTTTTGCTTTTTACTTGCATTATCGCAGAACTGCCACCACTTGAATGCGGCTGGCTGCGTTCCGGCCAATAATATTGTAACATGTCCACCCACATGACACAAGTTTTGTCGCCAAGCCGCACAATTGGCACCGCAACCTGAGGTTAACTATGCAGCATTGTTATTTTCCATTATTTTTTCCTCAGAGCGTGATGATACGCGTCCGATTAGGCAACAGTCGCTGTTGCGCACCGTGCCTCTGCGCTGAAAGCGTGCAGCGTGTTCAAAGTAAGCGGCGCCACGACGAAACGCACACATCCTTTTTTAGGCAAATTATCTAACAAAAAGCATGGCCGAGTCGGCTAAACATGGCCGGGGCCATCGCCACCACACATTGTAGGTACATAAATACTTTTCCGACCGCGCATATACTTAGTTACTCGTACATAAAAAATCGGAACGTGATTAATTCATTGATGGCGCTTAACAATGCTTGCTCAACGCCAACCACAGCCACAGCCACTTCGATATGTACGTAGACATGCCGAGAAGCATTTTCGGACAAAACGAAAAACGCGCCGCAAGATGGAACATGGCAGCGCTTTGTTGCCGCTTAAAAGCCGAAAAACCATAGCGAAATATGATTATGAGCTCGATTTAATCTCGGCGGCTGCTGCATGCAAGTCGCTTTCCACTTTTTGTCATGAAAGTCTGCGATTCTTTATACTTTATTGATTTTTTGCGTTATCTGCGGCGCTGTTGAAAATGTTTGTTAATGTATGCTAGCAGCCGGCAGCCGGCAGCCGACGGCGGCTAGCACACCGTGGCGGCACCAAAGTCAACAGTGGCGCGAACGAATATGAAGAGATTTCCTTGAGATGTGTGCGCCGCGCCATGTACTCGCGGGCGCTTGTGTGAGTGCGGCGGGCGGGGGACGGGCGTGTTTGTATTTGTATTATATTTCGGCCAGATGTGGGAAGCGTGCGGACGCATGCAGGCTATGGGCGAAATTCCATTTAGCGTTCGGTCTGCGGTTGGCGGTTTGATGGCGCTGGCGATTGGCGATTGGCGGTCGGCGGCTGTTGGCTGGTGACTGGCGACAAGCTTCTGCTGGACAAGGCAAATGGCAAAAACCATTTTTCGGACATTGGACATTTAACATGATGTTGCCTTATTTGGCAAAATCAATAATTACGCCTGCCAATTGGCCACCAAATTTGGCGGAACAGTTGCAGCGCACGAGAATCGTTTTATGTTTTTTCATTTCTGCGAGTTGCTTGCACAACGCGGCCCCTGCACTGCTGTTAGATATTAAACTCGCCTAATTCTTAATACGTCCGCGGCCTTATGGCGGCGCTGGACTGGGCGACTAATGCAAATACGTTGTATGGACGCTGCCAGCACATACATATGTTTGTATGTACATACATGCATACGAGTATGTAACATACGCATGGATAAATATTTTATTAGTGTGTGTCAACAGGCAAACACAAATACGAATGTGTAACTGACTGTGCCACAGCCACAGCCACAGCCACAGTCAACTGCATCGAATCGACACAAATGGATATGAGTGTTAGGAATTTATGGACACTTGGACAAGCTTAGTTGGACGCTGAAGGAGATATGCGCCATTAGGATGCGACGTGGCCTTTCGAAACGACCGCACGTTCAGCAGCACGTGCGGCAATAATGCTGACGACGACTGAAAGGCTCTGCGCGGACCAAACTGTTCCAGGCAAAATCAGTGGCGGCATTCCGAAATGTCGGAAGCAGCGCCAATGAAGAAGCTTTCCAAATCCCGACAGCAAAAAGTTCAATCAGATTTTAATCGTTCAGTGTCGGCATTTCTGTCGAATTAGAAGTGAACATCACCCACAACAACAGGAAATTGTGATAAATTGCGCCACACAATGGCAGCTTCAAGCCCACCAAAGCTATTTGTCATGTTGTGCACTCGCATTATGAAACAGCTCCCTTTCAGCAAGCGCCTGTATTTAAATTTAGCATTAATCAATAGCTGAAATTACCTGACGGCAGCGCCATGTACGCAGACGCGCGTACAATGAGCGCAAAGTACAATAAATAAATCAATATGCTCGAATATAAATAAATTGAATTTATGTATTAATAAGTCAATGTGCTGTGCAATGTGCGCCGGCGTCACGTGTCAACGCAATTATTTCGTTTGATGCCAACTTCAATACGTGGTTGGATGGCCGATTGGCCGATTGCTCGTTTCGCTAGTTGACTGCCTGCTGTTTGTTAAAGGTTTTTGAATCGTTGACGGTTTGACATTTGCACAAAAATTGCCTTTGGTGGTCGGTTGGCGGATGAACCGGCGCAACATGTGTGTGTGTGTGTGTGTGTGTGTGTGTGTGTTGCGACAACCAACTGAATTGGTTGACAGCTGGACAGCAGCGTTTCCATTGAGTCTCCGACAGCAACAGCACATTTTCTTGTTGCGAACACAAAAAAAGCAACCAAAAGAACGTCGTCAAGTAAGCGAATATGCAGATTTTCAATCATACACACGGCGAATTTTTTGGCCGTTCGCAACTTGAAAATCCCATGTAGTACCTTAAACTAAATAAGCAAATGTCTACAGCAGACGTCGAACAAAAGGAGTTAAAGGAGAGTTTCGTATGTCATGCAATTTCCAGTGTCGATTGAACGGAAACGCTATAATCAATTAGTTTTGAAAGATGGGTCCAACTAACTACAGCACTGCACAGAAACAAAAGTGACTCGGTAGCTTAGTCGCTGGCTGGGGCGGTTTCAGAAAAATATTTTGGGGGTTTCAAGAAGTAATTCTTTAATATTACAAAAATTCCTTTTAATTTGTATGTAGTTTTAAAGTCGACCCTAATATTTCGGTGGGGTTTCAACCCCCGCTGGTGGCTGGTCGCTGGTGTTGCTCCTCCAAACGCTACTGACTTTTGGATGACATGATTTTGGAAGCGATCAACTGCATAGCTTACTTTTTTTGAAACATATCCGCTGTTTCGCAACAAAGTGTCCACTGGAAGTTTTACCAATCACGAATCGTTTAGTCTTATTGCACAAGTGTACGATATATATATGTCATTTGAATGTACTTCCATTCCTTAACTGCTCGACTGTTTAAAAAATGACGGTCAACTTTTTGTTCGCGCACATAAAACACATTCAAAATGGCGCTCGCAATGCTAAACAAAAGTTTTACATTAACTTTCTGGGGTGTGACATTTTTCTCAAACCCTTTGCGACGCGCACAGACACCCACACCACAAGTCGTCTTAAAACTTCAAAAATATATTTCTCGACATTTTGTTTGGTTTGCATTGTAATAAATGGAACCCTTTAAAGATGCTCTTCCAGTTGACTGGCGGCCGCTGCTTGTGCCAACACAAAACCACCTTCGGCTCGGTCAAGCATGACCCACAGCTCGAGGCATTGTTGCCTGCCCCGAATTATTTATTCTTGAAATCGAAAATGCGCATACTCGGCGCACCGACCCACAAACACGTATACACACAAACGTACATACATAAGTACAATGCAGCATTCCAGCACAATTTGTACATTTCAAAGGAGTCAAAGTGCCTGCCGCAATTTAATTTCTTTTGCCACAAATTACCAAAAAACTTCTCGTAATTGGTGGGACAAGAAAATTTACGGCAATTTCTCTCTCCGAAACGGCGCGCTGCAGGGAGATGAGTTGGGGCAACTTGAACCCGGTTGAACCGAGCTGGGTTGAATAGAGGTGAGGTGGAAGCCGGCCGCCACACATCCGACTCGTCTATGTTTATGAACTTTTTCCTCAACCGCAACACAAATTGGACAAAATGGTCAAAACGCTGCAAATGGCATTGGCGCGCACTGGGCACTTGCCACTGAGTGCAGGGAGTGGAACACTGGCATGGTGGGAAATGTCCAAATACAATTCCCCAACTTGGCCGCAATTAAAAAAGAGCAGCCGCAGTAAATGGCACTTCATCACAGGCGGTCAATGCGCGCTACGTGCGCTCTAATTGCGGGCCGCACCGTTGGCGCGTGTGACGGCGGCACTCGTCGCTCATATGTATAGCAGCTGTGTGCATTGGTATTGGTATTGGTATGCGAAATCTGTTGGCGGCGCCGCGTGACTGCAACGCGCCTCGGTTCATGACTAAACGATAAATGTCACAAATCAACTGTTTGTTCGCCGGCTGGCTGGATGGCCGACTGGCGCTGCAGCTCTCTATGGGCGATAATTCAACGCTAATTGAGCTGTTTTTGGTGTGAGTGCTCAACAAAATTATAGGCTGCAGCCGCACTACCACCACCGCCATCAATAACAACAACCACAGTAACCAAATCAGAAACAGTGGCAGCAGTTCGAGTGGGCGCAGCTGCAGCAGCAGGTGCCATTAAAGCTTTTGTTGCCTTTTTCATAAACAGTTTAATGCTGCACGCTTTCTGGGCGCGTGTATGTTAGTGACTTTGGGCATCTATGCGGCGCTCGTGTGCGCCACCTGCTGAAATTCGGCCAAACGCCGAACACAATAAGGTCAATTCCATCACACGTGGGCGATTGATGCACTCCAGCACTCCAAGCGGGAACAGCGCTTGATGGAACATATCCACTCGCCATGCGCGGCAAAAACATAACCTCGACGCACATCAAAATAGCACTCAAGCGAATGGTTCGAGCGCGATTTCAACCAGTGTTGGGCGCCTTTTCAAAATAACTTCAGCTGAAAGTTACCGGAAAACTAAACCGGTGAACGAAACCGAAGGTTGGGTTTCGACGCTGTGCAACTCGTGTAATTGCTCGTGTAATAATGTATTTGTAATGGGATATCGTGCGTCCAACACTGTCGCGCTGTCATTGCACGTAATCGCTGGCAACTGATGCTGCTGCAGCCACCCTGTGTTTGGGGCGTATTACCTTTTGTGCATCTGGCTGGAAACCGTAGCGCCTGAATGTATGCAACAGTGTTGCGATCGAAAGTGCTGCGCTACTAAAGCGGCAATTACGCGCGGTTCATAAAACTGGAAATATAGTGAAACGAACAAGCGCTAAAAATATGCCACAACTCAGGACAGTGAAACGTTGGTGCAAGCGACAGCTGGTGGCATGAGCTCATTTCAGCGGCGAAAACCGGGTCGCGGACTATTAACATTGCTCCGCTGTATGAAGCGCTCAGTACTCCATCAAGTCTTTTCAAGCAAATATGTAAATCCCAAGAAGTCTTTAATATCCCATCAAATTGTGAATGCAAATGGAGCAGATTTTTTATTTCCATTGAGACTTTGCACCTAGTCAATTGTTTTGCAGAGTGAAGTTTTATACTGCACTCTTGTGTGATTAGACGCCTGTTAGGCGCGCGCTTCAATTGTTTTACATTTTGTTTAGTTCGTTGACAAAAAAAACCCCTTGATAAGACGCACCGTTCATTTCAAACGAAAAACAAACATCGTTTCGTTCGAAACTTGTGTTGATTTCAGCATCAATTGTGAAACACCGCTGCCATTTGTTGACCCCACAATCGGTTGCGGTCGACCCGATAAGCTCAGCCCCGACTGATAGTGGCTGGCGCGGATGTGTCTTATAAATCGTTTAGCAAACGACACATCAACTTAGTTAGACTCCCGAACGTCGTCAAATCACATCCAACAACAGTGGGTTTCGCTCAAATAATCCCAATCACAATTCCATTGTATTCTAAATAATTTGTTAAAACTGTCAACTTTTGCAGTCCGACATGAAATTGTTGTGGTTCCTCGCCCTCGTCTTTGCGCTGGTCGCCATGGTCGCCGGCCAGAACTGCCCTGCCAACTTCAAGCTGGACGCCAACAAGCTGTGCACGGCAGAGCGTCCTATTCACGGCGAATGCCCCTCCGGCTCCATCTACAACCTCAACATTAACAAGTGCGTCCACGCCGCCAGAGGCTAAGCGTGGATTGTGGCGAAGATTGATTGTTGACAAATAAAAGTGCTTGAATAAGTGGTTTCGATTTCTTCTTCTTGGTCTCTCAAGTTTCGAAGGTGGAGGCGATAAGTATTTGAGGTGTTGAGTTTTCCAAGAGGTAAATATTATCACATAGATTTGCATTGCGCTTACATAGGGACATACTTGGGTATCTACACATGTGCGAATATGACTGAAATCTGCGCCAACAACGCGAAAGTTTCCTAAACATTTTGTTTGTCAGGGCTTGTATTTTAGCGGTATGTGCAGCAACTGAAAGGAGCGGCACGAAACCAAGTGGTGGGAAATAATAAATTGCGTCAAAATTACGCTTCGGCGTACGCATCTTTTCCATCGCTAGCAGCGCGCTCATAAGATTCAATTAACCACTCGCAATGAATTCGCCATTTTTGCGGCGTGAAAACTTTAAAGCACTCCAGAAAATCTGCCATCATTAGAGGCGGCTGACTGCGGCCGCAGTACCCTTGCGGCTTGCGGCGTACGACGTCTGTACAGGTGCGCTCACGCCGGCATGTGTGCAGCACATTACTGCCACTTTTTTGGCCCTCATTAATAATTCATCGATTCGCATTAATTCCTCATTTTCAACTGCAGTGCATTAATGGAGCGGAGACGCGTGCTCAATGCTGCCGTGGCGCAGCGGGCGCTCCGCGGCTGTGTAATTGCTTTTAAGTGTTTTTGTATAAAATAAACAACGAGTCTAATTGCATAATTGCAGCCAACGTTAAGCACGTTGCCGTGTTGCCAACACAATACTTGTGCACACCCACACGTCCAACCACACACACAGACACGTACCTCACCTGCTTCTGGCCCCGCCACGCCCTGCGTCGTGTTTATCAAATATGCATTGTGCGCGCACTGAGATATGACATAACATGGCGGAGCGACAAACGGTGGGCCGGCCGTTTGTCCCACAAGCAGCTGCCAGCTGCCAGCCGCCAGTTACCAGTTGCCGGTTGCCAGCTGTCTTCTTCCTGGGTGTTCCATTGACACAAATTTTCAGCATTAATTGCAATTCTGACGTGAATGTGCGCTGCCACTTGTGCTCCGCGCTAGCAGCGTCAGCGTCAGCGCCACCCAACCACTCAGCCCCCTCCAGGCCATTGTTGTTGCGCTGGCAAAAAGGAAACAGCAATTAAATGCTTTTCACTTGTTTGTAAGTATTTTCCGCGCAGTCTGGCATTGTTGCGCGCACCACAGTGACTGCAGCGTTCGGTGCAGTTCAGAGTGGCGACGGCTGCTGCACAGCCCCAAACATGGCTTGGAAAGTGCTCACCTGCCTGCGAGATTATTGCGCTAATTGCACGCTGGCTGGCGTCTGCCACATTGCCAATCGCAAGTAAGTTGTGTCGCACGCGCGCCCATAAACCGAGCCTTTGTCGAAGTTCAAAGTTTCCGCCAACATTAGCTTGCACTACACCGAGCGGGTCTTCTGGCTAATATGCGTCGTTTTGTCGGCGCTGGGCTCCTACAAGCTGATCAGCCAGTTCGAGCGCGACTTTGAAAGCAAAGCGGTGAGCATCGTCTACGAGAGCGTCACGCCGAACGAGAAAATCCGCTTTCCCTCGGTCGCTCTGTGCGACACGTTCATCAAGCACGACGTCAATCTACAAGTGGAGGCCTACGTTGACGCGTGAGCGCCCGGCCGAGCAGCCACTTGAAATCATGAAGCTAACGAATGCAATCCTCGTTTGCAGCTTGTACGAGAACGACTACAACTACGACGTGGAGTCCTACGTCGTAAACCTGCTCTATCCACATCTCTACCACGCCGGCATCATTAAGGGAAAGTGCGCGCCGTACGAGACGTGCGAGCAGTGCGCGAAATGTCCGCTCGGCGGGTACCGCGAACTGATTGACCAGGTAGTGTTGGTGGGAAGGTAATTTGACTTCAAAATTAAATGGCCATAGAGGAAATTAAATTCCCGGCAAGGAAAGGTAAAAGACAAAATTGCGTTCGCGACAGCAAGCCCGACACATTAACGGTATTCAGCATAACTTGCCTTGTTACCGAGCGAGCGAGTGAATACGCGATTTAATTCGTTTCTTTGGATTTCCAGTTCGCCATCAACTGCAGCAGCTTTTTCGTCAACTGCTCTCTGGCTGGGAAACCCTTTGACTGCTGCCAGTACTTCTTGCCACTTACCACACCATTTGGCAAGTGCTTCCTAATGAACTCCCTGCAGAACAACAAGCCGTATGTGACAGTCCTTGCAGTTGGCACTCACTCAATCGCCTCAAATCAAGAGCATATTTGCATTTGTCTCGTTGGCAGCGGCAGCGGCAGCTGGTTCCCCAACCTCATGGAGCAGTCCGTCGGCGCCACCAATATGACCTTGGTAACCAACCGGCCCATGGAAGTATGACCACACACATTCCAACCCGTCGAGTCCTCAATTTCCGGTTTTCAGGTGCGCATCATGAACGAGGAGGATATTCCGTACGAGAACCTAGCCGGCATTGCCGCCACTGTTACGCTGAAAGGCCAACACAAGGTCTTTCTGGTGTACGTTGAGAACATGATCAATGACCCGGACGTGCGCGAGGTATCGCCGGAGTTCCGCAAGTGCCGTTTCCCCGACGAGGTGCTGCCAAACGCGGGCTACAAGTACTACAGCTTTAGTGCCTGCCTGGTGGACTGTATACGCGTGGAGCAGCTCCGTGCCTGCAACTGCACCCTGTACAATTTGCTGCCGGAACGTGAGTGGCTCAGCCAAACGGAAGTCTAGCGCGCTTGACTTTTTTTAATTTGGTTGTTTTTGCTTTTCATTGCAGCGCGCAAGTCCATAAGGGAGTGCGGCTACGAAGGCTACATGTGCCTGGAGGGTACGGGGATGTTGCAGCCGAACATCAAACTCTTTCTGCCGTGGGCCAACAACAATTTCACTTGCGAGTGCTTGCCGTCGTGCACGGAGCATGACTTGAGCTCCATTTCCGAGTACAACTTAGAGTGAGCGAAAAGACTATTTTTGCGCTTCAAGTCCGCACATAAGCAGACCCTACACAATAAGAACCCCTTTTGACGTTAGCTCGTTTTCTTACGCAGCACCGAGAAGCGCAGCACCCGACGCACCGTCACCATTCACCTGCCGCAAATGGCCACCGAGCGATACCGACGCCAGGCGCTGCGCACCCGCTTGGACGTGGTGGTCACCATCGGCGGCATAATGGGCCTATTCATGGGCGCCAGCATTCTCAGCGCCATCGAGTTCTTGTACTACTTCACGCTGCGCCTTTTCAACGACGTCCAGTCGGAGCGTGCGGCTCGCCTGAAAGCAACGGCAATAAATCCGCCAGCAGTCAGCAGGCCAAAGTATGCACCAGCAGCCTCCCACGCTCCCCACGCCTCCGCACAAACTGTCTCGCACAGTTCTGGCGTTTTGTATAGGTACTGAGGGTTTCCTTGCTGGTAATTTCCTGAACATCTTTAAAATTCCGATGCAGTTTTTGAATTTCCTTCGAACGGAAATTTAGTCGAGTTTTTTCAGCTTCTGCTTCAATGCATCAAACAGGCAGCGACTCTTGGGCGGCGACTCGGGTTGGGTCGGATCGGGAAGGTGAGAGGAGGGTTACGGATTTGTGTGTGTGCAACTTCGGCTGCAACGTGCGCTTTCCGCCTCGATACGCTCCGCTCCTTCGTATTGAAAACGAAATTAAATCCTTTTCGTGCATTTCCATTCCATTTCCATTTCAATGGATAATCATTATGAATAATACAATGCGCAACAAAGTTAACATTTTTTTGAATAGGCAAGTGTTGCTCGGTGCTGGTTTGCAACGTTGCAGTCCGGACTTGCTGAAGTTGTTAGTGGTTGTTGTGAATGCAGCTCCAGCAGCATCGGCGGCCGGCAGCGTAGCCAGGCGACAGACGGCAGACGGCGGGCGGCTAATGGGGTGGCGGCATATTTAGCAGAAATTTAACAAAGTTCCATTATGCTCACGTGGAATGTGTTTGTTGAAATCATTTGAAAGCACCGCCGAACAAAGACGAGTACTTCGTTGTGTGGCGAGGACGGCATTCCTTGAGCACAAAGGCCCGCACCGCAAACATAGCTAAGCTGACCAGAGGCCCGGCCTTCTCAACGACCATTCTGGGGCCCGGTTAATATAATTTTCCACTCTCTGCACGCACATTTCGATTAAGAACCGGCACAAAAGTTGTAATAATTGTTAATCAAATTTGCAGTTTTCGCTCGCAAAAATATCCGCAAATATAATAGATGCTCGTATAATAAACAAGCAGACAATTTCTTATTGTACAACACACACGGGCTAATGTTATTTTCTATTTGTTTCGGCTCTTCTTTCGCGAAACGCATGAACATGGTAACCCCAGGCAGGCAAAAGATACAAAAACAGACATCATGAGAATAAGTAATGAAGAACAGAAATGAGCAGAAAAGTTGCACGACGCTGCGATAAACTTTAATGTAGGCAACTAAGTAAAAAGGCCAATGCGGGCGTTCCTGTGGGGCTCAAAATCCTAATATTGAAATATTTACGAGAGATAAAATTAGATTCCATTGTCAAAATATTCAAAATTAATTATATCCGGTAAGGCATACGCACTAACACTAACACCAACACCAGCACACGGTACACTCGTATGCACATTTTCGCATTAACATACACCGGCGTCACGATTGTTGATGCGTGGGGTGGGGCAGTACAAATACGAGTATCGTACGCACGATGCCATAATCATCGGCACTTTTGGCGCACGCACCTGGCCACGCTCATGTCAATTTTTCCACCTTGTGCTTTGGATTATAAGCAAAATACGCGTGACTTCCTTTTAGAGCCATTAAAGCAGCACATCCGCTTCCTACGTGCACATACGGGCAACCGTGTCACACGCACAGCAACCACCGCTACCGCTACCGCCACCGCCACAGCCAAGGCCGTGCCGAGCTGCGAGCTGCTGGCTGCTGAGTGGAGCCCCAAAGTCGTTGTCAATGGCGTGCGGTTGCGTGTAGCGGCGGCGACGGTGGCAGGGACGGGGCCAGTTGCGTCCTGTCGCGATGCGGCGGTGTGCGAGGCTAAGGATGGGGAAAATTACCAACAACAAAATGGATTTAAATTGCTGATTAGAGGCGCAACTGGAGATGAAACCGATGATAACTGGAAACGCTTTGCGAATGCACACCCACAAACACACTCAAACACAAACCCAAACACGTTTACGTTTGTGTGTGCGAAAGTGTGGCTGGTTTAAGCGCGCGCCGGAATTATGGGTGTAATCATTGAAATCATTGTTATGGTGCACACACTCGAACTTCAAACAGTCCGCTACTGCCCGCATGTTTCGTTGAGGCGATAGCTCGAATGTAGGAATAAATAAATAAGACACAAAGCACTTGCACTGCCATCGACTACTGAACTATAGTAGTTGAGCTTAAGACAATTACCGCGTTGCTGGCTCAAGTTCAAAATGCGAATAGGGTGCGGGCCGTCGTTCCATACAGACGGTCAAGCTTTGCAAATGTAGGACTTGCGGAAACTGCCCTCGAATTAACTCACTACATTCTGTCCGTCCAGTAACGCAAGCGCAAGTCATAAAACAGAGAAGCTCGTAGTGAAACCGCCGCAAGCTTATAATTCCACACGCAGTCGAAGCTGTCTTTTTGATGCCATTAAAGCGACAATAAAACAGTTGACTGTAATTAACAGTCTTGCGCGATAATGTCCATGCTTCGTTTGTTGTTTCGTATGTTGATTCAGTTTTCGGGAGAGCGATGCGAATAGGGTGACCACCCCGGACCTCCGACTCTTGCCGAATTTTGTGAAAGAGTCTAAAAATTTGAATATACATAACCAATAAGATGTTTGTATGTAGAGAATTTGCATTTTTCCCGCACACGATATTCAAAATTTGTGCAGTCAGCGCTCCGGACTGTCTTAGGTGGCCTTCTGCTGCTAACTCGATGGCGTCTAGCGTGACCATATGGTCACACTAAACATACACTGAAAAATATAATTTTTCAACTATGCATCACATTAACAGGGCTATTCTGGCAACTATCTTTCGACTCACCTTAATCTATCGAAGTACAAAAATCTTTCGAAAGACAATTTGCTATTCTATATTAGCAACTATCTTGAAAGCTTTTTTCCGTATCATGAAAGACAGTTTGAAAGATATGCTTTTGGGGTCGTCTTTCAGCTTGAAAAAAGTACGTGCGTTGTGTTTGTGTTGTGAAAAGAAACGATATACGATGAAAGAATTGTTCATAAGCGTATTGGTGATGAAGAACGACGCTTAAGGCAGCTCCGTGAAAAATGTGATTCGTTTGCTGTGACGGAGGAGTACTTCCGGAAAAATTACAGACTGCCAAAAAATCGTTGTGCTGCGCTCATCGCCGAGTTGGAACCATTCGTTGTGCAACAATCCCAAATTTCATTCACAACACTTTTTTGGCAGCTATGCACTTTTTCAGCCACGGCTCTGACCAGCAGTGTGTTGGAAATTCATTTGAAACTGCAATGAGCCAATCGTCAGTGTCATGCAGCATCCATTCGATTGCGACATTGATAGCACAAAGGTAGCGAAATTCGAGTTCCCCAAACCAATTCTGAGCAAGCTACGGCAAAATAAGGTTAAATAGTCAAGAAAAATTTATTATGCATTGAGTGCACTTTCATAATGTTAGCGCTTTCAGTTTTCAACAACATTTCGACATCAAAAGTAAGATAGGCGCGCTAGATTGCACCCATGTGTCAATAATCACTCCATCATCTGCCGACAGTGAAAATCCTGTATCACTTTACATGAATAGTAAAGGATTTTACAGCATTAACGTTGAAGCGGTACGATATATGTAACTAACATATATGTAAATAAAAAACTAAAATTTTCTAAGCTCAATATGTATTTCAGATACGTGATCATCGCATGGTCTTTACTGCATTCAATGCAAAATTTCCAGAGTCTTGTCATGACTCCGGAATTGTTTGAATCTTGTTTTGTTTATTTGAAATTTTTGAAATTTTGTTTGAATTTTTGTCAAACAGCTTTTCAACTCGAGTGTTGAATTTTAGAGCGTTTTCCGAAAGATTTTTTCATTGGAATAGCTAAAATCTTTCATTCAGTCTTTCAAACTATCTTTCAATAATCTTTTGAAAGTCTTTCAACTGTATTTGCCAGAATAGCCCTGTAAATCGCTTTAAAAATGTTTCGCTAATACTCGTAGTCACTCATACGCACTGAGGGCCCGGCGGTTATGTCTTATGAGTAGGGAGCGGATTTTCATGGGAAAAAACTCAAACTCAAAGAATACAATACTAAAAAATATAAAAAATGAACAAACATTTAAAATTAAAATTCAGATTGAACACATTCGAATTACTGCGTTTATGAATTAAACAAAACACCAATAATATTTAAAAAATTACATATAACATTAGGTTTCTTATATGTACCTAAGAAATATTAAAAAATATGCTTAATTGCAAATATGCCAAAACTTGCAACACTAGCAATTGAATGTAATTTGAAAGAAAATTTTTTGATTCGGAAAGAATTTCATCCATTTGTTGAGAACATTCCCAAAAAACATGCATTTGAATGGAAATCTGTTACCTACTTATGTCACCTTGTTTGCTGAGTTTGGCAGTCATGTAAATTAAGTAAATATTTAAGCAATAAAAAATTGTTTCTTGCTATAAAATTTTGCATAAAAAGACTGCGGGGTATGTTTTTAATGATTGCCACCCAGAGTTCGGATATCAATTTTGGAAGGATACTGCTGCATGCATTTCTCGCCAGCAGCCAGACAGAGCCTAGCATAGCTCTTTGTTCATTTTCACACATTAAAAGCCAACCAATTAATAACCAAAGAGTTGAATGAGCCGAAAAATTACTCAATGGCGTCGCACATAGCCACACAAACCTCAAACTATGCACAACCATCATGGCGACAAAGGAAGCTGGAAAGCAACCACTATGACGAAAACGAAATAAAAGATAACGATGAAAGGCATTTCCAAAAGTTATGATAGCGAATGGCGGGAGGCGGCGGCGGCCAGTGACGACGACGCTGACGCTGACGCTGACGCTGCCGCTGGATGGCGCGCCAAAGCATGACAAAGGCAGATAAGTGTTCAATACACAATACGTGTTGGCGGTGCGCGGTGATGCGGTGAGTAATCCCTTTAACTGAACGCGATTGCCAAGTCACCTCAGTCAGTTTTGGACGCGGACGTGGGCCGTTGCCATTTCTTACTCTTTCGAGTGTACAAGTGTTTGCCTGATTGTGCCCGTTTGTGCTTACAAGGATTCGACAACGGACAAAAAACACATTGCTGGACATACATACATATGAATGTGTTTGTGTGTGTGTGCGTGTGTGCTCGGTCACAACACAGTGTAATACTCGTACATTCATTTATTTATTTCTTTGCGTTGTACCGTTGAAGTTTATTCGCTCCCTTTTCGCAATGAGACAAATAAAAAGCGATTTCTGCTAAAAAATTAAATGTGCCATTTTGTGCAAAAAATAAAAAGCTTTGCTTCGGAGAGCTCTGCCGGATATTTATTATTGTTGGTGTTGGTGTTGCCGCTGCCGTTGGATAATGCGGCCACTGCCGATGGCGCAAATTGTATTATTCAAGATATGTCAGTGCTTAATATACTGGGATATTTTCGGCAGCCGAGACAAAAGCTTTGCGCCTCGCAGGCTGCTCTGACTCCGACCGACTCGCTGTGCCACTCTACGACGTCGACTTTAACTTGAAGTTTTCTGTGTTGCTGGTTGGTGGTTGTCGTTTTTAAGAAACAGGGAGCTCATTATGAAACAACAGCGAAGCGGCGTTTGTACGCAAATATGAGAACGCATATTCTTTAAATTTATGCGGCCCGAAAGCGGCAGCGCGTATTCATTATTAGGCCATGCGCTGCTCGCGGCCGCTGGCGCTGGCGCTGGGCGCCCGCAGACTTGCGAAATAAATAAAGGAATAAACATAAATATCAAAGTACATCGTAATGCAGCGGCGGCTCTGCGCCAGTGTTACAAATTATTGTAGCATACCCGGTGGCGCACTCAGCGTGAGCTGCGTACGTGCGCCGAACAGCGGCTAATAGCATTCAATGGCAGGACGAGCAAAGCAAAGCAGAGCGAAATTGTCGCCTTCCATGGATCGGCCTGTGCTTCAGCTGAAAATTCAAACTTTATTTAATTTTGACACCGCCAAAGTGTCATCTTGAACATGTTGAGAGGCTCTCGGCACTCGACACATAAATGCTACAAAATAATAAGCAGCTTAAAAGGCAAACAAAGCAAAAGCCATGACAAACAAAATGAAGCCAAAACAAACAGCTACCTAACCGTGCAACAAAACCAACAATCGGCCCACCGGCAGCCGCCCTGCGACCGCCACGCCGCGTGCCCGACGCCCAATGCAGCGCTCACGTGGCACTGCGGCGACGAGGACGGCTGGCGACGGGCACACGCTGCCACAGTGGCAGTATGGGCTTGTCGGAGTGACGTGCTGACGGGGTGGCGCCTTGTGAAAAGTGTCAAAGCACTGAGTAATTTACTTGTTCCGTCGGAGTGGGTGTTTTTTATTTGGCAAGCACAGCTGTGCTGAAGAAATGCAAACAAAAAATCGTGGCGAACCGTTTAAAGCGCAAATCTGGCGTCAGCCTACAAGCGGGCAGCAGGGCGCAGCGTTGAAGAGGCGTCGCTTGCGTTAAGGAATAACGAGCATTGTATTAAGTGGGCAGTTGAGCGGTACAGCAGCGACATTTTCATTCCACTCGCTTTGGCGATTACACTCGCGTGCAAGGAAAATGATGCGCGCCGACACTGTATTGGCTCTTACGGGAATCCTGGGCCCACATTTCAATTGCCATTGTCAGATTTCGTTTGAAATAGGCTTCAGTTCGGTTTCCAGAAACTTTATTTTATCAATAGCGCCGAGCTTTTTTAAATAAATCATTTATAAATTGCCATATAAAAGGTGTGTGCGAAACTGTTAACATACACACATACTCGTACAGACATACTAAATAAGCGGTGCTACTAGCTCTGGCAACTCAAAGTCAAACTTTGATGGGAAAACTTCGCAACGTAGCCATTCGCACGTCCAGCAGTCGAAAGTACCACAACCCTGTTTCACGGTGCCCGTGAACGTGGGTGGTGGGCAAACGCTGTCCGAATGAAAAAATTAAATATTTTCTCAAGACTTAAGTGCTGTAAATATTTATCTTTCGGGCTTTTGATTTGAGTAGAAACTCCAACAGTTGGTTTTTTGTGCTGTGCAATACGCGATTACGACAGTGGCAGACATAGTGGCCATGTCTCACCACGAACGGTATTTATGAAGCTCACTTAATTTTTATGATCATTATTAAAATTTACTTTTGAAATTCCCCACATGCGGCACTTATCCGTTGCTTTCATCTGTGCGGTCAACGGCCAGCAGAACAATTTGTGCTCTCTGAAGCTCGGGCCCGGTGTGGGTCAAATCAGTGCAATTCGCAGCGCCACTTGTTAAACATGTCATAAAACATCAGTAAAATCGTCGAAATAGTATTTTCCAGCAAGCATAAACTAGCAGACACACACACGCACACCCGCACACATGCAGACAGATGGAGCAACATCCATGCCGCTCATGTCGACAAACCGCAAGATTACCGAAAGTTGCTCCAGTTTTACACACAAATTTACGTGCGACTTACTCGTATGTGTGTGTGCGGTTGTGGTTGTGTGCGTGCGTGCTTGTGTGTGAGCGGTTTTATTTACGTGTGTTAAGTGTGCATGTGTAGGTGCGCATGAAATGTTAACTAAGCTAACTTAAAGCGCCTAACAATAGACCACGAAAATGAATGAAGCAGTCAAGCGTGGCAACCTGCCGCCATCGCCACCTCACTCCGCAGCCCAGTCACGTCGCTCGCCGCCTCAATATTGATATGAATCATAAGCCAGTCGCTGTGTGTGTGTGTGGCTCGAAAGGCAAAAAGGATACACGCGCTGCCGACTATGTCGCCCGCAACTCATCCTCGTCCTTCATTCGCAGCTTACCAAAAATTAGTGCTTCAAAATTTGTAACAGCAAGTTAAACGCTTGAAGGTTGATGCCGAGCCAGGCCGTCATTCTGCCAGCCAGCCAGCCAACCAGCCAGCCAGCGAGGGCGATAGAAAAAAGTGAGTGTTAATGGTTACAAATGGCAGCTGCGTCTAGCTGGCTGCCAGCCACTGCGCCACCGTCGGGCGCAACGCACGGCCAGACGGGAGTCGGCTTTAGCGACTGGCTGCTGCTTCCACCTATTTCCGTCTATACTTTTCGCCACTTTTGCCGTCTTCCTACACCGCAGGCCTTGCCATTGGCCTCGCTGTTCGCCGCTGCTTTTTGGCTACTGCTGCCGGCTGTCGGCTGTGGGCTGCCGGCTCCTTTGGCTGCCGTTTAGCAAATATTGCAAATGAAAGGCAATTTAACGTTGTTGACGATGGGTCAACCTTGTTTGCATAATTTCGTTATTATCGCTCGAAAAACAGAAATCGCCCGAAATGTCTTCGCGCAACATTAGAAAAAACACACAACTTGCATACGAATTAGCGGTCGCTGGTGGATAGGCGGCGTGGTGAAATATGAACATTTCGCCTGAAATTTTTCTTTTGTTGTCTCTCGAAAATTTAATTCGCTTTTAAACTGTACTTCTACACTACAAGAAACAACAATAAATGCCATAACAACAACAACAACGAACACAAAAGAAAGCGACTTAAATGGCACATTCTGGCAAAATCCCTAATATATTTTTCATAGATAAACACTCGCCCGAATTATGTGGTTTCGTTTCAGTCGAGATATGTAAGTTGAAAAAAGACGAGCATAAAAAGCATACTTCAAATACTTCAAATTCAAGCACAGTACGACCACATCTGTCGATGTATGGGGGTCCTGAGCAGTCTGAGCCTGCACAGCATGGGTGATTTTAGTCGCGTTGACTCCGAAGTGCACAAACAATCTCTAGTACGCGCCGCGGTGAAAGCCTCATGCTGGTGATTTAGCCAAAGTGCCCATCGAACATCGGACTGCAGAAATTGCAGATTGTGCTGCCCACAAGAGCGGGCAGCATTCTCTCAGTGTAAGAGTGCTGCCGGTTGGCGCAAGAAAGTTGCATTTTTAGTTATTTGTGCAAATTTCGTTTCACACAATGAGTATAAATTTTCTAATTACGGTGCGCGCCCACTGCCGCTGATAACCGACCAGAAAATAAATATTAATTAACGAGTACTTATTCCGTGCAGTTCCGCCAAACAGCATTGATTGTGAAATCAGTAGCATAAGCAAACAGACAGACGGACAGACAATTAAGCAAACAAACAAATAAAGCAAAACCAGCGAACAAACAAACCAACAAGCCGACAAACAAACAGCCAAACCAGATAGACATTATTTTATGCGAGTTTGTTTTGTTGCTAGTAGGCGAATTCAGCAGCATGCAAAAGGCGACATCGCCTGCCTCGCCACAACACTCCGTCATAATTACAGGCGAAGCGAGCACCAATTTCGGAAATGTTCGCATGTGTGCCTGGTTGGCCTCTGATAAATTTTAAATTATGTCTGTGCTCCATATTTGCACTACAAGCGCGCCTGCCACACTCACACACACACAAAGCCGCGAATATCATGGCAAGGCAGTCGCAATCGCAATCGCAGTCGCAGCCGCCAACACCCGAAAGCAATGAGGCTGGCGCAGATTTTGACTTTCTGATTTAGTGGCACAATGAGCGTGGCAGCCGTGACCGAGTCGGGTCGGGTCGAGCAGCGTCGACTTGAGATTGTTGGGTTTTTAATGCGTTGCTAATGTCAACTCAACAAGTTTTCGATATTTATTGACAACTTAGCTAATTCCCCCGGGGCACACCGCATCACACTTTTCAATCGTTCCAGCATACATTGCAAACTCCACAAACACACACACACACACAGTGCATTCCCACTCCGCATTTGCGAGTGCAATTTTAATTCGAAATTTTCAACAACATCGTCGGCGCACGGCGCACACACGCACATGTGACATGCGGCCATCCCTACGCCTAGGCGTATACGGAGACGCAGGCGGCACACGCAGCACAACTCAACGCAGTTTAGTTTTTTGTAAATAACGCAGTACCGTATAACGGCGTATACAGCGACATAGCCGCGTGCGGCGGAGAGACGTGCCTGCGCACAACTGCGTCGCGTTGTAGTTGAAATACAGTTTCCTACGCGCAGCCGACACATTAGCTTGCCAAAATTGAAGAACTAATTGAAAAAGTGCGTGAACAGCCGATATTACACCCATATTATATTATATATGGTAGGTTCTATTTCAAAGTCTAATTCAGACAAATAACTCGTATTGCTGGGTTTATGGAATGAATACGGAACACGTGTGCTGGTTTTACGAGATTCGTATACGCAGTTCACATATTTTCTGTGTTGCGCGGCCTGCGTCTCCGTATACGCCTAGGCTACCGGCTGTGCACATGTTGCTCGGCGCCGACGGGAATATGCTCGGCACAGGCGCAAAAATTAATTTATGCATTTCTCTTATGTTTCATCATATTTTTAGTAGTTTATGTTGCTCATAAACGCTTGAGGGCTTGCGGCCCAGCTTCTTGCGCCAACTGAGGAAGCAGACGTTTCAATTTGAAATTCAAGTCACTTACAATTGAACCACAGGCCGCACCGCACTGCTTTCGGGATTTTGGATGCGAGGTGGCAGCGAGCAGCAGCGCAAGTTTTAAAATGGAATTTTAAATTTAACTAAGCCAAGCAAGTGCATAAAGTCGGCCGTACGAGCACTTACGCACCCGCTCACCCTACAACACGACTCTGTAGTCTGTTTATGCACGCACAGGAATTGCCGTGCGCATTCGTCACTCATCCCAGCCCCCTCCCAACTTATCCCCGGCCGAGCCAGCGCAGCCCGCCGCCACTCAAGCCGAACCGAGCCAACGCAAACCAATCCGACTCAACTCATCTCGGGTTGTGCTGTCGCACCGACTGCCACCGACTTCCCGCTCGCACGACACAGCGCACATAAACTTTCGGAAGACAATGCCGGAATTTTTATTAACCATCAGGCGAGCGAACGTACGGCAAAATCTCTATTGGGGTGCATAACGGCTGCTTATTTGCATACCCGCACTGCAATCTCGCCGCCCCTCCCTTCAGCCCACCGCCATTCGTCAGCCTGCTGACAGACGAACAGACAGCTAGCCAGCGACTGTGATAATAAGCGGCAGTAAGAGATCAAACTTGAGCGACAGTAAGCATTTGTGCGCTTACCATAAGCTGTGCGGTTAATTCTAGTAGCATTCATGACATAAAGTAGCAGTTTTCGTAAAAGGTCCTTATGGGTGCGTGGAGTGGCGAACTAGTCGTCTAAAAGTTGAGAAGAGCGACCAAAGTGGTCGGTCTTTTAATTAAAGAAACGGCAACCACATCTGCTTAATCATTCCGAATAGCGAAGACAATGTCAAACTTTTGGAAGCGTGTTTCGTTGTGAAATTATTTTGCAATTTGTTTATGCAACTTTAGGTAGCTACACAACGCTAGACTCGATTCTCAAACTGTGGATGCTGTGCATATTCGATGCGCCGAATATTTGTCATGACTCATGACTAATTTTCAGTCTTGTTGATCGTGATCCTTTCACTTGGATGCAAAGTCGAACGCACTTACAAGAGACCAAATGATGCGGTGACTTTGACACAGACTCTACTCAAGCTGACTAACCGCGCAGTCGGTAAACTTACCTTCTCTCAACTGAGCTCCAAGCAGAAGCTTGAAGCAGATCCGAAGCCTTCCGATTAAGCTTCTCCTTAATTTTTGTAATCAAGATCTTTCTCCTGCGATATCAGAGTACTTTGTGAGTGCTGAAAGGGAAAGCACAAAGTTTTGGCAGGGCTACTAAGTACAGTAATGTTATTTCCTTGCTTAGAATCGAATTGGTCGGCGAGCGGCAGGTAGTTCACGTGCGGGGTTGATCGAACTCAATTTGCTGCTGTGTTCCGAAGCTGATGCAGTCGCACCTCAGCGCAGAGCGATACACACTGCCAACAGGATGTGTGGAGCAACACCTCCCAAACCGTATGTACACCTTGTAAGCCATGCTATATGCAGTGCCATAGCACAGCAAGAGCGACGGTATGTTCGTTCGGTGCTGCGCCTGCAGTGCGCGCGTGTGCGTGTATGTGTGCGGGGGGTTAAGCTTTTATGCAAAAGAGGAAATTCCAAATGAAACGAAATGTGTCATGTTTTCGTATTTGCGCTGAGTAGATGAATGCAATTTGCTATCGGTTGGCCCTGGATGGAGTGGAAAACGAAGGAGCGCGTCGTGCTTGTACGCCCCTGTGTGGTGTGAGCCTGACTGCGGCAGTGTGTGTGTGCTTGCGGAGTGTGAAATTCACGTTGAAACAATTTAAAAGTGAAACGTGGAAAATTGGCATTTCAGTAGCAATAATAGCGACAGCAACAGCAGCACAAGACTTTTGCACCAAATTGCACCCACATTATGTACTACATATGTATGTATTACTACTGTGTACAAAGAATACCCGGAATTCGATTTCTTCGATTATCGTGGTGTTGTGCATTATGAGTTCCTTCCGCCGGGCCAAACTGTCAACAAGGAATATTACTTGAGCGTTATGCGTCGTTTGCGTGAAGCTATTCGCAAAAAGAGGCCGGATTTATGGAGAGACAACTCTTGGTTTTTGCATCACGATAATGCACCATCTCACACGGCATTGGTTCTTCGTGAGCATTTCGCCAACTCATATCGTTCCACAGCCACCGTATTCGCCTGATTTAGCTCCTTGTGACTTCTGGCTATTCTCCAAACTCAAAAGACCACTTCGAGGACACCGTTTTGAATCGATTGAAGCGATTCAACGTGAATCGCCGCGCGCATTGAAGGCCATATCGGAAGGTGACTATTTGGCATGCTTCGAAGATTGGAAAGTCCGTTGGCATAAGTGCATTGCATCGGGGGGGGGACTACTTTGAAGGCGATGAAATTGATTTAGAAGAATAAATAAAGATTTTTTGAATTATAAACAAATTCCGGGTATTCTTTGTACACAGTAGTATATTCACCCGTAATGTATTTTCGATAGTTGGCTTTTGTAGGCAATTTTATTATTTAATTATCCGTCGGGCGGTAAAACCTATTTCTCATTTTGGTTGGAGCGGGCATGCGGGAGGGTGACGGGCATAATTACATAAAAACCTTTTTATTTGCGCGAAAACTCATGTTCGAAAGCATATTCCAAGCTTTGAAGATTGCAATTTCCCTGAACAGACCCAGTTGCCAAGAGGCAAAAGCAAATCGCGGGAAATCATCTGCAGTTGAAACCGAATTTCCAGCATTTGTATTAAATGCGCTTTCCTCTGCTTGCGTGTGTTTTGAAAGGGAATTTTTATTTTGTACTTGGCATGTGTACTTCATGCCATTTATTACATTCATAAATACAAAATTTAACAACTTAATTTAAATATGTAGATATTTATGTGAGAAAATGGGTTGTTGCATAATTTATGACTTCACAATAACAAATCTAACTTATCAACCCGTTTATTAATGTACTAAGTATAATGCGAAATTAACCGCGGCATCCTTTTACCTTAGCCTATGGACAATTTGCAGTAGTGTCGTGAAAGCGTCCCGCGATGTGTATATGTAGGTACGGAAAGTTTGCTTGTGTAGTGCTACTCACAGAAGTATACCCTGCAACCTAACCATTTACTTATTGGCTCATTATTGTATGTAGTTGTAATGTTATGTAATTTCGTTGTATTGCTACTATCGTGTCAAGCCCCGGCCCCTAACCCTTTTTGAACTTCAACAACAGTATCGTCATCACCAAGAAGACCAGCACCCAGGCCGATATCGACAGGAAGCCCTTGTACACGGCCGGCTCGTCGAGACCCCAGCCGCGCTGCAGAATCGACCGAAGCGACTCGGTCG
Organism: Melieria picta; assembly: GCA_964056695.1. NCBI lineage: Eukaryota > Metazoa > Arthropoda > Insecta > Diptera > Ulidiidae > Melieria > Melieria picta. The sequence continues at coordinate 64,186,689 of OZ057398.1, forward strand.
GCTTGGTCAGCGGCATGAAGATGGTGACGAACTGCAGCAGCGGGTACATGCCCTCGATGGGCCAAATGATGCCGCAGAGCATAACAATCGGCAGGAAGGAGCCCATCGCCACATAGGTGGCCGTGCGCTCCGTGTCCACCGCGCACGCAATCACGAAGCCAAAAGTCATGCCGCATAGCCCGTCTAGCACGCAGAGCCCCACCACCAGCCACATGTTGCCCTCCACAGTCAGCTCGAAAAAGTAGAAGCTGACCAGCAGCACGAAAGTCGTCTGACAGAACATCACCGTGAACTGGCAGATGACCTGTGAAAACAGTATCTCGGGGCCAGTAATGCCGGCGACCAGACAGCGCTCCAGCATGCCCTCGTTGCGCTCGATCAACATGGCGCCCGATGTGATGGCCACCGACAGGAAGAAAATTATGGTCAGGATGACGCCTGGCGCAGCGAAATCGGTGAAGTTCGGGTCACGCACACCGTAAATGGGTTTTTGCCAGTCGACGGGCACTCGGCCCAGTCGCGGATTCAGATCACAATCGCTCAGCATAGTCTCAACGAAGTTGAAGAAGGTGTACTGCAGGTCACGATAGAGAAGTGTCGAGATCTGCTGATCTAAAAGGGAGTGAAAGGCTGATTCAAAAACCGTTTAAATGAGGGCATTTGAAGAGCGACTGACTTGACATATCCAGACGCACATCCACATCGGACGACTCGACGGTTGCGTCGTCGGCGTAGCGGCCCGCCTCTATACGTTCCACCAGCGCTTCGGTGTAGTTTTGCGCAAACACCAGAACGCCCCACGCTCTGCCACGCCGCACCTCCTCGAAGGCATCTTCGTCATAGTCGAAATATTTCTGTCAAAATAAATTAGTTATTTTAGAATAAATCAAACAAACCACGATCGCAATATGATTTCTTCTGAAAAAACAACAGCACTCCAAAATTTAGTCTTCCGGCGACTGCTTCGCTTACCATAATCATACTTTTGTTGTTCTCCAGCATATCCAGATAGCGACAACTGAGCATAGTCTGATTGCAGCCTGGATATACCGGACAGTACTGTTTCGACACCATATGCTGCGTCATTTCGTGATTGGCCACGGCAATCTTCAAGTCAACGGGATCATGTCCAATGGCCCAACAGAACAAAACGATTTGCACGACTGGCAGGCCCACGATGAACAGCATTATCCTGCAATTTGCCACTCAGACAATCACGAATTCGCCGGTTGAATGTCGTCGGGAACTCACCCCACATTGCGCATCATCCACAGGAAGTTCTTCCACATCAGCGCGTGCAAATGGTGCGAGCTCATCACGTGCAAGTTGTAGCAGAACGACGCAGGTATCTCCAGCTCTGGTGGTAGCGGAGGTGCTGGCGCGGCCGAGTCGCTAAGCGGATCTCTGACCGCCGACGACATGGAAATATTGTCGCCGAACTCCCCAGAAATCTCCGTGCCATGCTGCTCGTCGGACATGTCCAGCGCAGGGTTGGAAATGGCCGGCACCGTGACCTGCTCCACGATCTCCTGGGCTATGGACGAACGTCGCCGCTTACCCATATTCTGCAGCACGGACAACTTCAGGAACACCTCCTCCAGGGAGGTGGCATTGTACTTTTGCCGCAGATAATCAGGCGACTCCTCGGCCAGCATTCTGCCGCTGCGTAAAAGCCCAATCTGAAAGGGATGCCAAGAGTTGACTACTGTTTGTGAACTTTGCTCGCAGCCCAGCACCCAAAAACTTCGCTCCCCAACGTCCACTCCGTGCTGAGTGTGTGACTTGGTCAAAATTAACAATTCCAACTGTGGCTTCTGTCCACGCAACCCACTGTTGCATACTGTTTTGCTGCTTAACTGCTCATCGAGCACTTCCAGCAGCGCCCTCGCCATTATAAACCCCCAAAAGGACAGCGGACAGCAAGTCCGTTGCCAAGTGCAGGGAAGTAAGCGTGCGTGCATATAAAATACACACATCTGCGTGCCGATTTGAAGCTGTTGCGACGTGGCGAAAAGTTGCGCATTATGCCCGGAACGTGCGGAAATTAACTACAATAATTGATTACCGTTTGAACATGAGCAGACACCCTACCGAATAAATTAAGTTCTGCTCAGCTGGCGCAAAACTTTGCCTCGGGCATCGCTGCCACTTGACGGCGCAGGCAGCGCTTTAATTAAGCACATGTGAGTCCTCGACAAAACATACATAAGTAAGCGAAAAGTGCCGAATAAATCCGTCCATAAATAAAACTTAATCCCCTAGTTTGGCGCAAAGCGAGTGAACTCTGTATATATGTGTGGGTTGATGATTTAGAAATTTTGACATTATTTACAACTTCCGGCGGCGCTGCTGACTAAATCTAATATCAGCGAACATTTTCTTTGGACACAGTTCATAAAGAACGAAAATGTGAACAATGTGTACGAGGCGCACTGAGAAATGAAGTTTTGATGGAATAATTACGTAATGTATTCCAAACACAGAAAAAGTCCGTTCTATTTTCCATTGCACAAGAACAGTTGTGCGATTTTCAGGAACTGAAACTGAGGTTACCTGAGCAAAATTATAGAGCAAGCCAAGTCTCCTCACTTGGATGCTTTTATTCTGTAATAGATGACAGCTCTTCTCTCGTAAATATATGCAATTATCTACATAAACTAGCTTTGCAGCTCTCAAAAATTCCAATTTGATGCATCCTCAAGGCAAAAGGGATATGCCAAGAAAATCAAAGGCCACAATCAGAAATTCAGCCCCTCGCGACGCGCCCTTTCGAGCACCTCTACTTACCACATGCGCCTGGGCGCATTCATCAATGTAATGCGTTGTGATTATCACAGTCGTGTTGCCATTTTTTGTAATATCGACGAGGTGATCCCAAATGCTGTCACATGCAGACGTCGGCAATGAAAGCAAAAATATAAAAATAAATAAGGCAAGCCAGCAAAAACTCGATGGCGTCATTAGGGTAATCGCCATGCGCGTAATCGCCAATAAATTTACCTCTGTCGCAGCACCGGGTCAACGCCCACGGTCGGCTCGTCGAGAATGAGCAACTCCGGCTCGTGCAGCAGCACCACCGCCAGACTCATGCGCCGCTGTTGGCCGCCGCTCAGATTCTTCACCAGCTTCGAACCATTCGGCAGATTCAGCAGCTTCAGCAGGAATTCGGTGCGATCGTCGATGTCGCCGCGCGTCATCGCGGCTATTAGTCCGAAGTAGATTAGGGTTTCACGCAGCGTGAACTCGCCGTAGAGTGCCACTTCCTAGCAAACACACAGAAAGGAGCACAAGCGTGCAATTAATGGGAATTAATTGTTGGGCAAGGCGAGAAATCTGTAAACATGTCGCGCCCAAAGAGGTAACTATCGGACATTGTTAAATTGTTATGTTATTTGCTGTGCTGTGAGTATTTTATTTCCCCCGCATCGCTCGCAATGTGTGCGAACAAGTAAGCGCCGCCGTTTAATCCAATATTCGGCACACCGTTCATAAACTATTTGCGGTATGTTTGACCCAGCGGGCTGCCGCTCGACACCCGTCTGCTTTTCCGCCAAATACAACTTTTATGGCTTCAATCGACTTGCCGCCACCTGAAAATGGCGCACAGTGTGCTACGTTCACCCGAAATGTGATAAAAAAAGAGAACTTTGTTCGAGCTTAATTTACTTCTACCCACAGATGGGAAAATTTGTCTGTAGTTCGCGGAAAGACAGACAAACTTCAAAACCTTTCTTTAGCAATTTTCATTGAAATGCTAATATTTGTATTGATTCTGTTTGCAACTTACGCGCCAACGCTCCACTGTGAGATGTGGCAACGTGTTCGGTGTGGTAACTTGAACTGAAGAAATAGAAAAATAGTCGCTGGGCACTTGACTGTGCGACGTAAAGGCGGCGCTCAGGGAATGGGCGCCGTTAGATTTATGAGCAAAAAGTTGCGAACAAATGCGAATGGGTCGGCGTGCGTCGGTTGGTGTCTGAGGGTGTCTGCTGCCGTGTCCGTGTCTTTGTGTGTGGGTGCCGGCGCGTTGTCAAGGCATAAAATCCTTGAGTTGTCTCCTCACAAATCCGTACGTAATCCATGGCTTGATTCATGCAGACGCTTCGCACTCGTGGGTAGTGGACAAGCGTAGCCGTATTCCTTGTTGGCTTGTTCCTTCAGCAGTTGCAAGGAGTTCAGCATTAATGGTTTCAACACTTTCCGAAGCGACGCGGCGGCACAATGTAGACAGTTGCACAATTTTCACAACTTACATTTTTTGGATAATTTGCGATTTGCGCAATGAACTTGGACTGCTTTGAGCCGCATCGAATCGCTGCGGAACTACTCACCTGTGGCATATAGCCAATGCGCGGACCAGGCACACCGGAGCCGCGTGAGCCGGGATGGCCGCCCAGCACCCATATTTCGCCCGAGTTCAATCGTCTGCGGCCCACGATACAAGACAGCAAAGTCGTCTTTCCGCAACCAGACGCGCCCAAGAGGCCATAGCTGTGTAGGGACGGAACGGAGGGAAATAATTGTTCATGAAATAATTGCAAATAATATACTGAAACAATAAGCGCTATGCTGACCTTCCACAAAGCGTAATAGTGATGCAACTGATGAAAGGTCAGTGAAGTGCAAACAACATCAACAACAGAACTTTATTTAAATTTTGCATTTTTCAGTGCATTTTAAAAATAACCAAAATATTAAAACACAACATATGTACAAGTCAATTCCGACCCCTCTAGGAAACTTGGCCAAACTATTAACTGATCCGTTCTTCTGTTCCCTGCCACAGCTCCAGCCAGCCGTCAGCGCTCAATCTTGCACTACACATTCGAACGCAATTACGATTGCCAGTTAATTGCCTCGGTAATAGTGCTCGTATTAACCCTTCCAACTCGCCATTAAGCCGCAATTACGAGCACTAAAAATGTACACGACGCGCCGCTATGCACACAAGTCCGTGCGTGCGTGCTGCTGGCTCGGAGCGGCGTCAATTAGCATCGCGTTGTCAAACTGGCATATCAATTTAATTTCACCAGATAGCGGCAAACGTATAAGCGCCAGCGGTGGATATGCGCGCAATGTTTCCAGCGGCTGCGAAGGAAATTAATGCCCAACTAACTATGACAAATCTGCTTAATCCCCGCAATAGCGACGATGTTTTATTAGTGCTCACAGCGTATTAGAACTTGGCATGCTGCCGTTGCTAGCGCCGTTGCTGCTCTGGTTGTTATTGTCAATTGAGTGGCCCACCTTATTCGCCGAATCGATACAGCCCACTGTCCGCCTGACTGCTGGGCTGTTAGGCGATCGACTTGCTGATGTTTCACTTTCTCACTTATTCATTCAGTTTTATTTATTCTGCACGTACTTAAGGAAGAAAGCAAACACAGCTGCCCACTTTAATTTTCCATTACCTCCATATGCTGCACAGCGTGTGCGGCCACAAGCCGTAACCAGCAGTCACTTCATGCGCGCTGGCACCGGCGCTCCACTCCACTCTACTTTACTCTATTTACGCTACGATTACGCCAAAAACGAGTCTACTTTCGGGCGCAGAAGCGAGCCAGCGCAAAAAATTGCAAGCATGAAAGGAATTCTTTTATTTCAACAGCATACAAATGTTTTGCACCGCATCCCCAGCCGCAACAGTAACAGTTCTCAATTTTTTCCATTCCACTTTTGACACTCTCATGTCCGTTTGGGTGGTTTTGGTCGGTCATGAAATCACAATGCCACTCGCTCTGTCGCATAGCAACGCTTGTTCACTTGTTACTCGCTCGGCGAGGCGAGAATCGAGTGCGGACGGGGCGGGCATTTTCAATATTGAATGCTTGCGTACAAATTTTAAATGTGATATTATGCAATTTTCATGCCATCAACGCGCGCAAAGTGCATGTGTAGCAGTGCTCCTCCAGGCCCTTAAATGCTTCTCCTCCGGCGACACCAGCACCTGCACCTGCACCATTGATGCGCACTTTGGATAGATCTTGACCCGTCGATTTGTCGACAACAGGCAATGGCAAAGACAACTCGAGTAGAGTGTTTTCGCAGAGAACAACTGCCAAGCCAAGCACTTTCAGAGCACGTGTGGGACAACATAACAGAGGGGGTGATGCGCTGAGCGCACCGATTCTGTCATGACACACTAAGAATGGTATCTGTCTGTATTTTCGTTGCTTAATGATCTCTGCTCTCGGAAGGCAGTGAGTTCTCGCATTGCCCTTTGCTATTCAAGTTCACAAATTCTCCCACAAAATCGAGCCGATTTCGTTCACATGATTCACGACCATAAATCTTCCGTTCGTGCAGTATTTGCGCCAACTTTTCCCATAATGCCATAAATTATGAAAAGTCGGTGATTAGCGTTTGCCCGCGGCATCAGCGAAAACATTAGAACGCAAGAGACAATGTTGACGTTGTGTCGCATGGCATGTTGCACGATAATTTATTATACACAACGTACTTATTATTGGGTGCATTAGCAGAATTTCGAAAGCAAATGTGCAATTTCTGCTGCTCGCGCGCATTAATCTAATGGCAACTGCACTTGCTGCATTTGCCGCTGTCACATTCGTCGCCTGCATATTTTATTTGCATTCATTTATTCTCCGCTCTTGCGCCGCACCACGGCGGCTGCTGCTGCTGTCACTGCCGCTGGTGGTTCCGAATGCGAGTTTGCGCAGGAATTGCCATTTTTACTGTTCAACCACTTGCACCGAGCACACTGCAGGTGGAAAGTTTGCCCCAACAGGGAGCCAAACTTTTTAATATTTGGATGTGTAAAAGTTGCAGCGCAACCGAATTGCCATTCAAATTAGAAATGCTAAAACGGAAATGCTAACTAAAGCAGCGCGCCGGCAGCGCAGATAAAAAGCAGAAAAACGCTCGCACAAATTCTATATGCAAAGAACAACATTTATTTATTAAGAAGCGCATATTCGGCGCAAGGACGAGAGGAACCGAGGAGAATCGCTGCTGCAGTCGTTGGCCGCAGCTCTCGGCGGCAGTGCGCGGCACAAATAAATTTCCACTTTAGCCACTTGCCGCCTGCTGCTGCGGCTGGTGATGCAACAACAATTATTCTGAAAGGAGCCTCATTACCGAAGGTGCGCAAGAGCACCCTCGAGCACTTGTTACAATTTGTTTTATCTGACAGCGCGCGCTGTTCGAGTTGCAAAGTTGGCGCGCACCCGCGCACTCACACCCAGCACCGTAAGCACACACGCGCGCGCCCGCACACCCACTGCCGCCCACCAGCGAAGTTAGTTGCGCTTATAATGGCCAATTTATTGCCGTGTTCAATCAGAAGCGAATGAAACTCTTTCAGAAAGAAAATTAAGATGTGCTTTATACGCTGTCTGCGCCCCCAATGGAAAAAACGGCTGGCGGCGGCGCGGCTCACGCCAAGTGCGAAGTAGTGCCAAATGCCGCTGAAAGGGGCCGGAAGTACCCCGCGAGTATAATTTGCAACATTTTTGGAGAGACAGTGTAACGGACTTTTATTTATTACAGGCAACAGAAGAGACCAACGCATATGCGGAGCACATGAAGAGAACCATCAATTTTTTTCCCAACAACAAATCGATAAATTTGTAACCGAATTATGTGCAGACGTAAAACAGGAAGACGATTTCTTGAAATAAATTGTAAATGTGTGCAATCATCGCCGCCTGCCGAAGCCTGTCGCTGTCTGCCGCGGAAATATTTAGTTGAATTCTGTGCTTGTAACATAACACAACAGCAACCACATTAGAACGACATGATACGCTTTCTATAGTACATACGCACACACACACATCTGTACTACACAGGGTGAAAAAATTCACAACAGCGCGTGACAAAATTAATAAATTTTAATTAATGTCAAGCAATTGTGCATTCACCGAGTTGATAGTCCTGACAGCAGATGTTCTGGACTTAGCTTATTGTTTTTGCTTCAAACTAACTAACAAATCGTCGGCCTCGATAGCTCAGCGGGTAGCGCGCTGGCTTCTCATACCGAGCGCCCCGGGTTCGATTCCTGGCTTGGGCTGGAAAAAACACTCATCTACTTCTGTCGCTATCCACATGAAGGGAATGAGAATTACAAGAATCGCACAAGTGCGCTCTTGGCAGGCAATGGCAAAACCTCCAAGTGTGAAAGAAAAACTGCCCATCGCCGTTCGGATTCGGCGTTAAACTGTAGGTCCGCTCCCCTCCCCTCCCTTTCCCCATCCGTTTGAAATGTGTGGTGTATCACATGTTAAAAAAAACAGTGTTGCATACGCATTTCAAACGGGTGGAATCTGTGGTATCACAACGGGCCCATTAAGAGGCCTAAGTGTGTCTCATACAGAGGCAGCCACCTCAACCTAACCTAACCTAACTAACAAATTAATAACTTAAGTAGTTAACCTCCGATGTAGCAATTCTCTCAATGAATACCCGTGTCCGGCGAAATCGTCTTAGTGTGCACTTGGTTTCGGTCACCCTGTGTGTGACTTTGTTACTATTAAAAAAATCCGATTATTCAATAAAGTGCACAATGCAGCTGTCACTCATTTTGTAGTCCGTTAACGGGGTTCTGACAAATAGTCGTAATTACTGAACAAGCCGGACGAACGGCACGCCATCAGCCGGACCTACCGACATAGTCGGGTCAATAACGAGCACACTAGAAAGTGCATCGCCACGCAGTGAACAAACGTGCTCAGACAGCCCAGCTAAGACATTGACTGCCCGCAACACCCTACGGAGTGGGCAGAAGGAACGTCGCGAGAGCAGCACACAGCCAGATATGCAACATTTACTTTCCACCAGCCATTAGCCGCAATCATTCCGCCAATAGCAAAATAATGAAAATGTAATTGGTTTCGCAGGTTAGAAGGTGAAACTAACAAAACACACTAACCCACTCACACACAAATGGATGGGCAGATGGATGTTTTGAACGTGAAGGGGCGCAGCGAAAATGCTTTTATAATTGGTGGGTATTTATTTGCGTTTATGAGGCTATAAATGATAAGTTGCTGACGCTAATCACCGACGACTGTGTGCGTTGTTCTGCCCACAATTCCAGCGCGAAATTTAAAGGCATTAAATGAAGGGTTCCATATGACCCAGGCCCCGAGAAGTGAGCATGGATACTATTTCATATCTGTAAATGTTGCAGATAGTTTGTTAAGTCAAAGCTACAAACGGCAAAACTATTATTACACCGCTGCAGCGAAATGCAAATCGTGGCCAATTCGCGCCCCGTGCACCGACCGACTTCCCCGGCAACTTATAATGCCTCGCAATAGTCGTAAAGCCACGTTTATTGTCTCTAACTCAACCCAAACGAACTACGTATAAATGAATTAAGTATCCGCCAATATACTAAATGTACGTATGTACAAACGAACGCGTTTGTCCGCGGACACCTACACACACACGCGCGCACACGTGCACGTGTCCGAGTATTGTAAAATTTATAAATTCATTCGTTTGGCCCATCCGTGCATGTGGGCACCGACTGCCAACAAGCAGCTGTATTTTCATACATATGCGGCCTCGCCGTCAGATGAAAAGCCAAATCAAATGCAAATTGCTAAAAAATATATTCATGGTCAAGCATTTTTCTCATCTGCCCTTTTATAATATTTCTTTCTTTTCTCTTTTCCACTTTATCTCTTTTCGCCTCCCTTTTTGTTTCATGAGCAACCTGTCATGTCGGTTCTCCCAAATCTGTTTCACGTTTTGCGCCGCCCGCGCTGCCCCACCCTTGTCTTCTGAAACCGAAAACTTGACTTGAGTGAATTGGCTTGAAGTCAATTTACATGCAGCATGTAGCCACAGTGGGTCGAGGCTATTGGAAAAGTGCCAACATTCAGTTTTCGCTTCGCGCCCCTTTTCCGACAAGTACCTATTTAGAGTTTTCACATTTTCGAAATAATTTTCTGCAAAGCATTTTAAGACACTTACATATGTTTACATTTGCTTAGGGAAATACGATGGACCCCATTTTCCATCTAATGGACAGCCAAAGCAACCCAACTAAAACGATACTTCAGAGTTGGAGCGAATATTTGTATGAAGCGTGGCGGCACTGTGACCACTGTGCATTGGCCAGCAACACGAGCACTAAGAACTTCACCACTTGCAAGCGGCAGTGCGTGTGTGCTGGACACGCTGCACCACACCAAAGCTAAGTCATCGCAACAGCTGAAATTCGTAACAGCGTTTTATCAATTCGCACAGCTTATCAGCGCCGAAAACAAAGAGCTGCTGGTCAGCTTCGACAGCCAGCCACAGCCGGCAATCAGCTGTTTGACCTGCATTCGCCAGCCAACTCCCAGCACACTTTGCAGACTGTGGCTTTTGTCTTGGGTGCGAACCACTTCGGTCGTCTGTCTGTTCGTCGCTCCGTGCAGCGGACGCCAGCCAGCCACCTAACGGTAGTACCGGGCGGGCTAAAGGACGAGAAAGAGGTGGTTTTAGTGAGGTTAAAGTCCCACACTGACGGGGTTTTGGCTTTCGATGCTTTCCATCTCTATAATAAAAAAAAAAAAAAAAAAACAAACCTGCTGGCCGCGGCTTTAATTCGGCGCTCGTTTGCGCAACTTTAATACCGATTCTCCCGCTCGCAGAGCACTCATGCGACGGCTTCGTTGTCGGCCGTATTTATGCTTACATTTATATTTAACCGCTTTGATTTTACTAACAATGACATTGACCCACTTTGTGCGACCCACCGCTGCTGCAGTCGTAGCATCACCGACTTGAGCTGGCGTGTTTTAGATTAATTTTCAGCTCGTTTCGTTTCGCTTGGTATTAATTAAATGTGCTGGCGTGCGTGTGTGTGTGTGTGTGTGTGTTTGCGGTTCCCACACACACACTCGACCGTGTGTGTTTGGGTACGTCGTGACGCTTAACAGCATTAATTGCGGTCAGTAGCACTGGGACGTAAAATAATGAAGCTCTTGAAATTATACTCCCATACAGGTTGTTAAGCGGACTTGCGATTTTAATGACAATTGCCAATGAGAGCAATTAAATTTGATATTGAATTTGAATTTGTGCTAAGTATTCGTGTTTCGCAACTTGAACTTGTGCAACTTGTCGAGAAGCACTATCTCGTCTATCTTCTTCGGACCAGCTTAGTTTCACAACCCGCCACCCACCTTAATATTTGATTAGTACTATTCATGTTGAAAGTGATAAGTGACACTGCAGCCCGATTACGAGACTGAACCTATATCCTCACAAACAACCGTGTTTTGTTGGTTAATGTATAGCAAAACTTCACTACGCTCGCCGATCAACTTTATGAGCTGGCTGGAAGTTATGTATTCAATTCCGAACAATTACAGCTGACTAATTCTACTAATATACTCAAGAGCCGCGCTAAAAGGGCAATTAATTTATGGGTTCAGTTGTTGTATATTTGAACAACACATACATGTCATGTTTGTTGAAACGAAAAACCAACTTTAGCGAGTGTTCAGTTCTTGCCTTTTTTGTCAAGGATGCATTGACTCACTCGATATGTGTCGCGGCGAACAGTTAGACGGGACAAGCTTTCTCTGCGTAAGAGATTGATTGGACTGATATTGACTTCTAAACTTTCCTAAACTTTCGTGTATGCGGATGTCAACATGTCCAATCTTAATCACCACAAAAAACAAACGTTTCTATCGCCCAAGTTATCAAAAGATTGACTTTGCCAAGTTATAAGTTCAAACCTCTACGATTTACAGGCGACATTAGAGACTTTAATAAAAATGTTATGAACTAAATTTGCAACTGGGACTCCCTTCGGCCTTCGAATGCCCCGTCAAATGCGTGTCGAGATTTTGCATCTGCAACCCGGCCGAAACAGGATTGGCCGGAGCGAGCGGAATTCCAGTTGGCGCATAAAATAAATTAAATATTGTGGAAGGTCCACACACAAGTTTTTCAATAAAATATGTAAGCACAAATGTGCACTCATATGCAGACCGGTGTGTGTGTTTGGGTGTATGCGAGTGCGAGTTTGAGTGTGCCGCGCGCTTGTGTGCAATTTAACGGAAACACATTTTGCAGCGTTTCACGTTCTCCGCAGTCTCTGACCTTGACTGTTGCGCGCAAATCTCGCATTCTTCTTTGATGCAGTTTCAGCTCTACGAGTAATGTGTCGATTTCGTGCGTTGCTCAGCGGGATGCTGCACTCACATCAACTTTTAATGCAACAAACATTTAAAGTTGCTGCTAGGCATCACATTGCGACATATTAATACCTTCATTTACTTCTGCAAAAAGTATTAAAAAGGAAACCCCCACTTTTTGTTTCATTTCCGCTGACGTGCCCAAAACTGTGCCTAGTTTAAATTCATTTAATTTTTTATTTCTGATGCTATGTCCTGGCGACTTGTCGGTGTTTGTGGAAATGAAATGATTTCATTTCGCACTCGAATCCACTTCTCGTTGCGTGGATGTCCTTTGCAGATGACGTTTGAAATGCAAATACGAAGCAGTAGGTGGAGTGACCATCTACATCAAAAAAGAACGAGAAGTGAACGAGATGAAACAAGCAAAATCTCAGGATTTTTCTGCCTTTGTTCAAGCAGAAATCGCGGCTCATTTGATATGATGACGTGAGCTTAGAAGGTGGTTTTATCATAATTTTTACACCTTGCAACAAAACACCAATTTCGTCGAGACCCATTCAAAAGACTATATAGGCGTGAAACTAGAGGTCATTCATAGTAACATGGCATACTCAGTTTTTCTTTTTCTGATCCGATGTCCTTCTAAAAGGACTTTAAATAATATTATCATACAATTTCTCCTGACAGTTAAAGCCCGTTCCCACGAAATCGGCCCCGAAATGGTCTGCTCGACGTATATAGTAGTTGCGACAAACTGGCCATAAAACCGTTGCTTGGCATGTAAAATGACTTTTCACTTACATGGAGCCCTTCGGAACCGTCATATTGAGGCCGTCCAGCACGACATTCGGGTTCTTGCTGTTGCCATACATCTTGTGCGCCCGGCGCACACACACTGCCTGCTGCCGCCGCGAGGCCAATGTCGATGTCTGCGCGATGAGGAGGCGCCGACGGTTGGCCAAATCCAATTCACTATTCACCATCTCGGCTGCGGGGGGAATTCCCTCTGACTCAGCATCCATGGTTTCTGTGTGCGTTGTCGCTCAAAGTATGTGTAGTTTCTTTACTTTTGTTCGTTTTGTTGGTGGTGTGCGTACGCTCGATGTCGCCTCGTCGCACCAGAACTTGCACGTCGTGTGCGCCACTCCGTGCTCTGGCGCAGCGGGTCGTACGCGGAGAGTGTTTATGTTTGGTGGTCGGTGCGACCCCCTGTGTCGGTTCCAGTTGTTATTTTTATTGTAAAATAGATGGGATTCTTTACCGCTTCGCTGTTGTCAACAGTCGGCAATGGGGTTTCGGGTGGCGGCGAATGGGCGCTCAACTCAGCGCTTCAAGCACCGCTCGCGCCTGTCACTGCTTGCTGCAATGTTTGTCCACTCACACTCCGACACTTTGGCGCTTCGGCACTTCGGCACTCCGGTACTATTCTTAAATAATCGGGCTCGGATTCGTAGTCGTTTTTTATGCACGGCGGGCGCTGTATGTCGCAGGCTGCCCCTTTTCCCGTTCGCTCCGTGCCGCGCACGCCTGCCGCCTCGTCAAGTGCTACAATTGATGTTAAGCAGACCAATTCAACTGCCAGTGATAGCGCAGCCTTTCCTCTGCGTATTGTTGTTCGCACACTTGTAGTCGTATGTCGGGCGGCGTGTGTTTGGCCCGAGGTCCTTGTACTAGCTGCCTGCTGCCTACGCTGTCCTTGCTCGCAAGCACGACAATGCCGAAAGTGTCTGAAAGTAGGAGAGAAGTACATAGTGCTGAGATGGAGCGTACACAGATGAAGGGTACAAGTTTTATTGTTCATAAAAATTAAGCTATTATTGAAACTTGTGCGATTTCATCGGTTCACCAACGCCAACACCAACCCCATCGCCACAGGCAATGCCAACGCCAGCCCCGGCGCCGCCGTGCGTAATTTTTTGGTTTCTCTGTTGATATGCTGTGATGTCCTGTTGCCCATAAAGAACGCAACTTACAGCAAAAGGGACGAAAAGTGATGATTTCACAATTTCTTATTCAAAGCGTTTTGTTTTATTGCAGCTGTTTCCGCCGAAAATGGAAGCAAGTTTTTGAAATTGTGTTGCGCGACACTATCTGAAGGACGACAGCACATGCGGTGCGCGCACACGCACATGGAAGTATTGCAATTATTTGATAGCTTTAAAATGTTTAATACAATTCAAAAATCCTATGTAATGTGCGAATTACACAAGAGGGCAAGAGGGCAATTTATGAACATAAAGAAAGTCGCGCAACATTTTTACAGAACATTACAGTTCAACGGAACTTTGACTATTCTGCTTCGCTATAAATGTTTCTGAAAAGAAAAGAAATGGTGCCGTGATTTTAATCTCGGCTTCTATTGCAATTAGGCCGCGAACACACTGGGCGTATGAATAACTTGAAATAGAGTACACTGCAAACAAATTTAGCGCAAAACTGTTCTAGGCCGTGAATGTCCCTAAAGTGTTTAATTTAAACAGAATAACAAATGATTACACGACATCACACCATAATTTCACTGTTAAACCTGTTATTTACCAACAACAACAACAACAATATGCAACTCGGGCCTATTTTGGTGTACGTTTGTTGCTTACATGCAAAAGGGCATAGCTCAAAAATCGAACTAGACACGTGCGCGGCTGGCATCAGGACCATTATGGCCAGTGTTAACAAGCACTTCGCACTTAATTGCGTCTCGGTGCCTTAAAATCGAATACACTAACTAACGTTGTTGTTGTTGTTGCCATTGTTGTGGTGTTCTTGCTTATTTGCGGGTGTAGTGGGCAGCATTTGGTTGCTTCCCCTCACAGCTCAGTTTTGGCGCTATGATTATTTTTAAAAAGTCAGACAGATGTCGCATTTGTATGTGTGTGGAACATTATTAATTTTGTGACATTTCGTTTCGCGGCTACCAGTTTCGACTGAACTAGCACCAGACAAAGAAAATCAGACAGACAGAAAATCTTCTTTGGACGAGTGCCCTCTCACTGTGTCTGTCGCTCTTCCTTTCAAGAAACTCGACCTTGGATCCACCATAGGACCGTCGCGTTGCAAAACTTCTTGTTTCATAGCTTTTGTATTAATTTAATTTTTGTTTATTTGCTGTTGTTTAAGTAGGCGGCGCTGCTCATGTTGTGCTCGCTTACAAAAAATCAATTAAAAATTGCTAGTGCTTTTTTTTAATTGAGAAACGGAAAAATTCCTCTCATGCCGCCTGTCGGCATGTCGTAATGTCTCTATTGTATACATACATACATACATTCATATCTCGACTCATTTCAGCATGAAACTTGATATTTAAGTTCCAGCAGAATACTTTTTATTATTAAATGTGTATGGGTAAGCTTGTGTTCAGCCTTGGGACGGTGCGGCATTTCTAAAAACGAGACGTACTTGTACACATTGTATAATACCACACACGCACACACACACACACATACACACGCTCACTCGCGCTCAAACAAACGCATACAACGGACTGTGGACTCGATTAAAAAATGCTTTGTTAGTCATCTCCGTTGACGGCCGACAGACGTCCGTACGTGTAAAGCGGACGGACGGGCGTGCAGTCGAATAAACGCCAATTGGCTGGCAGAAACCAGTTTCATAAAATTTTTCCTCTGTCAGCGATTATTCAAACGTAAACAAAGGTCACGCTTTGTTTTTATTGGAAATTTTGTGATTTCTGCAATTGTCGTTCGCCCGTCCGCCCGCCACCGTTCCGGCGCTCACTGGCTTGACGTGTAAATAACACGGCCAAGAATGAGCAGCTGACCTGTGCTCGCTGTTGAGTTCGCTGTTGTTGCTGTTTTTGCTTCTGTTCTGTTCCGCCGCCGTTTCTGCTCAGCAGCGCAGCCTTTGCTGCGACATCATGTTTCGGAGTTTTGCCGCAGTTCGCGAATTTTTATCAAATCTACAAAAAATTGTGTCTGAGGTGAATGAGATTCGTGCGGCTTCTGCGTTTGTGTAGGAGTTTTTGTATGCTCACAGCAAGTTGAACAAACTGCATGCGAACCACTCATCACAGCACGTCAAACTCATCACGGCGCCCATCAATTGCCGACATTGTTTAGCCGATTGGTCTGGCAAGCAAAGAACTCTCCGTAAATCAGCCGGACGGTGGACGCTGGGGTTGAGCGTTTCGTTTTTTGTGTATTTATTGTTATTTTTTGTTCTTTTGCTTTTCTGAAAATACGTTCTCGGTGCCGATGTGCGCCTATGTGCTGTGTGCGGCTATTCGGACTCACATAAATGCGATGGGGATGGCGCTATCGAGTGCGAGTGTGAGTGCGACAGCTGATGTATTTGCATTATATGCGCAAAGGGATATGTATTTTATATGAAGTTTACGATTCGATGTAAAACGAACAGAAAAATCGAGCCTGAATCGACAAAAATGCATTAAAAATATTCGGCCGTATTTTTTCGGATTGCCGGCTTAAATTGCCCTAAAGGCGAGTGTGTAAAAACATTTCTAAAGAGGAATTTCCGAAAATGCGGCAATATTGACATTGCATATGTAATATTCACAGACACTGTACGTTATTAATTTATTTGCCATTGAACATACATATTTAATGTAGGGCCAATTAAAAATGGAATCAGAGACGGCAAAATTTAAAATATCTTTACTGCTGCATATTTTAATGTTAATGTGCAAATCGAATGTCGAATGTGATTTCGTAGACTAACAAAAGCCGAAGCATTCGCCTTTAAATGATTTCATAGTAGTTGCCCAAAGCCTCGCAAGAACTAAATTGAAATCAACTCAACGAGCCGCAGTCTCTGGGCGCCATCGCAGGGTGAGCGCGCACGACAATGGACGCCAGATTGATTGCGCGCACAATGTGAGGCGGCATAAACGCATTTATTGTGCCCACACATGCCGCGCAGTGGATACGCCCACTTGGGTGCGCCCCAACAAGTGCGGCTAGCACGTGCGCCGCGCCGCCGATGCCGCCGCCGCAATCCCAGACGACACCAGTGCGAAAGGATCTGTTAATATTCCAAATCCACTGTAAATTTTGATTTGATCTCATAATTTGCATGCCGTATGCCAGTGCGGGTGCGTTTGTTGTTGTTGTTGATATATGTCTGCATTTATATTACAGCAAAATGAGCCAATTTATTGTGGAAATAAATTAAGTCATACCCGTTCGAAATGTGTTCGGAGCATGCAGAATATCTGCGGCAATTTTTTTAAATCGCATTTGATGAGATTTGAAAACAACAATATTGAAAGTAAAAAGCAGTGGCCGCAGCAAGCGTGACTGGGAAATTGGAAAAAAATATAAATAAATTGTATAAAACGCGAGATTTTGCAAACACACATTGACCTGGTTCTGCAGTCATTTTTACATTTTTGTTTCATGCCGATTTGTTGTTGTGTTGTGATGCGAGTGCGAGTGTGGTGCCACTTGACGGTGCATTGCGATGAACTATAAAAAAACTTTAATGCTTTAATGCTAAACTTTAATTTAAAGTAAATGACCTTAAATGTGAGCAACAACATAAACATCACAGCAGCGCACGGCTGCGGATAGGTGGAATGTGCACACGACCAGATGTGCGAACGCTTGTATAAATGTGTGTGTGTGTGTGCATAAATATGCGTACATATGTATGTGTCGTATGTAATTCATTACTCTGCAATTGTTGCCCCTCCACTCAAAAAGACTTCCGCTGATTCAGACGCCGACCATCCAATGCGCACATGCGAGAGCCGCAGCAAAAGCAGCCAACAATAAAAACAAATTAATAAACTCATGGGCTCCAAGTCAAAGTACAAGTACGACGAAGCGCGCAACTAAACGTACTCACACTTGGGAGTTTTTGAATTGCCGTTTTTCGAGCCATAAAAAGTCACTTGAAAGCACAGAACGTTCGTGTAATTACAACAAAATAATCACACACTCATCCTCGGCGGACGAACTGAACCTTGTTCAGAGATAAATGAAAATTTTCACAGTAAACAAAATATTGCGCCTGGCTGACTAAGAATTACACGAATCGGCTAAGGCAACGTTTCTCAAACTTTGCGACTAAATGTTGGTCTGTTTGTTGGTGGGTTTATAAATATTGTCCTATTTGTTAAGCGTTGATTTCTCTAAACGAAACGATTCATCAGCGATCCCCGAATGTCTAAAAAGACTTCTGCTTTCACGCTATTTGTAACCATTATTGATGGTTTGCCTCACATTCAATGGTAAATCATTTAAACTTCCATATTCCAGATGGATATTTCGGGGAACGTTTACACAACATCCATAACGCTGTCCACATTCCAATTGGCGGAACACTGGCCTACGATCTCTGGTGGCTGCCCGTTTTTAAACAGAATGTGATATTTATCTAATATTTCGCAACTCTAAAGTACGTAATATGTTACTACACAATGCGTCACTGTCTGGTATAGGCCGCGACCACACCGCAGCACACCGCACGCGAAGGGGAGTGGCCGCGCTTCAACTTGTTAACGAATGTCAACACAATTTCGCACCTGCCCCACACATGCTGTGCCGCGTTTTGCCTTCTCATTGGCATTTCACGCAGTCATGGTGACAATGACTACGCTGAGGCATCCGTTACATTTTTTAATCCTGTCATAAACTTTACACATTCACAATAAAATGAAGCAACTATTCGTTGTTGCAGTTCGCGCGAACATTAAGCAAAAAATGCAGCTTGACCGCTTCGGCGCGCTCAAGAAACGCCGCGATGACCTTGAATTCTGCCGCCCATCCAATGATCGCTAATTTATCGGCAGCTTCAGCGCGCACACACACGCAGTCTAACTCGAGCAAACGTGAAAGACAGAACGGCCGTTGCGTCGCATTTAAACTCACCTTTAACAATTGGCCGCTTGTCATTTGGGTTGAAGAGCCACACCTGTCACTACAAATGTGCAATGTTCTGGGCACTGAACACTTGCTTTTCGCACAAACAGAGAGATTATGCTGATCTTTTCCGCTATTCTCAGTTTATATTTTGACTTGAACACCGCTTAACGCCAATGTTCCACAATGACTGAGCACTGTCGTTCAGTCTTCAGAACACGTTGAACCAGTTTCGCCACTGCCGTGCTGCAACACCAACTGGCAACGCAACTACGAATTCTTCAGCGTAAAAAGCAGTCAAAGCACCCACCGTCTACTCGTCTTCGAGCGATTAAGCCAAATCCCACAATCAGCGCTTTTCACGTTAGCGTTGTGTCTGAAGCAACGTTCGGCTTCGAACTGGCCGCGCAATCTGCTGAGAACGGCAATCTATCTGTCGATCTGGGCTGCCAGCCTCAAAACAAGCCGCAGTCTTTCCTCGCCGCCGTTTTACTTTGGTTTGGTTTTACACATATTTCCGAAATAGCTGCGGCGACGGCAGTGTTTCTTTTCTCGGCTGCTTTGCAATAGTAGTGGGTCAGCAAAATTAGCCAAGTCGTCAGTTGCGCTGCGGCCGAGATCTGACTGGAACGGAAAACCTGCTGGTAGAAGCGGAGCAAGCGCTCAAAGCCACGGCGTTGGAGCGCAGCGCGTTTCAGCTGCTGACTTTGCTCAAAACCGGTTTGCGGTGGAGTGCAATGGGAATAGCTCCTACAAAACTGAGTTGGTCTCAGCTTGCCGGCTGTTAGGAAAAGCACCACTTCGGTGGTTGTTACATGCGATAAAAGGCTTTTTGTGCTTTGACGGCAGGTGCTGGCCAGCTGCGATGAGCCGAGCTTAATGTAATCGCAAATGCTGTGACAGCCCCGATAGACAGTCACGTCAGACAAGGCCATGACGCCGAAATGCAGACAACAAATATTTAGCCAGTTTTTGAATAATTAGAACATTTTACGCCGTCGTACTTCGAAACTAGACGGAAGCGGGCGTCAAAGTGGCTAAAGCTAATAGGAAATGTTGCTGATAAGAGCTATTAGCCCATTGACAACTCTGTTTACTGCACATTCAACAACGCATTTGTATTTGCTCATTCCTGTGATTTTATCTAACAAAACAGTGCATTGCGCTCCTTATACTCGTCTTTATCAAATTGTTTTCCTGCACTTACGCAAGATCGCTGGAAATGTAGCAGAAGCCGGCCCTTTGCGCAAATCTCTTGCCCCACATTCGCGTGCGTGTGTAGACTCTGCAATTGTGTCAGACGCTATGCAATCTGCCGCAAGCAGGCAATGCGAGGTCTATGACAATCATACAACAGCCGGCTTGCAGTCGCCGCAGTTTCAGTTCAGTCTCTTCCACATGAAGACGTGCCTAGCAAAAATTTCCATAGCACCAGCACCAAGGACCACTGCACAAAATGCTCAAAATATCCACAAACTTCCCGCGGGTATTCTTTGTCTCGCTTCTGCTCTTGAGCAGCTCAAAAAGTACCGAAGGTGAACGCCAGCTTCCGGTGCCCGCCGATACCAATGGAAACAGCAGCCGTGCACCAGCAGCGACACCTTTCACACCAAACAGCCACGCGAATGCTGTCGAGTCCACGCATGAATTCGGCCAGATTGCAATTCCGCCACCCAGCGCAGCCTCATTAAATGCCACTCAAGACGCCGGCGAGCTGTGCAATCGGCAGTGCGTCGCCGGCAGCCGGCGTGTCTGCTATTTTAAATTCACATTGGAGCACTACCAGGTTATGGGCGTGTACGTATGTATACAACGGCACAATACCGTCAACAAATATTGACTAACAAAAAAACAACAACGAAATCGTTAACATCGCATTTGCTCGCGGCTCTCTTTTCGCGGTTTCCTTCTTCCATGTAATTCACTGCTTGTTTCTTCGGGCACTCAAGTGCCTGCGGCGCCTGTAGCCGCGGAGTCGAGGCGGACTGTTTTAATCCGCAATGCGTTCTGGGAGACGGCTTTGAAAAGGGCGTAATGAGCATCAACAGGCAGGTACCCGGTCCCGCCATTCAGGTGTGCAAGCAAGACTTGGTGGTGGTGGATGTGGTCAACCAGGCGCAGGGCACGACAGCGGCCATACACTGGCATGGCCTGCACATGGTCGACACGCCGTACATGGACGGAGTACCGTTCGTGACGCAGTGTCCCATCGCATTCACGAACACATTCCGCTACCACTTCTGGGCCACGGAGGTGGGCACACACTTCTATCACTCGCACTCGGGTCGGTTGCTTGCGCTGCGGTTTTATTGAATCTAAGTTGCACTAAACGGTACGCTTTGCAGGTCACCATAAAGTGAACGGTCAATATGGCGCCATTGTTGTGCGCGACGATCCTGCGGCCATGCGAAATGCCGACGCCTACGATTTCGATCTTGCCGCGCACTACTTACTCATCTCCGACTGGATGCACACATACGGCGAAGAATATTTTCCCGGGCTGCCGAGCGCAACGGGAATCTTCCCCGATGCAGTGCTAATAAACGGCAGGGGGGTTTTCTACACGCAGTCAGGGGTCAGAAATGAGCTCATAGTGCCGCCCGTGCGCTACTACGTGACACCCGGCAAGCGCTATCGTTTCCGACTCATCAACTCCGTCAGTCACTCGTGTCCGTTTCAGATGCAGGTGGGCGAGTTACAGCAAGTAGTTCCAGCGTGCTTTGATTTATCCGCTGTTTACTGTAGGTCGAGAAACATCGGCTTACTCTCATCGCTTCGGATTCCTACGACGTACGACCACGTGACTTCGACACACTAGTGTCAAATGCGGGCGAACGGTACGACTTTGTGGTGACGGCCAATCACAGCGGCGGCGATTTCTGGATACGTGTGCGTGGCCTGGGCGTTTGCGCCACTATTCCCACTGAAGCGTTCGCGCTGTTACGCTATGTGAGCAACGATGCCAGCGCAGATGACGACCACAGCCGACCGCTGCCGCCCATGCCCGACTATAACAACACTTATTCGCCGGGCATAGTAAGAGGACTCGTGAACAGGGCTCTGATAATTAGAAATGCTGGTAAAGTTTTGAATATTTGTTTCAGCTCGTCAACGATCCCAACGCCACTTGTGCCAGCGGCGACAGCGATTACTGCATAACCGAGCTGGAAAGCTGCGATGAGGATGCGGAGCTTCTATCGGCGGAACCAGATCATAGGTTCTTTCTGGCATTTCACAACTTTCCAGTGCCAAATGCGGAGATCTTCAAGCCAGGCAATTACTATCACTTTGCCAGTGAGTACTTATGCCTCAATAAGCGCCCAAGCACGAAAGTCACTTGGTGCACTCGTTGCAGACCTGCGGTCGAACCTCACCATCGTTGGCGCCATCAACAACCTGAGCTTGGTATTCCCCAGCTATCCGCCACTCACGCAGCCAGATGATATGGACGAATTGCAGTTCTGCAATGAGTTCGAGTGGCCTCAATCGTGCATCGGTAATCGACTGTGCCCATGCGTACATCGGCTGCATATTCGCTTGGACACGATAGTGGAGTTGGTCATAGTAGACGAAAGCGAAAGTGATTAAGTCAGTCTTTACTTTTGAAAATGTCACCTAACTTCCGGTTTCTAGGCGTAGGACGCCTACATCATCCCTTTCATCTGCACGGACATCAGTTCCTGGTCACGGGCCTGGGACACAATCCGGATGACAGTCCAATGACGTTGCGACATGCCAGGACAATGGCTGCCAAAAATCTACTGCAGCAGAAATTCATCAATACTCGGCCGCCATTCAAAGACACGGTCTCCATACCGAGCCGCGGGTATGCTGTGGTGCGCTTTAGAGCGCAGAATCCCGGTGAGTTGTACTTGTGTTCTTTTTGGTGGCACTTTAATATTCGCTCCAATATTGACTTAGGATTCTGGCTAATGCACTGTCACTATGAATGGCATCTAGCCATCGGCATGGGGCTAATACTACAAGTAGGCAACACTAGCCAAATGGTTGCCGCACCGCAGGCATTTCCACGTTGCGGGGACTACCTGCCGCTGCGCTTTTAATGCGACGGAAATTCAATCCCACCTTGAAAAAATATATTTTCAAGTGGGAAATTTCACACATTTACAACACACGCATACATATAGTACATACATTCATACATGTTACAGTACATACACACTAACCCATATACTATGTATGTATGTATGTGCGCGTGTGGAGTGTACAGCCTCATGAAATAGTGTTTTCAAATGAAATATTATAATCGTGTGGACACCGGACACTGCCCCCGCGTGTGGGAAGCGTGGCCCGCCCTGGCACGTCATGCTATCAGCTAATTTTCTAATAACTAATAACTTTGTCATGTTTAACACTTACCACCATCCCAGCCGACGTACAACGGTAATGGTGTACCTTATGCTCATTATTAAACTTTAATCCGACTCCCCTTTACGACTGCGACGAGACTAATGTTTTATTAACGAAGTCATTAATCCGAAATGCCTTCAATATCAATCGGCAACGAGTTGGTTGCGTTCTGATTGCCGAAATGCTCGGTCCCGCAAGGCGGCCCGCCTCCTCTCCCGGTGCTTCGCCCGCTCCCAGCTTTAATTACACTCTTCTGCGGCATTGATGAAATTTATGTGCACCGCGGCGTGCTCGTGTATCGCTGAAAGTATTGTGCTCGTCGTATTTGGGACAGGCTCATTACAGATGTGCTTTCAGTTGTGCCACATCCTTCTATAACTATGTATGTATGTGTGCGCTCGTATTTTAATAATGCAGAGCTCGTTTGTAAGCATCCCAGTTGGAAATTCGGTGCAAGCTGCACTCTTATTTCGGATGTTGGATGCTTGACTCGTCAGGGTTCAATATTGAGCTTGCAAACAAAAAAGACGAAGACTTGCGGGATATTGATTCGTGGCAGGAATAGCATTTTATTAAGTCGTGTTACACTACGTGGAATGGAAGACACGAAACATGCCAAGCACTTTTCTTGAATTTCTTTCACTGTGTTCTGGTAAGTAACGTCTTTTATACAAAACAATCTGGCCATTAAAAAAAAGTAATGAGAATTCTTCAGAACAAAATGGAGTACTCGGGAAGGAATTAGCGTGTAATAACAATTTAGTCAGACTCCCATTTCGCACTGGGAATACACATGTGTGTGCATGTGCATAGTGCTACACTCGGCAAAATGCTTCACTTCAAGAGTCCTGCAAGCGAGAAACTTACCTCAGCCGCACTGTGAAGAAGCGTTTCTATTGATCCCACATGTCCTTCTTCAAAAATTAGATTATTTCAAAATGGTTCAGAGTGTGTGTGTGATTTGTATTCTGTCGGCGCGTGGTATTGTGAGTTATGAGATATAAGCCGTGATGAGCTGCACTGTTGTCAAAGCAGACTATCGATGACGATGCCGCTGTCCGGCGGCATTTGCACCCATCCGTCCCACCTCCGTCGAAGGGCAATAAAAAACGGTGATTTAAAAAAGTCAGCACTCGTTTATTCTCAAACTCTTCTGGTAAAAGTATCGCACACAATCTTTGTTAGTATTAGTTAAATTTCTCGTATTCTTGTATAACAGATTTCTATATCTTATGTACAATATTTGCTCCTAGGTTTTTAGTATTGAAAAATATCATAACTCGTATATATATCGATTAAGTTGTTGTTGTAATTTTATACGTTTATCAAGTTAAAATTGAAGTCCTTTTTATATACAATTTGGCGGGAATAAGGTTTTTATTGTGAATGTGCGTTCTCAAAAAAAAGTTTCTAAACCAACTTTGCATACATACATACTTATTAACATCGTATGTAAGTTCCGTAACAAGCATAGAAAAAATTTACCTCTAGGTAATTTTATTTAACCACCGGCACAGCTTCCAAGTACTTTGAGTAATATGACAGATGGTATAAAATGTGAAAATTTCGCTAGTATTGTATGTAAATAGAAAATGTTTCAATCCATTTAACAACAGATTAACCTTACATGTATGTATAAGTGTAGTGGTACACGGATAGATGCCCAGTGGGAAATTTGCTTAGACTTCTCAAAAGTTGGGCTCTTACAGCAGAATAAAAATGGTCCGCTGCCACAGGCCAGAAAAAGTTTGAAAAGTAAAACTTCAAGCTTGAAGAATAGGCGGTTACATGTTCCGACGATTTAAGCTGGTTTCTGCTCTGAAAACTTGCATTTGAAAAAAGTAACTCAGCCTAATAGTTCCGTGAATCCATATCTGACTCAGTTCAAGATCATAAGAATTGTTTTTCCACTTCAGGAACGAGTTCTCAATGAATTCCATTGCTGATGCAGCTTATTCTGAGCAATTTTCCTACTGGGGAGGGTTAAACATTCAAAAGTTGACAACAAAATCTTACAAAGGGATGAATAGTTTGTGAGAGCGTCATTCATTAGTTTGGCATTTCAAGAAGGAACGCTGCCTGGTGTGCGCTGCATCGAAAGCATACGGTATTATACTTAGCATCCCTGTTTGATTGGAGAAATCAAAAATAACGCCATTTAAACATAGAGGATATGATGAGATTTTCCAACAGCCCACGCAACCCGATCCAGACAAAGGTCGTGACGCATTGTGCCACCATATGGGTTCATATGGGTCTTGACCCATAGATCCTTGGCAACGTATAGTTGGGCCTTTCGGAGGAACTCTTTTTGGCGGACAGCGCTTTCGAGGTCCCTTCTGGGGTGCCTTTCAAAAATAGCTCTTCCGTTTCGGTTTAAATTTGTTCATGATATCGATATTTACTTCCGGTTAACGCCGTTTCAACTATACACGCATAATATACAAGTTTATCAGCTATAGTTATATATATTATATGTATATATCTCTCTTAGGGACTTCTCGGTTTTGCATAGAAATTCTCACAAATATATTTGGTCTATGTATGTATGTATGTAGTACAACTTGCTCGTAAACGCTTCCACTGTTTTGTTTCGCCTTTCTTTGCTTTGGTTTGTTTTGTTTTTTGTTTGTGGTGATCACTTATTTCAATTCTGCTCCATATATTTGGGGTGTATAAGTATATAAATACTCGTATTATGAATAATATTTGCAGGGGAATTTTTGAGTACCCGTAAAACGCCGTTTTTCGATTCAAAAGTTATCGTTATCGCTTATAGAGTAAAGTCTTATACGCTTGCTTAAAACAGCTCCCGCAACAAGTTTCGCTTTCCGTGTAACACTAATGGCTGTGAAAAAATAATCTACATGCACCGACGCACGTACGCCGACACACTGCTTTATTAACGCCTCCACGCTCAGCGTGCCAGAGCAGGGCCGACCGCGAATTTATGAAATTCCGTTAAGCTTTCAGTTGTGCAGTAAAAGTAATCACGTTCTTGGTCCTTGAAAGCGGCAGTACGATCGTCCCATAATATCCTCGGGCGGTATTGTCTGATCGACGGGTGGCACTTTCATCAGCTCCATTTGATCCCGTACCTGAAACAGAGAAATCGGCAAAATAATGGCAGAGTTGTGTGAGAGAGCGTATGGCACGTGCAGGAGGATGATACTAGCGGACTTGCGGTGTGAATACTTGATTCAGGGAATATTTATAAAAATTAATCTACTTACCACTTCAACCTCCTTGAAGACCCGAATCAAGTTTCTCCCAGCCAATTTCGCAATGTCCGCCTCTGACCATCGATCCGACTCAAGAAGCGCCGCAAATAAATGCGGATACTTGGAGACATCTTCCAGGCCTTTCGGCACCCTAAAGACAATAGCACAGGGAACAATACATTATGTTTTCAGGGTTATTAAAGTTGAAAATACAGATTAGTCTGCCTATTATTGAGAAACCGAAAGGATATCACAGTGTTCACTCACAGGTTCACGCCGTCATATCCAGCGCCTATGCCAACGTGATCGATGCCCGCCACGTCGCGAATGTGATCTATGTGCGCTGAAAATGTAGGCGGTAAATTACGGTTAATGCATAGAAGGCACCCAAAACTCGAATGCAGAAAGTATCACAGCACCCAGCTATGCAAAAGGGACTGTCATTTGATCTGAAGCCTCGGAATAATATACCCTGCCCTTGGAGGCCCTCGCTTACCGATAACATCGCGCAGTGTGGCCTGACCGGAGCAACTGACAAAGTGCGGGTAGAAAGCAACCATCACAAGACCGCCATTAATGGCCTGAAATAAAAAAAACTTTAATTAATAATTTCATAGGGATTTATAAAAAAGAGTTGTAAGGTTTTATAGAATTATAAAGATTTGTAATAAAAAATTAAATAACATTTAAAATAAGGGTAATAATTTAAAAAATATATTAAGATTTACAGTGAGGAAGAAACACACTCACAATTTTTTTGAGCACATGATCGGGCACGTTGCGCGAACTGTTGCAGATAGCATGCGCCGAGGAGTGCGAGAATATCACGGGCGCCTTCGAGGCGCTGAGCGCGTCCAGCATCGTGGGCACCGAGACGTGCGACAAGTCGACAATCATGCCCAGCCTGTTCATTTCCTGCACGACCAGCTGTTGGCAATAAATTCAAATCAATTCACTTTTCATACAAAGAAAGACGTATTGGCAGGCGCGCACCTTCCCGAATTTCGACAGTCCGCCAATGTGCGGATACTTGCCCGGCTCGTCCACCTTGCAGCAGTCGGCCCTGTGCGGAGGAATTTTCGCATATTACTGTACAACATAAGCCGTACGCAAACTAAGCAGCTATTTTCATTGCACACATATCCGCACCGGGACGGACCCCCACGCACACACACACACACACACTCGATGGCATACAAACGGCCGCATCGACATGTGTCTGCGCGCGAATGGCTGCCGTTCACCCGCCGCGGTGCGGTGCAACAAATTCCAACATACCATGGCGTATTGCAGGTATGTGTTAGCGTCAAGTAACGCGCGCCGAGCTGGTAGAACATACGCAGCACACTCAGGCTGGTGCCGATAGCGTGGCCGCCCTCCACACCAATCAGACTTGCGATTTTGCCACTTCTGTGGGTCTCCTCGATGCCTGCAAATGTTTATGTTTATTTCTTGCGCTGCCGAAATTATTTAAGACGCCAGAGCACTTCAAAAGAAACGAAACACCCCGTCCACGCCCTCGTCATTCCACTGCATTCGACTTATTGAGCGACCAAGCACTTGAAATTTTGGGAACATTGGCGAAACCACATAAAATTTGCACCTACTTACCGGAAGCAGCTGTAACTAACGTCATTTGGTTAGAATATAAATTCACGAGGCGACGAATTAAGTCGATTTGCTCCAACGTCAATTGAACAGCATCCATATGCTGCGACGAGCACGGTGCGTAAGCGGACCAAAACTGAAAGCGGATTTAAACGTACTTTACTGGTGCTTCCAGCAAAAGACTTGTTTGTGGGTTTGAAAAATGAAATACATAGAAATTAATACAGGAAATCGCCTCCAAAACAATTTAGGAGGCCAAACGGAAAGAAGAGCGAGTCCTTTCAGTTCGCCCTGCCAAACCGATAAGTCGATGCGGAAAGTGCCCGAAATATGATACTTTCAGCCCCTGGGAGAGTCTTGTAATTGAGTTCCAACCTAATCAACAACAAATTAAGACAATTGTTCTCTCAGCAGGCTATAACAAACCTCAAAGCGTCCAACTTTGGGCCCGCCACTGGTCCCTTCCAATTGTCTATCGCCCCGGTTATACTCGTCTACAAGAAATATTTCACTTGATATTACTTCAGCCACAATGAGCTTTCTGCTACAAACACAGTGTTTTCTGCTCGAACGACCAACCATCGTAGCGAAGAAAGCTGCCTACCCTTCACCTGCCTGCGTCTCCTTCCTTCATGTCGTCTTGCAACAAGAAATGTATTGTTGAAATTAAGAAGTAGGTGTAAAAATTAGTTCAGCGTCTGTCAAAGTTTTGACGAATGCCAACTCTGTAACTTTGAAATGGGACCAAATCCAAGCGAGGCATACGAGGAGGCATACGCGCAAGATTGTAATTTATCTTTGCAAACTGGCACTTCTCTTCCACTGACTCGCTCGACTGGATGCCATTCGGCGTGACAAACGCTGAAAATGTCTGTTCCGTGCTGTGACAGGTTGTCGGAGCAACAGGGGAGCAATTGCTTAACCGAAAATAAAATGTGGCAACACTTTTTTACCACCAACAGCGATATCAACCACAATGCGAGACATAAGCAATAAAAGGGGTCCGCGTAAAATGTATGAATGTTCTTAAGGCATTGTCCGTGCAGTTGTGTGATGGTGTGCGATTGTCGTAGAGCCCTACCTGCGCCGATACCATGCCCTCCTTCAGACGCTGCAGGTCCGTGTGGCTCCAGGCGCTTGACGACCATGGCAGCACCTCCCGCAGATCGCCGCCAAACGGAAAGTCCCTGATGCGGTTCTTCAAGAATTTGCGTATGTTCCAGGCGAGATCGTTGTGGCTGCAAAGCAATAATGCACAGAGTGTAGTATTTTAACAGTAAGTATCACTTGGTGGCGCGTTCAGGTACACTCTGGGGGAGGCGGACAGTCATTAAAATGTGTATGTATTTTGTAGGTCAATAGTCAATACATGCAATGCTGTCAAAAATGTTTCATCGCATAAGCGCGCGTACTCACACAATCACAGCAGAAGTGAGTAAGTATCTAGCAAACATTATCTGCCATCTGCCATTGCATAATTCTGCAGTATCTACTGTTGCAATCTTTATTGCTGCAACTAACCTACAACCCGATGCACGACGGCCGCCAGCCATTGTTGCGGTCGAAATGTTGTCTGTACACTATACACTCCAATGGAGCCCACTGAACCCAAATGCAGTGCCGCAACGCAGCTACGTCAATACTGTACTTTATTTGGCTAACATACATATTAACATGAATACACACCACGCCAGACGGCGCTCCGCTCCCCTCCCCGTCGCACGGACATTAAGTATAGTCGTCGTAATGTCAAAGCAATGCACTTACCCATCCACTAGCGGCACTTCGCGCAGCACATGCTTTGCACGCTGCAGCCGATAATCGAAGTCGCTGGCCGAAGACTCCGGAATGGCTAACATAAGTGAAATGCACGAAAAAATTAAGCAATTGAAGCCACACAGCACGGAACCTCTGAATAGCTTCCGAAAGTTCATTGCCTTTGTGGGAAAAGTAGAGTGCCGTACAGTGATATCTGCAAATAAACAGGACGAGGAGAGCAAAACTCAGACTCAGTAATACTTAATAACTCGGAGGCAACTAACGCTTCTGCACCCACTTGATTGCAGGCAAACCAAGAATAAATAAACCAACTTAACCGTATCTTAGATCTTGTCTTTATTAATAATAATTTGAACTTTTCGCTGTCTGAATGCGCTTTCCCAATCTCTCCATCGGGTTTGCATCATGTAGCTTTAGTAATTTCACTCGAATTCTATGAGTTTCGCTCCGATACCTCAGTTAGCCAATCTCTTGGTTATAACTTTAACTTGTGCAACTTTAACCTCCTTGACCGACTCTTCTCGGAAATTAATTGGGATCCCTTATTTTCTTCCGCTGACGTTTCTAATTGTTTCAATGAATTTAAATTAAAAATTGCGGATATTTGTCGGACAAACATTCCCTTGCTCCCTAAGAAAGTGCATAAACTTCCTTGGTTCACTCCTCGTTTAAAAAGATTGAAAAATTTGCGGAACAAGTTCCACAAAAAGTTTAAAACCACGTGTTCATACTCTCACAATCAAAAATTTTTATTTTATAAGAGTGAGTTCAATACTCTTAATAGCCGTCTTTACAGAAATTACATCTCAACTTTCGAGGCGAATATCAAGTCTAACCCTAAAGCTTTTTGGCGATTTATTAAATCCAAAAAAGTGAATTCTAGTATTCCCTCTGCACTGTCCTACAACGGCACTACTGCAAACTCTTCCCTTGAAGCAGTTAATCTTTTTGCTCAGTTTTTTAAATCTAACTTCCTCCCTGTAGATCCACTCCAATCCGAAGCACCGATTTATGCTCGAGATACTTTTCTTGACTTTGGTGCTTTGACCTTAAGTACAGAGGATGTGCTGCGTGGTATTTCTTCACTAAAGGCTTCTTCTCAAACAGATGTGGATGGCCTGTCTGCCCTTCTGCTAAAAAAAGTGCTCCTTGTCGCTGGCATATCCTTTGAAATGCTTGTTTAATAAATCCCTTTCTACGGGTGTTTTTATTAACGCGTGGAAGGTTGCATTTATCACGCCAATTTTTAAATCTGGGAATAAGAATGATGTTAATAACTACAGGCCTATCTCCAAATTGTCAAGTATATCTAAACTGTTTGAATGCATTGTAAAGGAGAAGGTATATTTCGCAGTTAAAAGTCTGATTTGTCTCAATCAGCATGGCTTCGTTCCTGGTCGCTCGACCGTTTCTAATCTCGCGACCTTTGCGCATGACTGTATCTCCGCCTTTAACGCCGGATTTCAAGTTGATACCGTTTACACGGATTTCTCAAAGGCATTTGACAGGGTATCTCATCGCATTCTGGTTCTTAAACTAGCCCAGCTTGGGTTCCACTCCATCTTCCTCGAATGGATCCGATCTTATCTTAGCAATAGGCAATGCATTGTTGCTGTTGATGGCTTTCATTCTGAGCCATTCACTGCTACTTCCGGGGTTCCCCAGGGCAGCATCCTTGGTCCTCTGTTCTTTGTACTCTTTATCAATGATATTGGTAGCTGCTTTTCCAAGAGTAAGTTCCTGCTTTATGCGGATGATCTAAAAATTTACACTGCTGTCCGCAGTCCTTGCGATGCTGACGATCTACAGTCTGATTTGGACAACGTCAACCTGTGGTGCAATAGAAACCAGCTCTCATTAAACCTAAAAAAGTGCTTCTATATGACGTTCTGTAAATCGTCAGCTTTTATCCAGTCCTCATATCATATTGCCAGTACGCCTCTCGAGAGGCTAAGCGTCTTCACAGACCTTGGTGTAATCTTTGACCCCAAGTTGTCGTTTGTTAATCATGTGAACTTCATTATCTCTAAATCCTATTCTTTGCTAGCATTTGTCCGTCGTAATAGTTTCGAATTCTCTGATCCCTACACGCTCAAGCTCCTATACACTTCTTTTGTTAGATCTCGTCTAGAGTATGCGTCTTTTGTCTGGAATCCATATTATTCTTCTCATTGTAATCGTATTGAACGAATTCAAAAAAACTTCTTGAATTTTGGCCTTCGCTCTCTAAAGTTTTCCAATCCCATTCCTCCGTATCTATCGCGTTGCTCTCTCATAAACCTTAAATCTCTTGAGAGTAGAAGAACCATCCCCTCTTTGGTGTTCGTCCATGAGGTTATTAGTGGTTCTGTTGATTGTCCTTACCTCCTGAATCTAATTAACTTCAATGTTCCTTCTCGTGTCCTCCGTCACTACGACTTATTTGTCATATCTCCCTGCAGGTCTAATTACGCCTTGAATGCCCCTTTGGTGAGAGCGCTGTCCGAATTTAACAAGATCTGTGGTTCTCTTAACCTCGATCTTTCGATCTCCAAACAAGAATTAAAATCACGTCTGAATTACTTTTATAAATAATGCCATTATCTTATTGTTATTCTATTCTTAAGTTATATTCCTATTGTTATTCTATTTTTAAGTTCTTATATTGTTGTCTGCCTAGTCTGTAAGTTAATTTACTGTAGACTTGAAATAAAATGAAATGAAAATGAAATGAAAAACACAAACCGAACGGAACGGAAGAACAACAAAAATGAAGTACACAAATGCGAGCGACTTTGGCGAATACTTTGTAGATATTTGAATTTGAAGTGCTTGGGCATGATGGGAAAAAGATTGGCAAAAATGGAAATAGAATGCACTTTGGTAACTTTTCAGCAGATTGCGGCACAAGTATTCGTAGATTACTTTATCGACAACGGCGCTGGCAAAGACCAAAAAGGGACATTGCCTTGGAATGCAATGTTTGCGCTACTCGGTAATTACACAATCGAATTTCATAATAGTTCTTGAGCCCAGGAGGAGTTCAGAGTGGTTCTTGAACCTACACGCGAGAAATACTTTACAGCCCGTGCTTCTCAGTTGAGGAATTGTCTCACTTCGGCACTTTTCCCCCATCAATAATGTATTCGCAAGTTCTTCTCTCTAACTTCTATCCTTAACAAATAATATCAGTCCTAGCATAAACTAAAAACGAGCCTCATTTTAGTCGAGCATAGAAATTACAAAGTGAAAACTATTGGAAGGCATTTAGTTAATCATAGTCCCATCCTATAACAACTTATGAAATGAAATTAATTGAGTAAAAGTTATTTAAAACTCATGGGTATGGTGATAAAGTTTCGCTCAGCAGGCAAAAAATTAATTAAGAAAAACATCCTGGTAAAAAATGCTTGTTCTATTCATAACACATAACCATGGAATAGTGAGGTGTCGACTCAGTAATCTCCCTTTCCCTCAATGACTTCTTTACCGAAATGCTTCAATTTAAAAGGAAACAGGTGATCCATGCCAACGCTGAAATCCTACAAATCTCAAATATTTTTCACCTCGAGTATAAATGTTTAAATCATTATAGGATTGAACCATACTTACCTCAAGACCTCGCAGAAAGTTATTGGCTCATGAGTTTAAGGTTCCCCTACGCTTTTATTAAAATCAATTAAACCGCTCAAATCCATTTCCAAGCTTCTCGAATGGACTTTGTATTCAGCCGTGTAGTCGTGCAGTTTACCAATTTCGATGTCAGATTTCAGATATCATGTTAATAGGTGATTATCAAAATTAAAACAGTCTTCTCCATCCAAGGTTAATTAGAACTTGACGCTTCTTAAACTGTTTTAAATGAAAGGTTAATGCACTCACATAAAGTCATTTAAAACCTCTGAATTGACCCGAGCAATCACCTTAAAACATTTATAAGCAGTTAATGGCAGTAGACAGCTTTGGGAATTTGCGTGTTGTCGATTTGCATCTCAACATCTCCTTAACACTTTGACTTACTCACACGCAAATTGTCTACTTAGTTTTCAGTTAAATATGTTCGAAAAGTTTCTTTTTACGGTTTGTCAGCACGAATCTGCCCCAAACCCAACAGTCTGCGCAACTTTCGCTCCAAACTGTTTAAACGCCTTTTCGCTTTCCTGTTGAAAAGTTAAATAATTTATTCAAATTACAGCACTCAAAATCCCGATATCTAATCCAAAATATCGACTATTTTTTGGTTTTTGATATTCCCAACTTTTTGCTGTGAGCATTTATGAAATTTTCCCATAACGCTTCCGCCCATCCACTGTACGCAAGCTTTACGGAATTCTTCAGAATTTCATGAATAATAATAAAAGTCTTGGGCTTAACTTTACAACAAGTTCAACAACAGCAACAAGAGTAAAAGTATAATTTCTATGCGAAACTTTCAAGTGAAGTGAAGTATTTTTGTTTACTTTTGCTCACAAATTTGGCATTTCGGCCGCGCTGAGGTGGGGGTGGATGGTGGAGGGTGGAGGGTGGAGGGATGCAATTATACATTTCCCATTTAAGCTATGGAATATTGATTAAATCATTTGATAAAGCAAATAGTGGGTAGTGAGCGAGCAGCCTTTCTCCGTCGCCTTCGCCGCTATCAAGCCGCACTTTCTCCCACTCCACCGCGGCAACTTTGGTACACACAAGGCGGATGAGTAATTAACATTTGTTACAGAGCATTGTGTGAGTTTGCCATTGTCCTAAGCCACAATGCACAACTGTGCCGCTGCCGCTGCCGAACTCTGAGCTTGAGTCTGTACCGTGGCGTTGCTTTTGCTTTTGCATTCGCCTGATCCTGTGGCGTGTACGCTTGTTGTATTGTGGTGTGTTGTTGCTGTATGTTTGGGTTCAGCGCAGCTCAGTGCGGTCTGGTTGTGTTCGGTTTGGTTTTGTTTGGCTTGGTTTTGTTACTCACCGAAAATTAAATGAAAACTATCCGTGCTTTCCTATACGTTCGTCACAGTCATGCGTTTTCTTTTATATTATTCTATAACTTTTTTGCTCCTTTCGGTTGTTGCTTTTTTTGCGTTTCGATTTCCGTCGCCTTCACAGCGAACACCGCACAAATTTCTGTTACAATTAAATGAGCGCTACATCATCGCGCCGAGCATAATTTACGAGCACTCGCGTTATTATTCACGCTTGGGGACAGCGCATATTTCAATGGCATTTTCGGATACATTCACCACTCGTCGGGCATAATCCTTTGCCCATGTATTCAATTCTTGCTGGCGCACTGCTGCGGCTGCCGCATTTCGCGTTCACGCACGCCGCATGCGAGCTGGCATCTTGGAGCGGCGAGATGGCTTTAGTGCATTATTATCTAACTTCAATTAATTAGGTTAAACGATTCGAAAGAATTAAATTTGCGGTAAAGAGGCGAGAGTTAGCCGCCGCGTGCAACAGCGTCCTGACACGGTTCGAATCCAACTAACTTGGCCACGCTGCGCGAGGCTACGGCGAAGACTGTGGGAGCTCAACTCAGCTGCAGGAGTAGCAATCTCGGGAATTGTGAAAGCACAGGCTGTGCAGTTGCGATGCATGAAAGCTGGAGAGACGAGCAGCGAGTGGTGTTGAGATTCAAATAATGCAAGTGTGAAGTAAAAGCGACAACAAAACAGGGAACAAATACGAACTATCACACATAACATTACATAGCTCAACTAGCATGAAGTAGTAAATCTTCAACCAAATTGGCTTTTAATGAATAAAGTCTATGCGGCACTTTACAATTGTTTATAAAGTCTAACACGAGCAATGCCCACATCGCCCAACATTGAGTCAAGGAGCGCACGAGTGCGCTCAAGCGCGTCGTATTGTGTATAAAATCTTACTACGAGAATAGGTGTCCTGCGCACTAGTTCAACACGCTCTCGTGACATTTGAAGAGAGCGCTAAAGCTTTCGGTTATAAATAACGGTACATTTTCAAGCTTAGACAATTACAGCTTTTCAGATAGCCCCAGCAACTTTAATGTTAAGTAGGCAAACGTCGTTAAGTCGATTTGAGCTCAACGATCTGAAGAAAGTGCGCGGTGTAAATTCGAAAGTTCAAAAAGTCGTTAAAACGTTTTATTATGTAAACAAATTTACTTTGAAATTTCAACTCAGAACTGGCCATGTTTTTATGGTCTTCGCCCAAAGGGTTAATTGCGTGCATTGCTTGGGTTGGTGTGAGTGTCGTACAGCGTTTCTCAAACCCTCAAAGTGCACGTTGCTATGTACCTATGTGTGCACAGTCGTTCAGGCATTTGGTTCTCTGTTCGCTACAGTTTTTAATATTTGGGAGCAAACGTGTTAAGCTTCGACCAAAAGTTGTTATCAGAATTTCAAAGGGCCAACCGGCAAACAAAACCGGTTTCCTTTGCCAGTTCTGAGCTCTTTCGTCGCACACGGGAGACCGTTGGCAATTGGCCGCCAGTAATGCTCTGCGAGGCAATCGACAGCCCGCAAAACAGACTGCAGTTAACAGGCTTGAACCTCTGGCGATTTTACGTAAAACACAACGGTGCATCTTAGGGGACCCTTTGGGACTTGTGCTTTATTCAGGTATGAAAGGTAGGCGAGAAAAGAAATTGGCTTTTTGATCCACAATTCTAAATAATGCTGCTAAAGGCGAACCAAGACTTGATGTCCTTAACGAGAAGTGAGACGGCTCGATACCGTTTCTGCAAAGCGACTTTGCAGCCTACAGTCGTGCCAATATCTCGTGGCTAATTGTGAGAAGGCGGGCCTTAGTCTCGTCATCGGGCTGCCGTCTCAATAATGTTGAATTGATCAGTTTAGTCCGCGATGTGACTTTCCACTGAGGCGCAATATCATGTTCACTATAGTATGAAAGCGCAACTACGCCTCTGATTTAAGGTAGCAGTGGATGTTCGTGTGCGCCGCTACACATCACCGCGACCGCGAGCCATTCCCGTCGCCTGTGGTCGAATACGTTGCGACTTAATTGAATATCGTTGGCAGTTTGCGGAGCCTTGTCTCTGCGGCATTGCGTTCAGTTCAAATCGATCGCCACTGAGAACGGTACACGCTTCACGAAGAAGCAGGGGAATTTTTTCCTGAGTGCTAGTAACGTTTATACGAAAACACTTCAATTGAACTTGCAACGAACTTGCCACTTGTTAGTGGTATTCCTAACTGTCAGCTAATTGCCAGCGACAACCCGCCGCACATATTCAAGAACAGATTCAAAATACGTTGCGAAAGAACGCCCAGTGCAAAGCGTTTCAACGCCGCTACACCGCCAACAACAGCAACGGCACCATCGCATATTCCAGTGGGTGGGGCGACAGGGGTAACGACATTGTGCGCACTTGGGGTCAGGCGTTTTATTAAACAATTAGCGCGTTCAGAGTGTTGAGACCAGTCGATACGCGTCAGTTGTACGAGCTTGCTTTAGTGCTATGGCACACCGGAGTTCAAATATGATTCGGAAAAATTCACCGGAAATGCTACAACCTATTTTATTGCTACTGCTGTTGTGGTGCCCAGACGCAATATTAGCGGGCGACGAAGTTTCCGCCTATTTCTACTCGTCCGTCACTTCAACTGATGCCAGCAACGGCGCACGCATCTGCCACTCGATCGAAATTCGTTCAGTGGAAGATTTTGCGCAGCTGCAAAACTGCACAATTGTCGTAGGACATGTGCGTATTGTAAACTTGCAGCTGAACGCAGTGACCGAGGACACTCGGGCAAAACTCGCCAGTGCGGTGGAGGAGATCACAGACTATCTACTCGTACATCGGGTGCAGGGGCTGTCCACGATGCGCAAAATTTTTCCGCGCCTGACGCTGATTCGCGGCCGCGAATTGCTATTCACGCGCTACTCATTGGTCGTCTATGAAAATCGGAATCTGCTGACCTTAGGCCTGGTGTCCTTGCTGCGCATACAAGCGGGCGTCGTACGCGTCGAGTCAAATCCGCAGCTGTGCTATGTGGAGACGGTGAACTGGGTGCTGCTGCTGGGCAACAGCACGCAACAACACTTCTCGCTTAAGGTACAAATGTGCAAATAAACTCACCAAATTACAAATGCTTCCATTTCACAGAGCAACAAATCTCCCAACCAATGTCCACTCTGCACATCTGCCCGGAACGACACAAAGGTCGCACCCGAGCTGCCGCCAGAAACACTCGAACAGCATTGCTGGGACTCTGATGCAATGCAGAAAACGATCAGCTCCTTCAACTTCGATGAATGTCCTGTCGAGTGCAGTCTGCGCGGTTGTGATGTCAGACGTAACTGCTGCAACGACAGCTGCCTCAGCGGCTGTGCAGTGAAAATATGCACGCTGTGCGCAAATCTCAGACTGGGCCAGAAATGCGCCGACTCGTGCGCCATACCCTACTACGAAGTGAGCTCGGCTCTGCGCCCTTAATCTCTTAATGCCAAATGATTAACTATTTTCAGTTTCAAAAACGCGAGTGTATCAGTGCCACGCAGTGTCGTGAGCACGGCCTGATTCCTTTTGCCGGCGCCTGCCTGGCACAGTGTCCAGCCAACTTTCAGCAAACACCTGACTCCATGGGTCAGACTAGCTGCAGTTTAATGTGCCACGGACACTACGTCATACATACCTCCAAAGATTTAAACAACCTCAGAGAGTGTGTTTCCATTGAGGGCTCTCTCACCATCGAGCTGATCGATATAAGGGGTGAGGAATTGTGTCTGTGCCGGCCTCGTTGTGCAATTTCTTTTTACTTCCAGATAAAATTACCGACTTACAGCAGGTGCTGATGAGCATCAAGGAGATCACTGGTTATCTGAAAGTGGTGCGCACTCCTCAGTTGATTTCGCTAAGTTTTCTCAGCAATTTGGATACCATACGCGGCGAAGAACTCATTGACGGCAAGTGAGTAAACAAAGAATGCGACATGTCCTTTCAAAACTCACATGGGTTGTTTCCGAATTTGTGAGGTATGCCCTTTATGTGGTGGATAATTACCATCTGGAGCAAATTTGGGCCCCCAAACAGAATGTCGCCATATTGAGGGGCCACGTCTATTTTCATCTCAATCCTCGCCTGTGCTATGACAAAATCATAAACTTGGAATCATCGCTCAAGAGTGCAGAAAGAATCTCTATTGTTGATGCCTCGCCCAATTCCAATGGCGAGCGTGTGGTATGTAAGTTGAAACCCGTATGACAGAAATACTGTATTTTATACCATCAGTATATACACACGCATGCTGCGTTTAACAAAAATCGTGGGGAGGGCAAAACGTTATCTCGTTTGACTATTTTGACAGGTGGCAGCGCGGTGCGAGTGTTGAATGTGACCGTTGAGGATTTCAACTCCACCGCGGTTCGCCTCAAAGTAGAGCCAATGTCGGCCGATGACAAGCCGGTGCTGATTGGCTACGTGCATCACTACAAGGAAGCGCCGATGCAGAATGTGACGCTGTATGATGGACGTCACGGATGTGGACATGACAGGTGTGTGCTAAAAGGGGAAATCACCCACAAGTAGTGACGTGAGCTAAGCGAGTGTCAGAACACGTCAAAGAACAGAGATCGAATACCTTAATGCCTTATTATCAAATATGAATCTGTCGCACTCAGTTGAACTCTGTTGCGTCATCGCGATCTCAAATCTATTCAACTTACTTTACTTGTCCGCAGATGGCGCATGGACATCACGCCCAATCAGAATGTGCGCCACATTATCAACAACTTGAGGCCCTACACGCAGTACGCCTTTTTCGTCAAGACTCTAACCATGACAGACTATCACATGCAAATCGACGCTTATTCCAAAATTCAGTATTTCCGGACGTTACCTAGCAAACCCGGCCCCATTGCTAAAATTTACTATCACGCCTTGTCGTCGAGCAAACTGGTAAGTCCCCCAGATTTAATAGCCAGTTGTCGTTATTACTATGTTTATTTGAATTCGGACATTCTATGCCGCAGTCGGTGCATTGGTGGCCACCACGCATTCCCAATGGCATCATTAAGAAGTATGTAATTTCCTTCGACAAAGGTAACATACAAGTCTATTTACCTTAAGGATGTTTTCCTTTAAAACGTGATTTTACAGCTGCCGACAAAGGCTGCGAGTCAAAGTCGAAAACAAATGGGAATACTTGTGAGTGCACCGTGGGGAACCCCGACGATAGTGGTCCTTTGCCCGAGGATGAAAATTATTACAACAAAGAGCAAATTATTTACGATGAGGCGTTGCCTGATTTGATTTATGTTCCGTAAGCTACCCGTACTGTGCAATTTTACATACCTACGCATGAGCTGCTTGTTACACGTGCATACATATATGAACGCCAATTACAGTTTCTAAAATTTC
This sequence comes from Melieria picta, assembly GCA_964056695.1. Classification (NCBI taxonomy): domain Eukaryota; kingdom Metazoa; phylum Arthropoda; class Insecta; order Diptera; family Ulidiidae; genus Melieria; species Melieria picta. The sequence continues at coordinate 64,226,941 of OZ057398.1, forward strand.
ATTGCCACAGACGACCAGGTGAAAACAACAAATTAAATCGTCTTGAAAATAGGACAAAGGAAGCAGGGACCCTAAACTCAGCTGACCACTCTGAACACCATGCGGATACCAACAACACAAGTTTTGCCTTGAATAGCACTGAGGACCTCAATCTGACTACCAACAGCAGCAGCAATGATCGTCGATTGCGCACAAGTCGCAAGGCTTCACAGGGCAAATCGCCCAATAATATTAATAAATTCGAAAAGCAGCGCAGCAAGGACAACACCGATCCTGACGTCGCCGAAGCGGAACGCAACTATCAAAACTATCGCATGCAAATGGAGAAGAAAGCTTTCGCTGAGCAGGACACGGGCCCCAGAGATTTCCCCATAACCAAACAGCCAAAGATTTGCCCGCAGCCAAATGCGACGGTCCAGTACCAGTTGGAGAATCTTTGCAAGCCGCTGGAGAAGATCGATGGAGTAGAAATACCAGGCCATGTATACACGTACACACTGGCCAACCTGGAACCGGAAATGACTTATCGAATTGGTGTGCGTGCTTGTGTGGCCAACCTAACAAATGGCTGCGGCAGCGAATCTGTGATTTATGCAAAAACAGTCAGCAAAAGCATGGAGAAGTTATTAAAAGATTTGAAGGTTTTTGTGTAAAAAGCTGTACTTTCTCAATCAAATATAAAGTTCCATGGAACGCAATTCAATTCCGTTTTTCTTAACAACAAATAGAATAAGAACTATGAATACTGAGGATTAGAAGATTTTTGTGCGTATCGTTAAATAAATTGATTTGTTTTATGCCTGGCTAATTTCGAAATGCTTTGGAGTATACATCAAAATTTTAAGTTACACGAAAAGCCGCAACACTGGCATTACAGCCATCAGCTGATGCAGTTGCAGTCCTGCCAGCTACGAGTTCTTATTCGGGAATTAACAAATATTCTTTGAGTGCGATCAATGCCGGAAAGAAATGGTGTAAGGTCATATTCTTTAATTTACACTATTCCCAATTTTTCACTTCCTCTTACCGCTCAACAAAGTTAAGAAGCAATGCTTAAAGTTTAAAAATCCACTTGCCACTTAACGCAATAACTGTGCTGGCAATGCTGCCGGACTTCTCTCAAAGGCGAAGAAGAGTCAAAGTAAGTGGAATGTGCGTGTAATTTTCGGTTTTAGAAAATATTGAAAAATCCAAAGTAAAAGCTAAAATAGATTGAAAACCTCGATTTAAAATTACAATAGAGCTGAACAAATGAAAGTGTAGTAAAAATTTGATATAAGAGCTTTGTGAATGACGAGCCGACATGTATATACTTGTGTGTGTTTTACGTCAGCAATAGGAGCACCCTCTACCCCCGATTCCAACTTTTGTACACAAATGATTTTCCGCTTTCCTGAACTCAACTAAGCAACAACAGCAAGCTGCAAGAAAAAACCCACGGCCAATAATAGCAACAACTACAATGCGAACATGAATGAATGGCCAGCATTCGCGATGGCAGAGAAATGGATTTATTAATAATAATTCAATAAATTAACAGTGCAATCAAGAGCGAATGCCCATTGCGCCGAAAGGGGTGAAGCAATAGCTAAGAAAAATCAAAAAGATCCATACATGCAAGTAGCGGTCCGCAAATTTATAGAATCGACAAATAACTAAACGCCAACTATTTGCGTTGACGTCGATTGCCGAGCTCCAATGTAGCAATTGTGCGACACTGGTGCTGTGCCCTTCAAATGGACACGTGTATGTGTATATATCGTCCGAGTGTGGCAGTAAAATTTGGCAACGCTCTTCATCTCTTAAAATAGCTTCTTAAATTCATGGACAAGTAAGCACAGCAACATTTGAATCCTTGCTACCCGTTTGCGTAAATCTATTGGACCTACTCGTATATGTCAACAATGTTGCGGCAGCATTTTGCTTGTAACTGAAATACAGTAACGTGCTACCTGATTAGCATTTTCCATCCACAGCAACAATTATGGCTAGTCTCTTATATATGGGCAGGGAGCTAGCGCACTGAAATTTTTATGGTAGGTAGTATTCACTAATAAACGAGTAATTTTAAATTTTTAGTCGTCGGAGTTGTCTAGTTTATAAGTTATTAATTTTTAAAAATCACAGAAATCGTCTCGCAAATTGACTATTCTTCTTCCACTCCATACAACTGGCATTCACAATAGCAAAAAAGCTGAAGAAATATTGACAGCATTGCCATATTGAAATGTTTAAATTCAGTATAAATGTACAATTTATTCATGTATTTATGCAGAAATACTGTTAGCACTTTACTGATGCCTGGCGCACTAGTTGCTCCTATGAGGGTTATTTTTCAAGCGCCCGGCCGAAGGCCGGCCACACAGAAGGGATTTGCATGCAGAAATACTGTTAGCACTTTACTGATGCCTGGCGCACTAGTTGCTCCTATGAGGGTTATTTTTCAAGCGCCCGGCCGAAGGCCGGCCACCTGGGAAAAACTTATTGCCAAAAAAACTATGGCTTGGAACTATGAATTTGAACAAAAAATACTGTGCACACCTGACTGTTGCCTGATGTGGTGGTGACTCCCATGAGGGTTATTTTTCAAGCGCCCGGCCGCAGGCCGGCCACACAAAAGGAGTTTGAATACAGAAATACTGTAAATATTTCACTGAATCTGAAGCCCTACTTGCACTTAAGAGGGTTATTACCCCTCTCCCCTCTTTTTCCACCTTCCCCCTCCACCTTATTGGCAAGTAATTACAAGTTTTCTCGCTTCGAAGGTAAAATTTAAAAAATTAATTAAAAAAAAACTATACATTTCCGACGGTTTTCCTTTCAAAGGGGGTATATGGGGGACCCCCCCTACCCCCCCACCAAATTTTATCCCCCTCCTCATCTGCCCATATATAAGAGTCCTTCCACAATTATTGTGATAAAATCTGTCTATGTAGTGTTCTTAAAAAAAAGTAGCAAATATGTCGAGTTGCCTCGTGAGTCGCTATGAGCTCTCAACTAGCTTTCGTCACGAATAGCAATTTTTGGTGAATCTTTTGGATGTACCATTTGACCTTACCTTACATACTATAGAAATTACGCCAAAATAGTCAAATATTTTTCAGCTGGCGATTTTGCTAGACAGGCCAACATTTACCCATTTTCAACCTCCTAGCGGCATATCGATACAATTTTCCCGCCTTGCGTACATTTAACATTGCAGATAAGAAGGCAAAATCTGTTTGGAGTGAAAACATGTGTACACAGTGCACAGTGGACTCCATCCATGCAAATAATGCAGCACTGGCACGACAGCTCAATTACAAGACTTGTTACAAAACTTGTTTTTAATACATATTTTCGTATTGGCTACGACAGGTTCGAACGTCTTTACACTTGAGATCTAACACACTAACCAGCTGCAAATCATTCAGTACTGGTTTTCATTTCACTTATTAAACTTCTGTTAGACTCCAAAAAAAGATTGAGGTTCTTGTTTATGTCAAGGATATTTTGTTAAACATTTATTTCGAAAACTGATATAAAAATATCGTTGGTTTTTGCACCTGTCTTCATGCTTTGTGTGGTAATTACTGCCGCAGGGTGTAGTGAGAACGTTTGAAGTTAAAATTTAATAATTCATACATACACTAGTCAGAATAAGTTTGCGTACAAGGAGTACATAGCTTTTTCATATGAAAAATAAATCACTTAAAGTAATTTTTCAAGAACAAAATATTTTTTATTTTTTCCATAAACTTAGTTCTTTTATTCTATTAAGATAATAATAACAAGAACTTGACCAAATTGTAAAAGAAGGGCCAAAAACAAAATGTGTTATGAATTCACCTGAGAAAAAGTTTGCGTACAAGATAAGGTTATGTAGCAAAAATTTAATTTAAACTAAGTTTTGTCCAAAAATTAATAACTTTTTGGATATGCTTCTCTTATTGGAACTCCCTGCAGAAGTTTCGGCATAAATTTTATTAAATTATGTGTTTTTTCAGCTGTTCTTTTGATATATCCTTGAATTGTTATATTTGTTTACTATATCTTTGAAGATGGAGTGTTGTTGGGCTCAGGGTTCAAGTAAACCCTTATATATTTAATTAAATGTACGTTAGGTGACTAGGGAAGAACTGTTTCAACTTTTTTGAGCCAGTTAATAGCAAAGATAGCTTCACATCGTATGCATCGCGCCTTAAGGTCATCGTAAAGTTGAAAAGAAATGTTGGAACCTGATCCAAAATTTTGAAACCTTGGATTGTATAAGCTTTTAGAATATGTAAATAACCCCTCGGAACCATTTCTAAATAAAAAAACACAGCCTGCTCACTCCTTCACTAGACATGCAGCCCCATACCATACCCCCTCATATGCTATGCTTTACTGTTAATGTCAGATTTTTGTTATTAACTGAATCATCTTCAAATTAGTTGATGCATTTTAATGCCAAATATGCCAAACCATTATCAGAGAATAATAAATCTTCCTACTCCATAGATAACAACACATACTCCCGGAAATTCGGTTTTCTATACTCTTTGATGGACTCTTTCACGAAAGAAATTCTGTGCTCCTTGTAAGTAAGCTAAATATGGGCTTCTTACATGCTGTTATGTAGGGGAAATATGTCTTTTTCATGACTTTTCTTATAAAGGCACTGCTACTGGGTTTTATAAAATATTTCTGTACATTTCAGAAGATATTGGATGCAACTAGCCTAAGATTATGATGCACTGATCGCAAAACAATCTAATCCTATTGCTTGGGTAGCTTACGAAAATGGCCAGATCGTAGCAAAGAAGCAAGAATTTCTGGTTTTTTTTCGAAATTTAAGATGGCTTTTCGAAATGACGAATGTGCTCTTCGAAAAGTTTCTCTAATTTCACGAAATTTTTTGTCAATTTGGGAAAGATTTAGTAAGATTATCCTTTTATTTTTTTCGCTTGGGTTCTATTGCTTTCTATATAATTTTAAGCACATATACGTTTAAAAATAATTTACAAGTCCGTTTACTGTTCAATGGAATACAAATTTCCAAATAAAAATGAAAAGCATAACTGGAAATTCCCGTAATTAGTTTTGTACACAAACTTATTCTGCACCGTTTTGTGAGCATATTGTCAATAAATACGAATATATGGAAAATTATTGTTTTAATGCATCTAAAACACATCAAATAGTGCAGTTCAGGCATATATGAATAATGTGGATAAGTTTTGGTAAACAGAGAACCCATTTTTGAAGTCAAAATTGATGATAACATAATTTTGACTTGCCTGTACGCAAACTTTTTCTGACTAGTGTATGTAGGTACATGCATACAACATGTACGTATGCTTGAATGTTTACGCAGCCGATTTCGGTGTGGGCACTGCACTCTCCTAACAGTTGTGTTGTATATATGTAAATATGTATATGTATATATGTTATATGTAAATGTTAGCAGCCAAATGTCAGCACTTTTTCAGCATTTTAGTAAACACGGTATTTTTTAATTTAACACCCACAGCGTTGGTACGAAAATAATAAAAGATAGATTTGTGCTACAACACAGCCATTTAACATAGATAAACTTCAGATAAACGTTTTTACACCACCCCAGACGGACAAGCAGGTTTGAGTAGGAACACGCAAACGAAAACATCAGCGCCGGTCCTCATGGGCAAATGTTGTCCATGCCCATGCAAATACCATTAAGGCTTCGAATGTCAACATTCTGGAGTAATTAGTAGTCGGGTCTGTCTGACAGAGCACTAAGATTTTTATGGTAGTCATATCCCCGATTTGATTCGATGCTTTGTGGGTACTTCCCACTGTAATTCGTTTTGTTTTATCTACAGAAAGAGCTCAATGAGTTATTTGTGTTTTGCATTGTATGCCACAACAAAACAGTTGCGCAATTACGCTATTCCACAAAATACGACTGTCTTATAAACCAGTGCCAATCCACAGCTTTTATGAAATATTGCCGTATATCGCTGGCTTAGTTTAAGCGATTTGCTTCAACCGAACATTTGCTTCTCGAGTTAATAAATATGAAATCCTGTTATATAGTGTAATGAGAAACAGCAAAAAATCACACGATCGAACCAAAAAGTAAAGGCCAGAATTCTCAGCGCAAGACTATTGAGGAGTCGGCCAGTAGGCGAGTAAAACAACCCATAAAATGCATAAAAGGCAACACAGCGTCCCCGACTTACATACATTGCAAAACAGTCAAGCACAACAATCGCTTTCGCATTTGTTTTGATTGAAATGTGTAAGGAAATAGGTAAAGCCAGCTCAGAACTGGCCGCACAAAGTGAACTTACTCGACTTACACATGTAAGATAAAGACAAAAAGTTACTGCCAACCCGGGCCAATCACCACGCTCCTACTGAATCGCACTCAGAGCATGTGACTAATTGCGTGTTACATTTACTTTTGTTGCTCTCATAATTGCTGTTGTCGTGGAAGGTATAAAAATAGCCGCAGGCAGTTTGAAGTGGCCGAGAGTCTATTGCAATCAAAAAATTTCGATACGAAACAGTAAATAAATCGCTTCGGAGATGTTTTGCTGATAAGCGTACTAACAGTCGCGTCACGTCCTCGTCGTCACACTCGAGATAAGATACAGAATGTGATAGTAACATTAAAATCCAGGTTTTGATCAATGCAGGCGGCTCTTGCTGAAAGGTCCTGTTACAGCAGCGACGTGCTCTTGACGGTTGAATACAGCACTGCAACTGCTCTACGGCGACACCCGCTGCTTCGCCTGTAATCGTCCAGCGATACAACTCAACACAAGCGGTTCAGTGACGTTATCACAAATGACATCTGCTGCTCACATATCTCGACACTTGCGAGTATCACTTCGTGTTCTCTGCCATCTACTTGCTTAACTTTAATCTCTGCCAGCACCTGGCTATCGTTCGTATGGGCAAAATTTGACTTTTTCCGCATTTCTTTTCAGTTGCTCGACGCAGTTGGACTCATCGTGTAAAGCGCTTTGTTGATTAATTTTTGTAAAGTGAAGGAAGGCAGAGACATTAAACCAATTTTATTGAGCTGTGATATTCGCTTGACGTTAGTAGATCCAGTTCGGAGCATATAGGACCGCGAAACAAAAACGACGGAAAAATGTCGCAAAATCAGTCGTACTTTTGGCACACCACAAGACACAATGTCTATCTGAAGCGCTCGGCCCGGCTTCACATGTGGCTGGCGCTGATTGCTGTGCTGACATTCTCCACAATTTGCATGGCGGAGGTGGATAAGGAACAGTTCAATGAAGACAGCGGCGTCACAATGGGTGTGCCCACAGTAAGCTTTCCTTCTTACTGTTTATTGCTATTGTGAGACGTTTCTTTCGTCATCCACTTGCAGAGAAACTTCATAGATGATAAACAATTAGAGAAGATTTCGGCCAATGATGCACCAAATGGACTACCGGACAGCGATGCAACCGCGGACACAAAGCTGCAGTCGGGCTTTATCGATGCATTCTCTGCAGCGATATCTGTAATACTATTTACTGAATTAGGTGATAAGACTTTCTTCATTGCGGCCATCATGGCGATGCGTCACCCGCGCCTCATTGTCTTCGCCGGCGCCATATCAGCGCTGGCGCTGATGACTGTACTCTCAGTGGTGTTTGGCATGGCGGCCACCATTATTCCTAAGGTTTATACCTACTACATCTCAACGGCGTTGTTTGCCATTTTCGGCCTTAAGATGATTTACGAAGGATACTTCATGAAAGACAGCGATGCGCAAGAAGAACTGGAGGAGGTGCAGGCCAGCTTGCGTAAGCACGACGATGAGGTAAGCGAAGCGTACCAACATGTCATTGATCCATTCACAGAGACACTTTTAGCCGCCTTGTTATACAAGTCACTACCAGGCACGTGCAATTCTTAAATTCTCGTGGCTTGTAGCTTAAATTTTATAAACGTCTCACTTCTTATGAATTTTTATGCCAAAACTTTCCTTCAAACCAGCTTTTAACCCCTTTGTGATAATAATGTTTGTAGTAGAGTTTAAACAAAACAGAAACCCAATATGAACTTTTGATACTGCGATCACTTCATTTTGTTTAAACTACAAAACAAACACACCCTTACACACACCTCCACATGCATTGCACCATTAACTGATAACAAATTGCGCACTCATTTCTTGTAATATACAACAACAAAACCGATGCGGCGAATTCTCACACCGACATTTCGGCAAGAACAATAACAAAAACACATATAAAAAAAACATAAACAACTCATTCATCAGAGCTGTGTATTAGCTCGAAAACGAATAATGTACATGGGAAGTTATTATTCACACTGCTTCATTGCATCCCAGTTGAGCATGGTTTCATAAATCGATAGCAATAATGAATGTGGGCGGATCAGTAATAAGATCCTTTAACCAGAATTGTATCCATTAAAAATTCGTATAGTCCTGAATTGAAGCAGTTTAGGCGTGGAGATTTTTATTGTTCAGCAAAACTGGGCTTTTCAAATTCGAACATATCATTCTCATAACATTCTTAGTGTTCTTGAGATGTAATAAAATGTAAGGCAAGTGCGCCTGCAATCTCAGTTTGTTTTCTGAACACCTTAGAGCCAGAAACACCCTTGTGTTCTTCATTTTTGGCGCTCCTGGTAGGAAATTCCTAGCTGTGCAACACATTTAAACTAGCAAACCCCGTCTAAACTGGGGCGCTGCGCTTTCAAATCTGTCGAAGACCGTTTGTGACTAACAGCACGTTTACTTCCTTGCAAAAGTCTTTACTTATATTTTGCCGTTGCCAAATTCACACATTAATGCCTTAAGTGTTAGTTTTGTTTCTCCTCCTCTTCTTCTCTTTTTATTTGCCAATAGTCAATTAAACCAACTAACGAATCTCATTAAATTGTGATTTGATAAAGGATCGTTTTAATGCGTATCTTTTTATATTTTCTCTCTTTCTTCCCGCACACTCGGTTTGCGTTAAAAAACATAACTTGAATAAAAAAATTCCCCCAAAAAAATTTTCCCCAAAACTCCAAATCCAAATTTTGTATCATTAAACGAAATTAAATGTGCCACTTGTGTGCTCAGCTGTTGCGCCCGAAGCGCGCCAAATATGAAGACTCTGAGGCCAAACGTAAAAACAGCAATTCGGACAAGGAGGACGGCGGTGCGGAGTGCGGCGCAGGCGCCGTTGCCGGTACCAAAGCCGCTCGCGCTTCTATCAAGAATTCTGATATGCACCATCGCCAACGCAAGCAACGCAATCACAACAATAACAATAACACGAACAATAATGGCTGTGAACTGAACAACGACGACGACTCCGATGATGCATGCAACGAGAGTGACGTCTTCCTGGACGGCGAGACGGTGAAAATGACCACCTTCCACAGCAGCCCGGCGCTGTCGGCGTCCGCCCTTTCGAATCAAACTGATCAGACGAATTGTGATGATAGTCCGAATAAGCTTAATTATAAGGCCAGCAACGGTGACGCACCCTTGGCCATTGGCAAGCAGCACAAACTGCCCACCGAGCGCGGCGACACAACCGCCATGGTGCACTCGACGTCGGCATCGGCAGCGCTGATGACAAATAGCAAGAACGGCATCGTTGCGGGCACTAGCAATAGTATTAATAGCATTAGTAGCCTCAGCATCAACTCAATCGGCGGTGTAGTCGTCGATGCTGGACAACCCAACGGCGAGTTGAAGCAACTCGGCGGAAGCATAAAACGGGTCAGAATTCATTCTAATCAAAATCACAGCAACACTAAAAATTTCAGAACTTGAATAACGCTCACTAAACCCAAGCACAAAAACTATCCTTCATGTTGCCCATCAACAAGCCACCACAACCAGTCACAGCATCGCTATACTCGACATTCATGCGCCCATCCGCTCAGTGTGCATACCTCATTGAACTTATATACTATTCCACTTTAACATGTTCGTTCCTTAAGTCATTATCGGGTTCTCGCTGTCAGTGTTTTGCCCGGCACCTGGGTGTAGGTTGAGCCATTTAGAAAGTGTATTCCTTCTATTTCTCATATTTTTTATGAACTCTGACTGTCCGTTAAGTGACCTGTGTTTGAGTATTAAACATTTACGCATAACAAGTTTTCTTTGACAGCTCAGGAATAAATTTATAACTAAATAAGCTTTTTACATTTTGCCTATTAGAAACAGTATTTTGTCTATTGCGTATGTTTGATCTAACGTTGAAGAACGATAATTTTCTGATGCTCTAAATGTTCTGAACGCAATATGAAATATAAGTTTAATTGAGGGCCCTGTTGAAGCATCTCAACAGCTTATGGCCAACAACATTGAAATAACACGAGTAAATAGCTACTAAGTGTGCAGCAGATGGGGATAGGGTGTTTAATCACACCCCTAACACATAACTACTTTTAAAAGGTATTTAGTATTTAAGGGACGTTCGTGAAGTGATCGTTTGCAGTTCAAATTTTGTAAATGCTTCCTTTGTTACTGTGCGTATTTTGCTTGTTTCGGTTTTGTTTTTGTAAAACCGCAATTATATTATTTGTAAGAAACTGCCAAAAGCCGAACCAGCCTAATTGTATGCTAATGTTTTTGTCATCTAGCATCAAGCTTTTGCTTTTTGACTTTTCGTTTTATTCGTTTTGTTTTGTTTATTTTTGTCTATTTCAACCTTGTTAATCTGTTTGTCTGTTTGACATAAGTCCCTGTAGCCGTTCCGTCCTTCCATGATATCATAAGTAAACAGGTCCCGCATACCTGTACATCCGGTGCCCGCGCTGCCATTAACGGCAGTGCACAGCATTAACCTTGCTCCATCAGCAGCTTTAGCGCGCCAAAACGTCCACAACTATCTTATCGATTTCGTTTTCATGTCTTTCGCAGCGGGATCGTGACGCTTCCGCCAAATTCATACAGGATCCGGAAAGCGGCGTTGTACGCAAGAACAAACAGCAGACCGCTTTATATATTACGACTCGCATCTGGATGCAGGCTTTCACAATGACCTTTCTGGCCGAATGGGGCGATCGTTCCCAGCTGACTACCATCATTCTGGCCGCCAGCAAGGTCGGCGCAAATATTGTTCATGTGGCATTGATGAGTGATGAGTAATATAATTTTACCTAATTGCAGGACGTTTATGGCGTGATCGTGGGCGGCATACTGGGCCATTCGATTTGCACCGGCTTGGCGGTGATTGGCGGTCGCATGGTGGCCGCCAAAATCTCGGTGCGCACAGTAACTATTCTGGGCGGTATTGTGTTTCTGGGATTTGCGCTGTATGCTCTTATCGTGAGGCCGGACGACATTTGAGCACATGAACCGCAAGTCTAAATCTTTAAAAAGAGCAGGAGTAATTTACCGTACAGATGTCGTGCAGCCACTAAAGTATTCTTAACCAAATTCCTCGCTTCGCTTTTAGTTTTCGGTTTACATAGTTCTTCAACTAAAGTGCCTTTCAACGTTCTTTCCGAAACGATATTTAATGAGAAAAGTATACTACTTCAATACCATGACAAGAGTAGTTAATCATTATGTAAATTGTGTTTTTCAACTGACTTTTAAGCTCATTCGTGCCCGAATATTTTCGCAACTAATCCTATCCGATCTTAAAGCATAAATTGTACGCAAAGATCTTTGTTGAACGCCAAATTACTTAAGTAAATTATTTTGTTTGCACTTTAGCAAAATAAGTCAAAGCTATTCAACGAAGCTAATGTGAAGCTGTAAATTACTCTTTCTGTAAGCCAGTGTAAAAAGTATAATATGTATTGAGTGTGTCCATCTAACGTGTTGTCTGTGTGAAACAAGAAAATAATCTACTGCAAAACTTGTAATTTATTTAAGGTACAAGTACAACAAGAACATAAAAGAAAATGCAAACAAATACAATATTAAGAAAATAAATTGTTTAAAACAAGTGTAAACACGCCTTCAAATTCTTGTTTACGTTTTATTCGAGCTCTTCAGTACAAAAGTAAAAACAAAAAGGAGCAAAGTTGCAGCACGTCTTATTCGAACTTTCATAAATATGTGTATACAAGTTACAAGTCAACCATTTGTTGCAATTGTTGCAAGTTTTACTTTCGCGTCATGGGGTCACGATAGATACCGGTAAAAAGCACCGCTTTGGCAGTGTGGTCGTAGATGAGAAACAGGAACGGGTGGTTGCACTCGAACTTGGTGGGCTCAAGCGGACGCGCCGAGCGGAAACTGAATAGAACGGTGGCCGCGGAGGCAGTGCTGCCCTCCTCGTCCACTTTGATCTTGGCAACATGCTTGGCATCGCCAAAATTGATGCTATCCGTCGTGGAAAAATCGCTCAAATCGGCTCCATGCTCAAACATGGAATTGATGCCCATTTGGCGTAGTATCTACAGTCAAAAGAGAAAATTGATTAATTAATAATAATTACTGATATTTAATATTTGAAAGCACTTCATATGATGAACTTACCGGTACCAGCTCCAGATCCTGTTCGAAGGCAAACTTTGGCAGCGACAAGTCCACCTCACGTACCATGCTGTCCTTCAATGCATCATCCAACGCCTCTGGAGTCAGCTTCGCGAGCACTTCATCCAGCGTGAGGAATGGCGGCAGCACAATCACCATCGAAATTTCCGACTCCGCCTTGTCATCTTTGGACGTCTGATACGGAATGTCTAACACGTAAGCGCCTAAGCGTTCGTCCAGGGCCAAATTATAACTGCCGCGCTTATGCATCATGTCTACGAAGGAGCTCTTGTTCGCGGCCGTATAAAAAATCTCCTTGTTAGTGTCTTTGCTGTCGAACTTGCTGGCCCACTGGCCCTTAAAGTAGGCCGCATTGGCCAGCACCAGTTGCGTGTCGGCGCTCACATCTCCCGGACTGAGCATGTCAGGAATCTCGTTTTGCGTTACGTTGGCGATCCAGCTGTTGATGTTCTTCCGACACTGCTCCGGCTCCTGCTGGAAGTTCAGCGACTCCAATTCGTCATAGAAAATGTCCTTTACGCAATCAGTCAACTTGATGCTCCTATCAAAGTAGATTTTGTCCGCCGAAGAGAACTGCAGTGGCATTTGCTTGGCGCGCGTCAGTCGGCTCTTCTTCTCCAGCTGGTAGCCAGTCAACACGTGGTTCTTGTTCTCCGCCGCCCATTGCAGCTGCAGAGTCTGACTCAGCTCCTTCTCGGTTTGGCCGCGAGCGCCAAAGTACGCCAGCAGAAGAGCGTGGTACGTGCTGTATGGGGAAAAGAAGACATTCTCGTTGGGCGTGGCCTTGTTGACAGCCTGCAGCAACGACAGCGTGAAGTTGCGTTGGCCGTGGTACAGGTCGGAGCGCACGGTTTTTGGCAAGTTGGCAAGATCTCGATGAATCAAGCAAGTCTGCTGGGCGAGCGCATAGGGCGCGACCAGGCATGCGATCACAAACAGATACAACCACGGCATGTTGACGTACGTCGAGCGACTGAAAGGGTAAAGCAAATGAGACCGCAATGTTACAAGATATTTTGTTGTGCGCGAAGGGGAAAATCTTAAACGAAAAGTCACTTGAATTGACACCAACGGGGCCTTCGTAAATGCACACTCATGGAAGTTTGCCGTAAATTGATAGCAAAATCCACGAGTTTATGGTAGCAGGCAGCATGAGCGACCTTGCAGTTTTAGCGCTAAAGCCAACTGCGCGGTTGAGGCATGGATTTGGAATTCCAAATAAATGGCAGCAACAAAAACTCCCTCAGTCCATTTGCATAACTAATGCGTATTTATGCCACAACGTCTTTTCGTCACTTGACTGGAATTGGTGTGGAGCATGAGACATCCGCGCAAAACGTGACAGACCGCGATGGGTGCCGCTGAGGTGTGAAGCCCTGCGTGTTGCTAGCCCTACTTGTTGAGCGCAGAGTTCGGATCATATCGGCCTTCTTGTATGCTGTGCGACGTATTAAAGTAACGGCGTTTGCATCACACTTGACCACTTTTAATGCAATACAAATTGTACATCTGGTACATACAACTTCGCAACTTGGTCGTAACTTAATTTGTTTTGTATATTTAAAAGCAATTTTCTCCGATCTGGATCAGCTGCACTTAATGGCGACCATAAGCAAGTTTACCTGCACAGTAAAAACAATAAACAAGAAACGTTAACTGCAATTACAGTAACAGCAGTGCAACAGAAAACAAAAAATTGTCAGAGAAAAGTGAAAGTTTTCACTTTTCAGTATTCAGTCGCTTCGAAGAAGCCAAGCTTAGCAACTCGCTCGACCATACTCCGATACACTAGGCTGCTGTAAAGTGGCATGGCCGCATTAAAACAACTCAGCTGAGAGCCCCGCTCCGCCCAGCTTCAACTCAATAAAGTAAATGACGTCAGAAGCCAACCAACACACCGGTCAGTAAATGAGTCAGCGCATGCCAACGACTGCACCTGAACGCGCAGGTATGTTTGTGTGCGCAGCATGCCGGACAGTTGGGAGCACGGTGCTCTTCACAAATAATACCATTTTCTGATTTGCAGCAACTCGTTTAGCCTTGGGGCACAGCCACTTAATGGCCGCAAAAAATAATGGCCTAGTCAACCCGAAATTCCCCTGAAATCGGTTTCATCGGTAACTGTGAACACCCTCTTGTACTGATCGCCAAATGAAATGAAATATAGGGCGCAATGCATTAATTGCATTGTTTGCCAATTAGCTGGCTAAAAGAGGGCAAGTAGTGTACTGAACTTCAGTGTTCAGCTTTTGTTTCCACCCTGTACAAATTACTCACATAAATGGAACCAACTGGACCCTGTGTTGTGCTACAACCTGATTTATTACTTTAGTTTTAGAAGGTTGAACTAATAAGCGACGAAGTTGTTACAGCTGTAACGGCGGCATTGTGTGAAATTAGTAAACAAATCAATTTAACACGAGGGGGGAGAAACGCTAGCAGAAGCCAGCTCAGCAGCAAACACAGGGTGAGCTAATAGGTCTGTTTGGCAGAGAATAATTTGGACAAATTTGTACAAATTTTTACTGGATCCTGTTTGTTGACGCCAAATCTCCAGTAACGAGAGAGAAACTGAGAGCGTAAAGTGACAATTCATTTCGTGAGAACTTACAAGTTTTTACTGGAGAAATTTTGTCCAGTAACTTTTTGCCAGTAAGAAAAAGAACAAGAAAAACATATGACTGATTGCCATATGATCGACTGCAGAAAAATAAATTTTGTAAACATTTGGAGGAAAATGCATCCGGCAAAGAAATTGTGCGTTCGCGAGTCTGCTGACCAACAACCGTCTTGCTCAGCTTTACTTGCTGCAGCTGGAAGAGAAGAATCGCATTTGCCTTTTGCATAAAATGTCTGATTTAACTTAAGTTTCCCTACAGCTTCAAATCTGAAACGAAACTTTTAAATCAGCTGTTTCTTTCCTTAACCCTCCTGTTTACACCCTTTTTACTATGTATTGTGGGTGTGCGAAGTACCACTGGTGTACCCAAGAGTTAAAACTTGCAAATTCTTAAGCGGCCTTTAGACGGTCGCACATGTTTGCAATCATGTGCGATGAGCGTTTACACGGTCAAACATGTACGCACACTTCAGTTGTCTCGCTGCTGTCGACGAAGCAACATGGCACGCGCATTCGCATCAATTTCTTTAAATTTGCATAAAAGCACCTCATATGCTGCGTTTCTTTCATTTTTATTTTTATATTCTTCACTTTTTACTTTCCACAGTTCGGGATGTTGTCTATACACTTCAAAGAACTCCTTCCATAACACTTTATTTGTTTGCGACTCCATCCTCACTGCTCGCTGTCTACCGATCGAATGACAAAATGCACTATGTGCGTCACGCAGCCGTTTACACGGTCGCACATGTGTGTCACGCCGACAGAGAAATCAAAACATTTTGAAAACCTTCAAACATGTCCGACGACACGAATTTCTTGCGTTTACACGGTCATTCTTCTCGTCACGCCGCACATGATTGCAAACATGTGCGACCGTCTAAAGGCCGCTTTACAAATTGCTGTTTGTTCACATTTTTGGATAGTTTCATTTTTGGGAGCGTAAGCTCGCTTACTCTCCTGATATTTTTTACTGGATAATTTTTACTGGAAATCTGGCCAAACAGACCTAATGTCACAGTGTGTGTACCAGAGAACGGCGCGAGTGCACCGCAACAATAAGTACACCGCATACATACTCTGTATTTTGTATACTCGAGTGCCAAAAACACCGCAAAAGAAATTGTGCGGTGTTGATTTTACTCGTCGTTCATTTGCTGAGAGATTCATGCGATCATAACATACTCAATACTTTTCGTTCTCGTCATATTTCTACTATATCTGTGGCGATAAAACAGAGTAGCTTATGTCGAAAAACAGCGAGCGGAGAAAAACGCAATTGGAAAAATTAATTCCCATACGGTTTCTATAGAATCTTCGGAACGATTTCGCGTAGAAAAAAGTAATGATACTGAATATGAAAACAGGGAATAAACACATTGAAAGTACTTTTACGGCAGATTTATTTAAGCTAAAATACGGTAAAACATCTTAAGTTGACTTAAGCTACTCTGTTTTATTGCCACAGATATAAAAGCAATGAGCGCAAAAAACAGTACCAGTAAATACCGTAACCAGCATGAGCGAAATTTTGAATAATGTGCGTTTTCGCACTCAGGCTTTTTTTCAATATTTCGTTCGGCACTTTACCTGCACGAATACCTACATAACTTCGGCTCGCGATCGACTTGTGGGTGACGAGCAGTGTTGCCACTTCAAAAATTTTTTTCCGACCAAATCCGACCTCAACCGACCAAATTAAAAATTTGCGTTATCTTTAAAGTAATTTTTATATTACAATTTCATTTTTTAATCAATTAATGAAAAGATATTCACATCACAAAACGGACCGAAATTCATTTAAGCAGACCAACGGACCAAAAATCTGACCAATTTTGGTCCGAAAAGACCAAAAGCGGCAACTCTGGTGACGAGCCTACTCAGCTTCTACACATAGTGCGTATATGCATCTGTACATATACATATCATTTATGTTGTGCACACGAAGTACGATAACTACTCATACTTGTCATCGTACTCGTCGGGTACGATTGCCGAATGTGAAAACAAAAATTTACGAAGCAAAGTAAAGCAGATACCGCGAACTCATATACTTGAGTGTGCTAATAGCTCAAACGCAGCAATACTCAAATCGACATGGGTATGGTAAATACTCTTACAAAATCAATGCGGTGGCGATCACACCGCAACCGCTTTTAAGGCGAGTATACTCAGAGTCATAAAAATAGGCACTCGTGCAGTTCTCTGGTGTGTACCAGAGTACTGCAATTATTCCCTTTTTCAAGTCATTGGTTGAATAACACAAGAAATAGTATTAGTGGATTTGAGTCAAAGAAAAACATCCGACTCATATCCACGCATACTCGTTTACGCATGCACACATATTTTGTGTATGAACAATGAATAAGTTCTTTGCTGATATGAACCGGTGCGTGCTCAGATCTGTCATTGAGTGAATAGGTTCATTGTGTTATACCGTAATCACTCACAACACCAAGAAACACCAATGGTTCAATGGAATGACTTAAGTCATTGGAGTAATTTTCAGTTTCGCTTTCTCCTTAGTTGAAATTGAGAATATTGCAACAAAAAGCGGAAAACCAAAACGCAGGTCAATAAATGCAAAGCAATTAAATGAACTTTTTGTTAGTTTTTATTTGTAAATAACAAAATGAGATCAAATCCATGCTTTTTAAATATAATTAAATTAAAAGAATTCATAAATACAGTGCAAGCTCGATTTTCGCGACTAATTAAAAACCAGACATGTCGCGGAAACCGAATTTTCGCGATAACAGAATCCAAAATTTTGTTGAAAAATTGTATGTAATTTTTAAAATTACAATTGTTTTAACTGATATATTTACATTTAAACATTTTTAATAAAGTTGGAGATTTTGAGTTGCTTTTTTGGCAAATAATTTTTTTAAATTATTAAACAGCTGAATCACGTAGTTCATATAGTGCTGTTGTCGGCTTAAAAATTCAAAAAGGTTAATATACCAAAAGGCGGGGATTCCCCTTTTTTGGTTATAGACATTGTAATAAAATTAAAAAAAACAGATAAAAGTCGCGAAAATAGAACCTCGTTTTTCGTAAACTGTCGCGATTATAGAACCTGCAATGTTAAAAATTAAGCCGTCGCGATAACCGGGCCGTCGCGATAATGGGTAGTCGCGAATACCGAGCTTGCACTGTATTAAAATTATATTTAAGAAAAAATATACACGTACAAATAATACTCATTCTAAGTTAACCCTTTCGGTTATTCTATGCCATATGGCATAGTCTCTTTTCAGTGCCTCTTTTAGGTCAAAAAAACTTGTTGTTCCTTAGAATAGTTTGAAGTTTTAGGAAAAATACGAAATTAATAAACTGAATATTTAAGTTTAAAGAAGAGAAGTATACAAGTTTTTTTAATGGTATATCTTGACATAGTAAAGGAAGAAGAAGCAGAAAAAATTAGAGAACTTTTTAATTTGACGTTTATTTTCAATTCACATACTTTTTTTTAATTTTGGCTGAAGTAAATGAAGAAATATTCAAATTTTCGCTATGCGTAAAAAGTTGTATGTTTAAGTAATTATTACAGCCACAACGATGTGGTTGCTCTCATAGAAAAACACTCTAAAATACAGGGTCCGAGTATAAAAATTTAAAAATTTCTAATGGATTGTTGCTAATATAACCACATAGAAGCCTAAAACGTAAAATTTAAAATTTTAACTTTCCCCCGTAAAAAGCTGTACCGAAAGGGTTAAATAACTAAAAAACTATAAAGATGAACAAAAATTATTTTAATTTTTTTGTTGAAAATAGAATTTAAGAAAAGAATATTGTCAGCATCAATGCACAGCAGCAACCAGATACGCGTCCAAAAGCAAAAAATTACTGTTTAGCAAAAAGCGCGAAGCACAACACGAACTATTACTCAACTCATCACACGAACAAGTGAGTCAAATCAGATTATGAGTCAGTAACCAATAGACACACAAAATACCGGTACATATTCGTGTAAGAGAATTTTGAGTGTTTTGATGATTTGGTGCAAATGAGTAATAGTATTATGTTGAATTGGTTTGAGTATTCACTTGCACCAATTGTTATGGCTCATGACTTAAGTATACTAATTTTATTAGTACTCATTGCCGGTCTCTGGTGTGTACATACGCACAGCTCATTCAACAAGTACGACAGCATTTTCATTGCGTAGAACTATTTCTGCCTGGGGATGCAACTGAAGGCAATCACATGAAAATTTTCATATACTCATTTTAATATGTTGACTCGTCAAATACTGACGCAGGTGGGTCTCGATATTCTCGAGACGTAAGTAAGCAAATTTATGTGTTTTGCAGATGATGTACACATTCTCAAATGATAAAAGAATAAAATCCTCCTCCCAATCAGTGGAGTCGTGTCAATCATTTATCAGAACTGCACCCCCAACCCACTGTGCCCCCAACAAAAACACTTTAAGAGGTCATTATTATTTTTTTATATAGGTATGTAATACATGTTGGCTGACAGGACCTAATTTGTATCTATCAATAAATGTATCACATTTTCTCCCACAACAACTCATAACTATTATATGAATGGTGAAGTTGGGTTTCAAACTCCCGACCTTCAGACTTGAAGTCTAACGCTTTTAACAAGGTTAACATACGCGCATGCACCAAACATGAAATCACTTCACCAGCAACACAAAACATAACAAGTTGGCAAAACCGACACCCACTGTTTGCAAGTTTTGACACTTTTCTCCTATAGCAACACAACAAAGACATTTTAATATTTCCAGCCAACAATAAACTGTGCTCGACACACATCGTTGCATTGTTGGCGACAATGCTATTGTTATTGATTAGTGACCGTTGTAACCGGTGGCGAAAATGTATACGAATTTCGAAATGTTGCCCAGCGGACAATGGCATTTCTTGATTTATGGTTTTGAAGAGCTAACCAAACAACAGCGGGGTTGGGTTGGCGCACACCTGTGGTGCAGGAAGCCGGAAATCAAATGCAGAAAGCGGATAACGAGCCACAACAATTTAAAAATGCAAATATCATTGGAATAAAAAGCCAACCGTGAAGAATTACAAAGTTACTCAAATGCTTGCTAAATTCAAATATTATATATTACATACATATTAGGAGTAGAAATATTTACATACAGCTTTGAAATTAGTTTCCTTTTATTCACCAGAAATGTGGCTGGAAATCACTCCAGTCTTCAACCAGAATGTCTCGCAAACAGATATGAAATTGAATTGTTTTTAAATGCAATCAAATACGAATATTGTGCACATATGTACGTCGGTGTATAGTACATACTATGTGCATACATATGTAGGGCGACTTGCTCCTTTAGCTGAGCCTTTACTACACAACTCATGGGGAAAAATAAATATTTTGCGATGACCGCATCGGCTGCAGCTGATAAACCTTTGGCCGCAACGAACTGCTGCTTATCGGCTGGACAGCAAATGTCAAGTGTTTCGCTTTCGCATATCCTTTCAAAATCGTCACGATCAGTCCTTTAGACTATTTCAAACTGAAGTGGCGTTCAGCTTGTTTACTTCCGGTTACATGTTTTACAATGTGACCGTTACTCCCCTCGTGCACGCCCGTGCGTGTATGGTTGTAATTGGCTAATTGCATCGCAAAGACCTTAAATCGCGGTCGCTTCATGCTGACGAACGGTTTTGATTTCTGAAAAAACCAGCCGTAAACAAACAACAAAAAAACCAAACACCAATGACGAACATTGGCGCATTGTCAGGCACTCGGTACGATGGGCGAGCACGCTTCGCACTTAAAATCAACAACGCCGAACAAAGACGCATAAATTATATTGAGTAATTGTGTGGTTTTTCCCAAGTCCCAAACACGGGTTCGAGTGCGAGCTCAAGCGGCGAGTACGGAGCGCGCTGTTAAGGCAAATTGGCAGGCATTTAGTTGCGCTTCGTTGTCGCACCGTCGGAACGCAGATGCAACAATGACACTGCAACCGTTGACGACGAGTATGCGTAGCTCACATTCCAAATTGAACCAATTTTGGACTATCAAATCGTTTTTACTCCGACATACCGAGACAAATACATTATTTGCAATCTCCATGTGTGATGGCGATGATATAAGCGGCCCGTTAAACCGGTCGACACATACAAAAACAACACAACTGATAATAACAACAACCACGTTAAAACACTTTAAGCAAACAAAATTCGAGTCTTGCCCTCTCGTGTGTCAGCATGGCTTACTGCACTTGTGCGTTGTCGAAAGAGTATTTCGATGTGAACATATATATTACTTGATATTAGTTGATATGATGATCCTTGTGGTTGGCGCGGTCCGTCTCGAGACAAGACTACAACTGCAATCGTCAAAAGTTCGCGCTAAACTGAGCAGACACTGCATAGCGGACGAGATCATACCCTGTGTTGTGGCTCAAAGCGCAACTGGAGCTTTTTCCAGCCAACGGCTATGTTTTGAGTTGAATACGCTACTTGCGGTGCGAGAAGTAAGCACTTCGTGGAAAGTTATTGTTTTTATCTCGTTCACTCTCTAATAAAAAAATTGTATATAGTAATAAACTACCTTTCAAAATGTCTTTATAGTATAAACGAAAAGTGTGTAGACATTTGTAATATGCATCAGCAAGTGAAAAAATGCAGATTTAATTGTTTGTTGCAAAGTTAAGTCTTTAGTTAAAAAAAGGCAATATAAACTAAGAGTTCAATTTATTCATTTAAAGTTTAATTAACAACAACTAAATATAAATACATTTAGGTGAGTTCGAGGCCGTGTTATAAAAGGTACAGGAATGACAACTCTACACGTGGCAGGAGACGGTGGTCGGTTTATTCGCCTGCATCCTTTTCAGTGCATACGATCCTCTTGGGCCTACTAGACCGAACGCCTGTCTCCTGACGAAAATTCTTTTGTGGTTAACTATCATTCAACGCGCCAAACTTATTTTGAATGTGCCACTTCGAAAATTCGAACAAAATGGCAACGCTCACGCTCCCTATACGAAAGTCAGGAATTTCCCCTGCGCCATCGCAGCCAACTTGTCAAAGTGGAAAATTGTGTAGCAGAGAAATTGTAGAAAACTGTGTTGCTCCGCGATTTGCGCAAAAAAATGCAGTAAACGAAACAAGTTAATCGACGAAACTAACAGAAAATGGCTACCCAGAAGCCCGGTGAGTGGGCAAACTCGCTCTTAGCCCGCTTCGAGGACCAGGTAAGGGAAAAACATGAATTTTCACTGCGTTGCAGCCAGGTGCTGTAGCAAGGCAACGCAAAAAAGCTGTCAGAAAAAGTCCCTATCGATTGGAAAAAGTCCCAATGTGCGAGTGAGATGCACGCAGTGTGTGTGCGAGACGGGGCACGTTTGTTTTTGTTTTGGGAAATTAATTTGTTTACGTTTTGCTTACGTCGCAGCGGCATGTGAGTCGGGCGTTATGAATGAAATTGGATCGCTGGGAAGAATGGAGCGTTGCGGTTGCATCGCGTGAAAGCGAAAGTAGGGAAATTTTGCGCTGCCAGTAGCCGGATGATTGAATGAAAATGGGTATTGTCGTGGGAGAACATTTGAGCGCGCCACACGCGGAAGTGTTGGTGGTTCATTGAAGCATTCGATGAACGGCTGTTCAGATTGGTAAAATAGACCACTACTTCAGTGACTATTACATTTATTTTCAACTACTGTTAGTTAATTCTTAGATTCTTTAAGAAAAGTAGCATTCCAACAAAAATTAGTAGGTAGTGGTATTTAGTAATTAACTAATAATTCTTAGATTCTTTAAGAAAAGTCCCATTCCAACAAAAATGAGTAGGTACTGGTATTTAGCAATTTCCCATAATGCTGTGAAACTTCTTTTATAATAATTTAACATAAGAATTTTTATCGACTCGTATGACGTCTCCTTCCTATTTGCAGTTACCCAATAAGATAGGACCTTATGGCACTCAGGCACGCATGAGCCAGGATCAGTTGATTAACTGCCTCATACATATTTCACGTTACCGCTTTTCGTTAGTAATCTCTGGCCTAACTAAGATGTTGCAACGAGTCAACGAGGCGGTAAGTATAACAACTCCCATGTAAAATATTTTAATAAAATCACCTTATTTCTGCCAAAGGCTCTGCAAAACCGCCACGAGCCTGAACGCTGCTACTTCGAGTCACTGGTTATTATACTGACCACGTTAGAGCGCTGCCTTACAAATCAATCTAAAGACACTGCACGCTTCGAGGAAGCTATGAACGTAAAATTGTTGCTACGAGAAATATCTCAATTCATCGATGTGCAAAGCGACAGCAATCCGAACGCCGCACAGCTGAAGGCCTTGGCCTCAAAAGTTTTATTTGCACTTTCGCAAAACCATTTCTCTGCGGTCTTTAATCGCATTTCGGCACGCATACAAGAGCTCACTGCTAGCTCGGAGGAAAATCCCGACTACAGTGACATTGAACTTATACAACACATCGATATGGACATGATCAAGCTAACCAAGTTGCTGCAAGGTACAAGCAATAATTATATCAAATGAAAAACTGTATTTATTGCCCTCGATTTGTAGAAACAATAACTAAGTTTCGCTCGAAGAAAGCGCCCCCGTTGATACTTTTGAACTCACTTGAAAAAGCCATTTGGAACTGGATCGAATACCATCCGCAGGAGTTTCAGGATCTGCAGCGCGGCATGAACCGCGATATTTCGACGTAAACTAGAAATTTTGTTTCATTGAACCATAAGTACAAATATTTGCTTTTCACCGTGCAGCTGCTGGGAGCCTTTGCTCGACTTTGTTGAGGCGTACAAATCGGAGAACAAGAAGAGCAAAACAACTGTGTGGCCTCTGCAAATGCTATTGCTTATTTTGAATCCCGTAAGTCCATTAACTTTCCAACTGTATTCCCAACCTACACTGAATACCACCATTTGATTTTTCGCAGGTATGTCTTGAAGCTACTGTTAACGAACTCCAGCAATCAGAGAAGGAGAAAGACAAAGAGAGAGACAAAATGCAATCGAAGACGCCCTCAACCTCACGCGACAAAGATTTTTCTGCTAAACAATTTATTGAGAGCGTAAAACGTGGCTTAGGCGCCCATTCGCCTTCAAAACAAGTCACCGAATCAGCTGCTATCGCTTGCGTTAAGCTATGCAAAGCTTCCACGTACATAAATATCAACGACTCTAACAATGTAATTTTCAAGCTAGTGCAGTACATTATCAACGATCTGAAGGCGCTGCTCTTTAATCCGGTCAAACCATTCTCCCGTGGACAAGGCTACAATTTTGCCGATATCGAACTGATGATAGACTGCTGGGTGTCCTGCTTTCGCATCAATCCGCATAACATTGAAGCGTTGAAGGTCTGCCTGAATTTGTCATCACCCCAGGCTTATCATTTTGTGATTGTTTGTTCGTTGTTGCGGTGAGTTTGGTAGCATTTTAAAAATTACATCCACTATAGAATGAAGTGATTTCGTTTACAGCCTGGCGCATATTTATGTGGACTTTCGTTTGCAAAATAAAAATCCTTTTCGTATAGTAAATCAGCCACGATTGCCATGGTGGCCGCAGACCGATGTAGTGCATTATCGTTCAGCGGAACTGCGTGCGCTCTTCACCGATACACTGAATAAGGCAACACAAGGTTACATAGCGCACACACCGTTGCGCATGATCACTTCGCTAACGCTTAAATCGAAAGATACACAGAAAGGGCTGACACGCTCCGAAGAAGGACCCGCGCACAAGATCCTATTATTGCTGCTCGTGCGCCTCATACATGCCGATCCTACGTTGCTTTTGAATGTCAGTGTGCCGTTTTAATTTTTTAATAATAAGAAAAATATGTTTAAGTCATTCAATCCAAATTACAGACTCAAGGCAAAGTGGCGCACGAGGTGCAGAGCTCAACACTGGAGCTCATTAATGGTTTAGTGAGCCTAGTGCATCAACCCACCATGCCGGATGTGGCCCAAGAGGCTATGGAAGCTTTGCTGGCTCTACACTCGCCAGAAAAAATTGAAGTTTGGAATCCTGAAGCCCCCATCAACACCTTCTGGGACGTCAGCTCGCAAGTGCTCTTCTCCATATCGCAAAAGCTCATTCAACACCAAATTGCCAACTACACGGACGTGCTGAAGTGGCTTCGTGAGATTCTTATTTGCCGCAACACTTTTCTGCAGCGACACAAGGACTATGCACACGTGGGCAGCCAGATTGCTATTTGCAAGCAGGCACACATCAAAATGGAAGTGGTGTTCTTCATGTACCTGTGGTCGGTAGACTTGGATGCAGTGCTTACATCGCTGTCCTGCTTCGGTTTGCTCTGTGAGGAAGCGGAAATTTGCTGCGGTACCGAGGAGCTATCGATGGGTTTTGTTATGCCCAATTATCATATCTATCAGGAACTCGCGCAGCTTTCGTCTTGTAAATTGAATTTTTTATTGTATTTAATTTAAATATCAATCTAATTATTGCAATTTCAGCTGCTACTGACACACGCATTTGCTTTTACGAAAACAACCATGGCAATGCTCTAAGTATACACATGTACAACCTGGGCAATGAGCTTAATCTAATCCAATAATACTTTTTAGGCCGCCTGGCACTTCAGAAACGCATAATGACTCTGCTGCGCAAGATTGAACACTGCGTACATGGAGTCCAACCTGCTTGGGAGGAGACATTTAGGTGCAATGCAATGAGACGAATTGCAAACACTTTAATCATACAAATTTTTCCGCTTGTAGAAATTGGGAATTGACCAGCAAGGTGCTACAGACGTATCCCAAATGCAAAACAGAAGACGGCCAAGCCGAAATGTTCCATCGCGGCATGGGCAAACGACGAGCCAGTCACCAAAGCTCCGAACATGATTTGGAAGAGCACATCAACGAGTGGGCAAACATGACCTGGTTCCTGCTGGCACTGGGTGGGGTTTGCTTACAGAAGCGTTCCAGCAGCCGACAAACACTGCAGTCGCAAAATGCCACTTCGCTGGGCTCACTCGCGCAAAACTCATTGTACTCGTTCTCGAGCTCGACAAGTTCTGGGCGTGGCTCACTGCTGCACCCTAGCACAATTTCACTGCCCACAGTGCCGCCCCAGGCGCCACCACAGGACGTACAGTACTGCCCAGTGACACAGTAAGCCATGAATACATAAAAAACCTTGCAATATAATTCTTAAGAATCACACAATACCAAAACACATCTTTCCCTACAAACAGATTCATCGGACAACTACTGCGTTTGCTGGTCTGCAGCAATGAGAAGATTGGCTTAAATATTCAGAAGAATGTAAAGGAACTCGTTGGCGAGGAAATGTCTACGCAACTTTATCCCATATTATTCGATCAAATACGCGCAATTGTTGAAAAGTTCTTTGATCAACAAGGTCAGGTAAATGTCACCGATATCAATACGCAATTCATCGAGCACACCATTTACATCATGAAGTCCATACTGGACCCGAAGTCAAATAAGGATCCCAACAACGAGCAGCCGTCGCCCTCGGAGCACTTGGGCGTGACCAGCATTGAGGGCATGATGCTTGGCATTGTCCGCTACGTGCGGCACCTAGACATGACGGTGTATGCGATACGCATTAAAACCAAGCTCTGTCAGTTAGTAGAGGTGATGATGAAGCGACGCGATGATTTGGCTTTCAGGCAGGAAATGAAGTTCCGCAACAAACTGGTGGAGTACTTAACGGACTGGGTAATGGGCACCTCTCATCAAATCGCGCCACCCAGCTCGGCAGATGCGTCGCTCATAACAAAGTAACCATCCAAATAAATTAATAAATTTGAGTGATAAAATGTGTAAGTTTTCAGCACCTCGCTTATATTTCGTGACTTGGATCAGGCTTGCATGGAGGCTGTCGCAGCTTTGCTGCGCGGATTACCTCTTCAACCGGAGGAGTCGGATCGTGGTGATTTAATGGACGCCAAGAGTGCGCTCTTCCTCAAGTATGAACTACAACAATCTCTCAAGTCTTTTTAAACCCGACTTCTTGCTCGTTAGGTACTTCACGCTCTTTATGAATCTGTTGAACGACTGTATCGATAGCTCGGAGGCCGAAAAGGAACTTAACAATCCGCCACTACTGCCGCCACGTCCTCGTATGGCGGCTGGTAAACTAACTGCACTACGCAACGCCACTATTCAAGCCATGTCCAATCTGCTAGGCGCCAACATCGACTCGGGCCTAATGCATTCCATTGATTTGGGCTATAATCCCGATCTGCAAACCCGTGCTGCCTTCATGGAGGTGCTTACACAAATTCTGCAGCAGGGTACCGAATTTGATACGCTAGCCGAGACAGTGCTAGCCGATCGTTTTGAGCAGCTGGTGCAGTTGGTCACCATGATCAGTGACAAAGGTGAACTGCCAATTGCAATGGCGCTTGCAAATGTAGTAACCACTTCGCAGATGGATGAATTGGCACGTGTGCTGGTCACACTTTTCGACGCTAAGCACTTGCTGTCTCCATTGCTGTGGAATATGTTCTATCGCGAAGTGGAAGTCTCGGACTGTATGCAAACGCTATTCCGTGGCAATTCTTTGGGCAGCAAAATCATGGCGTTCTGCTTCAAAATATATGGCGCCAGTTACTTGCAGAGTCTGTTAGAACCACTGATTCGACCGCTACTGGATGATCAGAACACCAGCTTCGAGGTGGATCCAGCGAGGTATTAGTCAATTGCTTTGTAAGCTGAAAAGAGACTTAGGCTTTGCATTTATATTAGACTCGAGCCGACTGACGATCTTGACAAGAATCGCACTAACTTAATTGCGTTAACGCAAAAGGTCTTCGATGCTATCATAAATTCGGCGGATCGCTTTCCTCCACAGTTACGGTCTATGTGCCATTGCTTGTACCAAGTGCTAAGCAAACGATTTCCCAATTTACTGCAGAACAACATTGGCGCTGTGGGAACGGTCATATTCTTGCGTTTCATAAATCCAGCAATTGGTAAGTTTACTGTGTTCACAAATAAAAATTGAACACATTTTTTGAATAAAATATAACTTATAAGAGTTTGGTATTTTTAGTTTCTCCACAGGAATTAGGCATTGTAGGCAAACAGGTGCCCAGCTCGGCGAAGCGTGGCCTAATGCTGATGTCAAAAATACTACAAAATATTGCAAATCACGTCGAGTTCTCGAAGGAGCAGCACATGCTCTGCTTTAACGATTTCCTGCGGGAACACTTCGAGGCAGGCCGCCGCTTTTTTATACAAATCGCCTCTGACTGCGAAACTGTGGATCAGACCTCGCACAGCATGAGCTTCATCTCCGATGCGAATGTTCTGGCACTCCATCGATTGCTGTGGACCCATCAAGAAAAAATTGGCGACTACTTGTCCAGCAGCCGCGACCACAAAGCAGTAGGTCGGCGACCTTTTGACAAAATGGCAACACTGCTGGCGTATTTGGGTCCGCCGGAGCACAAGCCAGTGGATTCACAGTATTAACAATTGAAACTACTTTAAAACCATTTTAACAATTATCGTTTTTGTAGCATGATGTTTTCCTCCTACGCGCGCTGGAGCTCCATTGACATGTCGTCGACGAATTTCGAGGAGATTATGGTGAAGCATCAAATGCACGAAAAAGAAGAGTTTAAGACACTAAAATCGATGAATATATTCTACCAGGCGGGCACAAGCAAATCAGGCTATCCCGTCTTTTACTACATTGCCAGACGCTACAAGTGAGTTCTAAAGTAATTCAATATTTGTCTCGTTAATGTTTTTTTTTCTTTATAGAATTGGCGAAACGAATGGCGATCTCTTGATTTACCATGTTATACTTACACTGAAACCATTCTGCCACTCGCCCTTTGAAGTGGTCATTGATTTTACGCACACCTGCTCGGATAACCGCTTTCGCACGGAGTTCCTGCAAAAGTGGTTCTATGTGCTGCCCGCTGTGGCATACGAAAATGTACACGCCGTGTACATTTACAACTGCAATTCCTGGGTTCGTGAATATACGAAATTTCATGATCGCATTCTGGCACCACTGAAGGTAAAAATGATTCACCCTCCTTAGCATCCAGTTCTCATTATAATTCTTATTTTTCTCTACTGGATAGGGCAACCGAAAACTCATGTTCCTTGAATCGCCCAATAAATTAAGCGAATTCATTGACGCCGAGCAACAAAAATTGCCAGGCGCTACCTTGTCATTAGACGAAGACTTGAAAGTCTTCAGTAATGCGCTCAAGCTCAGCCACAAGGACACTAAAGTGGCCATCAAAGTAGGACCCACCGCCCTCCAGATCACTTCGGCCGAAAAGACCAAAGTGTTGTCGCACTCTGTACTGCTCAACGATGTCTACTACGCTTCAGAGATTGAAGAGGTTTGCCTCGTCGACGACAACCAATTCACACTTTCCATTGCCAACGAAAGCGGTCAGCTAAGTTTTATTCACAACGACTGTGACAACATTGTTCAAGCCATCATACACATACGCAACCGCTGGGAGCTGAGCCAGCCTGACTCGGTGACAGTACATCAAAAAATTCGGCCCAAGGACGTGCCGGGCACCCTGCTCAACATGGCACTACTCAATTTGGGATCGTCAGATCCTAATTTGCGTACGGCGGCCTACAACTTGTTGTGTGCTTTGACTGCCACTTTTGATCTGAAAATCGAGGGTCAGCTGCTCGAGACACAAGGCCTGTGCATTCCCTCTAACAATACTATCTTTATCAAGTCGGTCAGCGAAAAGTTGGCAACGAACGAACCCCACTTGACTCTGGAATTTTTGGAAGAGTCCATACAAGGCTTTCAGCGCAGCACGATTGAGCTGAAGCATTTGTGCTTGGAGTACATGACGCCCTGGCTAAAGAACCTAGTCAAGTTTTGTAAATCTAACGACGATGCCAAGAAGCTGAAAGTGTCGCAAATTCTCGACAAACTCATCTGCCTCACAATCGAACAAAAGGAAATGTATCCCTCAGTGCAGGCGAAGATTTGGGGCTCTGTCGGTCAAATACCAGAACTCATCGACATGGTGCTGGACAACTTCCTGCACAAATCTATTACGTATGGTCTGGGCTCACCGCAAGTGGAGATTATGGCAGACACAGCTGTAGCACTCGCCTCGGCAAATGTGCAGCTTGTGTCAAAGAAGGTGATAACGCGCATGTGTCGCGTAGTAGACAAGACTTGCACGAACCCAACACAGTACCTGGAGCAGCACATGATGTGGGATGACATTGCCATCCTAGCACGCTACTTGCTCATGTTGTCCTTCAACAATTGCCTGGACGTGGCCACCCACTTGCCCTACCTATTCCATACCATCACATTTTTGGTAATCTAAAAAAACATGTTTGCAATTTCCGTGGAAAATTCATTTGACTTGTATTTACAATTTTAGGTATGCTCCGGTTCACTTTCCATGCGCGCCTCTACTCACGGTCTCGTCATCAACATCATCCATTCACTCTGTACCTGCACTAAGCCCTCCTTCTCTGAAGAAGCACAGCGCGTATTACGTCTGTCGCTGGACGAATTTTCCCTACCAAAGTTCTATCTGCTCTTCGGCATCAGCAAAGTGAAGTCGGCTGCCGTCACAGCATTCCGTTCAAGTTGTCGCCATCCGCCGGACAAGTGGCTGGGCAACGAGCGCGTTACGCAGCCACTGCCCGCCGACCGGGAGCGCCTCTCGCTCCCTTCGCTGGAGGTGATTACCGATGCGTTGTTGGAAATCATGGAGGCTTGCATGCGAGATGTACCTGACTGCCAGTGGCTGCAAACGTGGACGTCGCTGGCGCGCAGTTTCGCCTTCTGCTACAATCCCGCACTGCAGCCGCGAGCGTTAATCGTCTACGGCTGTATTAGCAAAAGTGTCACGGATCAGGAGGTGAAGCAGTTGCTGCGCATACTCGTTAAGGCATTGGAGTCGTTTAATGATATAATATTGATTGAGGCGTTGGTCATGTGCCTGACACGCATACAGCCACTGCTGCGACCGGTATGTAGTCTTCCTAAGTGAGTGAATAAACGTACATGTAATTGTGCTCATTTAGGAATCGCCCATACATCGCGCGCTCTTCTGGGTGGCTATATCAGTATTGCAATTGGATGAAATAACTCTGTATGGTGCTGGCTTAGCGCTGCTGGAACAAAACCTTCACACGCTAAAATCGCAGGGATGCTTCGACCACGCCAATATCGCTGATGTGATGATGAATACGCGCGAAAAGCTTGAGTGGCATTTCAAGCAACTTGACCACGCTGTTGGACTGTCTTTTCGCAGCAATTTCCACTTTGCACTTGTCGGACATCTGATTAAAGTATTGGAGAAGTGTATTTGTCATTTATTTTTAATTGAGGATTTTGCCATTTTAGGGGTTTCGTCATCCCACACCTACCACGGTGTCGCGCACCTCGCGCGTGCTAACCATGCTTCTGGGCATCATTGCCAAGCCACTGCGTCGCGATAAGTTTGAAGTGACCCAAGACAGCGTGGCCTATCTGACTGCTTTAGTGGCGATGTCAGAGGAAGTGCGTTCGCGCTGTCACGTAAAGCATGCTTTGCCTCGCTGGCCGGCAGACATGGGCAATACGCTGGAAAATGGCGAAGCTAGCGCAAATGGACAAAATGTAAAAAAACTTACATTTATTATTTAATTTAATTTCGTAAACCTTACATGTAACACTACACTTACACTAAATGTAATTGCCTAATGTAAAAAGTAAGCGGGGTTGAAAAGTATTGTAGAACAAACTGATCCGTGTTCTAGTTAAGATCTTAATAGATTATATTTTTTACGGGCAACTAAAAGTTACTAATATTTAATTGGCTCATTTCGGATTACCTTAAAGGCACTATTCTTCATCTCATTATATACAGTTCGGCATGCCGCTATCACGACGTCAAAAATCATGGGACATACTCGACCAATCGGCGCTACAGTTCGCGAGGCACCATCACAAGGTGCCCATACATCAGGTAAAACTGCTCGTTCAGGTGTGCAACGCATCCCAAACGTTTAATTGTACAAACATATCTAATCGCCTACCAACATTGTTGCTATTATTACACACACATTATCCATTACTAAATACCATATCTTAAGCTAAATAACTGAACTTGATCGACTCGAATTGAACGTATCTCAAAAATAATCAAATCTCTATTTTCTCTTTTTTATGTTGAACTTGAACTTAATTACGTGTAATCGTATGCCTGCTGATTGGTGCTTGCATTTCATACTCGTATACTGGTTCAAACTGTACTACAAACAATCCCAATCTGCCCCGCCCCAAATACGTTTATAACCGCGTTCATTTCGCCCCATCCACATCCACTCCGATTCATTTCCCACCGACCACAAAACAACAACCCATGAAATGTGATTTCTCTTATTTGAATTTGGATGTTTATTTCGACTGTTGTGTTTCCACCTCACATTCCGCCAATCAAACACCAACAACGATCAACCGATAACTATAACAAATACAACAACAATCTGCATGCGACTCTTTTTACAACTCATCTATCGAACATCGTCTCAACTCTCAACTGTATTTTGCGTTACTTGTTTTTTGCGTTTTCGTTTTGGAATTGGTTAAAATGTTTTTGTGCAATAACAACAACAATACATAAAATGTAAATCAAAAATTTGTCCAAACAAAAAACGCACATGAAATTGTTGCACGTCAAGAATGCGAGGGTTTTATTTAAAACTCAGCGCTCATTTTCGGTACCAACAACAAAAGATCCGAATAATGCAAGCAGCATCGACGAACGTCAGGTATTGCATTCTCTCTATCTTTCATACATTCATACTTTTCTGCAAAAAAAAATCGTTTTTCAATTTTCTAGGTTAAAGTTATGCACTCACCTTTGCCCCTACCACCACACGAGATAGTTAAGAATAAGTTAAGCACTCGTTTGTAAATACGGCCACGCAACCAGTTTAAACTTGAACGTTAAGTCCCGGCATTTTGAGGACCGCAAGACTACCAACACTTCAGTGTGGTGGAATTACAATTAATTTGTTTGTTTGTTTGTTTGTTTATGGCTGACATTCGCACACACTCTCAGCGCGTTATGTTTCCCCTGTGCATCGCTTCGCACACACTAAATGCGGTAGTAAGCAGATACATTTAAATTTATGAAATACTTTAACGGCTCCATGGCGACACCGTCTCGTTTGGACGTATTCGTGATCACAGTAATTGGCATTGCGAATGGCACTTTTGCAGTAACGCTTGAATAGTAACCTTTTTCCATAATCGTAGCTGTATATTGATCGTAGTTAGTGGCATACATGTAATCGAAGTTCGGAGCCCAAAGCTAATATCGAACTCTTTGTTGCTGGCTCTTTCGCAGGAACGCGGCTCTCGTTCATCGGTGTCGAACGAATCGAATGTGCTGCTGGACCCGGAGGTGCTGCCAGACTTGTCCATACAGGCGTTGGTGCTGACCGTGCTGGCCACGTTGGTGAAGTACTCATCAGACGAGAATGAAACGCGCGTCCTGTACCAGTACTTGGCCGAGGGGTCGGTGGTTTTCCCCAAAGTCTTTCCTGTCATGTAGGTCGACTGATGCGTTTTATTTGTATTTGAAGTATTTCATTACATTTACTCTTTCAGCCACTCGCTGCTGGACCAGAAGATCAACAACATTCTGTCTGTATCGCACGACCAAGTGGTGCTCAACTCCGTGCAGAATATCATACAAAATATGCTGGCCAGCGAGGATCCCTCACAGCAGCAGCTACACTTTCTGCAAAGTTGCGGCTTCGGTGGGCTGTGGCGTTTCGCCGGCCCATTCACAAAGGTGAGTTCACTTGGACACATGTTCAGCAGCACTTATCTACCTTCCTTGCACGCAGTACAACATGATGGGTGAGTCCTCGGAACTGTTTGTCAACTGCTTGGAGGCCATGGTCGAGACGTGCCTACCCGGCGATGAGACAGTGCCCGTGCCGCCCTCACCACGCCCCTACAACCTGAGCTCAAGCCTCAGCAGCCTGACGCTGGGCTCCCCGACGGACAAAGGTTAATAGTAGTAGTGACAAATTTTATATTCTCGGATTTACTTACATAATTTTCACTTATTTGTTGCGTTATCAGTTGAATCCTGTTGAGAAATGCCTTCATTAGCAGCGCGCATTATTTATTTAACGCTTTAACATGACTTTATTGCATTGCAGCTAGGCGATTTTCATTTTAGATTGCGCTTTGCGCAGTTTAGCGCTTGCATTAACACGCACTCACACTTACCACCGCCACAGTCATATCGTCAGCGAACACCAACATAAACTGCACCGGCATTCACTGCGTTGGAACGTGCTTCCGCACGGCATCAACACACCAACTAATCGGCATTGAACACTGCTTATCCTTTGCGCTTTTGTACGTTTTCAGTTCGACACCAAAACATGCCACACTCACACAGACACCACAGTTTTGTGGAATTTAGTGCGTTTCATATTGAAAATATTTGCCAACATAGCGACTGGATTTGTAACTGCTCATGCGTCTCCCTTGTATTTCCACTTTGTCTTCTATATTTCTTTGATATCTGTAGCGTTCTCATCGGAATCATTAGATCATGATAATTTCGGCGGTAGTGTTAGCTCCCTGCGCCGTGCCTCATGCAGCAAAGCACGCGCTAAACATCGAATTACCGATAGTCCATCGCACTAGTTTAACTCTGGCGTATTGATAATTTTAAAATCACTGAAAATTAAAAGTAATTGAAGATTATGCAAAAATCTAACACAAAAAGGAAACGACAAATTGATTGTTGATAAAGTAATTGGCGAAAATGCGAAAAATGCCAAACATGCATTGCTTTAATTAACCTGCACAACTTCATTGCACAATTGCACAAAAAACTGCAAAGTTTAAAGCAGCCAACAACACACACTACATACCTTTTCTCCTTACACAAAATTTGAAATTCTGATTGTCAAAACATAATGAACATTAGCTATACAATTAAGCTATACATGAGGAAACAGTAATTGTAATGCTTGAGGTTTAATCCTTTGCAGCAAATGGTCGCCTTACATTTTTCAGTATTTTTTGTTCACTTTTGCCCAATTATTTGTGTACAATTACATTGCCAACGTTTATCTACTTATTTAGTATCTAATTCAATCTCGCCGGCCTGTTGTTTTTGTTAAGCTTTTATTATTATTTCATAATTTTTTCCCAATTTTGTGTTAATGTTAATTTTTGCCTTTTAGTTTATTTTATTTTGTTATATTAAGTTGCAATACACAGTTATTAAGTAGTTATTAAAAGATAACCAACTAAAATTGTCAAATTCAGTTACTAAGTATGTAGAAAAATTTAGTGTATAAGCTTGCAAAGGGTTAAGCTGCCATTGCTTTATGCTAAATGATTTGCATGTTTCAAATTGCATTTAACTAAGTTCCTAGTTGCATAAGCATTCAAGAGAGGAGAATACAAAACACTGGGAGGGATTTGAGTCCCGCAAACAGTCCCGCTTGAAAGCAGCCAGCATTCCACCGAGTTAAAAGATTACGTTTGTAGAAGAGTTCTCTGGTAAGCAAATGAGATGTCTCCATCTGTGCAAACTGTGTTTATTTCAATGGTAACGAGTGTGCGTTTCCAGAGGGGAAGTGGCTGATGATAATCTGAATCTGGCTTGCACTTATCTTGAAGTATATAAACAATTATTCGACTTGAAGTTGTCTTTTCACGTATTGCTATTAACTATTGCTGTTGTTGTTACTGTGTGTACTTTGCTGTTATGCGATTTGCATGTCTATAAACTAGCATTTGACAAGTAGCGATTATGTGTGCGCTTGTAGTTATAAAGTCCCGGCCCACACCCCCCTATGCTGGACACTGCGCTTGTTCCACTTCATTTTCAGTGCATTGATTTTGTGTTTGTGCGTAGCACCCGCGACCCAGCCCCAACTGGTCCTTTTGGCGATTTTCTACTGAGTGTTTACTTTGCGATTGACGTTGTTTTTCTGTTAACTTCTTTTGCAGCTGCATGAACAACAACAAACCATCCGCGCACTAGACGTACTCTATTCGGGAGAGTTTTTCGTTTTTTAAACTTTTTCAAAAAGTGCTTCTAAGGCGAATCGAACTACCCTACACCAGACCCAATCCAATCGAAATTACATGAAATGAATGAATTCTACCGAAGCACAGCCGGGCAGCGCCACAAGTGGTGGAAACATTTCCACGTGGAAACAGAGAATTTAAACAAATGTCCATTCGATCACAACGACCAGGCGCACTGGCAGCTAAACGAGTGGACTAGAACAACAAAAAGCGGCGATTTTCTCGCCCCAAAAGCAGATCCGCGCAATTCTTCATTGTGCGCTTGGGTGTTGAGTGCGGCCCGGCACTAGGGAGAACGCGCTGCCTCCTCAATCAATTTCTCGCTGCACTTGTCTTTACAAGAGCGGAAGTCAAAGTGCACTTCCATGAAGCGTGCTCCAAAAAGCAGGACAGCCAACATCGAGTTTAGTTATAGACCGCACAGCCGAACCCAATTGTGTGTTTGTTTGCGCCCTTTACTGGTTTTCTTTTTTTTATTTTGTTAAGAATTTTGTGTAAATTGTTTTCTCTTAGTGATTTTTCACGTGTCTATACATAAGCCAAAAGGAAAACAATTGTAAAATCTAAAATGAAATCTAAATGTTCAACTACTACTGTTTGTCTATTTATCAGCTGCATGTTACCCACTTAATACATGTCTCAGCTCCCTGCACGGGAATTTAAATTACTGCATTGGATCAACGCGATCGTTTGGTTTCTGAAGTGCACTACTGGATGCACAGAGCGAAAAACGGTGAATGAAATATTTCTGTATATCGATCAGGCCGCATCCAAGTACAGCCCACTCAGTCCGACCATGCGTGACTTGCTCGAATGTACTTGTTTTACCTTCAGTTGGTTTTGTGCTAAAGATATCCATTTATTCAATCGCTATATTCTCTGACTGTCCTTTGACATACTTTGCTGTATATTATTATTATTTTTTTTTTTAAAGTGCGCAACGGTCACGTTCTCTATTTTTAGTTTAAACTTAAGTGTGCGACTTTGATTAGTTATAAAGTCTTTCTTTATTTTTATCGAGCCATTTAAACCCGAATTGAGGAAATATTTGAGTATTCAATCTCAATACATGTACATTTCAACATATAAAAGGTACATTTCAACATACGTATATAGTTTTCCCTTTCTGATACAAACATACTCAATTACAACTGGAAGTATTGTAGTTTCGCGATCGAAACTGCGCTTATTTGCATTTATTTCTAACGCAGAGACTCGTTCCAACTGACTTTGCTTATGTCTTCCTCCCACTTCTGTTTTGAGCAAGCGACAAAAAAGCAAATTTCGTTTTAAATTTCAGTTTTTGTTGGACTTGGAGCGGTTAAATGTATGTATGTATGTATGTAAGTAGTTTTAGCGGAATATTGACGTAGCAAAGCAGAAGCTGGCGAACCGAAAGTACAGAAAAGTAACTTTAAACAAACACCAGAAACACCAAAATTTAAAAGTAACAAAGTCATGTCCACTTTTACATCCTAGCATTAATTGTAACAACAAAAAACCATACACAAATTTATTACTATTATTATTGTTGTAATACGCTAAGAGAAAGAAGAAAACAAAAATATTTACAAGTGTCAAACATTTCTGTAAATGTGCAAAGTTTTATTATACAAAACAACAAAACAAAAAATGCAAATGAAATGCAAAAATTACAAACCGCAGAATTTTACATTTTTTATTATAGCCTAGAAAAATACAAACGAGCAAAAATAGTTGAAAACTGCATTGACAAGATGACATGTTACTAACTACTAAAACAAACATCCACACTGAGCACGGAACAATTGTATGTACGTATGTGTGTGGAGGCAGAAACACTGATCCGCCGAACATTCAACTAACTGCTACTGTGGATACCAGCAAACCGTAACTCTAAGTGATTATTAATTATACAAAGCGAGCAGCAAATGCATGAAAACAATAGCCATTAAATATTCAGATGTGTATCTATGTACGTGTTGAACCATTTCGATAAATTCTAATAATGTTATTGCATAGTCACCGGAGAGCAGCGAAAGTTAATCAGTCGGATACGGGGAAGGTATGTGTGTGTGTGTATCCTGAAACAGACGAGCGAGGAGCCGTAAACACAAAACAGAAAAGTCGAATGACATTTTAGTAGCAAAAGATGTGTTTAATAAACTTAAGTTCGTAACTGCAGTGTACCTCAAATGTGGGCCAATGTGTTTTTATTTCAAAGTTTATATTATCTCAAGCTCACGCTCCCCCTGCTGTCTCATCCTTTTCCTACTCAAGTTTGCTGTCCATACTGGAATCTGTACAGAATTGGCCGATCAATTTCTTCTGGAAGTGGTTTTTGTCACAAAATAATTGCAATTGCCAACTAAACTGCAGCCCCTACGCAGACCGAGCAAAATATCTGCATACAGAGAATGGTCTCTACAGCTTTTGAGAAGTTTGTAGAAACAAACTGACCAGTTGATTCTACGCCAGAAAGCTTGGATGGGCCGACGACAGGTCACCAGTCGAATGTGCGCATCAAACCAATTCATCGAAAACGATAATAAAAGCAGCAATACAAACAATAACAACAGTTGCAAGTGTACACCTCAACGCCACATAACGAAAGGCAACGAAATCTGAGCAAACGGACCAACCCGAGCCGTGTCGCAGGGCCCAACCCTACTCGACTGCACTCAACCTCAGCGCACAAATCTGAATATTCGGAGCGCGCCAAGTGGCGAGTGGCAGGTGACTTCTGTGCTGGGGACAAGTTCAGAGCAGTTGCGCTCGGCGTATGTGGGAATGCGGGAAGAAAACTTTCTCACGATCCTCGTCAACTGAACAGCAGCAGCAACAGCTGACGATCTCCCCCCAGTTATCGCATGTTGGTAATGGCCGCAATCAGCGGTGCTGGTAATGACGACGCTGACGGCCGTGGTGGTGGCGGGGGCTGTTGTTTGAGTCTATCGCAATTTCTTGGCAAAGAGGAAACAAAGCGCAACGGCAAAACGCACGCACACACGCAAGCGTGTCAACGAAGTGGTGCCGTTGGTGGTGGTGCACGCAAGCAGCACACACGCAGACAGGCAGCCAAACACGAGACCAGATCGAGCGTTCGCGCACAAAGGGTCCCTGCAAGGCACACTGCCTTTTCTTCTGGGGTGTTTTGCGTCGTGTGCGCGGCTGCACTGAAAAAAAATGCTGAAAATTGTAACGGCCAACCCGATTCGTAATGCTTATGAGATTTGCCTTTTGATTGGTTCTACTTGAAACAGGCTGGGAACGTTCTAGTAATCAGATTCAATATCAAAATTGAAAAGATATAGGCTGCTCAACACTGTGTCCTTCCAACAATTGGTTCAAGGTGCCACCAGCGTCATGCCGCTTTTTTTCAGTGTACTCCACAATCACTGCGAGCACAACCGCAGCGCGCACACGTGCAATCGCCGCGCGGCACTTTCCCGAAGTGGGTATCGCACGACGCACGAGTGCAGTGGCTGCGGTGCTCTTTGCTGCACTCGGCTCGAGCGGCCAGCCAGAAGCCAAATAGGCAGCTAAAGATAAACGGCGCTGACGAAGCGATCCGCTCAACGAAACGACGCCAACACAACAACAGGTTGCTGGCGGACGAATGTTGAGTCTGTTAGGGGTAGGAATCCATAACACCAGCCAAAAGCAACAAAGGTCACAGCGCCGTACGTAGAACAGCACGCACACCGAACATGCCGACACACTCCCGGCGCAACGCACACAACTGACGACCGCAGCAACGAACGCAGGCTACAAAAAGGATCGCTTTGCCTTGCGGC
The DNA here is from genome assembly GCA_964056695.1 of Melieria picta. Classification (NCBI taxonomy): domain Eukaryota; kingdom Metazoa; phylum Arthropoda; class Insecta; order Diptera; family Ulidiidae; genus Melieria; species Melieria picta. Next base: position 64,266,862 of record OZ057398.1, read on the forward strand.
AACAGCACTTCCGAACCGGCTACCGTGCGGTGCACACTTGACGCACTGCCCACAGCACACTCGGCGACTCAGCCACTTGGCTCGCTTTTGGCTTTTTGAATCTGGGAATATATCGCATGCACGCGGGATGGCCGTCGACGGGCAGCGGTTTATGACGAAGACGCAGCACTATCGCAAGATCACAAAACCACTGTTGGAGCGCAAGCGGCGCGCCCGCATGAACCTCTACCTGGACGAGCTGAAGGATCTGATTGTGGACACCATGGAGGCACAGGGCGAGCACATCACGAAGCTGGAGAAGGCCGACATCCTCGAGCTGACAGTGAACTACTTGCGTTCGCATAAGCACGAAATCGCCGCGACTGCGCAGTACAACATATCTGTGGCGGCAACGGCCGCGCCACCACCACCCAGCGGTCTCAATCTAGAGAAGTTCCGCGCTGGCTACACACAAGCTGCGTACGAAGTGTCCAAAGTCTTTGCCACTGTGCCCGGCCTGGACTTGAAGTTCGGCACGCGCCTCATGAAGCACTTGGGGTACCAGTTGAAGGACATCAAGAAGACACCGCTGCAAGCAGGCAGTGCGGATGCAGAGTTCAACGTACGCAAACACAATGACGAAGCACAAGCCACGGGCGAGGACGTCTGGCGTCCGTGGTAAGATGGGACCGAGCATCGCACCAGCAGCCTCAACCCACCACGAGTACATAATACCGCTTTATTAGCTCTAAGTTCATTGCGAATGCACTTTTATTTATTTTTGTCTTATCTTTAATAATAAGTTATTGATCCCACCAGCTTTACAGTTAAGTACAAATTTATACAACTTAAACTTAATTCGTTAATGTGATTTGCCTGTGATAGTTTGTAAGCGTCCAATTGGATATTGCCGATTCGATCTCCGCAAATGCTGCACGCTCGAGTTTATTATAGTTTAGTGTAGTGTGCATCGATTTTAGTTGACTGCAGTTTCCATTTACTACAGCAGATTCAGTGCTGGTGACAACTTAACCTGAGCTTCCAACCTTACTTTAACTGTATTCGAGTAGGTTTTTTATTTTACCATAATAAAATGCCGGAAATAAAACAGATCTATTGAATAAATCATTTTAAATCTCACATAAAGACAACATTATTTTCATAAACGACCACATATCTGAATGACTTGTGCAAAATACTGGCAGACAAGCGAATCATCGATTTTAGCGCTAAAGCATTTGAAATATAACACCGTGCGACAACAAATTTTAGGGGCCAAATGTAGTAAAACTGCGTTTTTAGGTTTTCTCTCTGTCGTCAGGATTTTTTAAAGGACTTTGAAATTTCAATATTTTAAAAATTGAGCACATTGTAGAATAACAATATGGGTATCAAATGAAAGAGAAAAATCCTTAGAAACTTAGAAAATTTAATGTTTTGGTGCAAAAGGACGAAGAGGTATTGAAAATGTCCTTTTAAAGCTTTATCCTTGAATATCCTTGCAAATTTCCAATAATTTTTTTGGAAAAAAATATATCTTAAGGACTAATATGTACACTACCACATCCTCGAATTTCGTCCTTCTAACTTTAATAGTTTAGGATATAAAAAATTTAATACTTCTCTCTATAGGATATGGATAATTTCAATATCATTAAGGATGCTGAAATCGTATTTATAGAACCATTTTTGCACTTAAAAATAACGAACTGACCATATGATAAATGGTTTAAATACTTCAATTGTAAAATCCACTCACTGCCCTGGAATGTACACCGAGCCACTAAATGAAAAAAACCTACGCCTAAAACGGTACGAAGTGCGCAGCGTGTGCAGCACACACGTCCATTATGTCAACGCGCAGAAGACGAAATTCGAGTAATGAGAAAAGTCGATGCGTGTGCGCGGAACAAGTGCGCCTCACGAACAAAGCGCCAGGCGGCACAGGAAGTCGTTATAACGCCGAGTCGTTATAAGTCCCTACCCGACCATCGTTCCGCGCTGCCCCTACCTCATCCTCTGCACTGTCGCTGCCGTACGACTCTACTTTCCCACGATCGGCCGCGCCGCCACAATGCAAAACAATCACGCAGCCGTTCAGATTCCATTTCACAAATGTCTGCAGACTGTGCACTTTAAAGGAATTCCCTGTCCTGCTCGGACTGTTTTCCGCTAATTTTTTTGTTGTTTGGTTACTTCGTTGTGCTGTGTCAGACAGCGGGATGTGCCGATTAAAGGACCTCTGCATAAATGCGCATGAGCACAGCGAATCGAAGGGGGCAACAGGAGCCAAGCAAACCTCTGGCACAGCTGCAGAAATATGCGACGCCACCCTCCAGCACTGCATATCCCCTTCCCCTCCTCGGCGCTGCGGTCGTCCGTGGTAAATATAAATGCCTTGCCGTGCAACGAACGCCCTTACTGCTTACGGCCAGAGTGCAAAATTCCCATGCGCATATCCCTATGTCTGCGCATATCTTATTACCCCTCCATCTGCCCGGCCCGCTCCGGCTGCGTTGCTTGCGCAGGTGAGCAGAACTCGTGTGAGAAACCAAGGAGCCGAGTATTTCCCACGGTTGGCTCTATCGAAGGTCCTTGCTGCTTGATACGGCACTGCATTGTTTTCGAGCGTGTGTGCATCACAATTTCAGTTTCTTCCACTGACTAAGGGTGTCTGCTGCACACAAACAATAAGAAAAACTGAAAAAAGGCGCAAGCGTAAAGAAAGGCCGAAGACCAACGTTCGGGCAGCTAGCCTGAATTTGGGGTTGAATTTATCGTGCAGGATCCAAGCACACGCTGCAACACTCTCCCTCCAAACAAACGGAGCGTGCTCAGTTAGCTGCGGTGCGGTGCGGCGTCAACGTTTCTGCACAAGAATTTCAAATAATACAGCAGCGCCGAGTGCTAGCCGAAGAAATCGTCGTGCTCGCTCCTTGCACTGCGTCTGGGCCGAGTGAATCGACTATAAAAGCCGCGCTGCCAGCCAAGGATCGAAACATTTCAACACTTACGTCTGCAGCGCGAGCACTCGCAATCGAGGCAACGAGCGCCAGTCGTCAGCCAACACATTTTTACGAAACCATTGCAACAACAGTAGACGCGACAAGATGTCCCTGCAAATTTCGGAGATGTCCAAGACGTATCAATATCGCAAAGTGATGAAACCCATGCTGGAGCGCAAGCGGCGCGCGCGCATCAACAAGTGCCTGGACGAGCTGAAGGACCTTATGGTGGCCACGCTGGAGTCGGAAGGCGAGCACGTGACGCGCCTGGAAAAGGCAGACATCCTCGAGCTGACCGTCACCCATCTGCAGAAACTTAAACAGCAGCGCAAGCTGTCCGCATCCAATGGAAACACCATGTCGCAAGCGGAGGGCTTTCGCTCCGGCTACATTCACGCCGTCAACGAAGTGTCGCGGTCGCTGTCACAACTGCCCGGTGTCAACGTCAATCTAGGCACCCAGCTGATGACGCATCTGGGGCAGCGCCTCAATCAGCTCCAGCCCGCCGTCCAGCCGCCCACACCCATCACCTCGCCGCTGTCTGTGCATGTAGGCAGCAGCGGCAGTGGGCCCTTCCGCAGCCACTACTCGGTGCCTATCTCACCCATATCCAGCTACAATAGCAGCCCCAACTCGAGCCTGGGCAGCGACAAGCCCGAGCACACCCCTCTGCTCACTACCTGCTCGCAGTCCCCCATCGATGTGACCAACGTCAGCGGTCTCGCGGTCAACGCGGGCGAAGAGGATGAGATTGTCTGGCGTCCGTGGTAAAACCAATCAGCTCGAATCACGAAAATAACTCAGTGAACCAAGTCTTCCAACCAGCAAACAGGTCCCTCAAAAGGCCCTATGTTTCATAGCCTGGTACTTTCTAGCTTAGTTGAACTTAGATATATGTAATCTAGATGTTGCAAGAGTCGAACTGAGACTTGACACAGGAATCGAAAAGCTTTAAAGCAAGAGGCATTTGCACATGCAGCGCAAATCAGGTGCAGATCATGTGATATGCATTATTTTATTAATTTTTACACAATTGTTAAATCTTGTTTACAAACACAGAAGATATATAGTTAATGCTAATAAAAACTAATAGCGATTGCAAAAACAAATACATTTGTTGATTTGAATTAGGGCCAAATTCAGTGACGCTATCTAAAAATCCTTTCACTTTTCACGCAGCAATTTTTCATATACATTATGTAATATAATATATTACGAAATATTATTACTTTTGGCGGAAAAAAGTAATATAACTTATTGCTACTATTTCTATTTTTTAGTCAGCACACAAGTGAAGTCTCTTTCAAGAATCAAACGCTAATGATTTTATCGTTATGGGAAATACATAATTTTGTTTTTTGTTGCTACATTCCAATAAATGAACAAGAACCTGTAAGTAGTAAATAAAATGAGGTATTCAGCAAGAATAATTTATACAACATCAACGCAAAGAAAGCTGTGCGCTAGTCAAATATTTGCCATGTTCGGCATTTTAATAAATAATATATTATATTACTTTTAAATAATCAAGACACGTACCTACTCAAATCAGTGTAATCTAGTTTCTTCATATTTCACTGATCAAGGAAGTCCACTAGTTACGCTCATTTACTTCACCGTGTTTTTACTTTCAAATAATTTCGCCCACATGGATGGCACGACTTTCAATAAGGTCCCTTTTCGTTTGAAATTAATTGCTTGGGCAGCATCAGCATTCCGGCAGCGCACTCTCCAGAGAGCGCCCATTTAATTTCCTGCGCTACCTAGAATGCAACGAAAAGGTTTCTTGTGCACCACAAAAGAAATCCATAAACCCCAATTCATGGCCGCGATTAATGGAAGCGGTTATTTGCGCTTCGTTCTTTCCTGCCTTTCATTTCATGCCTGTCCGAATGTCTTCTTTTTTTTTATTAACACAAAATCAAAAGCAGCGAGACAAACGTAAAAAAGCAAGAGACGGAAAAAAGTAGCCAAATCCTGCCGATAATTTGAACACGTGTGCACGCAATTAAAATTGTTTTTTCTTATTTCCTAAGGTTACAAAATTATAGCATAATAAGAAGCGAAGGAATCCCAGCGAAAGGGAGATAATCATGCGTCCGAGCCAGCTATCGATTGAACGAGCAACAACCCAAATCCAAACGACAGCGTCGGACACTCGCCGCAGACGGTTGAAAATAAACGTCCGCAGATAAGATCGGCGTGTCTAATCAGTTTATTCTGCTCGGTGGTGGTGGATTTGTTGTTGTTGATGTTTTTGTGACCCCATGGTGCATGCGGTGTGGCTGCTGGTGGTGCAGCTTGCGAAAGGACCAGCGCCGAAGACTAAGGCAATACAACGCAGAGAACGAAACAAAAGGAGACCCTAAAAAATAAGAAAATTGTAATAAAAAGCCACGATCCAAAACGGACCCCTATGTGAGCCGCACAATGTGGCAGACGGACGGCGTGCGGAGGACACTGGTTGCGGACGTGGACGCGGCGAATGTTATGGCTCAATGCGAACGATGATTGCGCTCTTATACGAGTACTCGCATGCGCGTCACGTGGGTTCCGCTGCTCGGCATCGATTTCGAAAATGCCGCTGGATTGCGTTGTGTTAGCGCGTACATATGTATGTGCATTTTTCTCTGATCACGCGCAAAATTTAGTCCGCTATACACTCAAATGGCAATGCAAAAACAAAGAACAAATATGGTAAACACAGTAAGCAGCGCACTTGTCTGGTTTTTAAGCAGAGGGCCTAAAATGCGGCGTGTCATCCATGAACCCTGCTCAGACGCACCCCGTGTGGCGTATCCAATTTCCATATCGGGAACTACTGTTGTACCAGCGCGCGCCGACTCGTCGACAAGTGGCAAGCGAGTGCTGACTGTTGTATTTACTCGGAGTAAATTACTCCTATGTAAGCGGGGGGTACCCCTTTCTGTGGCTAAAATCACACTTGTCGCATTCGTTACAATTTTCAGATGAGACAATAGATGCTGCGAGCACTTTCCGGGAGATCAGGCTACCGCAAGTAGCCTTCCAGAATCTGCAGCGTCGGAAACGTTGACACTGGTGACAAAGTTGAAGCCGGAGGACAGTGCAGTCGATACAGTCATAATTCGGCCGAACCATATGAAATTGTAAATCATCAGAATAAAGTCACCTAAACTCACGGCGTTGCTACTATGAAGGAAACCTAATCGATTTTTGCATCTAGCTTCAATCCGTTTGAATGTGCATTTATAGCCACTTTTCTCGTTTTTCTCACTCTTTAAAATGCATCAATCGGACTGATTCAAATCATACAAAAGCCCAAAAGTGGGAACGTTGGGGGCAAACAAGTATTTTATGTACCGCACTCGGAGTGTAGTAAAACTCACAATTGATTCGCTCCCTTACGTGAAATAATCCCTTTTAGGCCCAACTAGTCAGTCACAATGTTTTCCATTGGCTCAACAAGACGTCGCACACTCAGTGAGGCCGCGACTGCAATTTGCTTATCACCGGAAGCTGAAAATTAACATCAACGATGACAACAACAATCACCATAACAGCACAGCACAACAAAACAAAACACAAAAGCAAAGAAATGCTATTAAAGCAAGAAGTTAGCGCGCAACTTAATTGTCCAACCTTAAGCGACAGCGCCGCGCACTGGCAGCACACAACACGCCACGCCACGCCAAGTGCCCAATAGCTGCGCCGGCCAGGCGTGAGCCTCCGTGCAGGCGACAAGTCACACGCGGCGTAGGGTTCTAACTTTGTATCGCTGTCGCCGCTGAAGGGCGCACGGCCCAAAGTGTGATAACCAGATTTGAAATCGGCCCGGCTTGCGCTCCCCACGTTAGCCTGCCCCAGCGTGTTTGCGGCGCAATCATGCCGCATGCTCGAATCTTATATCTTATAACACGATTCAACGACGTCACTGACAGCACCAACAACAGCGGCAACAGCAACACCAATAGCGGCGATCAATAAATAACAACAGAAACAGCAACAGCAGCAACCCCAAAGTGCGCCGTGGCATAGAAGGAGAATGCTCGAAACTGTGCCCAGCGCATGGCAGACGCATAAGGCCCGCGTCCCCGCAACTACTGCGGCGGAGAGCATGGCGCACGAATGGCAGCGCGGCGTGTTATAAAAGCGACGCAGGGGACACACCAGAATGGCAACAAAGGCACTTAATCTTAAAGGTAAACTCATGGCACCACAACACTACAGTGCGCCGCAAATGCAGCACAACGCAAGCGCTGAAGCCACAGTAATAATACAACAACGGCAACAACAACACCAAAGGTAAAGACGCAGCGTAGGCATGGCGCGCTTTTTGGGCTTGTGCTTGGGGTCGATTGTATTGTTGTACTAGCTGCTGCCGCTGCCGCTGTCGTTGTTGTTATTGTTATTGTTGTAAGTGTATCTGAAACGACGATCGTGAGAAAATGGTTTGGAACGTGGTTCTCACACGATCGACACACCTGCCCTTTTTTGTTGTTTCCTTTTCCACTTTTTTTAATTCCTCCTTTCAAGATTCAAGACTACTCACGGCCAGCTCACGACCGTTGCAACATGAGGGCAAAGGCGCACGAGCGGGTATGCGGTGTGTGCCGCGCCGCATGGTGCCAGCAGTCGCAGCAAGAGTGATGCCGATCATCATAATGATTGTGGACACAATCGCTAAGGCCGAAAAGTCAGGCCGAAGTTAGTGGAGCCACAATGTCGGAGGCTGTTGAGGTTGGACTGTGCTTTCGCGCCGGAGCTGCGCCATCACACACGTACATGTACCCATAAAGAGCGCTTTGAAGAGCTGCCTCCGCCGCAGCCGCAACTTGAACCTCAGTCTCAGTTTTATTACTCCGCTTTTGTTTTCGGCGTTGCTTTTATTGTGGCTGCCGCTGTTGGTAGTGTATAACGTTTGTAAGATGGGATGTTGTTACACTACTTTGGCACACGCGCACTGTGCCACTGGAACTGTGAGTGCAGCTCAGGCAGCGGCTACACCTTCGACTGCGACTTGCATGCGCTGAAATTGCGCGCTTGCAAGTTGGGCACAACGCCACAAACTGGTTGGTCGGCGGGTTGCTTGGCTGATTGTTACTGTTTTTATTATTCTTCCTGTTGTTGGGTGAGTATTGTTGGTATCTTTGCCTCTGTATACGGTGCGGCCGTGTCATGAGATGCCGCCAGGCGCAATGCGGAGCGCTGCTTCAGCACACGCTGCAGCGCGCTGCTGCAATTAGGAAATTTGCCATTGAAGGGGTTTTCGCGGTTTCGCGCCGCGCTGCACGGGGCGACATGCATAATTTGAGATATCGCCGTCGGCTAACCGGGCAACTTGCTCGAACGTGCAGGAAATAGCACGAGATGCAATAAAAATTTTCAGCACTAATTAGAAAACCGTAGAAGGTACAGGGTGGCCCACTACCGATGCTACGACCTTGTTGTAACATAGGGTTCTTCCTTTCAACAATACGAATGGGGCCGAATATTTTGCGAGGTACCATTACGACGTAGCTTTACTCGCCTTGCGCGGAACGTTCGCAATGGTGAAATTGAAAAGGTCGCACGACCAAGACAAGGATTGCCTTGTTTTAAGCCACGAACGGTACCGAACGTGCCGGAGAAGTCACTTCCAACCTTGACAGAGCGGCAGGTATTGCTCAATGTCACTTTGCAAGTGGACCTTTTTATGATTTGGCGTAATGTGAATATCTGGTCGATGGTGGCCTCAAAAAGTTTAAAGCCGCATTGATGAGGTACAGTCCCAGGCCTTGAACAATTCTACTGGTACCTCGTCCGGCCCTGCAGCATTATTGTTCTTGAGTCGCTAGGTAGCACCTTGTCACACAAAAGGTAGCACATCCATACCGTGGCCGGGCTTGAAATCTTCTGTCAAATGATTTGATTTGTACGGGTGCGTTCTTTCTTCAGCATTCCTCGATTTCTTCACGCTCGTGCTTATCTTGCTGCCGTTTCTTGCATCTAAAAAGGCACCTCTCCGTGTTCTTTTCCTTTCTGTATTTTTATGATACGGCTCGCGTAGCAGCTGCCTCTTCTTATAGGCAACCAAGAACATTTTCGGCGCATACATATATTAGCCCATAATTCACCGATGTCATCATGTGGAGAAAGGGAGAAACTGAGCTGGACAGAAACGAGTAGCCTTCGGCCAACCCTGCAATCACGCAGCTTATTGGCGTCCAGCTTTCTTTGCAAGCTAGGTTATGCAGTCTTCGCTGCACATCTATAAGATGATCTGATCTATAAGATCTATCTGGTTGCGGGTGTATTGATTGGGGGATAGCCAGGTGGCCTTTTGAATTTCGAGGTGCTGGAATCTGTTATTATTTACTAACTACTTATCATGCTTCGAGCCGCGGTGAAATGGATCAGCAGATCACTAAAATTATTTCGACGAAAAATTTAAAGCAAGAAGTAGGCAAAGATCGAAACATTTTACTCTTGATCTATAAAAGCGGTTATTGAGCAAAAGACCCTTCCAACTATGTACTAACTGAATTTTGTGTTCAGCATTGTTGTATTGTTTTAACATGAATTTGCTTTTGTTCCATTCTAATTTTGCACCTCATTGTCCATGTGATTTAATTTTCTTATCAATCCATCAATCGAACAATTTTCCAATTAAAAAAATTATTTTGTTAACTCAATTTTGGTTCTTGTTGAGTGGCTTGTTCCATTTTAACATTGAGCCACTGTATCTTACTTAGGCTACTATAACCGTAAAATCCCCTACTATCAGTCTAAACAATTCTCGTGAAACCTAAACGCCAAAATTAAACTTTAAAAAAATCTTAACGAATCACAATCCCAACAATTTAAATCGGAAACCGCGTTGTAAACAAATGCTCGTCTTTGGTTTGGGTTTTCCCTGTGCCATCACCGCGCGCCGCGCAATAACTCAATCATTAACGTCCAAGAACGAGGGAGCCACCGCCGAGATCGCATGCGTCTAGCAAAGCTTATTTTGTATTGAGTGCATGATTTGCGACATTCCTTACCATCCGGCTTTACGTGCAGCTTTGATTAACTCATATCAATGGCCACAGCGCCGCCAACGCTCCCTAATGTGCGGCCCGATGGCGTCACTGTTGATGCATACTGACAGCATTAACTGCAATACCGCAAAGTGACAGCTTCGCAACGCGCCGCTTTGCAATGGCAGCGGCAAACGAACTGTACAACCGGCCCGTCCGCCGAACCGTCAGCCGATTAACGTAACCGCGGATGGTTTGTTTTTATTGTTGCCGCTTTTATTTGTTATTATTGCTGTGTGTCAAAATACGCTGCCATGCGCCGCAATGCGCCCAGATGAGAAATGAAAACGGTTAGTGGTGGCGTAAAGGTGGACCATGATGAAATAGTCATCACTGGCACTGGCCGCAACGCAACGTGCCGATTCGCAATTAGCAAAGATGAGCAGCATTTCGCGCAAATTGGACGCGTGCCCGCGCGCTTGCGTCGCTCGGCTAGCGCGCTGATGAATGACAACGATGCCAACACGAGCGATTTGGCGCACCGCAAAGCGTACGTAACGCAACTGGACACGATCAACGGTGTTGCTGGCCGCTACAGCCTCCCCCTCCCGCACCCACTGACCCAGAGCTTGCGTGCTCGAGCAAGCATTTCACACTGCTTAAATTGCTTTGCTGCTTCATTTAGGTTTTTGTATTTTTTGTCGCGCTTAAATCTTAATATTTTTAATTTTTGTGTTTGTTTTCGAAGTGCGTCACACTTGTGGCGCATGTGCGAACGGCGCACGGAATGCAAAAATCGGGACTGAGCTGGTGCTGTCCGAGAGCGAACCACTGAGTGCGTTGGGCGGGGAGGAGCACAGACGGGGCAGCGTCGCGGACCACCAGCGCTACACGGCACGAGCACGCAGCAATTTGCGTTCTCGGAAACCCATTAAGCTGCCGCCGCGCATATTGCCGCAGCGCGAATTAAGCGCAGCAGAGCGCGCCGCAGTTCAAAGTGTGGGAACATTTTTGTGTGAATGGCTCATTCTTCCGCTTCATGAGCGCGCTCGTGCTGTTGTTGTGCCTGTTGCGTCTGTATTTTAATATTATATTATCGCAACGACGCGCTGCCGCCGTCGCCGCTAACTATTTGCCCTTGCGATTCATGCGCCGTTTCACGCGAAACGACTGAGCTGTGGTCGAGTTATCGCCACGGCAGCGCTTGTGGTTTTAATGGTTCCAGTTTGCCCAGTGTGTGACTTCAGCTTTTTCAGCACGTCCAAAATGACTCAAGTGCTTCATGTGTTCATGTGTGGTGGTGCGGGTGTGTGTACGTGTGTAGAGCCAAGCATGTCGTCGGCACTAAAGCGCGGCGCAAACTTCTAATCAGCACACTTCACTACTGAACAATACTTCCAAGTACTGTATTTCAGAGCCGCATTGACAGCAAACCGAAATGTTATATAGTTCTATTCTGCAACAAAGCAAGAACTGAATTAAAAATCTCTACACAAATACCATTAGAAAATACCGCAAAATAGCATCACGAAAGCCAAATTTTGATTCTACTGCAGCCTTGTTTTACTTCGGTTTGGTTCTATAGGAAAGTACTCACTTGGATATCAAGCGTTTCCTTCACTACAGTACTTATTTTGAAGTGAGAGTGGAGAAGATAGACTGTAGTTGAAAACGCATCTGATTACTTGCAAGTCAATTGTGTAGTACCTGTGCCTTAAAAAATATATATACCTACATACATGCTTGTATGTGTGTTTCAAATAAATCACACCCGAAATTCTCACATTTTCAACATTACCTTCTAAATTGTTTGGCGAAGATGGCACCAGTGTCAAACAACTTACGACCCCGGATGCAGCAATTAAGTAATTGCTTGCATCTGTTTTATGAAACAAAACAATTTTTTATAAAAGAAATAGTGAATAAAATTGATGACAAACACCAAACAGTTTTCCGTTTTCATTTACTTATATTTTCGATGTGAAACAACAACTCCATTAATCTGTTTTGAAGTCATATTTCCCCAGAGTAGGTGGTCTCTGCCCGCATAGGCAAAGAATAAAATTGCATATTTAAGGATAATTCGCCTGTGAGAAAACCAGTCCAAGTTCTTCTGTATATGGAAGAAAGAAAAAAAGAAAGCGTACACGATTTTCTGAAAACTATTATTTTTATTTGTTAAAGCTTTTTCGTCACATTCTTTATATTTTTAAATAGTTTGTACAAATGCGAGGTTTTTCAAATATATTTGTACCAAAATCTCCTGGATCCAACTTCAAATGAGCCAACGGAAGCCACAGCAAGTTTAAAGCTCAAGCAATGCGGGTAGCTCACTTTGTTCTTTGGCGGTATTCCAAGCCAGCCCACCACAACTGGCGACGGCAATGCGCAGTCGCACCTTTCCCAGGTGCACGCGCAGGTCGTTCGCAAACGACGTTCAATTCAATTTCCAAGTAGTCTCCTTGTACAGAGAACGTTGCAATGCTTCACCAAGGACGCCACATTGGACCACCGGTCGATTCACTGGGCGTCGGACTGCAACTACCGCTCTCGCTGCTGCCGCACTCGGACGGTGGAGGCGTTATTACCACCGGGCTGCTGGCGCTGCGCTCGCTAACCGAGGCACCGAAAAACGCCGCAGTCTGTGCAACTAGCGGAAATGGCGTCGCACTCGCGGGCGCCGCCGGCACACCGATAGGTATGGTGGGCACCACCACCTGCAGATAGTTGAGGCGATGTCCCAGCTGACTCATCAGCTGCGTGCCCAAATCGACGCTGACGCCCGGCACAGCGGCCAGCGTCTTCGACACCTCGTTGGCGGCGTGCACATAGCCCGCGCGGAAGCTTTCGGCAATTGTGATTTTCGGATCCTGGCTGGCGACACCAGTGCCCAGGCGCAGCTGCTTCTGTGCACGCAACTTCTTCATGTGCTCCACCGTCAGTTCGAGAATGTCGGCTTTCTCCAGACGCGTAATGTGCTCGCCCTCCTGCGTTAAGCACTCGACCATGATGTCCTTTAGCTCGTCCAGGCACTTGTTGATGCGAGCGCGCCGCTTTCGCTCCAGCATAGGCTTCATCACTTTGCGGTACTGGTACGTCTTGGACATTTCCATATCGAGCACCATATTAAATCCTTTCAACTGCTTGCTTTTTGTTTCTGCTTCCGGCGAGTTGGCCGCAGTTGAACTTGTCGTCTGTAGTGTTCTGCGTTGCTTGTTGTGTTGCAGTGTAATCCACAAATGAAGCGTACGCAATCGTATGGGGTAATCCAAGTTGTACGATGTGCTCGCAGCGGTTGCTTCGCAATAAATGATCGCCAGGCGCTGTACGCATGGCTTTATAAAGGCTCGTCACCGGCCGATCGGTAGCAAACCACTGAGTCGGAAACGGTGCTCGGAGCGCGCACACCGCCGTCGCTTAGCTTATCGGGCTGGCTGCCGCAAGCCAGCACACTACAAAGCAGCCGAGACCGTCGGCCAATCGGCCATACACACAGCCGGACGCACATAGGGAGGATGAGGGTTAAACGGCCAACGGTGTAGCAACTGATGACTAATGCACAACGACAATCATTTTCGTTCATCATTTTACAACAATTTCGACTTTGTGACTCAATAGTTTCTTTGCGATTTCACCAAGATTTTACAAAGGTCCTAAGTGGTAAATATATGTACAGTTTTTCGCCACTGGTACTACATACACAGGCACAAGTATAAACTTATATGTATACACACTACTGTGTCCAAATAAGGTGACATTTGAATTATCGATTATCGTGGTGTTGTGCATTATGATTTCCTTCCGCCGGGCCAAACAGTCAACAAGGAATATTATTTGAACGTTATGCGTCGTTTGCGTAACGCTATCCGCCTAAAAAGGCCGGAATTGTGGAAAGACAATTCTTGGTTTTTACACCACGATAATGCACCATCCCATACTGCACTCGTAATTCGTGATCATTTCGCCAAAAACTCCTGATCTGGCGCCGTGCGACTTCTGGCTGTTCAGCAAGCTCAAAAGACCGCTCCGGGGACACCGTTTTGATACGATAGAGGAGATTCATCAGAAGGCCATCCCGGAAAGTGACTACAATCAGTGTTTCGAAGATTGGAAAATCCGTTGGCATAAGTGCATTGCATCGGGAGGGGATTACTTTGAAGGGGATGAAATTGATTTGGAAGAATAAATAAAGAATTTTCAAAATAAATACAATGTCACCTTTTTTGGACACAGTAGTATGTACAAGAATTCGCTGATAGACAGTCCAAACTGTGCCGATCTACCCTACAAAGCCGAATCGTGTCGGTGCCTCTTTCTGCGGACTCTTGGTTTGCCTTGTCTCGAGACCTGCTTTTTGCTCACGACCGGCAGCAACCCCTCGGATTCCGACACAAGCGCGCGCGCGCAGCGAAATATGCCGCCACACCGATACACAATAAGCAGGAACGTGGAACGAGTCAAATCGACTTGAGTCAACTTAAGTTGTGATTGTTATACCGTGGGAAAGTATTGTAGTCGATTTCTCACGACGGCTGCCTACCGCCGCGCCCGCCAACGCCCCGGGCCAACATGTCGCCACTGCCCCGCTTGCACTTCCGCCGGTTGACTGGCTGGCTGGCTGGCTGCTTGAATGACTGATGCCAGCATGACTGCATGATTGGGGGTCTTTTAAGTGCTCGGCGGCGAAGGCGTGTGGGGCCGGCGGCGGGCATGGCAGTAGTGGCGTTGGCAGTGGCAGCGCACATGCCTTCCATCCATAACGAGATGTTTGTTTCGTTGGTTGGTTTGCTTTGGTCTTGTGTGCAGCCGCGCGCCGCGGCGTTTAGCCCGGCTTTCGGGTCGACTTGGCTTCAGTTTCGCTTCAATTTAACGTCTCGAGATTTGTGGTTGTAGTTGTTGTTGCTGTCGTTGCAGCCAGTTCGCGTTTTCGTTGTATTGTGCTGAGCTGAGCTGAGTTGTAGTTGTTGGTTGTTTGGCTTGTGCTGCTGTTGCGGCGGTGCGTCGTCGCATGTGCGGCGTGCCTGCGGTCCCGACTACACACACGCCGCCATGCATATTTATGTATGTACGTACTGATGGACGGACGGACAGACAGACGTTCGGCCGGGCATGTACAGATGTATGTAGTAGCTTATGGCTCGATGTGGCACGCTGATAATTGTGGAATCGTCATCGCATTTTTTAACGCTTTATGGATCGTACTGACTGCCTGCCTGCCTGGTTGGCCGCCGGCCTAACCGACTACCGATAGCCTGTCCCCTCGCCGCCTCTTGACTGTGCGGGCAGCTCGTTTGGCTTTTATTATTCTTGATTGCCAGTTGCTGGTCGTTGACGTTCGTTACTTCGCGCCGTCTGCCTGTCCCTCCCTTATGGCTTTACGTTTCTTTGTTTATTTGTACGCGAATTGAGTTATGGGCTTTGTGTGTGTGTTTGTGTGTGCTTGCCAGCGGGTACAGCGGCATGAGGCAAGAAAGTGGGTTGCTGCTTTGGTGCCGCGTTTAGCACACGCTAAAAAGTGCAACAACAACAACAAAGAGTACGAGTAAGATTATCTTGTGCGACAACAACGCCAGTGACGCTGGTGCTGGTGGAGGGGCCACGTATTGCTCCTTACAGCCCCTTGGCCGCACGCCTGAACATCCGCTCTCGCATCCGTGCTTTCTGATGAGAGCATTTGGAACGCGCCAAACGTGCTTCTTTTGCACCAACCATAAAGCTAACAACAAACAGCAATCTTTATAACAATAACAACAAAACATTCGTTGCCTGGCGATTCGGGCGATGCTGGCAGAAGCGAAGGGAAGAGCAGGATCTCTGTGGAGTGGTCTCCGGCTTCGGTCTCCGGTCTGGTAGATGCTCAATCGAACTACCGTATGCGCGTGGGACTTTGTGGGCATTGTTTGTTTGCCTCGCGTCGTGTTGACTTTCTGTATTTATGATTTGCATGCTTCTTCGAGTTTAAATCAACATTTTTATTCATCAACCGAAGATGATATTCTTTTCTAGATAAGCGGAAATTTTTGCAAATGTCATCCAGTTGAACACATTGTTTGGGGATCACACTGGGTTCGGGATAATGTTTTCCAGAAACCGGAACTGCTTTTATTTCGTTTGTAAATGTGAATGCATGAAAGTTCCGGCCCCGGACCGATGGATCCGTTCACCCATCCATCGCTGCTCGTTACTGATTTGAATATTGCAAGCAGTGAGTGCAAAACAACAAACGCCACCAGTGCCAGTGCTCGGCAACAACAATGCCAGCATTCCCTCAAGCCGTGCTTGATTTGTACCAGACGCACGCGCGAGTGTCATTCCTCGTTACACTCCCAGCAACGCGCCGCAAACACCAGACGCCGCAGGCAGCACCACCTCCGCCTGCACAGCTTATAAAAACAACAGCGACATTCCACCCCGCTTCGCACCAGCAGCCGCTGCCAGCTACCAACCAGCCGCATTCAATTCAATGAGCCAATAGCTCGAAGCGTCAGCACTGCGTCAACATCAACGTCAGCGCCAGCGGCGGCTGTGGCGACGGCAGTGGCAATGCGGCAGCGTGTGTTACTGTTGAATTAATTTAGTGCAGCGATGTGCCTCGCATCGCATGTCGGCCAACACACGAATACGGCCACAGAGCCGCCTCACCAACTCCCTCGGCCCCCACACTATGCCTAAGCACAGCGCACATGAGCACACGCCACCGCCAACAACAACACAAAAGCAACAACGGGGACAAATACCAACAGCAACCAGACAACATCAACAGAAACTAATAAAAATAAATACAAAAAAACACAACAAAAGTTGGTCGGTTCAATTCCAAGTAAACAACGCAGCGCGATCGTGCAGTGGGGGGCATGCGGCTTGGCTGGCTGGCGGATCGTGTGCCTTCAGCTGCGCTACAGCCCAACGGAGCTCATATCGTGGGAACCGAGCTCGTGCCAGTCGCTTCATTGCTGTCAAATTGTATCTTGATGGAGAAGGCGCAGCGCGCAAACAAACGAACGAACAATCAAGCGAGCGAGCGAGCGAACGTTGGGGAGGTCGTCGCTGACGCACTTGGGCCACGAGGAACCGTGGCGACGGCAGCCGAGGCCGATTGCTGGTGGCTTAGTGCTGCTAGTGCCTTGTCCGTCTGAATGCCCTCATACCGCGCGCGTTTGTCGAGCAAACGTATTCACATAAAGCATACAACAACAACGAAAATGCAAATAAAAACATAAAAATAATATAAAGCGGCAGTCGACAACAACAATACGGCGGCAATCGCACAAAACCAGTCCACTCATCCGTGAAGCCGTCATAAGCCGCACGCCATCAGCAACGCCGCCATGCTGGATCTGGCCTGCGGCCCCGCCACGGCATCTCCGACAGCTCCGGCTTTGTCTTTACGACTATGGAGCGGAGCGCACATAGCGTCGGCTTGTGCGCAGTTTGTGCTTTTTAAGTAATTTCTCGATATCTGCGTCGTGCGGTGTGCCGCGTGCCGGGTGCCGCTGACTACAGCTTTGGCGCTTACGATTTCTCGGCTTAGAAGAACGTACATGCATACATACGTATGTGAGCCGGGGCGAGTCGGTCAGTTTGAAATAAACTGAAATAAAAATAAAAAATAAACTAAACTAAATTCTCAAAAATTAGGCGGCTGGCGCGAGATGTGTGGAGATTATGAAATTGTATGCTAATGCAAATTGATTTCGGTTAGGCCGTATTAGAGCCAGTGACGCCAACGCCGGCTATGTGCACTAGCCGCTTTAACGGAAATGACTACGCAGCCAATTTAGCGACTTTATTCATTTCTAATTAGCCGACACTTTTACTTACTTCCCCCCTCCTTCAGTAGACATTAACCCTCCGATGCCCAACAAGGTCCATAGGGACCTATGGCGTTTTTAAAAGCAATTATTTTGTATTATATACGTTTTTGCCGATCTGTCTGTAGTAAAAAATACATATTTGTTTACTACAAAATGTACACGAAGCTTAGCCTTTTGGCTTTCCAAACACATCTACACACATTATGTTACACTACATTACACACTTACACGCCTTATATGCAATATTACAAAAGAGGTCCCTGAGGACCTTGTTGGGCTTTGGCTGTTTAAAAAGTTGTTGGTTATCGGAGGGTTAATGCATGTATGTAAATATGTGTGGGCTAGTGTAATTATTGGAAATCGAGTGTAAAGCATGATTCATGGCTCTAGTATTGGCTCATTATAGACATTTGGCTAAGCAGGCAACAGCACTGACCTCCAGCGAAAAGTGCACGTTGGCGAAAGGGTCTGTACTTGTCTACTTGGGATAAGCCTCATCACCTCGGACTCGTCGTAGTGGCTTCTGTCTGCTGTAACTATCACTCAACACTCCCTCTCCCGCTCACTTGCTTCCCTACTACTTTGTCTGCCTGCGTGACACTCGTCTCGCAATCAACACTTAATCTCAGCTTAATTGCGGCGCTGAAGCAAAAGTCAGACAAACGAATTGAGCATCATTACAGCCCAGTTTTTCAAGCCCCAATTAAGAACTTGTGCCCCTACAGAAATTTACCAGCGGATGGAGAGAACGGCCGGAATAGGCAGACTTAGGATAGGATGCGCAACTCAAAGACACCGGAAAATGTAAATTACCTGCGACGTCTGCACTTGTTGCAACGGGCGCAAACACTGCCATTAAGGTTGAGCAATCTGCGAAACAGCAAATTATTTCCAACTGGTTCAAATCGCCACAATGTGGAGAGTGTTTAAAGGAGGAGGGGCACTCCAAGGACATTTCAGAAATTGGCAATTCCATACATTTAATACGATTTAGAATTCTGCCATAATTATGTGTGTATGTGTGACACTAAAATGGCACTGGAAATTCCTTTCGATATGGGACATAGACTAGCAAAACTATTGAACACAGTTTGGTGGTATCAGATGCGAATAAATGGAGGAGTAAAATTTATGTCTGATATTTTTATTAGATTTCCGCCACTCTCTGCCATCCATGAGAATGAAAGTAACATCTATCCAAACAGCAGCAAAACTTAATTGGTCGATATGACAAGCGGTATCAACGCATTCGAAGGTATCATTGATTTTCAAGATTGCCATTCTCCGTGTTGCGCATCACGCACGCGCACTGCCGTCTGGCTGCCAGGCACACGGACACACTCGCCACCGTACACAGTCAGGGCAAATTAATTACGAATTGTCTTTCATTCAAGCCACAAATTCATTCATTGTTTACCTAAGCCAAAGCGAGCAAAACATAAAATGCCTAAAAACAAATAAAAAAATATTAACGATTCCGATACGTACTTTCAGCTCGTCGTTCAACCCTCGTGCACGTTCCGTGCGCAAGTCAGTAGCCACAACAACGAAGCAACAACTACTCTCAATAAGTACACGAAACCAGGCCGCCGAACCGGCTTAAACCGACGCAACCGCAACGAATCTGAACCATGGTAACTTTTCGTTGAAACCATAGCATTAAGAAAATACGGCAACTAATTATTAGGAATAGTACTTGTCTTTAACGCCAGCAAATTGTCTGTTCGCGCTCTGTCCGTCTATCCTGCCTCGCCCTGTCCTTTGAAATAACTTCGATACTGCATGGCATGCACGCTGCTTCCACTTGCCACTTACCCGAATCGAATTATCGTTGAGAGTCCTTTTCAGCATGTTTGCTGTAAAAGCAACAACAGCCACCACCGAACAGCTCACCAGCGCCGGCACCATTACCAACAGGATAATAAGCAAGCAAAAAACACCTTAATGCGTGGGAATGTCGGCTGAATTCGTTTTCCCACGGAAACAAAATTTAAATATTCGTGAGTCCTGCAAGCCGATACATTCGTCCGCCAAGTAGCTTCCTTGCTGGTGCCCAGATCGCTAACCAAACACTGTGAAAACAACAAAACCCTAAGTAATCAAATATTGTATATGGAGTAAGCGAATAACAACAATCACAATAAGCAACGAAAAAAGTTATCGTTTCGCTATTCCCTTTCGCATTCGAAACGAGTCCATGAGAAAATTTCAAACCGAACACCTGCCATTTTTTTCGTATAGACTTGTTACCAGCAAACCGAGATCGAGACTGACACCGAAACGGAGACAGGCACGGAGACCCCAAGAGTCCAGCAATATACACTTGAATGCATTTCTTCGTTTCCTCCTTTTAGGACTTTCCCCCTACCGATTTTCTGTCGCTTATTAAATACATAGATTGTGCATTTTTTCTTGTTACGGCCAAATATCGTATCGGATTTTTGGGAACTGTAAACAACATTTCGAAACATGTTCCCACACTCGCAGTTGCAGACTTTGTCGCATATGATGGCATGTAGTACAATCAGAGAATCGGAACTGTAATGAAAATACACAGAAAAAATTTCCGCACGAACGACAATTTGTATTTCTACAAATCTTCCAAAACGGTGTGGGATGTTTTGACATTGCAATTGTCCGAAACACTGTTATTCCATCCCATCTTAAGGGATGCAGTTGCAATCTTTCTCAGCAAAACAGAGGCTTCTATTTTTCGAGTGTACGCACCCTCGACCCTTGTCGGCATAATACTACACCACCAAAACCAACGCAACTCCGGCGCTACCTGCTCCTGTTCATTTCTTATCGGAATTCACTTATGCGTTGTGGTCGTTGTTGTTGTACTTCGAGCACGATCCCCTCCCCTAATGCAGAGGCTTTTTGGATGTCTTGTATTGGATAACTGTTTGGCTGTCGGACTGACGCAGGGTGAGGCACACTTGTGCGTGTTCAATTACGCTCGTATTTCTCTTTCCTTTTGCCGTTTACACTGGGAGCGTTTCTCCCTTTCCTCAAATTGTTCTTCGTGTGAAAGGAAATGCACTGAAATTCGAGGTTCGAGCCACAAGCGCAGTTGGAGTCTCGCAACCGAAGTCGAGTTCGACACAGAGTTGGAAGAGACTCGTGTGCGGTGCACATATAAAAGGCTGTTGCACTCGTATTCGAAATCATTCTGAAACATTTCCCGTGACGAGCAACAGCCAGCAACGCTCAGACTGAGTACTTCCACTTATTTGAGGCAAAACAATTCATAGACCAGAAGCTCTTCTAAAACAAACCAAAATGTGCCAACACCAACAATTGCCCACAAATGAAAACAAGGCCAACACCTGCGACAGCGGCCACAAACTGAAGCCTAGCTACAGCATCAAGCGCGTGCTGCAAACGTTCTTCAAGAAACAACAAAAACCCCAACAGCAGAAACACTACCGGCCGAAGCAGCATTTTGGCAATTCACTCGAGTCGCTGGAGTCGCTCGACAATCTGCGCAACTCTCAGATGGAGCATCACTTCTACGAAGAGATTGAAGACAACTCCGCCAACGAGAAGCTGGCTCAAATGGTCGTTGATGAAGCTGAGGAGGAGGAGCGCGATGTCTACGTGCCGGTGCGCTTCGCGCGCACTCAGGCCGGCACCTTCTTCTGGACCACCAACCTGCAGCCGGTGACCAGCAGTATTGCCCCCGCAGCCGACGAAGATCTGCTACAGCCCGCCTACTGCTACAGCAACTACCAGTACCCACGCATCCAGTACCAGGACCGCTGGGCGCAGGCCTAAAATGAGCGGGGCCGAGACAAGTGGCGTTGTAGATGGTCGTGGTCTGGACCTAACATAGAGTTTAATTGTGATACTTACAATGTTGCAGCGGTAGCGCACCTAATACTTTATCCATTACGCAATCGAAGCTCTTCCGCTGAGTGCTGGGGAGTTGCCGCACTCACATTTAGTTGCTAAGTACTTAATATTTGTGATAAACAAAGGCTTTAATTTTATCTCAAGCAAATAAACACTTTTTTACGGAAATTTGGCTTTTTGTCGGCAGATTTATCTGACTTCTCGTAGTTGTTGCTTTGATTTATGATTCACTTCAGTTGGCACCTTCAGAGTTTGATATGACTTTAGTTTGCTTCCGAATACGGAGACCTGTTTGTTTCGACAATGACTACATTGGCTGGATTCAGTCAATGCCAATGAACTGCCTTCATGGTTGTTTGCTTAAGGGTGCCGGAGCAAACAGCATTGTAGACAACATAAAATCATACTGTGAAATAAAAGAATCACGACATTGCTAAGTATGCAATAAGACCGCACAACAAAAAAAGTTGTTGCTGAAATGGAAGTAAGGATATAAAAAATGAACGAGAGTTATCACTGAGTCACAAAGAGGTCAATTTGTAAGGAGGAATGGCCCGGGTGAAGTCTAAAGTCAGGTCACCATGTGAGCAAGGCGCCCCCCTCAAACATTTCACCTTAAACGTTTTATGCGAGTTCGATACATCAAACCGTTTGGAATGCTCCAGAGTATGAACGGCCGTTCTTGGAAAGCTCTCTGTGGTCCCCAATTTGGAATTGGACTCGGATTCCATCTGTCAGTCCGCTGCGCCCTTTTTTAAACAAAACTCACCAATACCGAGAACGTTCGATGGCTCCATTTGACAAGTGTTCCAAGAAAAAGAACAACAAAATCCCCACGACCCACCGAGAGCGCATGCAAATATGCAAAGTACCCATTAATATCCAGTCAGCAGCAGCAGCAAAAAGACGCAGTCAGCAAAGAAAGTCGACGGCTCGTTATCGTCGCGCAATGCGCAATGCGCGGCATGTCAATCAAGCAATTTAAATGCAACAAGTAGTTGCAACATGCAACGCGCCCATTTTGTTGCTACGAAATTGTGCTGGTGTTGTTGTCGTTTATCATAAACTAATGTTATTTATTAGTTAATAAATTAAAATGCAACTTGTGCAGCGTGTGTCAACACCCCGTGCCACATGCAAACGCAGAGACCGCAAAGCCAAATAGCAAATGGACACACAGGCCCGTCGAGTGCGCGAAGGACGGAAAGAAAGAGAGAACAACGTCGATATGCAATGTGCTGCCGGCGGCATTCCGACTCGTCCCAAGGCGGAGACATGTGTTGCACTTATGCGCATAAACATTTCCTGCCCGCTCCCCCTTCGCCCTCGACGCAGAGAAATTTCAAAGCCGCATGCGACGCTTTCATAAGCCAATTGACAACCTGACCAAAGCGCCAAACATCACACGCGACAGTTTCTGTATGCACAGACCGCTATCCATTAATTTTGTTTGAAATAAAAATATAAATAAACTTAAATATTGGTATAAATGCACAACCAATGCAACAACAAGACATCAACATAGAAGTTGTTATTGTTATTGGATTGTCGTCATTGCCATCCGCATACCTGAACGATAAGAATCTTCAGCGGCGACACTGTTCAAGCGGTCATGCGCATTCCCAGAAGACACGTTCCCTAGACGAAAGGCAAAACGGCCAAGTGTGAGGGGCGGGGGAGACAAAAGTCGGTTCCAATGTTACGGCCTTCGCAAATGTGCCACGCATGCCAAATGACTGGCCACCACTGGCCTAAGGCATAGCGCACAGGCCGCGCGAAGCGCACAACGAAACAACAAAAGCAAAGAGACCGTCGAAATGCGGGAGTTAAAGCAAATTGGTCATTACATGATCACGATGGAAAAGTGCCATCGGTTGGAGAGGTGACGAAAATGTTGCGCGTCTCTACGCTGACACCTATAAAAACGTTTTCGAGAACGTTTTCATATGGTCGACGATCTGTCGCCCGCCGGTTTGGAGTCTAGTCTAGATAATACCAACCTAAAAACTCCCGTCCTTCACGACAGTAAAGGTCGGCGAGAACGAGAGCAGCCGTTTTCGGCGCAGCGGCACTACTTCGCGGGCATTGCAACTATCCATACCAAAGTCGGGAGGGTGCTAACTCGCGATCGCTTTGCATATGAATTACCACTCGAATTAAACAAAATCATAAATTATGCAGCAAGAGGCACAATGTATACGTGCGTCGAATACACCTCAATAATTAAAAGTAACAAAACGCCGAGCTGAGCCGGCCCGGTAACAATACCCAAAACATGTTTATAAAATTGGCACCAAAAGAATTTATCTAACCCAACGCTGCTCAAGGCACGTTCTCACTTTCCCACACTTTGCGGCTCGGCTGCGGTTCTGACAGTGGTGCTGGCGGTTTCAGGGCACTCCTTGAAAAATAAAAGAAATTTACTCAAAAATGAACACAAACAATTTAGTATTCTCCGCGCAGACTCAGCACACCACAAGCTGGTCGTTTATTTAACGGATTTCTTCATCGTAATAACGTTATTAGTGTCAGTGATCGCCATACGAATTTTTGCCTCACTAAAACAAACGTGAACCAAGAAAATTCAAACTCACATTGGGGACTTCATTACCATTAAAAACTCTGAAAAATCCACGTTGTTGTTCAATTTACTTTTATAATTCTTTGTTTGTGTAAACATGTTTGTCCCTATTTGCAGAGATTTTGTTATCTTCTGAATGTACCAAAACATTTGCACATACGAAGATTTTTACATGAGGAAAACAACATGTAACTAAGTCAAAATAGAGCAAGTCAAACAAATCTTTACGCTGTTGATAGATGTGTCGAGCGCCGGTTGAAAATTATTGTTGTGGGAGGAGCAGTTTCGAATACCAATATTTTGGATTCCAGCTAGTGCCGAACAAGCCGATAGGGCTGACTATTCATAACGAGGCCCTAGGTTCGATTCCTAGCTCGTCTACTTCTATCGCTATCCACATGCAGCAGATGAGAATTACAAGAATCGCACAAGTGCTCTCTTGGCAGGCAATGGCAAAACCTCCAAGTGTGAAAGAAAAACTGCCAACCGCCGTTCGGATTCGGCGTTAAACTCTACGTCCCCTCCCTCCCTTTCCCCATCCGTTTGAAATGTGTGTTGTATCAGATGTTGGAAACAACAGTGTTGCATACACATTTCAAACGGGTGAAATATGTGGTATCACAATGGTCCTCAAAATAGACCTCCGAGTGTGTCTCTTATAGAGGCAGCCACCATAACCTAACCTAACCTAGTGCCGAACAATAAATGCGTCAACTTCAAAAGTAATCTTCTTTGCAGGTCAACAGTGCAACTAGGTTAGCTGCATGCTGAGCTCCAACCAAGAACCCTTTCGCTTCCGCCACTGTCCCCAGCAGCCACAATAAAAATCAGCAACAACAGTGAACTACCAGACAATTAAATGCCTGTGCTGCAGATGAGTCAAACAACCGCTGCAAAATGGGGCGACGCACACTTACTAGAAGGCTCCAAAGTTTCGTACGAGCATGCGTAGCGCAACTAGCGAAAACAATGAAGCACCATCAACGCGCGGCCAGATAAGTGCCAACCGAATACGCGCCGCTCTTATCAGATTCGCTGATAACGCAGCGAACGGCAAATTTCCCCACTTAGTAATTACCTGAAGAGGTATAAATAGCTTCGTCCGATACACTGAACAATGATTCAGTTCTGTTATAGCACACAACGTAAGAAGAGAAGCACAAGAAGCTGCCAACGCTGTTCTGAAGAGCATTAAAGAAATTAACGAATTAAAGTGATTTTATCTACAGATAAACAAAAACAAAATAAACAGCCTACGGGAGTAAAAATGTTGACATTTAAAAGTGTAACTGCCAAGGCCCTGTTGCTCGTGGCTCTCAGCCAAGCTGTCGCCGCCAGCGCGGTGCTGGGCGAATCCGATGACTGTCCGCAGATTTGTCCGGCTCTGTACGCGCCCATTTGCGCCACCGATGGCTCCCTGTACAAGGAATTCAGCAACAGTTGTGAGCTGAAGGCAAGCAACTGTCGTCGCGGCCGCGCTGTGCTGCAACGTAAGCAGTCGGAACGCTCTTAGCATTCACAAACAAATTAAAATGTATACATTCTCCGCCCTCCTGCAGCCTATGCCCAGACCGACATGTACTGGTGTACATCAGAATTCGTGGAGAATCTGCACCAGCGCTTGAATTACCTGGACCTGCAAGCTACCCAGTGCCTCAAGCCCTGTCCCATGATCTACGCGCCGGTCTGCGTGTCCAACGGCAAATACCGCGGCCTCATCAGCAACAGCTGCGTCATGGACACCATCAATTGCGCTGTGTCCAAAGGCAACCGTGGGTTAACAACAACAAGACTTGAAAGTTCCTTGCTTATGTATACTTTTTTTGGTTGTCTTTACAGTTTCCGCTGCACTCTTCCGGATTTTGAAGGTCGATAGCTGCTAACCCGTTTACGCAGTGGTCAGTGGCAATTGTAGGCGAAATCAAATATGTTATTCAATGGCTTTTCAAAAAGTGATTCAATAAAATTTAACTAAAGCAAATAACGGTAGTTAGACTTATTCCAACAAACAAACATTTGGAGCAATCTCCTGCTATATCAATTAAATAAAAAATGACTGACAAAACCAAACAAACGCAACAATCCTTATCCAACCTGGTTTCATAATGGAAACAATTCAGCTGCTGCTCTAAATTCAATTGTGGAGGCTCTTTCTACGAAAATGAACTCCACTACTATGTATATTTTTATCATTACTTATAAAAGTATATTGAATAAAAATCGGCACAATGACTGTCTGCAGCGCATTGCCTCTTTGAGCTACCTAACATTTTTATCAATACTCAACACTGATAACAGCAATAAATACAATTTATGCCACTTCAATTGATTAACCCTTGTGTGCGCACCCAGGTCTGGCCAGACCATATTGAACTTTGGGTCCACTTTTAGTAAGGTTGTAGTAAAGCTATCGGGTTCATATTTCATGATATCCTCAACTGATCCTTTCTAAGCACAAAAACCAATACATGAACAAAATTTTTACAAAAACAAGGCGAGAATCGCGCAAAACGTACTTATACCCCTTAGTTGAACCCCCCATGGTCTGGCCAGACCATGGTGTATTTTCATACAAATTTGCCAGTTATTTTCAGTTTTTTTGTTATTTTCGACGTAATTACTGTCAGAGTTGTTTATAAATATTTTTTTTCGTTTGTTCTTTATCCAGTCCCCTACGGAGCATAGGGCTTCAACTAGACTTTTCCATCTGACCCGATTTGGAGCCCTTTTTCCGTGCCATTCCGTTAATTGTGACATAAGTTAGTTGGCACAAAATTTACGTGGTCCAAGTGATTTTCATTCACTTTGGCCTTTTTTTTCTTTTGGGTTAGTAAATTATAATTTTTGTTGGAAAAGAATGTGTGAACATAGTTAAAATTAATATTTATCCATTGTATTTGTGGTTATATCCGTGTTTTTGGTGTCAATTCAATTACATTTCTGAAGCGAAGGAAGTATTTGTGCTCTTGTCGTGTCTGATTTTTTATCAATTGGATTGTATGTTTTCTGTGACAGAGATGGAAGGAAGCAAATGCTATTTTGGGGATAAGGTGTACATTATTTTTGAACTTCAACGCTGGAGTTAAATCAGAGAGGACGATTTCTCTAAAAAAAAGAGTCTAAGCAGTAGCGAAAACCAATGCTTTGGAGCAACAGAATTAAGATATTTATTTATTTATTTATTCTGTCTAAGTCATTAATTAAATAGTTTGAATAAGCTCAACTCAAATGTTGAATACTTATCACTAAAGTTTTACTCGGAAGCATACAAATTGCACAGGCAAATAATTCTCGCAATTGGCTCATTGAATGAATACGTAGTTCTGTGGGATGATTTAATGAACCATCTGCACTTTCTAAAGTTTATGGAGGATTCGTTTGCTGCTGGAGGTAATAATAACGGTGCTGCAAATTATCTTTTGGACCCTGAACAAACCGAAGCTTCGATGCTGATGGAAAATATAATATTTCAACGTGGAGATAGCGATGACGAAGGCGATATCCGACCAGTTCAGCATGAACAATTACATGTTGAGCATATTATGCTTGTTTCTTGGACAGATGGAACTAAGTGGCCAATAGAAGATATTTTTTGTTATTTATAGCCATTTCTTATTTATTCCCAGTGTTCTGTATTAATCAGCAACCTTTTCGACTTCAAAGCATAATTGCCAGAAATAATAATAGATATATATTAAAACACGATTTGTATGTGTCCAATGTAAAATCTCAATGTGTTTGAGTCATTAGTCTGCATTATATCGTTGCAACCACTGCATTCAAGCAGTTGAAGCATATCCATAAACGACGAATTTTACGTTTTTAAATTTTTTATTTTTTTTTCCTTACTGTCGTATATTTTTAATTTCAAAATGTATTTATGGAAGTTGAAATTCGGTATGTATTTTATAAATTAAGTATATTTTTACCTTTTTACCTAAATAAGAAATAAGCAAGCAAGAGAAATTATTGTGTTCACATTTACTATTTTTTTTTACAGGCTCACACACAAACATACACATACAAACACTCATACATACTCAGATATATATAAACCATTAACAAAAATATAAAAAAATTATATTAACTAGCACTATCCTCGAATATCCTCTTTTTTGCACCATGGTCTGGCCAGACCATGGGGGGTTCAACTATGAGGTTTCAAGTGGGTGCGCACACAAGGGTTAAAGACTCCCATTGTCGCGCCCTCACTTCCCCTCCCGTGTACAATATTAAACACAGTACCCAGTAGGACATCGCAAAATAATTGACAACAGTTGCTGATATCAGTTTTCAGGTTTTCTTCGTTTCTTCACTGATCTTCAAAGTTGCACAAAACATCACTTGATTACATTTTGAAGATAACAAAAACATGAGTAAAATTACCACCAAAATATTCAAGATGTAAAACTCATTGTTTCAAAACCTGCTTAAATTATTTTCCGTTAGAAGTATGTGAAGCAAATTAAATCAATTTTCAGACTTTCATAAAAAAATTAAATTTTAAAATTTTTTTAAATAACATTCTTTCAATGCTCAATGTTGCTCCAACAAACAGCAGTTGAAGGCAATTTTTACATATACATACGTAAGAAGAAACTTGACTACGTTTTCTCTGGGGGCGTCATATCACATTATTAAATATTGCAAAACAATCAACTACACATTTAATTAATTACAATAATAGCACTAAATACTGAATACTAGGTAACAATGAGATCCCTGATGAAAATCAGACGTCGAGCGCCTTTTGGCTTGTCCAGTTCAAACGAATGCTGTCGCAACGGGCGATTGGCGGAAACTGTGACATAGCCACGCCGTCAGCAGGTCGTCGTCGATCTTGTCCTGCGCCGTGGTCCAGAAGAAGGTGCCGTCGTCAGTGCGTATATAGTGGATGGGCAGATCGATGAGCTCGTCGACGTCGGCCAGGGGCTGCCCTGCTGTGGGCTGGCATGCCATGTTGCTGATGCTGCCGCTGCCGCTGCCGCCTTCATATGTAGCTTGGCCCGCTGCTGTCGCCCCTTCGGCCACGTGATGAAATAACTCGTGATGGCAATTGCGCCCGTAGATGCAGTGCGCGCAGGATGGGGCCGGTGTCTTCTCAATGCTCGCGCTGCTAATGACAGTTGTGTGCTTGGCGCTCGCTTGGCATGGCGCATCGCTGGCGACTGCACTGCACTCCTCCTTCGTTGACACTTTGCGTATAACGCTGGCGTAGTCCTGGAGCAGTGCGACCGACAGCTCACCGCCGTCCATGGCGTTATTGGCATTATTCAGATTCACGTTGTTGGGATGCGCTGCGCAAGAGCTGCCACTGACGGTGCTGCCGGTCTTGTCATTTCCGCCTCTCCGCTTTGCTGACTTGGATGAAATGAGGCGCAGCAGCGGCTGCCACACTTTGCGTACTCCCCGCGCTTTTGAACATTCGCTGGTCACGTCCACGGCGGTGGCGCTGCAGTTGGCATTGGCCAAGTTGTTTGTGTCGATAAACATAGTTTCGATTCGAAGTATCCAATGTGACGGTGAAATTCAGAGAAGCGGCGCGTCTATGCCGGTGTGATTTGTCGTATTGCTGATGTGCGCTTGCTGTGAAAGTTGCTAGTGAACTGATGCTGCTGCGCGTGCATCCGCTCGTTTTTATATAAATGCCCGGCCGGAGCGCCTATCGCTCGAACCAGCTGAAATGCGAATGAAAGCAGCAATGCGAGACGAGCAACTCAGCTGAGCGGTGCGGCGCTGCCGTGCACTCAACCAACGTGGACGGCACCGTGCACAACACATTCCAACAGGAATCTGTTGTGTACGTTTCCCATGTTACCAACAACAGCAACAAAAACTCGCCGTGGAATGATCGACCCAAAAGGGCAACTCAGCTCGCAGCGGACGGCCGGCCGGCCCAAGACGCACTGCAGGTAGTATGCACGATTGCCGCTCTCGCAGAAAGAAAAAAATCCAACAACAACAACTTCCCTATATTCACCAAAAATCTGAACTGCACAGTAGTGCGGCGAGAGAGCAGCCGGATAAGCGGGCGCAGCACATGTTCCGAAAATGAAAAACGTGTGGGAAACTAATTTGGAACATTTGCTCGTTTCAAAATGCTGCAGCACGTAGGATGTGCGCAAGAGCGGTGCGGCATAGAGCACTGAACGCGGCGATGCGACAAATGACGTCAGTTGTCGGTCCGAGGGCGCACAACTACAACACCCTGTAAGTAGTGACGTCGAATTGGTGGTCTCCGAACTATATTCATTGGATCTGCATCTATAACATATCTCATATTGTGGCACATGCCATATTAAATTTAAGTATTTATTATTCATTCATATTTTAACTATGTCGGCAAGGATTCCATATTGTCACTTGGGATAAAGCAAGTTCAAGTTCATACATGATACAAAAATATACAGGTAGTTTCAATGCGACAGATAAAAATAAAATTGACAATTGGAAGAAAATATTTGTTTACAAATTTTGTACTACTACGAGGGTTGCCTTTTATGTTTCGGGATTTGGCAACTCTGGTGGTGCAATCTGGAAACTGACAGCTGTATCGTAAAGTTTGACATTTTTGAGGTTATATGTACTCAGAACATTTTGACATACGAGCGCTATTTATATTATTTACAGTGAGTTGAAACATTTTCGTGCGATTATTTTTTACAACTTTCGACGTGGATTAACTCAGCAACAGTGCATAGATGAACTTAATTTAATTTTTGGTGATGAAGCTCCATCAAGGACCAGTGTTTATCGATGGTATGGTGAATTCAATCGTGGTCGTAGTTCACTCCAAGACGAATTTCGTGAAGGTCGTCCAAAATCAGTTGTTGTTCCGAAAACCATTGATGCTGTGCGCGAACTGATATTGCAAGATCGTCATGTGACCTATCGTGAGATTGAGACAACTTTAGGCATTAGTGGGACCAGCATACATTCAATATTGCAGGAACATTTGACTGTAAAAAAAATTTGTTCGCGTTGGATCCCACACAATTTGTCAACTGCTCAAAAAAAGACTCGTGTCGAAAAAATATAAATAATACAATATAAATAGCGCTCTAATGTCAAAATGTTCTGAGTACTTGTAACCTCAAAAATGTCAAACTTTACGATACAGCTGTCATTTTCCAGATTGCACCACCAGAGTTGCCAAATCCCGAAACATAAAAGGCAACCCTCGTATTTTCATTTTTACTACAGAGCTGCAATTTCACACAATTAGTTTATCTAGTATATCATTCAGTTTCTGTATTTCTTACTTTTTTTTTGCACCCTTAAAAATTTATTTTTGTTTGTCAAAAAAGCAAATGACTTTTAATTTTGCTGGACTGAATCTACCTGTATATTTTTGTATCATGAGTTCATAGTTCAAAAGTCAAAGAAATAATAGAATATTTTTTTATACTAAAAACTCGTTCGTTCAATAAGTCCGTGACTTTTTGAATGAAACACAGGTTTTTAGATAAAAAGTTATTTTATTTTTCAACGTAGTCTCCTTTGAGATCTATACACTTAGCCCAACGTTTCTCCAGTTTTTTTATCCCTTCCGCAAAATATGATTTGTCGAGGTCTTCAAAATAGGCATTTGTTTGTGAGATGACTTCGTCATTGGAGGCAAATCTCTTTCCGCCGAGCCATTTCTTCAAGTTTGGGAACAAGAAATAGTCACTTGGGGCTAGATCGGGTGAATAGAAAAAAAAAACTCGTTCATATTGCGATTGAACAACGCCAAACATTTCGACTTCAAAGCATAATTGCCAGAAATAATAATAGATATATATTAAAACACGATTTGTATGTGTCCAATGTAAAATCTCAATGTGTTTGAGTCATTAGTCTGCATTATATCGTTGCAACCACTGCATTCAAGCAGTTGAAGCATATCCATAAACGACGAATTTTACGTTTTTAAATTTTTTATTTTTTTTTCCTTACTGTCGTATATTTTTAATTTCAAAATGTATTTATGGAAGTTGAAATTCGGTATGTATTTTATAAATTAAGTATATTTTTACCTTTTTACCTAAATAAGAAATAAGCAAGCAAGAGAAATTATTGTGTTCACATTTACTATTTTTTTTTACAGGCTCACACACAAACATACACATACAAACACTCATACATACTCAGATATATATAAACCATTAACAAAAATATAAAAAAATTATATTAACTAGCACTATCCTCGAATATCCTCTTTTTTGCACCATGGTCTGGCCAGACCATGGGGGGTTCAACTATGAGGTTTCAAGTGGGTGCGCACACAAGGGTTAAAGACTCCCATTGTCGCGCCCTCACTTCCCCTCCCGTGTACAATATTAAACACAGTACCCAGTAGGACATCGCAAAATAATTGACAACAGTTGCTGATATCAGTTTTCAGGTTTTCTTCGTTTCTTCACTGATCTTCAAAGTTGCACAAAACATCACTTGATTACATTTTGAAGATAACAAAAACATGAGTAAAATTACCACCAAAATATTCAAGATGTAAAACTCATTGTTTCAAAACCTGCTTAAATTATTTTCCGTTAGAAGTATGTGAAGCAAATTAAATCAATTTTCAGACTTTCATAAAAAAATTAAATTTTAAAATTTTTTTAAATAACATTCTTTCAATGCTCAATGTTGCTCCAACAAACAGCAGTTGAAGGCAATTTTTACATATACATACGTAAGAAGAAACTTGACTACGTTTTCTCTGGGGGCGTCATATCACATTATTAAATATTGCAAAACAATCAACTACACATTTAATTAATTACAATAATAGCACTAAATACTGAATACTAGGTAACAATGAGATCCCTGATGAAAATCAGACGTCGAGCGCCTTTTGGCTTGTCCAGTTCAAACGAATGCTGTCGCAACGGGCGATTGGCGGAAACTGTGACATAGCCACGCCGTCAGCAGGTCGTCGTCGATCTTGTCCTGCGCCGTGGTCCAGAAGAAGGTGCCGTCGTCAGTGCGTATATAGTGGATGGGCAGATCGATGAGCTCGTCGACGTCGGCCAGGGGCTGCCCTGCTGTGGGCTGGCATGCCATGTTGCTGATGCTGCCGCTGCCGCTGCCGCCTTCATATGTAGCTTGGCCCGCTGCTGTCGCCCCTTCGGCCACGTGATGAAATAACTCGTGATGGCAATTGCGCCCGTAGATGCAGTGCGCGCAGGATGGGGCCGGTGTCTTCTCAATGCTCGCGCTGCTAATGACAGTTGTGTGCTTGGCGCTCGCTTGGCATGGCGCATCGCTGGCGACTGCACTGCACTCCTCCTTCGTTGACACTTTGCGTATAACGCTGGCGTAGTCCTGGAGCAGTGCGACCGACAGCTCACCGCCGTCCATGGCGTTATTGGCATTATTCAGATTCACGTTGTTGGGATGCGCTGCGCAAGAGCTGCCACTGACGGTGCTGCCGGTCTTGTCATTTCCGCCTCTCCGCTTTGCTGACTTGGATGAAATGAGGCGCAGCAGCGGCTGCCACACTTTGCGTACTCCCCGCGCTTTTGAACATTCGCTGGTCACGTCCACGGCGGTGGCGCTGCAGTTGGCATTGGCCAAGTTGTTTGTGTCGATAAACATAGTTTCGATTCGAAGTATCCAATGTGACGGTGAAATTCAGAGAAGCGGCGCGTCTATGCCGGTGTGATTTGTCGTATTGCTGATGTGCGCTTGCTGTGAAAGTTGCTAGTGAACTGATGCTGCTGCGCGTGCATCCGCTCGTTTTTATATAAATGCCCGGCCGGAGCGCCTATCGCTCGAACCAGCTGAAATGCGAATGAAAGCAGCAATGCGAGACGAGCAACTCAGCTGAGCGGTGCGGCGCTGCCGTGCACTCAACCAACGTGGACGGCACCGTGCACAACACATTCCAACAGGAATCTGTTGTGTACGTTTCCCATGTTACCAACAACAGCAACAAAAACTCGCCGTGGAATGATCGACCCAAAAGGGCAACTCAGCTCGCAGCGGACGGCCGGCCGGCCCAAGACGCACTGCAGGTAGTATGCACGATTGCCGCTCTCGCAGAAAGAAAAAAATCCAACAACAACAACTTCCCTATATTCACCAAAAATCTGAACTGCACAGTAGTGCGGCGAGAGAGCAGCCGGATAAGCGGGCGCAGCACATGTTCCGAAAATGAAAAACGTGTGGGAAACTAATTTGGAACATTTGCTCGTTTCAAAATGCTGCAGCACGTAGGATGTGCGCAAGAGCGGTGCGGCATAGAGCACTGAACGCGGCGATGCGACAAATGACGTCAGTTGTCGGTCCGAGGGCGCACAACTACAACACCCTGTAAGTAGTGACGTCGAATTGGTGGTCTCCGAACTATATTCATTGGATCTGCATCTATAACATATCTCATATTGTGGCACATGCCATATTAAATTTAAGTATTTATTATTCATTCATATTTTAACTATGTCGGCAAGGATTCCATATTGTCACTTGGGATAAAGCAAGTTCAAGTTCATACATGATACAAAAATATACAGGTAGTTTCAATGCGACAGATAAAAATAAAATTGACAATTGGAAGAAAATATTTGTTTACAAATTTTGTACTACTACGAGGGTTGCCTTTTATGTTTCGGGATTTGGCAACTCTGGTGGTGCAATCTGGAAACTGACAGCTGTATCGTAAAGTTTGACATTTTTGAGGTTATATGTACTCAGAACATTTTGACATACGAGCGCTATTTATATTATTTACAGTGAGTTGAAACATTTTCGTGCGATTATTTTTTACAACTTTCGACGTGGATTAACTCAGCAACAGTGCATAGATGAACTTAATTTAATTTTTGGTGATGAAGCTCCATCAAGGACCAGTGTTTATCGATGGTATGGTGAATTCAATCGTGGTCGTAGTTCACTCCAAGACGAATTTCGTGAAGGTCGTCCAAAATCAGTTGTTGTTCCGAAAACCATTGATGCTGTGCGCGAACTGATATTGCAAGATCGTCATGTGACCTATCGTGAGATTGAGACAACTTTAGGCATTAGTGGGACCAGCATACATTCAATATTGCAGGAACATTTGACTGTAAAAAAAATTTGTTCGCGTTGGATCCCACACAATTTGTCAACTGCTCAAAAAAAGACTCGTGTCGAAAAAATATAAATAATACAATATAAATAGCGCTCTAATGTCAAAATGTTCTGAGTACTTGTAACCTCAAAAATGTCAAACTTTACGATACAGCTGTCATTTTCCAGATTGCACCACCAGAGTTGCCAAATCCCGAAACATAAAAGGCAACCCTCGTATTTTCATTTTTACTACAGAGCTGCAATTTCACACAATTAGTTTATCTAGTATATCATTCAGTTTCTGTATTTCTTACTTTTTTTTTGCACCCTTAAAAATTTATTTTTGTTTGTCAAAAAAGCAAATGACTTTTAATTTTGCTGGACTGAATCTACCTGTATATTTTTGTATCATGAGTTCATAGTTCAAAAGTCAAAGAAATAATAGAATATTTTTTTATACTAAAAACTCGTTCGTTCAATAAGTCCGTGACTTTTTGAATGAAACACAGGTTTTTAGATAAAAAGTTATTTTATTTTTCAACGTAGTCTCCTTTGAGATCTATACACTTAGCCCAACGTTTCTCCAGTTTTTTTATCCCTTCCGCAAAATATGATTTGTCGAGGTCTTCAAAATAGGCATTTGTTTGTGAGATGACTTCGTCATTGGAGGCAAATCTCTTTCCGCCGAGCCATTTCTTCAAGTTTGGGAACAAGAAATAGTCACTTGGGGCTAGATCGGGTGAATAGAAAAAAAAAACTCGTTCATATTGCGATTGAACAACGCCAAACATTCCTGCGAAATTGTCACACGGTTGCGTTTGTGGTCGATTGTGAGCAAACGCGGCACCCATCTTGCGGAAAGCTTTCTCATACCCAAATGATCACTCAAAATTGAAACGACTGAGCCATGTGAGATGCCTATGGCTTCCACAATCTCTCTCACTTTTAATCGCCGATCGGCTAAAACCATATCGTGGATTTTTTCAATTGTTTCGGATGTGGAGACCTCAACTGGGCGTCCAGAACGTTCGGCATCTTCCGTGCTTGTACGGCCACATCGGAATTCAGTAAACCACTTTTTTACCATGGAAATGGATGGTGCAGAGTCCCCACAATATTTATCAAGCTTAGCCTTGGTTTCCGTAATAGATTTTTTCCGCAAAAAATAATGCTTAATGAGCACACGAAATTCACTTTTTTCCATTTTCTTCTCAGTTAACGCGGTAGTCTGATATTAACGGCTGTCAAAAACAAACTAAATGTCGCAGCTTGTTCAATTTTTGACAAGAGTCAACTGACAGATGACTGTTGACGGGAGCAGTGTCATTTCAATTAAGAGGCGGGAAATTCAAAAAGTCACGGACTTATTGACCCGCCCTCGTA
The DNA here is from genome assembly GCA_964056695.1 of Melieria picta. Classification (NCBI taxonomy): domain Eukaryota; kingdom Metazoa; phylum Arthropoda; class Insecta; order Diptera; family Ulidiidae; genus Melieria; species Melieria picta. The sequence goes on from OZ057398.1 coordinate 64,303,496, forward strand.
TGTATGTATGAAGTATTAGTAAAGAAAAGACAGGGTAAAAAGACAAAAATGTGATAGCTGATTTTCTCAAATATCGGCTGACCACATAACTGTGGTTTTTCTCTCATTTTATGGTTTTTGTAGCAAAATCTATAAATAGTTACATGCACTGGCGCGCACAGAAAGAGGGAGGCTTTGAACCGCCAACCCCCCAAATACAAAAAGTGCAAAATATAGTTTCAAATGGTATTAGGCTCAAAAGTTATGCGCGATCACCCCACAAATGAAATACTGTGTGCGCCACTGGTTACATATATGTTATTCGTTTACATTACATGATTTATGGCATTTTGGCATTATCAAAAATCAATTGAAGTTAAGGTAGATTTCTTAAAACCTTCACAACTATCCGATGCTCATCACCCTCACCCTGTAACGGCTGCAATTCAATACCCGAATGAATAAAAGGCAAAACAATAACAACAGATGGGTGCGCTAACAGGAAGGCACAGGCTCTCTCCAGGTCTCTCAATGTCGCCGCAACACAACGGCGCTAATTACTGCTGTTCCAGCTGAAACAGCAACAACAACCACAGTTCTAGAAGAAGTTCTACCGATAAGAAGTGGAAAACAAAAGGAAGTGAGTTTGTGTGAGAACTCGTGCGGCTGCGCACTTGCAGATGTTTCGGTGTTGGGGCTCAGCCGCTGCCAAGGGACTGCGGCCAGCCACTCATGCGCGCTTTATTGCCCATTTGTGTTCTCAACTCGCAGTGTCCGTGATTTTGAATGCGAGTAGCCTGCGAGTAGTCGGGCTTTGCTGCTCGACTGAGGGCTCTTCAGCAGTTAAACACAGCTGCGCATACTGATGTATGTCTCTTCAAGAGCCCTCGCGGCATCGGCGACCCGCTAGCTGCACTCGACAGCGCTGCTAATGCATACTTACCGTCTTGCGGACATTTTCGAACGGAAACAAAGAAAGGCCAGCAACAACAATGACGAAAAGCAGGTTGTCTGCTGCTGTAACGCACAGCCGTGGGAAGAAGGATTTTGGGCAAGTTCCCACGCAAGGACTTACACGTACCCGCAGTCCCGAATGCGTACAACAGGCAATAGCAACTGCGCCTCGACCTGCGTGGAATACTAAAGATGATGAAATTGATTTTGTTGTCAAATCAGGTTTTCGATTTCGCCGCCTGTGTGCCTTCCTTCCTTTTTCTTTCTCTTTTCCATTTCGAAGCACTTAAAGGCAAATCCAACCCAAGTCTGGCTATCGCTTCAATCGTTTCGCGTCGTTGTTGCCGTTGCTGTTGCTGTTTGTATTACTGTTGTTGTTGCTGCCGCTGTTGCAGGTAGGGGCCAACTAGCAGATGCAGCACTTGTCAAAATTTCGCGCCCCTAAAACAGACATAATGCAGCATCCAATGACCCAACAAAAACAACACTACATCATTTGAGGGGTGACTGCTACAAGTTTTCTGAGCCGATGAGTTCACGATTTTACAGTTCCCACGCTATGCTACGGTTTCGTCCATGCCACCTGATGCTGCAGCCACAATTGTGATGGCTGCCTGGTTGCTGTTAACATTGTTCCAATGGTTGTAATCAAGAATCGGCCGTGGTTACTGTGTCTCAGCGGACGTGGCACCTGTGGCACCTTCACCGAAGGGAGCAACAATTTAAGTGATATGAGTGTTTGCCACGGCACTTCACACCTTCGACTACTTCTTGAATCTATGTCTCAAAATCAATCAACAATGCCTTTATCTCGCTTTTTTTGCTATCCTCTGCCCTCCGGAGCTGCACATGTACGCACGCAACGCTTAAAAAACGCATTACATTATTGGAAAGTTTGCTTTTGTGTCGTACACCGGAACTCGTTTAGAACGTTCTTCAACGAAAAATCAAGTAATGCGCGAAACTTTGTAACGCAGCAAGTCTATATCAATAAAAACCAAAGCGCAATTGACGTCATAAAATCAACAACAATAACAGATGACTGGCGCGCAGCTCTCAAACACCAAATCAGCAAAACAAGTCACACCATGAAACCAGTTCTAAGCCCACACCTCACATCGCATATGTGCACACCAAAAACTAGCGAATTCACAGCCGATTAGCGCCAGTAGACTAGCAACACGAGCAACAACAAAAAACAACAGCAACAGCCACCAACTGATACTTTTAAAAATGCAACAGCAGCGGCCCCCACATACGCCAAGCCACTAGAGACCCTCAACCAACCAACCAACAACGGAAAACCCACCCACCCCACTCGAGCACACATGTCGTACACGTTTCGCCTCAAACAAAGCTTGCACTCGGCGCCGATTGGTACGCGAGCATGCAAGTGAAGCCTCCGCTCGCACAAGGGCATTCGTTCGCCGGCAGCGATGGCATGGCGACGACAGCAACAACGAAGACAACGACTGAAATCGCCGTCAACTTCCTTGTGGACGCATTGCACACGGAACAGCCTCAACAACAACAACATAGCCCGTGCCAATCGCGTGTGCGACGTGCGCCCGCTCCCAACATTTGCGCATTTGTTCGTCGCTTGACGCTTGCTAGCTCCGGCTGCTTAGTTGGCTGGCTTGACGTTGGCGCAATTAATCTTGGCGTTGGCTTTATGAGCTGAATTGGCTTTTGCTCGACTCAGCCGGGGCGCAGGCCGAAACCACGGCTGCAACAGCGGTGCCGTCCAAGTCTTTTGAGGATACGCAAAGTTCCACAGTGGATAAAACGGTCAGTCTTGATGCCTAAACAACAAAATTATTTTCATATTTGCCAAATTTAATCATTTTGCTGATAAGAAATCTGATGAATTGCAGTGAAATGGGTACAAAAATAAGAATGTTTATTGCAAAGTTAGGGAAAAAATTGAAAGCTTCTAAACAAATATTTATAAGTTCAAAATACGATACATGAAACTACTATTTAAATTTTGTATATGTACATAAGTAAAAATTTTAATTAAAATCGTATGAAAAAAACCGACATATTGAAAAATCGGATTCGAGACCATACTATACAGCGGTCCGATTTGTGCGATACAACTAAACAGTCGAGATATTAATTTAATTCCGTTAGATTAACGGTTTCATCCACTGTGTGTTCAGACGAATTCGAAATGTCGACTTTGTTCACACGACTCACGCAACACAGTTTGCAGTGACGACAAGATTAAGCCCCATCAATGTCTGTGGATATAGTCGGAAGCATTCAGGAGCAAGTGCTTGAGAATATATATATATATTAAAGTCCTGCATGAATATATTCATTTTGGCGACTACACTACTGTACATACTGTACGGGTACTTGGTATTCGAAGAATGTGTACAACGAAACGAATAGAAACGAGATCCAGCGAGCGTCGCTTCTTGATTCTATTCATATTCGGTGAATAGCGAACACTGCAGTGCTCGTATTCGGTGAGAAGCGGATACTGCAGTGCTCGTATTCGGTAATCGAGAACTTTGCGAAGTATTCGAAGATCAACAGTTTCATCGAATATTTTTATGCGCAGTATGCCACTTTTCCATGTGTATACTTGTGGTGTGGTTGAAGTGGCTTATTAGTTACTACGCAAAATGGAAATTATTGAAGAAAGTAGCATAACAAATAAATAAATATTTATATACAACATAAATATTTTTAAATAATCTTAGGAATAATAAAACGAGTATATTCGAATATTCAAGCAGTTTGTACTATTATTCGAATGCAAAAGCATTCGAATGCAAAAACGAGGACAAAAGTCCTCGTTTTCCCGCTTCGAGCGAATATGAATAAATAGTGTACGTCTACTCGTTTCTGTTCGGAGCTTACTCGTACTCGAAGAGAGCTGTACTCGTATTCATTCGGACTGGTCCGCAGAGATGAAGTAAAGTATTCTATTCAAAAGCATTTGAATGTTTTCGAATAGCAACAATGCATACTCGTGCAGGACTCTGATATATATATAAGGTTTGCGCACGATGAAATTAGTGCATACGTTTTTAATCATACTGTTCTCTTAGTTCAAATTTAAAATGTTTTTCTTATAAAAATAGTTTCGTTAAACATGTCTAAGCCCTCAGGTCGAATTTTGAGATCATTCGATAGTTTTTGCCTTCAAAATGAGCAGCGAAATAGAAATGCGTGAAAAAATTATTAGACTGCGCAATGAAAATCCAAATTTGACTTTCAAAGCAATTGCTCGAAAAGCACGGGTTTCACGAAATATCGTTTTATCTGTTATTAAAGTATACAATGAACGTCTGACTAGTAATATAAAACAAAGAAGTGGCAAAAAGAAAGGGGTTAATTAACCCTGTTATGGGCAAGAAGGTAATAGCTCTTTTGAAAAAAAATTCCAATGCTTCAGGCACAAAAGTCGCTGAAAAACAAGGATGCTCTGAAACTTTTATTAGAAAAGTTCAGAAGGAGGAAGAGCTGAAGTTATACGAGGTCCAAAAAGTTTCAGACAGAAAATCGAAGAAGAACAGCGAGGCAATAGAGCGAGCCAAAATATTGTACCGTGATTTCATACGGAATGTTGATTGCTGCATTATAGACGAAGAAACCTAAGTACTGGGTGACTTTTTACAGCTTCCAGGTGTGGATTTTTATGTTGCAGATCATAGAGGAAATGTATAGGAGCAGTATAAGACCCATAAGTAGTCTAAATTCCGCAAGAAGTTCTTGGCGTGGCAATCTGTAGCTGTGGTAGACGAAGCAGTTCATTTGTAAGAACTGGGACAATCAACACCGATATATATATCCAGGAGTATCTGCAAAAAAAACTTTTGCCATTCACAAAGCAGCACGCAGTTTCTACTTTCTTTTGACTTGATTTGGCTGCGTGCCATACATTAAAGCAGCAGTTAAGTGATACTAAAAGAATAATGTAACAGTTGTACTCAGATATGCGAATCCACTTAACTGCCCAGAGCTCAGACCAATAGAAAGATATTGAGCTCTGGTAAAAAGGACCATGAAAGGCACAAAACAGATTGCTGACCTCATTACTAGTTTTTCCAAAAAGTGGCTGTCATCAAGTAAAAAAATTTCTGAAAACCCTATAAAAAGCTTAATGCGAGCCATTTCGGAAAAAATCGAAATTTTTATCAAAAATTAATTTAAAAAAATATTTTGTTGTTGAATTAAAACATGAATAAAATTTCTGTTAATATAACGTTGTTTTCATTTTAATATGTTAACTAGTTCAGAAGTAATTTGAATTTATTTGTGCACTAATTTCATCGTGCGCAAGCCTTATGTATGAGAACATTTGAAAATCATGCCATTTCGAAATACGAGGGATGGTTGCGGGTAGCTAGGCCTTGGTCTCGTAATCGGGCTGTCGTGCCAGTCAAGAAGAAGAAGATACATTTCCACACACTGATTCCATTTCAAAAAATTCTTCAACCGACCGACTTCGTTTTCACTCACCTGCCCTACAAATGACCCCTCAGTATCTCTCTTCACACGTTACGCCGTCTTTCGGAATCGGTTGGCTTCTCTTCGCTACCGGCCGGTATGAATACGAAGCTACAGACGTAAGTACTTATTGTTGTTGCTTTTCTGTCAAGCAGTAAATCCGACGTTGCCTGCATGTTTTATTCATGGGCGCCGCCTTTGGCTTTTACGCCACATATTCAATTTGGAAGCGACATGGGGCGGCCGCCACCGACCCCAGCCTGCCAGTCAACTAATCAGCTGCTGCTGCCATCGCATTGCCATTGCGCCCGCGTGCTGCATATATTTCGTAGCTACTGCAGTTGTTGTTGCAGCAATTCATTAATTATTCATTGGCAGCACTAAAATAAAACAACAACACAGATAACAACGAAAAAGGCAGCGTTCATATCGTTCGGTTTAGCACTTTCTCACGGTTCGATTTCATGCCGTGCCACCAGCGCCAGCGGCAACGCCATTATCGCCATCACCATAAACATCATTATCATTGTCATCGTCATCGCCAGCTTCAGCGCCATTGCCAGCGTCATTTTCAACCAGGCATACGCAACCGCGCGTTAAGTGGCTGCCGCAGCCGCTGCCGCAGCAGTTTTTACGGTTTCAATTTTTGCCGCTTTGCTTGCCATATTGTTTTTATTGTACCCCGCTTTTTGCTCGTCGCACAAGACAGCTAAAAATGATTTTATGACCTGTCGGCATTAGGCAAGCGGTTCGTGACACTTTGCTAGCGCCGACACTAATGACATTTAATTTAGTCCAACCTGTGCCAGTCGTGGCAGAGGTTACGCTGCCCGCCAGCTCGGGTGTTCCAACCCTCCGTCGCGCACGAGTATGTGAGGCAGGTACTGAGAGAGGAGGTTGTGTTGAACTAGACTTGCATGACCACATTTAATTGTTATTACCGTTTATTGTGTGCAATATTTATGCAACAATTTACCAGCTCGTGTTCGATGAAGATTTAATTTCACCATAATCTCATCTCCTATTCGTTGCAGTCTCTTCCCTAAGTAATGTTTCTACACTTCCGACCTCTATTGAGACCTTTGCCCTGTACAGCGATACCCAAGTAATTCCCTGTTTATGATCCATCGGCTCTTCAGCTCGGTCTAAGCTCTTTTTTGATTTCAACTCGAACTCTGCACCAGACCGCTTCCGAAATACCAAATCGTCAGCTCCGCAACGGCGAATGATATCTAGCGCGACCGCATTATGCTAATAAAAGCGTCACCGCCATTATTGTTATTGGTGTCACAATCAGCAGCCCCGCCGCCTGTTGGATAGCTGAACTCGACGTCTCCTGCTGCTTCAATTATATTAAGCCAGAACAACAACAACGATGGAGGCGGCGCAAAAACATGCCAATGTGGCAGAGTCATCAGCAAAAGTCAACAAAGCCAGCATTTAAATATAAACATTTCCAGTGGCGCGGCTCATGTTATCGCAAAAACAAGAAATCGCCCAGCGAAATAACGAAAGCCACAGCGCTAAGGAACCAGCAGCGGCGGTTGACGGTGGCGGCAAAGCAACAGCTGGTGGTCACATATTCCCAGCGAATAAACACTCGCGATTACGATGCGGCATTATCAGTGCGAAGAGCACCAAAACCACGGCGGTTACCACGCGAGCAGAGACGCACCGCCATAGGGGCCGGGTACGAGCGATCCGACGGCTTCCAAAGTTCTACTTTCCAAATCCCCACCCGAAACGCATATTCAAAAATGTTTTCAAAGTATTTCCGTGAAATGTGGGGTGCTGGCCGAGCTTGGCTCGCACCCCATCATCCATTCAACCTGCAGCCACGAGTGCGCAGTGCCAACATCTAACCGCACAACATGCCCACACCAGTCAGCCAGCCGACCAACTCAATCGATACGCTTCAACGAAATTCATGCCATCATCACCAGTCGAGCATGCCCCGTAATTGCGCGACTCTATACACACACACAGCACACAGGCCACAACAATAACAGCCAACTTAAAACCCCAACAACACTGGCAACATTTCAACAATCCATCGGATCGCATCGCAATTCATCCATCCGTCCATCGTGTGGGAAACACACGACAAATCTGTTTCCCACGGTCTGGAAAAGTGTGTAGCGTACGAGCAAAATACACAATGCGATTTACGAAAGCAGCAACAACAACAATAACAACGCCAACCACATACAACGCAAGACAGCGGCAGAGAACTGTCATCATTGACAATAAGTAAGACATGCCCGAGCTGTGGGGGCCATCCATCCGTCCCCACAAAGCGACACCGCGGACGGTTGCTGCGCCTGTGTTGGTAGTCGAGCTTGGCGCGATCCACGGCCGGCTCTCGGCTGGCTCACTCTTTGAATTGGCACAAGCGAAGCGTACGAGCCGGCATTATCGCGTCCAAGTAGGGGACGTACGCCAGGGAGCCATCACGACCGCTTGCCGCACACCCATACTAGTGCGCAAGTGCCACCAGCGCGCACGAGAGTTCGGTGCAAAACAGTGTTGTATACCCGTATTGGTTGGTATTGCAATTGGTGCTCGTTCGGCAAAGGACCAAAGCGATGAGGAAGACGATGTACAATGGTCACATTTCACATTTTCACGTAAAACAGCATAGAAATGTATGTAAACCCAGTCCCGAAAATACCTGGATTAAACGATATAAATCCCGGAATGTCGAGACAACGAAAATGTACAGAATAGCGGGATTAGGATCTAGGGAACACGTATCCCTTTCCTTCCCGTACAAAAAGCATTCAATGTTTGCAATTTTCGCGTCTAAATGGTCGAATTTAGAAGGACAACTGAAGAAGGAAATCAGCTCTTGCCAAAATATAGTAACACTTTTAGATGGTTAAAACGAATTATGTATATGAAAAAGAAAATAATCCATCGTTTACATATCTTTTAGTTAAGTTTAAAGATTTAAATCTTATTAACGGTAGTCTACTTATATCTCCACGGGGAGAATTTAGTTTACAAGGCAAAAACCGAGTTTTCTTTTACGAACGAAAAGCAACACCTTAGCGGCACAATCCCATCGGCTGCCGCCACAGTAGCCTCTCTTCGTTCACGCTTCGCTACTTTGCTGCACGTCAGAGCGGCAATCGGCCAGCATTGAGCAAGTGATCGTGCAACGAGTCTGCTGAGCGGTGCAAAACCCGATTGTCATATAAAACTTAAGCACGGGGCACGTTTGCGACTCATTTCATAACCGACGCGCAGAGTAGAAACAACACGGGGTCGCCGCGATCGCTAACAGCACCATCGCATTGTTTCTCAACGCGCGATCGCACTCGAACCGAACTCGGATGCATAACAAAAAGTTTTAAACGATTGACCCTGCAAAAAATACTTGAAAAGAGACCAAAGTATAGATTGCAGTCGCAAGTGTACCAAAACGAAACATGGTCATGGAAATGTCCAAAACCTACCAGTACCGTAAGGTGATGAAGCCGCTACTGGAGCGCAAGCGTCGCGCCCGCATCAACAAGTGCCTGGACGATCTCAAGGACCTTATGGTCGAGTGCCTGCAGCAGGAGGGCGAGCACGTCACACGCCTCGAGAAGGCCGACATTCTGGAGCTGACTGTGGAGCATATGCGCAAGCTGAAGCAGCGCGGCAGCCTGTCACTGCAGTCGCAGACGAACGCGCACGCCGAATCCTTTCGCTCCGGCTACGTGCACGCCGCCGACCAGATCTCACAAGTGCTGCTGCAGCAGCGCCAAACCGACGAAATTGGTGGCGAAATAATGAAATTCCTGTCGACGCGTCTCATCGAAATGCAGCACCAACTGCTGCGCTCCTCGGCGATGACTTCCCCGATACTGCCGCTGCAAGTGCCACTGCAACTGCAAATGCCGACAGCACATTCCAGCTACGCCGACTCAGACTCCACATCGCCAACCACCTCCACTTCGGCCATCGACTTCTACAGCGCCGCCAATGAACCACGCCACCCGCTGGCAGGCAAGGAACCGGACGTCATCGATGTCACCACAGTGGATAACTGTTCGAGGGACACGGCATCGGTAGTGTCGGTGGACTCGTGCAGCTCGGAACCCGTGTGGCGGCCATGGTGAAAGCATCGCACGACTTAGAGCACTCACAATTAGAATTGTAATTTATTTTTTAACTCATAGTAAATAGTGATTTTTGTTGTACGTAACAAACTTTCCAAAGCAACAAAATCATCGTGTCTTCCGAGCTGAGCGCGAGCGGGTGCTGCCAGCACCAAAACCACGCACGCCGACAGTGTTTGCTGCTTTACTTAAACGTTGGTTGTCTGTGATATAATTTATGATAGATATTTATTGAAGCAATCGCCGCCCTGCATGTCGGACTGGCCTTCTGCCGCCGCCGCATGTATGAGAGACGCTGACTGTAAGCTTATAATTGGTCCTTAGCTTTAAAGGCAAATGCCCAGCAGATCCTATAAATTTATGAGTTATCTCAAAAAAACTTTAAATAAAAAATCGATTTTCAACATTATACAACAAAAACAAATCGTGGTAATTTTATAAAACTTGATTCGTGAACCTTTTAGTTCCCTTGTAAGCCAACATACAAATATGGGGAAGTCACATTTATTTTCTGATCAGCAGAGTACTCAGCGTGACTAGTGGTAAAAGACTTGTGTCACCTGCCGCTGTCTAAAATCTGCCACCCGTGTTCTGGTAGAGCGTCGCGACTAGAAGCGTCTTCGCGTCATAGCGAGTTACTGTTCAGTGTGATTAGGAGTTGAAGTAAATTGCATGACATTCATCACGACCACTTGAAGCCAAAAAATTCCCTGGGATTGTAAAAAAGTTTTGCCGAGATGTGATTTCCATCCGCTGAAAAGTCTGCAAAGCACAGACGCACAGCCAAACAATAATTTCTAAATAAATGACAGGTCCTTAGCTAACGAGCATAGCCACACAGCTAAACAATAATTTCTAAATAAATGACAGACCATTAGGAAACGAGACATTTATAATTTACTTATCCAAAGCGATAGTCGAGTTTGGGTGTTCTAAGTGGAAATAATGGTTTAACTTTTGACTCGATCTACGATTAACTGGCCTAAGCCTTAGTTTGGCCGAAAATTCCAATAAGAATAAGCCTTCCATGATTCGAAATGCTGCACAAGTGTGGTAATATAATTTTCGAAAAAAGTAAACAGAAGGGAAGCATAGAAGTGTTTCGTCAAAATTTTCTTTGCGGGTTCCAGCGGTAGGGCCCGTTTGTGGATGCGGGGGGAAGCAGTAAAGGGGACGAGAACGCACAGAGCGCGAGAGCGTAAAATGAGAAGCAAACAGATAAAAGTATTGAACGCATGCCGGTGTACAAAACAGTAACGCGCCATATATGTGGTTGTTGTTGTTGGCCAACAAAGCGATGTGCCGCATGCACGTTGATGGAGGAAATGCGTACAGGGGAAAAGCGACAGCCTGTGGTTGTTGTTGTTGCTGGCTAACAACTAAAGTTGGAATAAATTTTTGCTTTGGCTGATTTCTGTAAGGAGCTCAGCGACTCACAATGCTACGATTAAAAAAACCGCCAATTGTGGGAATAAGTTTGGTCAAAATAACCAGAGTTTATTACGATTTCAGGATTTTAAGTTTTCGGGGTTTAGTTACATTTTTCTTTTCTGAGGCCCATGAACAATGCTTCCTGAGAAGAACTAAGATCATAAAATCCAAAATTGTGTTTTTATGATCAGGACATGTGGAAAACCATTGTGGTGTAGCATTTTGACATTTAACTTTTATTAAATTTTTTATGCCTACAATTTGTGGCTGTTTTTCAAAAATGCTGCGGAAAATTGAAATGTGTACTATGCTTATCTCTAATAGAATTTGTGATGGACTAATAAGATTGCCGAAATCTATGAGAGAGTTAAAGTTTTTGTGAAATATGAAAAGTTCACTAGGAACTGTTAGTACCTCATCTTCTTTTCTCAATTCACCTGCACATGTTTCACAGTTTATTTTGGGAAGTATTTTGTAAACAACATAACCCAAAAAATATCTTAAAGACGATAAATCAATGGTAAATTCAGAACAGTTCTGAAAATTATCATTTAATATGAAATCGGCAAGGATGGCTGTATTATTATCCACTTCGAAATCATCGGTTTGACTAGTTTCTTCGTTATGATCAGGAGCTGAGTCGAGATTTAATACGATATTAGAAAGCGTTTCAAACGTAGTATCATTTAATTCTTCACAATTGCTGTGGGAACTCAATTAACTGATATTATTATTAATATCAGCCACTGATGGATTTATATTATTACCACCTTTTTGTCGTAGTATAGAAAACATATTTTCAAGTTTGTCTTGGTTTAATGTCCTTGTCATCAAAAAAAAAATTTCGGATTTTTTCTCAAAAAGCTCGTCTACTAAAGCAAAACAGCTTTTAGAGTAAGTTTCATCCCATCTAGAAAAAATACTTTTTTCTTTTTGTCAACAAATGAGATTTCATCCAGGTATTTAAGGAAGAATTTTATGTACTCATGTGATAAGCTGTTGAGTTGAATCGCAGATCTGTAAACATTTTTGGAATATAACGATCCACTGTTTAGGCAATCAAATATTTTGTCAATATTTTCTATAAAGCTGGCCGTAGATAAAGCCAATTTTCTAGAGCAACTTTTGAAACCTATAGTTTCAGCAGTTGTCCTAATAGCAGCCTGAACAGTCCTGCTGAAAATTTGGGTTGCCAGTTTTACTTTCATTTTCTCGAAAGAATTTGGGAAAATGTGTTGGCTGGTTAGTTTAGGACACATTTTTGTTGTTGATTTAAGTTCCATTTCAAATAGTTCCTGAACTACCCTTAAACTTGCAATTCCATTTGGTGTAGCTAAGTCGCATTTGAGCCAGCTATTTCTCAATGATTTAACAAGGTGCGGGAAATCATATATACAGAACACTTTTCCATCATTATACATGAAAAAGGCCTTTCCAAAGTTACACCCATATCCGAAAAGCACTTCCTATTGGAAGACCCTTGGTCACAAGTTATAACTTTTACTGTGATGCCAAAACTATTAAGAATTTTTAAATTTTCCAGAATTATATTTTTTAACATATTTGCAGAAAGTCCGTTTTTGGAAACAAAGTAATTTAGTACCAATGACCAGTTAGAAAACATTGATTTGACCATAAAAACACATAATTTTTTTCCTATTTGGCTTGTCCTTTCAACCCCATTTTCTTCATACCCATCCCAACCAAATCTAATTTAGGATTATATCGTAATTCCTTTCTAATTGCCATTTCATCCATTAATCGAATCATGTTGTTTTTTCGCTCTGGGTCAAATCCAAGCACCGTTTTCTTATAACCTCAAAAGCAGAGTTCTTAAAACCTGGCTGCAAGAACTTAACAGGGGCCCATCGATTAACAGTCGAGATATGTGGCAAATTTAGATTTAGTTTATTTCTTAAAAATTGATATGTCGACTGCGAGACATAATAAATATTTTGAGCCAAATCTTTTACATCTTCCGTATATTCTTTAGGACGGGAACTAAGAAGAAGCTTACAAAATACCTTTGATTCTTTGCTCACGTTATTATAAGAGTCGATACGTTGGAGCACATCTGACTTTTTTGGTAATTTCTTCTGGTTTTTAATGTTTCTGTATTTTTCCAAAATGTTGTAATACTTCTTCCTGTAAAAATTTACGGATTTAGCATATGATTCGCAATTATTACAATACCCATCTACGGACTCACTTTTTCGTCTCCTTTTAGTTGAACAATCGGGCTCTGAAAACTCATAAGTTTCTTCAACATTTTCCAAATTAAATACAGGAACTGCTCCAGATTTTAAATATTTTTTCCCAATGTCAAAACTTGAGAAGTGATTAACGCATATAAATAATGGTTTGGCGTATTCTATAGTTTTAATGCTACATTTTTCTCGCCAAATTTGGCCCATAGCTGAGTCATAGGGCGGAAATTTAAACATTTTAAGTTTTTCATCATCCCGTCTAGATTTTCGGCAACATGTTATGCAGCATTGAAGCCCTGACTTTAATAAATTTTTACCCACCCGGGGTAGTAAATTTTTACTCGGAGCCGGATCCATTTTTCGTATACTAATAAAGTCAATGAACATGCCAAATCAAAGGTAATATAATGACCAGAAAGGATAAACTACGTCAAAATATCTATACAAATTTTTAATTTGGATCAACCACGTCAAAAAAATAGCAAAAAATTCAAAATTGGAATCAACCACGTTAAAATTTAGACAAATAATTATACTTGGAACTAGCCTCGTAAATATATCTGTAGAAATTTTAAATTTGGATCAACCACGTCGAAAACAATTGCAAAAAATTCAAAATTGGAATCAACCACGTCAAAATTTAGACAAATAATTATACTTGGAACTAGCCTTGTAAATATATTTGTACAAATTTTTATTTTGGATCAACCACGTCTAAATATTTGCAAAATTTAATATCAATTAATCTAAGCGCAGCATGAACAAAAAAACGAAGATTCGATTGATAATGACAATAAACAAATTCGCCGGCACGTGCTCGCTCTGCGCTTGCTTTTTTACAAACAAGAACAAGAAGCGGACAAACAAAATTTGCATAAGAAAAAGTGACTGGCGAACGCTTTGCCAGAACAACCACCATATCAAAGTGCCCGAGTAAAGCCAAGCTGGCTTGCTGCGGAAAATAACAACATTGCGTGTTGTTGTCGTAATGAGAATAAACCAATCCATCGAATGAATGCGAGAATGCAAGAGAGGATCGCAAAGCAGCTCTCAGCTCGCTTGCGCTTACTCTCTCGGTTCCATATACATTTACCTCATACTTGCTGCTTCCCGTCCGCGTCTGAAATGAAAACGCAAAATTATTTCAGATGCGCCTTCTGTATACTGTTTATTCTGTGATACTGTATACTTCAGCCAATTGGAATTTAGCGACGACGCAAACCTAGCGATTTCAAACAATAAATAAATAAGAACATAGCATCGTTCGAAAATACTCACCAATCAAATTTGGTCTGGCTTCGCGACCAGTCTCATTTTTCAATGGCCTGTTTACAACAGGTAGAGACTGATAAATGGCAGGTAATGTAACGCTCATAGTATTTATTTCCGTAATCGTCAATCCCAGCAGTGCCCACACTGAACCAAAAAAATAGAAGATGAATCAGTGCCCCAGTGGAAATGAGCACAAGCCAGGCTTTGCGAAGTGAATCGGTTTTGCGAAATAAGAGAGCAGTATTTGTAGTTCTTGTGTTTGTTTATTATTTTTCGTATGAGTAAATGCAAAATAAAATGTTTCTCTTCCTCTTTAAAAATATGCAAAAATATCACAATTCCATAAAGCTAACAATTTCCGGCAGTCATTTAGTTTCAGTTCCTGGAACTCTGGCGCGTTAGCCAGCAGCATCAGCACCGGGCGCGCTTCAGGCTTGGACCCAGCGATCCTGCAGCTGAGCGACGGCGATTTGATTCGACGTGCAGCACATTAAAGGCTCGATAAGGTCGTTGTCGGCGGGCAGCTCACAGGCGGCCGTCCAGAAAAAGGTGCCGTGTGCGGAGCGCACGAAATGCACGGGCACGCTGCTGATGTCAACAAAATCGTAGTCTTCTAGCTCGCACGAGTCGCTCGCGGCGACGGCGGCCAAACGTTCGTTGGTGCTGTTTTCATAGGACTCCAGCGAGGTGCACTCGGACTCGATGTCGGCGTTGCGTTGATTCTCCAGCGATTCGATGGACTCGAGCGAGCCGGCTTTTTTGGCGTTCACTAAATTCTGTGCGACAGCCAGCTTGGCAGATTTGTGCTGCGAGAAAAGCTGCTTCAGCGCCCTCTTGATGCTGTAAGTGATCTTCTGCGCCTGGTGAGTGGCGCTGGCTGGCTTGGCGCTATCGCTGTGTTCGATACACATTTTGGAACGTTTCGTTTTTGTTTGTGTACTTGATTTGACAATGGTTGTGAAAAGAACGAAGACTGGGCTCGGCGGCGACAACTACACTGCGAGCTGGCTCGTGTTTGAATGATGTCCTGTGCTGTCGAAGTGCGGCTTTATATACGCGACAGCGCCACAGCAGCAACAACAAACACAGGCATTCGCAAGTCTCCGAGAACCAAGCGGCACACCAAGGACCGGGAGTGGAATTGGGATCGCATCGCTCAGAGCATGGAAAGGCACAAGGATACAACGCACAGCCGAGTAGCACTAAATGCTTATGAAAAAGCGGCAGGTGTGTTTTTCGGTTGCGCGCAGCCATCAAGCGTGCTGGTGTTCGAGATTTAACCTGCGTGCGTGTGTGAGTGTGAGCAGTGCAGCAGTAAATTTGTGCAGCCACTCACACCTGCGCGGGTCGTATCTGGACTGCGCACACCATCGATGGGGGGATGCCGTAAGGATAATAATGGACATAAAGTAATACATTTCATGAGTGAAGGCAAACAGTAAAAGAAAAAAGGAAAAATCGACAACTTCTTATCCTGCTGAAGGATCGTGTGAAACGAGACTTTCTGCATGTTCCCACACTTTCAATGCATTGGATCCGCAAGCCGATCCTCTCTCTTCTTTGGCATAGCAGACAAGTAAGTTTGGTTTTTGTGCACTAAACGCTGTGTTCGTCCTACGTGTTGCTGTTGTCCTGCTGTCTTATTTTATTATGTATTGAAAGTGAAGCAAACGAATAAAGAAACGCCAAATCATGACGAGCCTTTGTGAGAACACGAAATTACAGAACACGTGTGCATCAGGATCCTTTGGACTCGCAAACTCCAACAAACTCTATGCATAAAAACGATCGTGGGAGAGTATTTTCGATTTTCAACGCTTGGTCTCTGAACAATTTATGAACCCACACAAAAAACCAAAAATGAAAGATAAATGAAACGAATACGAAAAAAATTCAAACAGATTACTGGTTGATGGGCACACACACGCTGACAATCCACAGGCTGCAGATCTACAGACATGTGTTGTGGAAGTGCTCCTTAATTGCACTCAGACCGTCTATAGGTATTTGTGTAATCTTAGACTTTTTCATGCCTGTCACTACAGTCGGCGAGGGCTCGCTTCACATCCTTTCAGAACGTGGGAAGCAGTCTTACGAACGTTTTAAGTACGCACGTATATAGTTTTTTCTCCCCATAACTCAATGGAATGACGCATACTAACAATCGGCCGGTCGTTTGTATAAAGCCAGAGAATTAATGTAGCATTTAGTGGCACAGTCCGATGTTAAACGAGATCAAATTAGGGGTGAGTGCTGATCGCACTTCGGCATTAATATGAATCGCTGTTATCTCCACACCTAAAATTGGACTCTGGTGGCCTTTGTAATTGAAGTCCTGTGAACTGGAGGCAAGTTTTGGGTTTTCAAGCAAAGTGCGTTGAGGCACACTTGGGGCGTGCGTGTCGCGCATGCTCGAAATGTTGATCAAAGTGTGAGATGGTCTCGCGCGATCGGATGCGTTGCTCCACATAGCCGTGCTTTAGGACGAGTGGCTCTTGGTACTTTGAGGAGAAATCACCAGAGCTATGGTGAAGGCAACTTCTTTTTTTTAGGAGCAAGTTGTATTGCGTAAAGTCTTTGTCGAGTTAGTTATCGAAATTGCCAGCGAACTTCTCTTTTTGGCAATCTTAGTCCCAGTAATTTTCTTTACGCAGCATGGAAATTAGGAATTAGCAAGTGCTGCCTTACATTATCTGGACATGATTCGTGCAGTCTCAATTTCAGCGGCAGTTTATCCAAATTATTTCCAGACCGTAGAGAGGATCCACGCCAATACCATAACCAGCCACAGATAAGAAAGAAAGGAAGGCAGATCCCAGCTCGTATCGCGCTGACTAGATGATGCAAATGTTTTCGTTTTTAAGTGGCAACAAATGTCTGCGCAGTAGGCATGCCACTGAGAGTGCCGTCTAGACACGTGACGGTGTCTCAACAAGCGGGCGCACCATTTGGCACTTGTCTATCAGCAAGCGTACGCTGCCAGCCGCACGCTCCAGGGGGTAAATCGGATAGGCCAGCACTACTTTCGCTGCGGGTTTACGCCAAGTCGTACCCGAGCAACGCTGCTGCTTCGCATATTCCAACAACAATGACACATTCACGTTACGTTAACTGGCCACTGCAATTGTTCGGCGAAGGAAGATGCTTACAAATTAGTGACGCTGAGTCATGTTAGCTCGCCGACCCACAACGCCCACACCTACTCGAGTCCAACTTCAAACGCAGATTTGCGAAAATTTCCACATAATGTAACACAAACCACAAAAGCCGGCACTCGAGCGTCAACGGGCGCGCACAGACATGCGGCGACGCCTTCGCCGCTTCCCTCGCGCTGCTGAATATTGCACCCAACGTACTTGAGGCACTCGACATGCGCGCGCGCATTTCCCTACCGGTCATTGTTTTTGAATTAACGGACAACGAAGACGCATCAATTACGAGCGTGCTGCATTCTTTCCAGTTCGGCGAAATGGAAACATAACCGCACTTGAGGATCGGAACGCAAATCGCAGCCGGACGGCAAGCGTACACATGCAAAGCGCACTTGAGCGGCGACGACACAGCGCACAGTGGGGCGTCCCCATATATCGCATGGCCAAAAATAGTAAACGTGGTTTAATTTTGTCGAAATTTGGTATCAGCCCATTTTTTTAGCGTAATTAAGAAAAATACGAAAACTTGTGAAAATTGGACTACTGCCACGCCCACCCCCCATATTGAAAAAATCTTTATTATTCGATAACTTGGCCACTACTAACACTAGAAAGATAAAATTTTATACAAAATATCACTAGGGTATAATCTATAATTGTGCAAAGAATGGGCCTTTAAAAGTTCGTATAAGCCTCAAATGAATTAATCGGTACATATGTATATTAAGGTGGGTCGCGAAAAAAAATTGGTGTTGTCACCACCTAAAAATAGAATTCAGAGTGTTTAATGACTATTTGGAAAATATTGCGATTCTGAGGTAAGCCAATTGTGCCAATTGGTTTTGCTTCAAAAATACCTCTAATTATCATGTTTTTTGGGTGTAACTTTTTTGTTGTTGGACATTTTCGAATAATTTTTTTTGGTTAGATAAACTTTCAGGAGTTCTTGGATTGCACATATTTTGTAAAATTTTTTTTTGTTAATTTATTGAGTTCTGGAAGTTTTTCTTTTTTTTTTTAAGCAAAACCGCTCACAATTGGCTTACCTCAGAATCGCAATATTTTCCAAATAGTCATTAAACACTCTGAATTTTATTTTTAGGTGGTGACTGAAACGTAATTTTTATTTTGTATGGAGTGCGACCCATCTTAATGTATATTTTGCAATTTTTTTAAGTTTTCGATGTTTTTCATGTTGGCCCCTCTTCAATTCGCTCTTAAGTTTATTTTCCACAAATATTTGCATGCATTTGTAGTGCCAGCCGGTCGAGTTAAACTACGCGACGGCAGCTACACATAAAATAGCTTACGAAATTGTACAAAAGATGCCACTATAAAAAAATGAATTACATGCGGGTCTGCAGGCCTCTGCAGCTGAAACTTTGCAAACGTGTTCTACATACTTGTAATTTAGTGAAACAATCGAAATTGGAAACGCTCCCTAGGGCTTTTCGAGATATTTAATTTTGAAGTTTGCACTTAATCTTTTTCTAGGGCTCAAAATGGCTCTACGTTCAAATAACGGTAGTTAGCGAACAGTAATAACCAAAACAAAAAAAGGCATTGCCTGACTATAAAAACCTAAAACATAAAATAAAAAATCAGGTATATTAAAATAATAACTGTAACCATAAGAAAAAACATCTTTAGTTTCGCAAGGTTAAATTTATATTTTTCCATAAATTTGTGTTCACGCAAAATATGAAGTTTAAACCCTTCGTGAGCCTACAAAACTTAGTTGGAGATTTGGTTTCGATCGTGCTTACTTATTTTTTCAAAAAAAATATTTTTATTTTTGGCCACGGACGCCCCACTGTGCAGCGCTCAGTACGTGTGGGTCCTGGCGAGGCGATCGGATTACGCTGTACGTGATCGTCATGGAAAGGTTCAACGAAATGCGCATTCAACGCTTCGACGTAAGCGCTGCAACAACGCCAGCGACGGCCACCACATGTGTGCTGGAACGTTGTTTTTCTGCGGCAGTTAGTAAACACTTGTCTCAAACCAACCACCCTCGTGACGGCGCGTCAGCACAGGGCACCACGCCATGGGGTCATTGCAGCACTTGCACACGTGCACTTTTTACCAGACACCCTAACTCTGTTTACTTTATTTTGCCGTTATGCGGGTCCTTGTGCAAACCAACGTAAATCACTAAGAAACAAAGACGCTGCAGGACCTAAGCTGCCTATTCACATGTGTGCCCGTGTGGCGCAAGTGTAGAAAAATGCGCCGTCGACGTGTTTGCAGCTATTTTTCACAGTTTACCTTTCCCAAGACTCGGGTTCGGTGCAAACAGGTCGCCCCAGGCAACAAAGCCTTTTCCATTATCTACAGCTCGAACTGTTGTACCTGTTGGTAGTGTCGGAAATTTTCGGTTCCTTACCGTTTACAGACGCGGGTGGTTTTAGAATTGACTTAATGATTGTACAGTAAACACAGAAAGGAAAATATAAAATAGCTGAAAAGTGCCTCTAACGAAGATTTTGCCAATCCGGTTACCTTAATAACCGATAGCAAATCAAACGGCGGTGATTTAAGAGACAGCAGTTTAAGCACTTTGTTGAAAATTCAAATTTGCATCAAACATTTGGAGTTTCTGAAGAACTCTCACGCAGCTAACACCAAACTCTTAACAGGTTCTTACTAACGAAAAGAACATCAAATCAGCCGCTATCCAAGCCTCCACCCCCATGTGGCGATTTTGTCGTCACATCAAAATTGCAAAAGCACTGCCTCACCTCCCTTTCTGGTGGCTTCAAGTGCACACAGTAGTCAGGCTCGCGCCAGCGACTGCCAATCGACTTGCATGTGGATGGATGTCTGTATGTCGCCGCATAAACTTGATCAAAATCATTGGAAACGTGCGCTAAATTGTAATAGCATCATAAGCAACCGGCCAAGCGAGCAGACAGCCCCGCCTGCCCATCTCCCTGCCTTGTGCTGCTGAGCTTGTGGTCAACACGAGCTTGCCGCCGCAAGTTCGACCATGTTCGAGCCAATCTGCGGTACGTTGTCGGGCAGACACCGAAATTGAAAAGCAGCCACAGTGATAGCCGCCTCTCGGTGCATAACAAATGTGGCCGGCACGACTCGCCTGCGCAAGCCAACTGCCGTCGACCGACCAACCGACCAACCGACACGGCCCATATAATAGGCCGGCGTCAGCACCACCACCACCAGTGCAGTGTGTGCGTCAGTTGGTGTGACGAACGTGCATGGTGGCAGAGACGGCCGCGCAGCTGAACCGGCAAACCGACGAACCTTTGTGTGGAGGTATGTGCGCTGGTCCCTCTGTGCCGGATTTTCGAATCGTGAGAACCGATTTTGTCGTGTGTTTCCCACGCGAGTTGAACACCTGCCTGGAGTTTTTTTTTTCATTTCTGCCCGTCTGCTGCCACCGCTGCGTTTATGCGCTGCCTTTGCGCTTGCATGTCCGACGGCGTGTGTGCCGGTGGAAGTGCGGTTGCTGTTTGTGCTCGAGTGCAGCGTGTGGTGCGGTGGCTGTGGGCTGTTGTGTCTCCGACGGGGGTCGTGGAGGAGGAAAGGAGGGAATGCTGCTACAAGGAGTGGTACTCACATCTTGCCAACAATCTCAGCAAAAGCTGTTGGGAGGCGCACTGCTTCCAATTCAATTTAACCGCAGACGGCCGTTCAGTGATTTCGCTGAGTTGAGCGTCGAGTTGCAAGTGGCACGTTGCGCATTGGACGCTGTAAGTGGCAAGTTAATGTGTTTGGCACACGCGGTTGACGATCGGCACGTTCCGTGCGGAGCAGCTCGAGCTGGCGTTACGTTGGACACATTGTCGGTGGGTTGGGTGGCAGCAATTGCAGCAATTATGTTGCATGTGCAACTTTTGTTGGTATATACTGATTTTATGTTCATTGCTTGTTGTTGTTGTTTTTTATTATTGCTATAGACTTTGTTCTTGTTTATATTGTTCGTGTTTGTTGCAGTCAATTTGGTTCTTGTTACTTAAATCGTCTTCTTATTTGTTTCTTCGTCTCGTGCCAATTAAACCATTTGCCAATTAAGTACTTGATGTCAACCCCCCACTACCCACCTCACCACCGCACTACGTAGCAAGACTATACTCCAAAACACTCCAACCACAACGGATTCCTTCTCTTCTCATTTCCATAGCGATTTTCAAGTGCATGCGAGACGCGCTCCCGGCACACACACACACTTGCCACGCTTCCAGCTCGCATTCGCCCGAGTGCAACGCGCTGCAGAAGAGTGTATCGTTTAGGGGTTGTTTCCCCGGCGCCCGTGTATAAAAGTCGCTGTCGCTACACACCGAATCATCATTCTCAACACATCCTTCGACGTGCGCAGACCAAGGCACCACGAAAGCAATCGGCAACAAACGAGTACGACGAATAAACGAACATTTTCGTACGAAATGTCGCCCCACGCGATTTACGCCTCGAAGACCGAACACTATCTGAAGGTGAAGAAGCCGCTGCTGGAGCGCCAACGACGCGCACGCATCAACCAATATCTGGACACGCTTAAGACACTGATAGCCGAGTTCCAGGGCGACGACGCCATTCTGCGCATGGACAAAGCCGAGATGCTGGAGTCGGCAATCAGCTTCATGCGCACCCACACGCAAGGCAAGACGCTGCAGCATAACCAGCCCGAGCCCAACCTGGACCGCTTTCGCTGCGGCTACATGAACGCCGTCAACGAGGTGTCGCGCGTTATGGCCGCCACACCAGGCATGAGCGTCAACGTGGGCAAAGCGGTGATGACCCATCTGGGTAGAGAGTTCAATCGGCTGCTGCACTGCCGGACATTCAGTGCAACCAATTCGCCAGCACAACCACTCCCCGTTAAGATCGCCGAGCAACCCCTGAGTCCCGCCTCATCCGGCTACCACAGTGATTACGAAAGCAACAGTCCACTAACTTCGCCGACAACCGATAGCAGCATTTGGCGTCCCTGGTGAGAGCAAACGAAGGGACGAAGCAACCGCTTTAATTCGAGCTGGTTGTAAACTACGCTTGTACCACACTGTGATCTTTAGATATTAGCCAACTGTGCTTTAATTTACACACGAAAGCTTTAATAGTTGTTTAGAAAAAATTAACATGGAAAATTTATGTTTTTTACAAAATATAAGAAATACACTTGAAAAGCCTAATCTGCTTGTTTAATATATTCTTGAAAGAGATGTTGAAGAAACGTTACGACTTTATGCATTGCAAAGAGAATGAAAGCGAACAATGACTTCCAAATAGGTGGAGATTCGCTCTTGGAATAGAATTTTTTAGGAATGATTTTAAAAACAAATAATACGAAAATGTAAAGCTGCAAACCAAAAATACGAAGTAATTTAATTCCAGAGAATAATATTGTCTCAGACTCCAAGAAGATTCGCATAATCGCAGCTAGTTGGTTGAAAAGCCTAATCTGCTTGTTTAATATATTCTTGAAAAAGATATTGAGGAACGCTACGACTTTATGCATTGCAAAAAGAATAAAAGCGAACAATGACTTCCAAATAGGTTTAGATTCGCTCTTCGAATCGAATTTTTCAGGAACGATTTTTGTAAACAAATAATACAAAAATGTAAAATTGCAAACCAAAAATACGAAGTAATTTAATTCCAGAGAATAAGATTGTCTCCGACTTTAAGAAGATTCGCATAACCGCTACTAGTTGGCAATTAATTGTCATGGCAAACAGTATTTGAGGAAGAAGGGGAGCAACAATGTGGAATGCGTGATGCTAGCATCAGATCGCCCACCAAAAGTGGGTGATTTGACCAAAAGTCGAACATGTCTCATATCGAAGCCTGCAATGGTCTCATCAAACTTTGCCGTGCGATTTTGAATACGAACAAAGACCACCGAGAGAGTTTTTGAAGCCTACGTACAGGTACGAGGTCCTGCTTTTCTCTGTCCATGTACTGTCATAGAGTAAACAACAAATTGAAGTGTGGTAGTGTTTATTCAGTGGTGGTGCTTGCAGTTAAAATGATCACGTGTCTGTAAAATTATGAAAGATAATTCAAAGAGATTATCAATTACAAATTTGCACTGCGAGTATTAGAAACAACACGTTTGACTTGGCACGTGCGGTTGCCACGCGCCACGAGCGTCGCCCGGTGCGATGGCAAGCGACACGTTAAGGCACCCAGTGCAAGGTCAGGCTATGCCGCACGTGACCAACCAACGGTGCACCTGATTAAGTGCTTAGTAATTGGGAGATATTTCAGTTGTTTTCCTTTTTAAAAATCGAATGCGCAAACAACGCAAATACACTTGAAATTGAGGCCTTAAACGGAACGACCAACTTTCCCACATTTCGAACACAAGAAAACTTCAATTATTACGAAATTTCAAAACACGCACAGCAAGTGCAACTCCACTCACCCCGTTTGCGGCCATTCTTGCTGCCGCATATTTACATAAATTTAAATTCCAGCGAGAGGGTAGCACCGCCTTTGCATTTGCATCCTCTGCTTGTTGCTGTTGCGACTCTGCTGTTCCTCAGCTTTGCGGCGGCTAATAGGCGCGCCGATTAGCGCGAAATTGCAAACATCTGCCACCGCTGCTAAAGCAAAACCGTGGGATACTTTTCGAAATTCCGGCAACCTTACGCTCCCTTATGATGGGAACTGCAACTGCCGCAGCACGCTGATGATGTCAGCGGCCCAGCGAGTCCTGCCAATGTGCAGCCCAACGTTGTGTCTGAGTGAGTGTGTGCACTTCGTAGCCAGCGGTGAAAACGTGTTAAGGACAATGGCACACACAAGACGTGGATAAGCGCGCGACGGCGGGCTGGAGTGTGGCCGGCCGTGCGCAGCACATCCCTTCAGAGACGCGCTGCACACATTTTGGCGATGGCGACGACAAAACAAGTGAATTTTGCGGCTGGCAGCACGTGCAGTGCGCAGCAAGTGCCGGCCGCATGTGGCGCGTTGGCAAATTCTGAACACATGCGCAGTAGCCCTCGATTGCATCGAAGGGTTGCGAGCCGCTTTATAAAAGCCGGCGCGTCCCAAGCACCGCCTGCATTACACGCGAAGCACGCAAACGGTAAGCGCGCATTTAGTATTTTCCTGAATTTCGGCAGCGGAAAAGTATTCGCAACATGTACGCAGAAAAACTGAGGCCGTCTCACTGTTGTAGATTTGGAAGATTGACGCGCAAAATACGCAAATTGCTCAAGGCGCCAATGCGCTGGCAGCAGAAGACGAAGCCAGCCGGTCACACTCACTGTTCGAACAACAACCACGGTGATGAAAACATCACCAGCGAAATGGCGCAGAATGCCGCTAATGAGCGTCTGCAGCAGCAGGCGTCGGCGGCAGAAACGGAAATGGCCAGCGACGTGATTCGCCTAATAACCAGGACAGGATACTTTTACTGGAACGGCGATGCGCTAACGCTGCATACTTCTGCCGACACGAGCTTGCAACACGAGCCATCCACATCATAGCCGTAAGCACAGAAGGCCGAAACGAAAACCCAAGTGAAAACCATGAATGAACAGGCAGCAAGTCGTACAAGTTCGAGCGAAGGCACAAAACTATGAATGAATGGCAACAACAGCAACAAACTGGTTTACGAGTAGCCTCCAGCCCACCGTGCGCTCAGTTGTCGGGCTGTCTAGTAAGCTCCGTCTCCTGCTATCTCGCTGCCGCTCTGGCTGAAGTTGACTCGTGTTGCTTTGTGAATGAAAACACTCACGAGAAATGTCGTTTTTATTGCATAGTAGCACACACATCAGCGCCACAAGTGGAGTCGGCGCGTCGATGCCCGATACTACAGCTGACACTTGGCTAGCTGGTGCACTCTCGGGCGCATACGCACAGCATAATCTGGCCACAATAGATATTGTAAATAGTGTTGCCATTAAACCAACATAAGTACAGCACGTTGTGATAGCAGCGATTCCTTGATTAGACATTTTATATCTTGTAAAACAATAAGTGTTTCTATTGCTAATAAATAAGTAAATAAATGGCATCTGTAAATGTGCACTTTCACTGAACTAAAATACTCTAAAAAAATTCTAGGAACCCTCCGGCACAACACAACACTTGTATGTTGAAGACCGACTCCTTCTTCTGTTTCATTCCTAACCTCCTGATTCCTAACCTCCTCTTTAACGACTCTATTTGATCACAAGAAATTTTAATCGAACTTGAGAACAAAAAAAGTTGACCATCTACCGCATCTTCATTGAGACAATACTGGAATTCTATTCTCACGCCGGTCTTGTCAGACCCTTTTTAATTTGTTCCAACTGTTACACAATCGAAAAACCTCCAACACTGACCACATAGACTTCCATAAGTCGTATACCTAAAAATATTAGCTGCCATGTATAAAGCGCAGTTAATTGATGCAACTCAAGCAGACACCCGCCACAATGACAGATCATCCATTGCGAGCCGCAGTTGGAGCTCCCGCATTGATAGCATACGAATGACATAAATGTGACGAAAGGGTTAAGTATTGGCAGCTGGGGACATAATTCGTGTGAACGATTTGTGCCAACAAGACATCGTCAGCGCTCATTAAGAGTACCAGAGCAATCTGCCACATATAAACGCACAGCGGCACAGTCAACAGGCCGCTGCCGACAGCATCGCCACAATAAATTCGAGTAAAACAAAGACGCGCAATACACAAATAATAAACAACAGCTGGAAGCACAACACTTTCTCACACTCGATTACGTGTTAAAACACTCGCCCCGCGCCGCGCTACGCCGCCCGCAACGCACGCTTCGACATCGAGTAATCCTGCACTTGGAGGACTCCGGAGTATCAGTCAATGGGGCAATCAGCAAGTCGCTCTGGCCAGTCGTCAGTTGGTCGCAACAATGCTTGCACAAGCCTTAAGCTTGTAGCGCAGCAGCCACCAATCCCAGCCGTGGCCGAAGCATTTATCTTGTACAAACATCCAACCAATAGGCAGGTGGTAGGTTTTCGGGAAGTCGACTCACACATCCGAGTGTCTTCATTTGCCCTGTTTTGGTGCGATGACACGATTTACAGTAGGGCGAATTGACGTTTGGCGTGGAAAATATTTCATTCGGTTCAAACTTTTTCAAACTCTTTTTACTTCGAATACCGACATACATAAGTTCGACTTGAAATACTCAAGCCTACGAATACTTAAGTCATAGTGGTAACTGACGAGTGATTAGCTTATAGACCCAAGGCAACACTCGCATGTTAAACATTTTCAATATACTATGTATGCAATTTGTCGAAATTTAAGCACAACACATGCACCAAGTGGCCCACTGTCAGCCGCTGCCGTAAAGGGATGGGCATTTCGGCGATAATGACACCATACGCACAATAACGGAGGGTAGGAAATCGTGTGGGAAACTGAGTGGCAAAGTGTTTCCCACGATTCGAGCAATGGCAACGGTGCAGCTTGTGGAAAGCAGGCGATTAATTGCCTTTACCTGCCCCAAAAAAAGCAACTGCCACCAGCCACTGATCATCCTCGCCAGCAACAACACACGAGCAGAGCAAAGGCACAGCAACCCTTAAAAGAGACGTGCGCGCCGCAGACTGTACAAACAACGCAGGATGATCAGGACTCGTGAGCGGGTACGCATTGCACCACAACCACCAACACCGCCACCACGTTCGCGACAGTCACTGTTGCAAGTTGCAACGTTCCCGTATAGCCAACATTTGCAGCTGCCACTTTGCTGCCGCTCTCCCACGGCATTTTTGTTGTTGCTTCGTGCTCAACGTTGAGCACACGTTGCGCACGAGCAGCTCCGAGCGCCCGACCGCTGGTCACGTGCAGCTATAAAAGGCTTCCGCCAGCCTGCCGCATGCAACATTCGCCGTTCAACTTCTGAACAGTCACATCGTCAGCCGAAGAACTCGCAAAAGTGCGTTCGACCATCTGCTACAACGCGTGCTCGAAAAGACGAAACTTCCACATAAACAACAGCAATGGCGACCATCAGCAGCTATGAACTGTCAAAAACCTATCGTTACCGCAAAGTGATGAAGCCACTACTGGAGCGAAAGCGGCGTGCTCGCATCAATCAGTGCCTGGACGAACTCAAGGACCTCATTGGCGAGTGCATGCAGCAGCAAAGCGGCGACCCGGAGGTGAAGCTGGAGAAGGCCGACATACTCGAGCTAACCGTGCAGCAGTTGCGCAAATTGCGCGCCCAACATCAGCAGCAAGTGACACCAACTACCGACGGCAACGGCAGCTTCCGTTCCGGCTACATACAGGCGGCGCACGAGATCTCACGTTGCCTCGCCTCACTTCCCAATGTGGACGTCGCGCTCGGCACCAAACTGATGACGCAACTGGGGCTGCGCCTCAACCAGCTGGAATCGGGCAGCGGCGAAGTGCGCACCGCCGTCAATGTGCCGCTCAGTGTACAGCTCAACTGTGCGACACAGTCCGTCCATTTGGCCATGTACAGCCCAGTATCCAGCGGCTACGCTAGTGACAGCGACAGTACGTACAACTCGCCGGCGGCCGTCAGCGCAGGACTGCTGCAAGTGGCCGCCCCGGTGTGGCGCCCCTGGTGATTGCCTCCACTTGGGCATACGGAGCAAGGGCCTGAAGAATTTCATCTTTTTACATAAACTACAAATCGATTTATGGGTCTCATACTGCTAAGTGTATTCGTTTTCTAGTTCGTATTGTTGTTAGTAGTTTAATTACGTCTCGTTGTCTGTGATAGGTAGAGCTTTATACTTTTATACTACACCTGCTAAATACAAATTAAATATAAATACACACAAAGATACATATTGCAAAAAATTACATAAATTCTTTCATTAAATAAATTACGGTTCTCGTTTGATAAGAAACATTTGTCTTCAAGGACAAAAAGTTAGGTTGACTTTCCGATTATATTTTGCTGCCAAAACATCAGCATAACAAAATTACTAAGCCCAATAGTGGATTCTATCGAACTATTGCAACAACATCTCATCTAAATCACTGAACAACCCGGTAACAATCACTTTTAACGACAACGGCAAGTCGATGTCAGATAGGATTTATGAAAATTAATTAAGGTTATAATAATATAGGATGGTTGATAGTTCTATCCGAAGCGAAGAACCCTTTACTCAGTCTGTGACAAGGGAGGCAGTGACTGACACGCGTGTTTTGCATTAAAACCTTCTTAACAAAATTTTAACGCTATCACTTTCCTCTTATCGAGAAATTTCAAATAAAATTGTTAAATAATTTTAAACAATGAAATAACAACTGCCTTATGGCAACAATTATCTCTGCCCAATCCAATCACCATTCTGCTTAATCCAGTAAAAGTATCTGCATTTGTTTCGCAAGGAATTGCAACTGGCCGGCACTCTAAATCACACTGTGTGCAACCACAGAATAAACAGTTTTATTATTTATTACTGTTTATTCTGTGGTGCAACGTAACTGACTGACCTATGTTCAATCGTCATGATCAACACCTCCTAGGCGCTCTAATTGGTCGCTCAGTGAGTGAAACCAAAACGTTCACTTCACATACTGACGCGCACTGCGCCGGCAGAGTTATCCACACAACGTGGTCAACGCTGCATTGTCCTTATCCTTGCATGCGGAACACAAAATATCAATACATTTCGAGTGAACTTATTTCTCCACACTGTGAACAGCTAACATGCAGAGCGCACAGAAACAAAACGCAAATGCTGTCACCATCAGCCCAGCAATTATCCCATTATCCTGCAACAGTGCAAGCAACCCGAGCGGACGCATTGCTGGAATTTACGCAAAAACATACGTTGTGTAGGTGGAAGCCAACCCGAAAGGCAAATGGTCCAAGTGCACAAACAATCAGATTACGCGATCAGGTCATACAGCACGCACAAGGATATGCGCCGTCCCCGCCAGGATAATGAGTGCCAGCTCTGACTCAAGTCGGAGTTAAACAGCGACAGCTGCAAAATTTCATGTTCTTAAAGAGCGGCATATGGCTAGCTGAGTCCCAAGCACAACAACCACATCCACAAGGATAATAGTGGAAAGTGCTGTGTGAGAAACTCACTTTCTGATCGGTTCCCACGCCACGAGCCATACGGCAGGTTTGGTTCGTTTTTTTGTGCTTGCATTTTTTGCTGCCAAGTGTGCGTGTTCTACAACAAGAAAATTGTGTTGCCCTTGCCGGCCGAGGGTGGATCCGCAGCTGCAGACCCGAACTGAGAAGCAGTCGGAGCGAAGCCGAAGGATGTGCGCTGAGAGGAAACCCGAGAGGACATCAACAGACGGTGATGGTGCGAGAACTGGAGTTTATAAAAGGACGATAGATACGGAATTAACAGCACAAACGGACAAGCCGGCGTGGGACGTAGAGCTCGCATTGAGTAGCCGCTTAAGCAGAATGCCTAAACAATTCAAGCCAAAAACCTAACTGCAAAACGCTACTCGAAATGGCATACGGGGATACTACGGTTTCCGTGGCGCCGCCATTTGATGATGTTTTTAGATAGATTGACCGAAAATAAATCGAAAATGAAGAATACAATTTTTCGATATCTCGCTTCGTTTTCGAGATATTGAGTTTCAAAGTTTTTATATACTGTTAGCACTTTACTGATACTCCGGCACACTAGTTGCTCCTATGAGGGTTATTTTTCAAGCGCCCGGCCGAAGGCCGGCCACACTGAAGGAATTTGAATGCAGAAATACTGTTAGCACTTTACTGATGCTCCGGCACACTAGTTGCTCCTATGAGGGTTATTTTTCAAGCGCCCGGCCGAAGGCCGTCCACACGGAAGGAATTTGAATGCAGAAATACTGTTAGCACTTTACTGATGCTCCGGCACACTAGTTGCTCCTATGAAGGTTATTTTTCAAGCGCCCGGCCGAAGGCCGTCCACACGGAAGGAATTTGAATGCAGAAATACTGTTAGCACTTTATTGATGCTCCGGCGCACTGAGGCTCATGCTCACATGAGGGTTATTTTTAAAGCGCCCGGCCGAAGGCCGGCCACACAAATAGAGTTTGGATGCAGAAGTACTGTAAATATTTTACTGAATCTGAAGCCCTACTTGCACTTAAGAGGGTTATTACCCCTCTCCCTCTTTTTCCATGTAATCGCTCCACCTTATTGGCAGGTAATTAAAATTTTTCTGGTTTCGAAGGTAAAATTAAAAAAATTCATTAAAAATTACTATACATTTCCGACGCTTTTCCTTTCAAGGGTATGTGGGGAACCCCCCCTACCCACCCACAAAATTGTATCCCCCTCCTCGACCGCCCAGATATAAGAGTCCTTCCCATTTTCATTGCTACAATTATTGAAGTATCCTATAATATACGTGTTTCGAAATTTTAAACTTTGAACCTCGATATCTCGAAAACGAAGCGAGATATCGAAAAATTTTATTCTTCATTTTCGACTTATTTTCGATCTATCTAAAGACACCGCTCAAATGGCGGCGCCACGGAAACCGTAGTCGTGCCGCACATATCCCCAAAGTTAGAATCGCGCAATTTCATGCATTCTTCGTTGTTTGAGTGAAACTGAAATTTGTTTCAATATGTTTCGATATCTGTGCACATTGGAAATTCATAATTATTGGTTTTTGTTTTTGTTCCTTTGCAGCTGAGGTCAGGATGCCGAGCGGCAAGATCGACAAGCCCGTAATTCAAGACAATCGCGATGGCACCGTTTCGGTCAAGTACGACCCCAAGGAAGAGGGCAGCCACGAGCTGATGGTGAAGTACAATGGCGAGCCAGTGCAAGGTGCGTGCTTGTCGCGAATGCGCTCCAGCAGTTCTAGCTAACACTTTGGTTTCGGTTTCTCGCTCTTTTGCGCAGGATCTCCATTCAGATTCCACGTTGATTCCATCACATCTGTCTATGTGACCGCTTATGGACCCGGTCTGACTCACGGCGTTACTGGCGAGCCCTGCAGCTTTACCATCTCAACTAAGGGTGCCAGCGCTGGGGGCCTAACCATGGTCGTAGAAGGTCCCAGTAAGGCTGATGTGAGTTCCGACAAGTGCAAATATCGATGCCATGTTGCGTTATTTTTATTGTTTCCTGTTCATAATTTCCGATTTGCAGATTAATTACCATGATAACAAATACGGCACCGTCTCGGTGCAGTATCTGCCCACTGCGCCCGGCGAGTATCAGATTTCGGTGCGCTTCGGCGACAGGCACATCAAGGGCTCGCCCTACACGGCCAAGATCACCGGCGAGGGCCGCAAGCGCAATCAAATCTCCGTGGGATCCTGCTCGGAGGTGACCATGCCCGGCGAGATCATCGACGACGATCTGCGCGCACTGAACGCTCTGATTGAGGCGCCTAGCGGCCTGGAGGAGCCCTGCTTCCTGAAGCGCATGCCCACCGGCAACATCGGCATCTCGTTTACGCCGCGCGAAATCGGCGAGCACATGGTTTCGGTGAAGCGCATGGGCAAGCACATCCCCAACTCGCCCTTCAAGGTGACCATCTGCGAACGCGAGGTCGGCGACGCCAAGAAGGAGCTCGTTTCCGGCGAGGGCCTCAAGGAGGGCAAGACGCACTGCGAGAACGTGTTCGCTGTCGATACGCGCAACGCGGGCTTCGGCGGTCTGTCGGTGTCGATTGAGGGCCCCAGCAAGGCGGAGATTCAGTGCACCGACAAGGACGACGGCACGCTGAGCATCTCGTACAAGCCCACCGAGCCGGGCTACTACATTGTCAATATGAAGTTCGCCGATCACCACGTGGAGGGCTCACCGTTCACCGTCAAGGTGACCGGGAGGGCAGCAATCGCAAGCGCGAGAAGATTCAGCGCGAGCGCGATGCCGTGCCCGTCACTGAGATCGGCAGCAAGTGCAAGCTGACCTTCAAGATGCCCGGCATTACGTCGTTCGACCTGATGGCGTGCGTAACGTCGCCCAGCAATGTGACCGAAGATGCCGAAATCCAGGAAATCGAAAACGGTCTGTATTCGGTGCACTTTGTGCCGAAAGAGTTGGGCGTGCACACCGTGTCGTTGCGCTACAAGGATATTCTTATCACCGGCTCGCCTTTCCAATTCACGGTGGGACCACTGCGTGACTTTGGCAGCCATCTGGTGAAAGCGGGCGGTTCGGGCTTGGAGCGCGGCGTTGTCGGCGAAGCGGCCGAGTTCAATGTTTGGACTCGTGAGGCTGGTGGCGGATCATTGGCCATTTCGGTGGAGGGTCCCAGCAAGGCGGAGATCGATTTCAAGGATCGCAAAGACGGCTCCTGCGACGTGTCCTACAAAGTCACCGAGCCTGGTGAATATCGCGTCGGCTTGAAGTTCAACGATCGTCATGAGTAGAGTAGGTGAGTAGAGTAGTACGCGAACAACGTTCGTTACGGCTGTGACAACCAATGAAACCCGAACTTCCTTAAATCTTTTAGGCCACATCAATGCCGATGCCCCCTATCAGTTCATGGTGCGGAAGAAAGGAGCCAAGGGCACGCTGGATGCCAAGATAGTGGCACCGTCGGGCACTGACGACGATTGCTTCATTCAGAGCATCGACAACGAAATGTATTCGGTGCGTTTCTACCCTCGCGAAAACGGCGTTCACGCCATCCATGCCAAGTTCAACGGCGTCCACATACCCGGCTCGCCGTACAGAATCAAGGTCGGCAAGGATTTGGCCGATCCCGCGGCGGTCCAGGCCACCGGCTCCGGTTTGGAAGAAGTGAATACCGGTCACAAGGCCGATTTCATCATCAATACGTAACAATCGATGGCCCCTCGAAGGTGGCCATGGACTGCACAGAGGTCGAGGAAGGCTACAAGGTGCGCTACACGCCGCTGCTGCCCGGCGAACACTTCATATCGGTGAAGTACAACAACATGCACATTGTGGGCTCACCCTTCAAGGTCAACTGCGTCGGTGAGTAGCTGCTCGGTTTGGCCGCGCAGGACGTAAATAAAGGTTGGGTTCTTTCGCAGGCGACAAACTGGCCGATGAGGGCGCTCAGGAGACCTCCTCGGTGATGGTGGAAACCGTGCAGAAGCTGGCGAAGAGCGGCAAGAACGCTGGCGTCCATATGCCCGCGTTCAAGTCGGACGCTGCGAAGGTGACCTCGAAGGGCATGGGCTTGAAGAAGGCGTACATGGGCAAGCAGAACAACTTCACGGTCAACGCCATGGACGCGGGTAGGTTTCCGCTGGCTGTCGCCACGCCGAGTCGGTGTCGATTAATGTGAATTGTATTTTGGTGCGCAGGCAACAACATGCTCTTCGTTGGCATGTACGGACCGAAGGGGCCGTGCGAGGAGTTCAACGTCAAACACACCGGCTGCAACAACTTCAACGTCAACTACGTGGTGCGCGATCGCGGCCAATATATTCTGATAGTCAAATGGGGCGACGAACATATTCCCGGCTCCCCATACCAAATCGATGTTTAAGCTAAGCGGTGTTGTTCGGTATAGTTTTACGAACAATTTGCAGTTGAAGCACAAGTGCGCTCACTGGAAGGATATTCAAGGCAAGGACAATTGAAAGGCAAAACTCAACTGAATCCGAAAATTCAACCCTTTAAGCGAATCAAAGCAATATCCACGTTATTTTATTTTCTAATATTTTGTACTTTTGCCACTATTTGTCGTCGTCATTATTATTACTTTTTTTTTAAATCGTATTTATTTAGTTGTACGAGTAAATGTAAATAAAAATTTGTGCAAAACAAAGTCAAAATTTAAATCACATTGTAGAGGAGCATTGCCATTTTGGGTGACATTTTTGCCGCGATAAGTCTCGATATTCGTTTCTTCCTCATGGAGTCCGAATCTATGAATGATTAGAGTCCACGTTTTTGTTGTTTATTGGTAGAAAAAGTAATTGTTTAATTTTTTATGAAATCGATATATATTTATGATGAAATATTACTTCTTATTCATTTATTATATTTAATATATATATTAATATGTCGTGTTGTTTTTTATTTTATTTTCATCAAACAATTTACAATAAAGAAAAATATTTGAACAATTTAAACACTGCTCTGTGTTTGTGGAAAAGAAATCGACTGAGGCAGTGCAAATCTACTTGAGGGGAATTGTTCACAACAAAATGCAATCAGGGTTGGTTGGTTTATTTAAACTTTGCAAAAAAAAACAAGTGTGTGACCGCAACGTTGCAAAACTGCAGGCAAAATCGAAGCCCGAATGAAAACTGAGTGCCACTAAGCCAAATGCGAATTGCTCTCTTGCGATTGTGATGTCAATAATTTTATTCATAGCCAAAAAGATCAATTTAACGGCTTTGTGCTATGGTGCGTTTCGAATATATTCACTTTGGTAGAGGCTCTGTGATTTGTCTTCGCCAGCATGCAGAATGTTGAATATTTGCAATGCGGTCCGCCTGGAAAATCAATGTACAATTGTTGTTATAAGTGTACAATTGCTTGTCGGTCTTCACACAGCAACTGGGGAATGAAATATTCAACTAGAATTCGACCTCACTAGTCGGCCAACCCTTGAGCTTATATTATATATATATATATGAAAATACAGAGCAATAACTGGAAAATACTTAGAACTATTTTAGACGATTTGATTATATTTTAAATAAGTAACACTTGAGCGACCAGCTTTAATGTCGCTCGGACCCCCCCTTATCGAACGACTCGTACAAATCGCCATACTGCCCATAACGTTCCAATGCGTCGTCGTCGCTGTCGGTTTCCGCACAAGTGCTCAGTATAGGCGACGCCGGTGGCCGATAGTACACACTGGAACTGCGCGCGAAACGACGTCGACCGAGGTAGTACTTCATGAATTTCCGTGCCACCTGCTCGCCGATGACAGCGCTCAGATGCTCAAGCGTCACATCGAAAAAGCCGTCTTTCAGACTTTGCGCTGGCGTCAGGTTTTGGCGGTTAGGCGCATACAGCAGAATGCCTTTGTCCGTATGTGGTGCACGTTGAGCAACAGCAGCTCGTACCGGCTTCGGCACGGGCAGGTCCGTGGACGATGAGACCACAATGCAATCGTTGTCGGTAATCGGCCAAGCCGCCGCACTCGCACTAGCTGTGCTCGACGAAGTCTGCTTAGTGGAGCTCACAACCGGCACTCGTTTATTCGGCCTCGTCGGTTTTGTTCCTGTTTCCGACGTTAACGTCCCTGACAACTCGCGTATTGGTGGAAGCGCTCTTCGCTCCACAATAATTTGTCGTGTCGTTGCTGTGTCGCCTTTTACCGCGGTGGAGTTGCAAATATTGTGAGAATACGTGAAGAACGTGTTTTCGGTGGTGAGCATTTTGTGCATTTTGCGCAATTTCACGGAACGTGGCTGTGGTCTGAGCGATGAAGCGCTGCTGATGCTCGCTCCCAACGAGCTAACTGAGTCGACGGACGATTCTCTCGACATCAGATGACCTTCTTTTTCTGGCACTAAGACTCCGTCCTCATGCAGCCCGCTGGTCGAAGGTTGTTTAGCTGATTCGGTGTTCATGGCATTTGCTGCTGCTGTCTTCTGCCGCTCTATTTCAAAAGTTCGCTTAGAGTTCTCTGTAGCAAATTCGAGTTCCCTCATGAGAGTACTATCTGGTGAGCTCTCTCCAGATGAAATCGCCTTTTCAGTACTTTTCCTGTCTTCTCTCGCTTTTGTCACCGACTGCGCTTTGGACCTGATAACCTTTTTTGTCGGCTGCTTTTTATCCAAATTTGCCACTTCAGTTTTGGCCTTCACCTTAGGGTTTGCTGCTGTGGCTTTCTTTCGACTCTTCCCTTTTGGCTGCTCTAAGTCAACACACTGCTGCCTATTCCTCGTATTCTCAATTGCTGGCTTTATGTGCTGTGAACTCCTCTTCGCTGCTTCGTATGGGGAATGCGGTTTGGCTGGCACACTTTGTGCTAGTTTTCGCTGGTATACAGGCTGTGGCTGCTTCTTTGGTGGTGTCTTACAGTTCTCCACCACCCAATCCTCGGTTGAAGTGTCTGCAATATGTCTGAAAATTGGCATTTCCATAAGAATTACTGTGTGAGAGATTTAGTACTGTTGCGATTTACCGCGTTTCCTTGCACAATTTGCTCTCGTAATAGCAGCCACATTCCGACTCCCGCATGCACGGCCGTTTGTCTTCCGTTGTCCGCCTGGTGCATAGTGCACGCCGCTCACCACTGGCTTTGCTCCAGATATTGCCTTTGGCCATCAAGCAGCGACAGCCACTTGAAAGCCGACAAATTGGTGTGTGTGCAAGCCATTGTCGGCGCGACAGCAGTCTAGGGCAACGCGCCCTTCCCCTGTAGTCATCCTCCGAACTCGACAAAGACGTTGAAGTGGCACAGCTGCTGGAGTGCCGGTATTTGTGCAGCCGCTTGCGACGACAACTACGCTGCACATGTGCCACACTACTCTTCACGCTGACTCGCTTGGCGGCACTGTGTTGTGATTACACATGCATAGGCCGGGAGGCACTCTGGGTACGGCTGCGGTAGAAGTAGTTAGCGCCACTTGGCGGTGTTTCGTCACTATCGAGACAGGCGTACTTCTCGCGCAGTGCATCTCGTTTGCTCTGCACAAAGCGAGATGTTTTGATGGTCATGCTGGCTCTGGACGAGTAACTGCGGCGACGTCTGCTCTCCAGTCGATTTCTGCTTGAACGAATGTAACGCGCTGTGTCAACCGAATGCAGCGACTCAGAGTCAGAGTCTGGTACAGAGCAAGTGCATGGCTTCATTGCGGAAACGTTCGGTGGACCATCCAGATGCGAGCGCACGTAAAGCGGTTTCGAAGGACATTCACTAAAGCTCCCCATGCTGTGATTATGGCGCAACCAACCACCTACTGTTTCCTCAATCTTTTCTGGATCAAACGTGTTCAGCACCTGATCCAGGCCCGCTTCCTTCCACTTGCGTTTGTGATCTTCCAATAGCGGCCTAGTTTCGTTGAGCACATCCTGCAGCTCCGCGCTGTCCGCTTCATTGTACATCGAACAAGCCGCAGACTCAGTATGGTTTCTCCCATGTCTAAGCGGCGACACTTTCTACCCGAGACTCGTTCGATTTGTTATGTCCTTTAGAATTGCTTCATCCTCAAAAATCTCCAAATCTTCCATTGAACTGCAGTCGGTAGAGTAGTCATTGTCATCCACAAAATCCTCGTCATCGAGCTCTTTATCCGGCACAGCGATCGCAATTTCGTGATCGTCTTTGATCGTCTTCATGCTTAATTTCTGTAATCAAAAAAAGCAAATGAACTTGATTGCGTTCCGGCAGCCCATCAATCCTTACATTCAAGAATTTGCCCCACATTTTGGAGCGTTCAAACGACAACCGCTCCAATATCTCGATATCCAGCATTTTTAGCAGCGATTAAGCGATGTGAAACTGGGAGAGCCGGTAGAAATACATGCACAGAATTTCACTAAATTATTGCAAAATTGCAACCTTGGGGCCTACTAGTAGGCCCCAAGCTTGATCAGGAACGTACTTTTTCCTCCATATAAATTTCTAAAACGGGGTTGCTGTTCTAGTTCATTTCAATTTCCAGTGTTGCTGGTGTGAGTCATTTTTTGTGACCAAAGAAATATTTATTTTTATTTGTATTTTTTTTGGTGCAATTTCGTAATACGTTTGTATAGAACTATAAAAATATATTATTGCCCAAAAGTGTCAAAAGAACCGTTTGGTATTCTTTTTATTAAATTAAATTAAGGTTTTATAAGCTGCATAAAAAAAAAACAGTCCTGAGTTCGAACTAGAGCATTTATCACCAAAAGCATACCTGTTCTGATCTGATCGTTAGAGATTCGCTAAATGAAGAACTGCGAAATAAAAAAGGGCGGTAATTGACCCTGTCGTATTCAACGCATTAAGCTTTGTGTTCTTTGGTATATTTTTCAATAATATCTACGTAATGAAACCAAAAAGTTGATATGGTGTGTATTTGATGCAGAAAAAAGCAAATAATTGAAAGGAAACTGGCGGAATTTTAGTTTGCACAATAATCCCTAATATCGGGATAAGAGCGGAAACAGTGAAGAGCTGATCACTGCCAGCACACACAGACTGTGTACGTGAATTGCAAAAAACGCACAAAAATCGGCTTACTCTCCCAGTTTCACATCGCTTAATCGCTGATTTTTAGCCTCCGCTTAATTTCCACTGTCACAAACAAAAACCAAACAATGAAATTTACTGAAATTGGCGTTGCCTCGGTTTATTGTTCAAAATTATGGCGAACAGTGGTGTATGCGCTTATGGCGATCGTCAATACTGCAGAGTTGCATTTAACATATGAAACCTGAAACTGATAAATATTGTGAGAATTTCCTTTAGAAATTTGAACAATAATCGAGAAGTAAATATTTTTAAACAATGTGAGAATTCGGAATTTTATAAATAATAACATGAAATAGGGTTGCCTACTGCCGGCGCCACAGTACTAAGAAAGTGATGGCATTTCATCAGTGCTACTGTTACGTGTAGTGGTAAATTGCGAGTTCAGAATTAGTCTGAGTTTAATTTTTTAAAGATTGTCTTCAACAAATCCAGCACTTGAATCAATTGTTTTGACGTTTCGTTGAATAAAGTTTTGCTTTTGGCAACAAAATATATGTTTTCTTGTTTATTATATACTCTTAAAATCCTTGGAACTGGCGTTGCAAATAATCAATGATGGATGTCATGTTCTGATGAAATTGTAGCCACCAGAATTGAATTAGTACACAAACCACCGAGAGAGTTCATTAAAAATACGAGTTCGTTCGCACTGCAGACACAAAAACCATTTGATACATTTCATTTATAAGTAGTTCCGAAATATATACAAAATGGATTTAAGTATATACCTATTGAAACAATAATACTGTAATATATAAGTTTTAACTTTGATTATGACAGACCAGTGGCGCACACAGGGGAGGGTTTTGGGGTTTAAACTCCCCCGAAATATTTTTTAAATAGTACAGAAATTTAATCTATAACCGTCGCATATATATTCAATCATCAATAACACTACTCGACACATGGGTGGAATATTTCACTTTTCACTTTTCTCCTTATCGTGAGTTTCGCCCGAAATTGTCGGCATGTTCGAAAGAAATTTCACCTATCGGCAACACTTATTCCATGTGAAATGTTTCGTCTTTTAACGGAAAATTTTTCACTTATATTTTGAACGTGAACAATAAACAAACGACATGTAAGTTATTTATTTTGATGCAAAACAAATTTACATTGCAGTCACAGTTCATTTTTATT
The DNA here is from genome assembly GCA_964056695.1 of Melieria picta. NCBI lineage: Eukaryota > Metazoa > Arthropoda > Insecta > Diptera > Ulidiidae > Melieria > Melieria picta. The sequence continues at coordinate 64,343,235 of OZ057398.1, forward strand.
TTAGGAATAAAACGACAAATAAAGCGCAAAGCGAACTACTGCTAAAAAAGTGTTTTCTAGACTGACTTTGGGCCGCTGAACACGAAACTGAAGATCAAAACAATTTTGTTAGAAGCGTTTTCAAATCTTGGAAAAACTAGTTTTTACCCTGTTGTTTCAGTTATGAGCACATATCTCGTAAACGAACCATCTGACTAACACAAGATGTCCGTCGGTCAGAAGATAATACCTTAGCTTTTCCAGAGATATACAGATTGTCCGAATCAGATGAGATTTGGAGAAATGACTGACGATGAAAGTTGTAAAAAATTTGAATTTTTCGACCATTTTCAAAAATCATAAATTTTTGAATGTTTTTTATAGATGAAATAAATTATTTCCTTTGGTTTTAAGACCTAAGATGAAAAACATATTATTTGCGCAAATATTAAGCCTACCATCAATGGAATCGAAAGAAAAATGACAAAGTTATGATGCACTGAGTGAAAACACCAACTTTACATATATTACACCGTGACCCTTCCAAATGTTGATATAGGCGTGAAACTAGAGGTCATTTACCTGGAATTTTATTTATTTGGTTTTTCATTTTCTGACCCAAAGTGATTTTTAAAGGACTTTAAAATGTTAAGGACATACACAATTCAAATATTTTTTCAAATATTTGTGGTAGTGCAATGATGAAGATATGGGTATCAAATGAAAGAGGAAAATTGTCTCCTTTAAATAAATTTTCTATTTTGAGCTTTCAGGACCAAAATAGGTCAGGTAGGGAAACATACCAGGTATTTCAGTATGAAGTGAGCCTTTTTTTGCGAAAATAAAATACTAATTTTTAATGGGAAATTAAAAAACATTTTATTCAAAGTATTGGCCATTGCTAGCCACACATTTTGTCCATTTTCAGGCAATTTGTGGACAGCGCGCTAATAGAATTGTTTGTCTTTTGAAGCAAACCAATCAGACACCCAATTTTCGACTTCCTCGTAGTAATCGTGTCGTATCGATGAAAACAAATGGTAGTCGGAAGGAGCCAAGTCTGGTGAATACGGCGGGTGGTGTAGCAGCTCCCAGCTTTGATTGTATCCTGAACCGGTCTTGCTTTGTGTGCAGGTGCATTGCCATGGATCAAAATTACCTTGCCGTGTCTTCTGGCCCATTCTGGTCGTTTTTCGATCAATGCATGGTTCAAATTGATCATTTGTTGTCGGTAGCGATCAGTATTAACGGTTTCGCCAGGTCCGTTCGCTCTGGTCCCACCAAACACACAGCATTGTCTTCTTGCCGAATCGATCTGGTTTTGCAGTCGATGTTGAAGGTTGTCCCGGATTAACCCATGATTTTTTCCGTTTACTATTCTTAAAATAGATCAATTTTTCATCGTGTCTTTGAAGCAAAATTTCGCAAGTGTTTTTTCGGTTTTCCATCTGCCTTTCATTCAATTCATATGGCACCCATTTTCCACACTTTTGGATCTTTCCCATAGCTTTTAAACGGACAGAAATTGTTCCTTGTGCAACATTTAACATTTCTGCCATTTGCTTTTGACTCAAAGTGTCATCTTTATCTAATATCGTTTGCAATTCGGCGTCTTCAAACTTTTTTGGTGGTCTTCCACGTTCTTCATTTCTCACATCAAAATCATTATTTCTGAACCGTTGAAACTATATTTTTCATGTTGCTCTTGATAGAGCATGATCACCATATGCTTCGACAAGCATTCGATGCGACTCTGCAGCATGGTGGAATTATACAGGTGGAGTAACCTGATGACAGTTTTTGTGATTATGACAGTTCATGCTGCCTTGAAGAAACAATGTTGTTTTTTTGCAAAAGTAAGATTTTTGTTCTAAGAAAAAAAAAAATAAACGTATCGAAGGATAATACTTTATTTCAGAAACATAAAGAGATCAACACCGTTGATATAACATGCATATTGTAACGATAAGACAGTTTGTCGCTGTGCAAAGCAACCCTGTCGCTACGCGCCGTGCTATAATTCCAACCTGGCAATGATGGCAACTTTTAGTCCAATCTGGCAATGATGGTCGCGATCATCTTGGAAACCTTTAGTCCACTCCGGAATGTGCGAGAACGATCTGCGCCAGCGATTAAGCGATTTGAAACTGGGAGAGCCGGTAGAAATACATACACAGAATTTCACTAATTTATTGCAAAATTGCAACCTTGGGGCCTACTAGTAGGCCCCAAGCTTGATCAGGAACGTACTTTTTCCTCCATATAAATTTCTAAAACGGGGTTGCTGTTCTAGTTCATTTCAATTTCCAGTGTTGCTGGTGTGAGTCATTTTTTGTGACCAAAGAAATATTACTTTTTATTTGTATTTTTTTGGTGCAATTTCGTAAGACGTTTGTATAGAACTAACTATAAAAATATATTATTGCCCAAAAGTGTCAAAAGAACCGTTTGGTATTCGTTTTATTGAATTAAATTAAGGTTTTATAAGCTGCATAAAAAAAAAACAGTCTTGCGTTTGATCTAGAGCATTTATCACCAAAAGCATACCTGTTCTGATCTGATCGTTAGAGATTCGCTAAATGAAGAACTGCGAAATAAAAAGGGCGGCAATTGACCCTGTCGTATTCAACGCATTAAGCTTTGTGTTCTTTGGTATATTTTTCAATAATATCTACGTAATGAAACCAAAAAGTTGATATGTTGTGTATTTGATGCAGAAAAAAGCAAATAATTGAAAGGAAACTGGCGGAATTTTCGTTTGCACAATAATCCCTAATATCGGGATAAGAGCGGAAACAGTGAAGAGCTGATCACTGCCAGCACACACAGACTGTGTACGTGAATTGCAAAAAACGCACAAAAATCGGCTTACTCTCCCAGTTTCACATCGCTTAATTGCTGATCTGCGCGATGGCCGGACAGGTATAAAAGGCAGCCGGGTGCGGCGCAGCGAGTCAGTCTTGGTTTGACTAGTGAAGGTGCCACACGGAATAATTAAGCGAATAATTAAGTGCAAAGACAAATTAAGTGTAAAGTGTGAAATAAAGTGACTGTTGGTTTTCATTGACTGCGTTTGAGAAATTTAGTGTGTTTTTATTTATATTGCGCAATCCAGAGATACGTACTAGCCCACTAGAACTAGTATTTCGTAACATTTGGTGTCAGAAGTGGGATTGTGCTACTGAATAAATAAAGAAAAAAAATTAAATAAAATTGCAAAAACGCAGACATGGTTAAACTCGAGCTGCTGAAAGTAGACCAGCTGAAGAAGGAGCTGGCTGCCTGGAATTTGCCGACTGCTGGCGGAAAGGTGGAGTTGCAGCTGCGCTTGCGAGAGGCGTGTGAATCACGAGGCATCGATTGGGCTGCGCACGAGTTCGGAACGCAGGAGCTAGAGGCGTCGGGCAAAGTGGAGGAATCGCCTGCGGGTGCTGCGTCGATGCAAAGTACGGCTGCAGCGGCTGCGCCACCACAAGCAATGGACATGAGCCAGCTAATGGTTGCAATGAAAGGCATGTTCGAGACTTCCAACCGTGAGAATCGAGAAATGGCAGCAAAACTGGAAACTACGAATCGAAAAATGGCAGCGAAATTGGAAACTACGAATCGGGAAATGACAGAGCGAATGGAAAACAAGCTTCAGGAAAATTCTGCGCGCTGGGAGCAGAAAGTGGAAGAAATCGCCAACCAGCTAAACGTGAAGGTGGAGCACCTGGGAACTCGAGTGGAACACTTGGATAAACGAGTCGACGATCTTGATGATTCCCTGAACAAACGAGTTGATAGTCTGGAGGACTCGATGAACAGAAAAATGGACGAGCGGCTTAGGGAGGTACAGCCGCGAGAATGCTTGCCGCCGGTTCCGGAAAGTGTTGCCACCCGAGCAGAAGTGCCTACTTATGATGGGACTACGCCGTTCGATACATTCAAGCTACAATTCGACCTGGCTGCTCTGGAAAATCAGTGGACCGATGTAAGGAAAGGTCGGAGATTGGCGCTGGCTCTAAAAGGTGCTGCGGCTGAGGTAATAAAATCAGTTCCAGAATGTTTAAGAAGTGAGTACGAGACCGTCATAAGGGCGTTGGCAGCGAAGTACAGCGACGAGCACAACAGAACGCTGTACTACTGTGAGCTGAAGAACCGCAGGCAAAGAGCCAACGAGGCGCTGCAGACATATGCAGCAGACATTGAGCGGCTCGCACAGTTGTGCTACCCAAAATTCGGCGCTGAGGATCTCGAGAGGATGAAGATCGAGGCGTTTATTGAAGGTCTTCATGATCCGGAAACACGTCGCAGTGCGTTGATGATGGGCAAGCCGACATTTAAGGAGACGGTGACCAGCGCGATGACATATGAGGCGACATGGATCGGGGCCACTCGGTATGCACCTGCAAGGATACGCCAAATCCAGCCAGACAGCGACATTCCGATCCAGGCCATAAGCTCTGAGACACCGGGCAGGCCACGGGTGGTCTCCACTAAAGTGGTTTGCTGGGTATGTGGCAAGCAGGGTCACATATCACGAGACTGCCGCCAACGAAAGAGGCGTTCCCGTTCTCGATCGCAATCGCCTGAAGCGAGGAATGCTGACAATCGAGGCTCAGCCAACAAGCGCAGGGCTGAGGACGAGGAGCCGTTAAACTAAAAAGGGTCAGCCCAAAGGGGCGTGAGCTGATCCCCACAACCTGCTGCCCCACCGTCCTTGTCTCGCAGTTGAAACGACAACCCAGCAGCTTGACGATTGAGGGAAAGATAGATGGAAAGTTGTTCGTGTTGACACTGGATACTGGAGCGTCATATTCGATCATAAAAAGGAAGCTTCTGAAGAACTGGGAACCACTGCATGGCATACAGCTGAGGACTGCGACTGGCGAGCGTGCGCTGGTAAGAGGGAAAGTAACAAAAACAATTGCTATCGGCACCAGCAGCCTGGAGCATGAGTTCATCGTCGCGGATATAATGGACGACGTGATTATCGGCGTGGATTTCATGATTAGGCACGGTTTTACGCTGGACCTGAAAGAAAATGTGCTGAGGTATGCCAATGTTGAATTCCCCCTGCACACCGGCTATGAGCCAAGCGTGGCGGTAAGGAAAGTTGTCTCGTGTCAACTCCGGAGGATACCAGCGAATTCCGAGGCGGTTGTGTGGGCAAAGGTGGACGAGGACGATGGGACGAGTCGGCTGTGGGTTGTAGAAGCACCGAATCAAGGACACGACAACATCATCATCGGACGTACATTAGTGGAACCTAAGAATGGCAGAATACCAGTCAGAATACTGAACCCCCTGAATGCACCCAGATATGTCGGGAAAGATGAGGTAATTGGCGAGTGTAGAGAAGCCGTAGCAGTGGTCAATTGCGAGAATAGCCCACCCGGAGGAAATAAGAAGAGCGGTTTTAACATGGACGTCATACCGCAGGAGAATCAGTGGAACAGCGAATTGACGGCCAATCAGAAACAGAAGGCGAGGTCACTCCTGCAGCACTATGGGTCAATATTTGCGGCAGAAGCAGGCGGAAGAACAGCCATAGTGAAGCACAACATCGACACCGGAAGTGCAAAACCGATTCGCCAACCACCAAGACGAGTTCCTCTGGCCAAGAGGGAAGAGGTCACAAATTTGATCGAAAACATGCGGAAAGAAAAGGTCATAGAGCCTTCTTCGGGCCCCTGGTGCTCGCCGGTCGTGCTAGTCAAGAAAAAGGATGGCAGTACCCGGTTTTGTGTGGACTATCGGAAGCTCAATGATGTGACAAAGAAGAACAAGAACACGCTGTCAGGCACACAGTGGTTCTCCACGCTCGACTTACGCAGCGGCTATTGGCAGGTAGAGCTTGCAGACAAAGACAAGGAGAAAACGGCTTTCAGTGTTGGCGATGGTTTATGGCAGTTCACCGTCATGCCGTTTGGACTCTGCAACGCCCCAGCAACATTCGAGCGGCTAATGGAACGGGTGCTAAAAGGGCTGCATTGGCGGACGTGTCTGGTGTACCTCGACGACATAATCGTGATGGGTAATAGCTTCGACGACCACCTGGGAAAGCTAAAGGAGGTATTCGAGCGGATACAAAAAGCCGGGCTTAAACTCAACCCAAAGAAGTGCTCGCTGTTCCAAAAAGAGGTCAAGTATCTGGGTCATACGGTTTCCGCCCGCGGAGTACATACGGATGAAGGCAAAATCACGGCGGTGAAGGAGTGGCCCCGGCCACGCAATCTACACGAACTCCGCAGTTTCCTGGGCCTGTGCACATACTACCGCCGATTTGTTCCGGGATTCGCGAACATACCCAGCAGCTTGCACAAACTGACGAAAAAGAGCCAAGCTTTCGAGTGGAACGAAGAGCAGGAGCAGGCTTTTGCACGTTTGAAGGAAAAACTGTGCACTGCTCCAATTCTGGCCTTCCCCGTGCCTGGAGAGATGTTTGTGCTGGATACGGATGCGAGCGGGCATAGTATTGGCGGTGTGCTATCACAGATAATAGACGGCCAAGAACAAGTGATAGCATACTACAGTAGGATTCTGTCGAAACCGGAACGCAACTACTGTGTGACACGGAGAGAACTGCTGGCGGTATTGGACTTCGTAAAAAACTTCCACAAATATCTGTATGGACAAAGGTTTCGCCTGCGCACAGATCATGCGGCATTGAGATGGCTCCTGAACTTTAAGGATCCTGAAGGCCAATTGGCGCGGTGGATCGAGCGACTGCAGAGCTACGACTACACGATAGAGCATCGGAAGGGCAGTAGCCATGGCAATGCCGATGCCTTGTCACGCCGTCCGTGCAAAGTCGAATGCAGGGCGTGCTCGCGAGCCGAAAGCAAAGAACAGATAGTGGACGTCCGGTTGGTGAGCGTTATGCCAGAGGAAGAGTGGTTTGCGGAGAGGCTACAAAAGGACCAGCGTGAGGATGCGGATCTTGCAAAAATCGTCGAAGGCAAAGAGCAAGGCGCACGTCCAGACTGGCAGGAGATGGCCGGTGAAAGCCCGATCGCCAAGGCTTACTGGGCACAGTGGAAAAGTCTGCGGCTGAAGGAAGGATGCCTGTACCGCGAATGGGAGAGCGCGGATGGACGAACCAGCAACTCCCTAATGGTAGTGCCGAAATGCAGAATCAACGAGGTCATCGAGGCATACCATAACGACTCCAGTGGAGGGCACCTAGGCATCACCAAAACCGTCGCCAAAATAAAAAGACGATTCTACTGGGTAGGATGTCAGGAGTCTGTAGCCGAGTGGATTAAGAGCTGCGACCGATGTTCAGCAGCGAAAGGACCAACAAGAAGATCTCGAGGCCGCATGCAGCAGTACAACGTGGGAGCGCCCTTCGAGCGGATTGCTATGGACGTCGCCGGCCCATTCCCAACTAGTACTCAAGGCAACAAATATGTGCTGGTGGTAATGGATTACTTCAGCAAATGGCCCGAAGTGTACCCTATTCCTAACCAGGAGGCCACTACGATCTCGGAAAAGCTGGTAAACAACTGGGTAGCCAGGTTCGGAGTTCCGTTGGAGTTGCACTCAGATCAAGGCCGGAATTTCGAGTCTGCGGTATTCAAGGAAGTGTGTGAGCTGCTGGGGATAAAGAAAACGCGTACCACCCCTTTGCACCCACAGTCCGACGGCATGGTGGAACGCTTTAACCGGACACTGGAGGAATACCTGCGGAAAGTGGTAGGCAGGAATCAAAAGGATTGGGACACGCATATCCCCTTGTTCCTAATGGCGTATAGGTCAGCCCCGCACGACACGACATCACTCACTCCAGCCCGAGCAGTATTCGGCACAGAATTGCGGTTACCCGCTGACTTGAAGTTCGGGGTAGTCAGCACGACGGGAGGCGCTAAGACGGACTACGTGGCCAATAAGCGGGCGGAACTGGAGGAGATTCACCAGTTTATAAGGAGCCGCACCAAACTGGTCAGCGATAAGGCGAAAGCCAGATATGATCTACGGGCCAACTCAGCAGGGTTCCAAGAAGGCGATCTGGTAATGCTCTACAACCCGCAAGCGTCATGGGAAGGACCTTACGAAGTCGTGACTAGGATAAACGACGTGGTATACAGGATTCAACGTTGCAGCAATAAAGGCGCTAAGCTGAAGGTAGTCCATTTGCAGCGCCTGGCGCCTTATCACAGCGGAACCTCGGCACTTGTTCGGGACGAACAAGTCTAAGTGGTGGGCAGTGTAACGATAAGACAGTTTGTCGCTGTGCAAAGCAACCCTGTCGCTACGCGCCGTGCTATAATTCCAACCTGGCAATGATGGCAACTTTTAGTCCAATCTGGCAATGATGGTCGCGATCATCTTGGAAACCTTTAGTCCACTCCGGAATGTGCGAGAACGATCTGCGCGATGGCCGGACAGGTATAAAAGGCAGCCGGGTGCGGCGCAGCGAGTCAGTCTTGGTTTGACTAGTGAAGGTGCCACACGGAATAATTAAGCGAATAATTAAGTGCAAAGACAAATTAAGTGTAAAGTGTGAAATTTGTGAAATAAAGTGACTGTTGGTTTTCATTGACTGCGTTTGAGAAATTTAGTGTGTTTTTATTTATATTGCGTAATCCAGAGATACGTACTAGCCCACTAGAACTAGTATTTCGTAACAATATATTGACATGTTTACAGTTACTTTTCAAATATATATTTGAACCATGCGTAATTGAACTCTTTCAACGTAACTGAACTATTTCGTAACTTGTACTACAATATTTGAACTTTGAATTTGAATATTTGATTTTGAATTATTTGAACTATGACGAAGTCGAGCTGCAGTTTTTGCCACCGCACTTGGACGGAGGAAAAGGTACCCCGTACCGCAGCATGCCGAGGAATTGATGTTCCGGTATCTTCCGAAGATTTTCCACCTCCGTCAGAAAACAAAAAAAAAATGCAACAACAATAACAACATCCTGCAAGAATCCTAATACTACGTTTACATTGAACCCAAATGCGTAGTTTCGAATGAGTCATTTGAAAAAGTAATTTTGTTTGGAAGCTAATGTCAAATGCTCAATGCTCATTTCCTCTTGCCGCTGCTCATAGATCAGCTCTTTTCCGGCTGACTAAATCATTTGTTTCTTTTTTGCTGCCTCTATGTTCTACACACTGCAATATTTGAATACACCCATACCTCGCTTTGCGTCGTTTCGTTTTGCGTTGTTTCGAAGTTGCGTCGCTGCTGAATTAGTACTAATTTTCACTGTGCGTCGTTAGATTTTCGAAGTTGCGTTGTTTTGGGTTCGAGTCTTTAATTGTTTTTTTAAATTTTCTTTTTTTTTTCTAAAAGATGGCACGACTTTTGTTTCTAATTGCGCCATGGCATCAAAACTCGGGGATTCCCTTTCTAACTGAAAATCAACGCAAACATTGGACCAATTTTTTGTGAAAGAAAGCCGACTTACGACAACAGCCACTATGGACTCATTAGACAGTGATTAATTTGTATTTTGTTTTTATAAATTAATTGAATATTTTATTTTGTTTTAATTGAATTTCTTTTTTTTGTTTTTTGTATGTATGTAATAAAATTTTATATTATTTTTGTTTTTTAAATGTTTACTTTGTTTAATTTTCTTATTAAAAAGTTGTATTTTCGTAACCCTGGAACCTATCTTCGATCTTTACATGGTTTGCTATAGAAAATCATAATTCACATTGCGTCGTTTCAGTTTGCGTCGTGTTTTTTTGGAACGTAACCACGACGCAAAGTGAGGTATGGGTGTACATGTATATTACACACCTTGCATGCTAAGAATATTCTACATATTTGAAGCAGACGAAAATTTCAATGCAAAATTTCCATTTTGATAATTTTCGTTTGTTTTGATTTTGAACTGTCAAAAAGAAGCAAAAGCTTTTGAAGCTTTTGAAAGCGCTTTCATTTTGTGATGCGTTCGATAAAATTGGTCATGTTTTATCGCATTTGCTTCGTCGTTTTGTTGAAATGAGTCATTTTGTAGATTTGAATTTGTATGGGGAAATGCGTGATTTGGCTTCGCATTTGAGAATTTTTGCCCAAATCACGCATTTGGGCTCAATGTAAACGTAGTATAACACGAAGCCAAGTCGACACAATTAAGGAAGAGAAGGGAAAAAACTGATGGAGAAAGCCAAAAGCGTGAAAAACACTCGGTGTTCGTTTTAGTATTATGCTCATTTGCTAAGCGTTTGCTCGTTGTACACACTTAGCCTAGGCGTATACGGAGACGCAGGCCGCGCAACACAGCACAAGACAGCGCAGCGAAAATTAAACTTTGTGAGGCAGAAAAAATGTGAACTGCGTATACGAATCTCGTAAAACCAGCACACGTGTTCCGTATTCATTCCATAAACCCAGCAATACGAGTTATTTGTCTGAATTCGACTTTAAAATAGAACCTATACAATATAATATGGGTGTAATATCGGCTGTTCACGCACTTTTTCAATTAGTTCTTAAATTTTTGCAAGCTAACGTGTCGGCTGCGCGTAGGAAACTGTATTTCAACTACAACGCGACGCAGTTGTGCGCAGGCACGTCTCTCCGCCGCACGCGGCTATGTCGCTGTATACGCCGTTATACGAGTATACGCAGTAAGTATATCGTACGGTACTGCGTTATTTACAAAAAACTAAACTGCGTTGAGTTGTGCTGCGTGTGCGGCCTGCGTCTCCGTATACGCCTAGGCTAAAGCGGCCCATACACGATACAATCTGGTCGTGCGACCGGTCGTGCGAAAGGTTGGTCGTTAGGACACACACGTTGCGATTTCCGACACAATTCGTTCGCCCAATTTCATTTTTCTCATAAATTTTGTTGAGTGCAGGCGAAATGACAAACAAAATAATTGCGCTTCTGATCATCAATGAATTTATAGAAGAGGAAGAGAGCAGTGGAAATTCAAAATTCAAACGCAGTGTTTTCTTAAACGCAATGTCCGTGGAAATATTCTCCAATTCATCGTCCGAATTTTCATTTTGGTGAATTTTTTTCAGCTCATTCATCTTCACGCCATGAATAGTACCATTGGGATCAATTTTTTTATAGGCTGTCAAAAGTTGTTCATTAAGATGGGTCGCACTCCATACAAAAAAAAAAATCACGTTTCAGTCACCACCTAAAAATAAAATTCAGAGTGTTTAATGACTATTTGGAAAATATTGCGATTCTGAGGTAAGCCAATTGTGAGCGGTTTTGCTTCAAAAATACCTCTAATTATCATGTTTTTTGGGTGTAACTTTTTTGTTGTTGGACATTTTCGAATAATTTTTTTTGGTTAGATAAACCTTCAGGAGTTCTTGGATTGCACATATTTTGTAAAAATTTTTTTTGTTAATTTATTGAGTTCTGGAAGTTTTAATATTTATTTTTGAAGCAAAACCGCTCACAATTGGCTTACCTCAGAATCGCAATATTTTCCAAATAGTCATTAAACACTCTGAATTTTATTTTTAGGTGGTGACAACACCAATTTTTTTTCGCGACCCACCTTATTGTTCATGTGCGGTATGACGAAAACTTTTATTTTTTTATTTTCCACATTTGCTGTTCCGTAGTTCCGGAAAATATCGATAAGCTTCGATAAAATCGCTCCAGTTTTCGTTGCGCTCGTTCATTTCGTTCGCAACGCACAAATGCTGAAACACGAATGAACTCAGAAAATTGCACGAAATTGTACAACATACCCATACACGTTGCGACCGCTCACAGAACACGACCGAAATATCAAAATATTTTGATTTTCATACAACCGGTTGTGCCACACGTACAACTGCGCTACACACGATGCGATTTTGTGTACAACCTTGTCCAGTTGTACAACGAATCGCAACGTGTATGGGCCGCATAATGAGTTTGCTCTGCCTTCAGTCACTCAATCGATAAATTTTTTGTTGATGGAATAGATAATGCACATAAATGTGTTTTTGAATTTCAGAACTATTTGAAATAATTATTAGCGCCATCTAGTGGAAACGCCGAATTATTTCCCTTTTCTTGCTACCTTTTAATGCAACTTTTAAATAAGGCAGTGTCAAATACAAACTGTCAATTATTACTCCACCTGTATAATTCCACTATGACTCTGCAGCACTTTTCTTCAAATGAAAACAAAAAATTAATGCTTTCCGCAAATCATCACTATCTGGTACAAAATTCGACATTTTTAACACGATGAAAAAATATGATGTTGTTTGTTCAATGACTTGATGTATACTAAATATGCTCGACAGTAGTGTTGAGCAAAAAATCGCAACCGGTGATTTTTTTCACTGTGATTTTGTAATCACAGTGTCACACTGCGATTGACTGGCAACGAAAACAGCGATTGAAAATCACTGTTTTGCCAAAATCGCTGTGAACACATGAGAAGCGAATCGCACCTTGACTGGCAACGAAAACAGCGATTGAAAATCACAGTGATTCAAAATCGCAGTTTTCAATCACAGTGATTTTCAAATCGCAATCGCAAATCACACTGTGATTTGAAAATCGCCGTTTTGCGTTTCCCTATCGAGACATTTGTATCTTGAGGCTCACTTCATACTGATATACCTTCATACTGTACATGTTTTGGATCTCAGTCTGTAGATTCATACATCTAAATTTTATTCCATTTCAAAGTTCTCAAAAAAGTTACACGAAACCCCCCCGAAAATAAATCCTGCGTGCGCCACTGGCGTGGACATTAAGTATGTGCAGATTACTTCACTTTTCTTCACTTCTAATTTTTGCGACAAATAGTTTCGATTGGATTTGGCATTGGCAAATATGGGGCCAAGCGCAAAACTCGTATAAAAAAAAATATTCTCATTTTGAATTGACGCATTCTCAAATTGAATTTTCCTTTTCTCATTTTGAATTTACACATTCCCATTATGAATTTATATTTCTCATTTTGAACTAACGCATTCCCATTATGAATTTACTTTTCTTATTATGAATTTACGCACTCTCATTTAGCATTTATATTTCTCATTATGAACTTACGCATTCTCATTATGAATTAACATATTCTCCTTTTGAGGTTGAAAAGGTGTAGTCAACAAGTTGTTAGAAACACAAACACAGTCATTGAGTCATTTTTTGATGTGAGTAATTTCTTGTCATTCGAGTAATTTCTTGATTTCTTCTTCTGGGAACTTTTTGTTGAGAGCATTGCGTCTCTAGTAAACTTTGCTAGATTTAAAAAAAATTTGCTAGAAGACATTTCGGTCGCCGAATAGAACTGTGGTCTGTGTCGCACACACCTAACTACGTCTACCTAACTAACTATGCAGCACTGGCAACAGTGCCTTCAGCCCGGTGCAATGGCAGCATTATTGGCCACACTTCTACAAAACTATCGATTATTTAATCGAATTGAAATGTAAAATATTTGAATACTACCATCTCACATTTAAATTTCTATCAAACTGATGAAAGAATTCGGAATGGATAGGCAGCTGAAAGAAAATTTTTTGAACTGAGTTTAATAAAAACCAAACGTAGAAATAAATTAGAGTTAAAAACCATAAATAGCATAATGCTGGGTAAAGAACTGACTGCTAGCGTAAGGCAGTATTATGTGTGGTTAGCCAAAGATGAATTTAACTAACTCTGAAATACTAATGTTAGTCGATTCGACTAACATCGCGAACGTTTTGTGATACAGTTGAAAAATAAGATTAGTATTCCAGGGTTAATATTGAATTTGAATTGATATTTACTTTTAAAGTGAACTTTTTTTGTTTTGTATGTACCTACTTATGTAATGTATTTTTTTGTATATTGTTTTTTTATGTTTGAAATGTAATACTTATGTTATACAGCTACAGTGAAAATAATAGTAGTGCATGCTTGTATAAACCGCTAGATTAAGGAAAAACCAAATTTTTGAAAACTTTGCCGCAACATTTTATGTTTATAATTGTTTATGTTGTAAAAATAAAATGTTGCGGCAATCCTTTCAAATTTGGTGTTTCTCTAATCTAGCGGTTTAAACATGCATGTACTGCTATTATTTTGCCAGTAGGTGTACACGTGATGAGTTTACTTGTAAAGTAAACTATTTTTTGTACCTTTGTTATAAAATGCATTGTTTTGCATATTTTCTTTTTGTCAATAAAAAAATTTTTAACTTTTGGTAACTTTTTATAAAAGATTTTGGTAAAAAACATTTTAGGCGAGTGGCAACCATGATTGCAACCCTGCTGAGAACTTCTCTGCCTTATCTTCGCTGTTTTGGTTTTATTTGAAGCGCGAATTTCGTAAAAATGCGGTAGCAAATTTGGCAACTATCAATTTTCCACTGCTTTGTCGCTGATTGTTACTTCCCAATGAGTCAGAGGTATTCCACCAAATTTGCTGGAGCGAAAAAGCAGTTATCACTGTCTGCCTTCTTAGGTTTGAAGCAGCCGGAAGTGGACAAACGCAAAGATGCCCTAAGTAAGTTACTAAAAAAAAATTCTTAATTGGAAATTGTTCGCTCACTTTTAGCACTGCAAAACAGGTAACAGTCAAGGTTCCACCGCTTCCGGTGAATGCAGCCCCAATAGCGGGACTTCCACAACAGTTATCGGACGCACAGTGAAGACGCTCAATCCGATCTTCATTGATTCCTCATCGTCAGGTGAGGAGTCTATGGAGAGCGAGAAAATAATCCGGAGGCATGGAGACAGAAAGGCATCGGTACAGCGCTACAGTTTCGACTATGACAAATCGCCTCTGGCGCCCACGCCAGTAGCTGCCAAACGTACACGGCCAAGAAGTGCGCTTGCTAGTGATTCTGATACGTTTGAGGCGGACGATACACCAAGTGAATATAAACATGTTTTAAAGAAGCCAATGGAACGCAGAAATGGAGCAAGGACTTCAGTCCACAATGCAGCATCGCCAGAGTCTACGCCAAGCAAAAAGTCAACTAACGAGCAGTCAAGAGAACACGCACAGAAGGAGAAGGCGGTGTGCCCAACTGTGATGGGAGCAAAATTGAATCAGCGGGTATTAAATACTTCAGTTGACGCAACTCAAACAGTATCAGCCGAAAATATGTCAATTAAAAGTCCTTTGAACACATGGCCAAGACAACGCGAGCAGAAAAAGGCAGAGGGTTCAAGTCCGGTAGATACAAAAGTGAATCAGCGGGATTTGAGTACTTCAATTGGCACCGAAGCCGAGGTTGCTGTTAACTTCAAGGACGGCCTGAGCGATTACCTGCACGAGCTAAAGCACAACGCAGAATGGTCGCGCAACGTGCGGCAGGTAGGTGGAAGTATCATTCCTTTATTCTGAAGTGCTAACAGCTTATGCACAATTATTGCAGGCAAATGATCATGAGCTGAAAGTGAGTAGCATCTTTTGCAAGTCTACCTACGAGGAGCTATTGGAGAAGTATTGCAGTATCGTCGACCAGCTACCGATTAGTTTCTTTAGCGCTGTCAACGGCTTTGATAAGAGCACTTTTCTGGACCTGAAGCTGATGCGCAACAAGGTCAAAGCGAAGACAAAACTAATTCAAACAGAGTTGAAACGGCGTACTGAACTTGCTCGCCTAACAGAGCTGCAGCAAAATGTTGAATTTGAAGCGCTCATGGAAGAGGAGCAGCAGATATGCGAGGAACGAAAGGAAGCAGCCACCAATAAATACACCGAAAATATTACAAATTCTCCTGAAAGCAATATAAGTTGTAGGAACTTGTATGATGACGAACAAAGAGCATTCGAAGATGGTGTTCTGACGGAAGCTGACGATGAGCGGGAGCAGCAGGCATATTTGTCACAAACTATAAAACTCGATTATGAGGACAACGACAACTTCAGGCAGCGTCAAGACATCGACAAGAGTCAGAGTATTGGTCAGGACAACGATGATGATGATGACGTCGAAACGCTGCTCAACAATTTCAAAGAGCATGAAGCATATTTAAATGGACGTAAATCGCAGTACAGCGACTATGCGTACAAAGATTTTGAGGATAAGTCGAAGAGCATACAAAATTGTGTACCGGAAAGTAAGTCGCCCTCCACCGCAATAACCCCTGACGAAGTGAGGGAGTGGGCGGAAAAAACCGACGATGATGGCTGGCAGGTACTATTCACACATCGAACAGTAATATCGCCTAATGGCTAGGCCCATTTTTCTTTCGTCATTTGCAGGTCTACGATCCTAACCAATTTGAAGTTGCTTCCTCGCAAGCCGCTCTGTTAGACTCGTTTTCACGTGAATCGCCAGTACGACTGCAACATACCTCTGCTACCACTACACTTTGCTTGTCAAGCGACGATGACGTCCCATCAACCAGTTACCGAGCGGCGAACAGCAAACAAAACACTTCGCCGAAATTAGATGTCATTGCCATTCCCTCACCACAGACTAGCGCTAAGGAACCACAGAAAGTAGCCGGCAATTTTCATGCAGACACACGCAACGATGGAACAACTGGCGAATTCGACGGCCGCAACTATCCACACTCGCAGCGCGTAATGGATGCTCTGCAATTCAACTATGGCCTGAAGAGTTTCCGGCCCAATCAACTACAGGTGATAAATGCGGCTCTTTTGGGGCACGACTGCTTCGTACTGATGCCGACTGGCGGCGGAAAATCGCTGTGCTATCAACTGCCCGCTATTCTGTCAGAGGGCGTGACGATTGTCATCAGCCCACTCAAGTCGCTCATACTGGACCAAGTTAACAAGCTGGAGTCACTGGATGTAAGTGATAGCTTGTCACTTTGAAATAAGCGTTTGGCTTTTACCTTGCTTTTCATCCCCGCAGATTTGTGCCAAGAACGTGTCCGGCAACCAGTCGCTGCAAGAAGTGCGTGGCGTGTACTGTGATTTACGTATGAAACCACCACGCATCAAAATACTCTATGTGACGCCAGAAAAAATCTCCAACTCGCCGCAGTTCCAGGTGAGGTACAGACAACAAATGATGCGAAATCTTCTGACTAAGAACAACTACAAAATCATTCACCATGCAGGATCTGCTCGATGAGTTGTACGCAGCAAAGTACATCAGTCGCTTCGTTATTGACGAGGCGCACTGTGTCTCTCAGTGGGGCCATGACTTCCGTCCCGACTACAAACGCCTTGGGATTCTGCGTAGACGTTTTCCTCAAGTGCCCACCATGGCGCTAACTGCCACCGCCACACCACGCGTACGTCTGGATGTTTTGCGTCAGCTCAACCTAACGCAATGTAAGTGGTTCCTAAGCAGCTTCAATCGCTGCAACCTAAAATTCTCCGTCCTGCCGAAGAATGGTTCAAAGGCCTTGGCCGACATTGAGGCATTCATCTGCGCTCGCCCCGTTGCCTGGAGCGGCATTGTATACTGTTTGTCACGAAAAGAGTGCGAGCAGGTGGCGCGGAACCTGTGTGCGATGGGCTTTCGGGCCGCTGCCTACCACGCGGGTCTGCAAGACAATGTGCGTGAGACGCGACAGAAAGACTGGCTAGCTAATAAGGTGCGCATCATTTGTGCCACTGTGGCCTTCGGCATGGGCATCGACAAGCCGGACGTGCGCTTTGTGCTGCACTACTCGCTGCCAAAGTCCATAGAGGGCTACTACCAAGAAGCGGGACGCGCTGGGCGCGATGGCGATCTAGCCGAATGCGTGCTTTACTACCACTACTCCGACATGCTGCGCATGAAAAAGTTGATGGACCGTGAGTACTCAAAGCCATCGGACAAATTGCCGGTGCTCTTGTGCTCACTATGTTTTGCACGTTTCAGTGGACCACAACGTCAGCTTGGAGGTGAAGAAAATACACACTGACAATTTGCACCGCATTGTGAGCTACTGCGAAAACGTCACCGACTGCCGGCGCGCACAGCAACTGGACTACTTCGGGGAATACTTCACCAGCGAACAGTGCCTGGAGCAACCCAAAACAGCCTGCGACAACTGTCTGCAGCGAATGAATTACAAGGTTTGTGGGTGCTTCAATTATTGAATCTTTTGGTGATCAATAAGGCCGAAGAGGTTTTTGCTTTTATTGTTTAAACTAAATTTGTGGGCATCCTTTTAGCAACTGGACGTGCTGAAGCAAAGCCAAAAGGTGGCGCATGCTGTCAAGGATCTGTGCAGCGGTCGCAACCGCTTTACGCTACTACATATCGGTAATTATTCTTTTTTTTTTGTCATATTGTCCACGAATTTAATGCTCCTCCCGTTTCAGCCGACGTGCTTAAGGGCTCCATGATAAAGAAGATTGTAGATAACGGCCACAACAAGACGCCCCACCATGGCGCATTGGGCGACTGGGACAAGACGGATGTGCAGCGATTGATGCGCAAAATGGTCATTGAGGAATATCTGCGCGAGCAACTAATTTTCTCCAACGACATTCCACAGGCCTACATTTGCTTAGGGCCGCGCATAACGACGCTCATGGAGGAGCATCCGCCAATGCCCTTCGCGGTTGCTCGCAAGAGAGGTGAGAAGCAGGCTGTAGCCGGTTTAAATACTAGCAGCGCTTCGCCCATGATCAGACGCGCTGCGCCACAGCTGCAGGAAATCAGCGAGCGTTGCTACGCCGATCTACTGGATCTGTGCCGCACAATTGCAGCAGCGCGCAACGTTACCATGGCCAGCATCATGAACATTCAAGCGTTGAAAGCGATGGCTGAGGCGCTGCCGGAAACTGAGACGGACATGCTGTCCATTGCGCACGTTACGAAAGCCAATTTCGAGAAGTACGGCGAGAAGCTGCTGGAAATCACGCGCAACTACGCGGCCGAAAAACTGTGCGTACTAATGGACTTGGAGGAAACTGAGCAATCACAAGGCGCGGCATCGGCCAGCACAGCGAAAGTGCAAAAGACGTGTGCCACCAGGAAAACGTCTTCAAATGAACATAATGACGACTTTGCCTGGGGAGCGGAAGGAGCTGCATCACAGGGCAATGCTGCTGGTGCAAAACGGAAGCGAGCGTGGCGCGGTGGCGCCGCAAAGCGGTACAAGCGGTCAGCCGGTGGTTCGAAAAGGACGAGTCCAGCGAAGCGTACAACAGGAAAGGGGAGAGGTGGCGCTTCTGCCAATAGCTGGCGAGCAAGCTCCTCACAAAGCTGTAGGGCTGGCGGTGGTAACAAAGGCGGCAAAAGTGGCAGCACTGGAAGAGGTGCTGGAGGCTGCTGGGTCTCCAAGCGCACAGGTGAGTGCGGCACAAACAATTCGATCATTTGATTGGCCATTTTCAACGTTTTATCTTATTATCAGGAACCAGCGGTGCCTTCGAGCTGATGCCTATGCCCAAGTCTAAGTAAGTGGTCGTTTTGGCAGTGTGTGCAGTGTTACTGCTGTTCATTAGGCAATAAGTTTAATACGTTATTTATATTTTGTCATTAATTACGCGTTATTTGAATTGGTGTATTACTGTAAACTATTATTTTTTTATTAGAAATAAAACTAATCCAAATAAAAAAGTTGAGTTTGCAAAACCCTTTCCCTAACCCCTGAAGAGTTCGCTGCTTTTGTTTATTATTAACAACTTGTACGCGAACTCGAATAAGTCTAACACATAATCTCTACGCATACACATTACCCCTCCTTCCCCACCATCCAAATTCCAACTGAAACGCGCTTCTACTGCGAGTCACTTGAACTGGAACTTGAGCTGTCCGTGGACATCACTTCGACGTCGTCCTGAGAGGCTTCCTTGTGTGAACGCGTCTCCAGCGCCACCGAATTACCGGTCGAGCCCATGGACATGTGTAGTTCACCCAAATTGTTCCAGTTGAACTGATTTTGAAACGCATTTGGCACCTCAGTCAAGCTGCGCTGCGCGTCCGGTATGCTATTTTGATGCGCCACACCACCGCCGTTAATATTTAGATCGGATTTGCCCAGGAAGCCGTTGCGCATCTCAATGTCCGTGGGATAAGGCCGTCGCACGTCGCCAATGCACCAAGTCAGCGGCGCGCTAACCGCATTCGCCGAGCTTATGCGATGCGCATACTTGATCAGTTCCTCAGAGGACACCGGCCGCTTGTTGGCCTGATTGATGCTCGTCAACTTTTGGCGAGCCTGGAAAATTGCCGTTGACAATATCAGCTCGGCCTCCTTAAGGGATTTTTGCAGTTTCTGGATTTCGCGATCCTACGCAATGACAGATGTAATACAATAGTTGATTTCGTTCTCCTCACCTGCCTTAAGCCACTTACGTGCACCTCCACCTTGGCGCGCAGCTCATCCATTTTCTGCTCAATTTTTGCCTGCTCATTGGCCAGCTCTAGCATTTTCCGAAACTCTTCATCTTTGGACACAAGCAGGTCCACCAATGCAGTATGCTCAGCCGTTGAGATCTTTTGGTGTTTCGGGGACACCGTGTTCTCGATAAGTTCTCTGTAGTTAGTGTTAGACAATTGAACGCTTTCTACTTTGTTGGGAAACAGTTTTTCGCTGCTTCTTTCACTTACTTTGCAATCAATTCAATGTCATCCAGCAGCAGCAACAGTCGCTCTTTCGTGCTCAGATGAAAGGACATTTTGGTCGAAAATCTACACAAAATCAAGAAACCAATGAAAGACGCGATTTCCAAACCAGAGCGGTATAGTAACAGCTGACAAAACAAAAAGAAGCGCTGGAACCATGCCTGGAATGGCTACAGTCATGGTTGCCACAGTTGGTTACTTTTAAACAAAATGGGTCCATTTTTTCTCGTAGGGTTACTTGGCTGCATTATTTTCAGTTTGATGACTTTTTGCTGGGGAAACCTAATGTAGGGAAAAACTATGATGCAATATTTCATCATGGGGAAAAACATTCAAGCGAAACATTTTTATTTCTTCAATTCAACCACAAGTAGGTTATGACGTATATGGTTTATTTTTATTCGTTTGTTTTGTTTTCTTGGTTTGCGGACGAAGAATGAAAAAATTCCAAATGAGTGTTTTGTTTTTGAACTTGGTTATTTTTCCAAACAATTCTGTTGGCAACATATTTGGTGAAGTGGCAACCGTGGTTATAGTATCCTACAGGGTTGTATTCTGCTTATGAAAATATACAAGTCAATATTATAAATATTGCATTATGCAAAACGTTTTACTCACCCATAAAATAAAATCAATTTATACAAATTTTCTAGTTACTAGAATTAATAATAATAAGAATTTTAATAATAGTATATTAAAGTGTAATAGTGTATAGTTAATAATAGTATATTATAGTGCATTATAATGTAACACCATAGATAAGTCATTGGTGTTTTATCATATGTTCTTCTATATAATGTTTTTCTATATATCAATTTAGTTACTGCAAAACTTGAAAATTGTTTAATAATAGAACGTACAACAACAATGACTACAGGGATCTAAACTATTAGAATTAGATTCCGTCAATAAAACGGGTGAGTTGATTTCGGAAGAGAAGATTCATTAAAATAGGAATTTAAGTACACATATCAGACTTTTCCATAAATAGAATATCCTACGCACGAAAAGTGTACTCGACGCTTGTAGGCACTGCAACTCTAACCAATGTAAACAAACAAACTGCAACAGGTACAAGCGAGAGCACGGAAAGTACCATTGAGAGGCGCAGTGTGGCAATAGACCAAAAAGTAGCTTTTCGACAGTGCTGGGGTTGACTTGGCCACGGTTGCCCTTGGCCAATATGTTGTTAACCAGAATTGTTTGGATAAGTCACCAAATATAACCAAGTTCAAAAACAAACCAAAAAACTTAATAAAACTTTCTTTCTTGCTTTGTCTAACAACCCAAGTAGGTCTTTTGTACTTAGTTATGGTGTAAAAATCACCAACCTGTCTTTGTGTAGTTGACGGTGCGAGCAAACAAGGTCTTGCTTGAATGCTTGTCGCTAAAAATTTATCATGTTTTCTACATTAGCATTCCCTTGCAAAAAGTCATCAGACAAATATATATATTAATATATTAGGAACCAAACGGAGAAATATGTATTAAAAGTAGCATTGCCATGCTGTTTTGCTTCGCGGAGATTCGGTCTTTGGAGGAGTATTTTACCAGGATCGAATATATAAATTTGAATGGATTGCACAGATTGAAGGTTCACTCGTTAACTGCAATACATACAGTTAATAAGTGAACTCTCAATCTGCCGATAGATTTGGTTTGAACTCACAATACAGTGCCCTGCAACTGCAGCTAAGCCCGGTAACAATTTTCTCCGATAATTTTTACGGTTCTTTGCAACCATGATACGTCGCTCCAGCCAGCCCGGTAGCGAACTGAGCCTCTGCGCAAGCAGCACAACGGCAGCTCCGGCAGTTCGCTGACGCAGCCCCAAGTTGGAGCAAGTTGTTGCTCTGCATCGTGTCGGTGTTGTCGTTTTGTTTGTTGTTTTGTAGTGTTGTGAACGTGAATAGCGGAGCTTGTTGGTACGCTGCTCGGTTTGTTGGCGCCAAATGCGAAGTGGGGACAGCCGAATCGGTATGTCTTGAGTTCTGGCTAAGGCAACTCGCCAAACGCAGCTCCCATGTTATAAAAAGGTTACAAAAAGCAAAGAGTTCACTTCAAACATAAATCCAATAAAAACCAGTGTCATTGGAATACCACGACAATAATTGTGCGGAAAAGCATTGAGTGATGAAAATGATGTCAGCAGCGCTGCTGCTGCTGCGACTTGAGGAAGCGCGTCGCAGCGCCATGCCCAAATTGAGCAGACAGAGTCGCTGCAGTGGAAACAAATGCAGGAGATAAAGCAGCCGAGAAATTTTTCGTGAGCTAAGATGAACACAAAGAAGCAGAAGAACAAGAATGCGAGGGGAAGACCACATGTGTGTGTGTGTGTGTTTGGAGTATCGGTGTGAGATTGTGTTTAGTTATTTGACTGTGTGGAAAGCAGTTTGGCAACTTCTTCCGTTGCGCCGTTGTTGACGTTGTCGGCGACTTCGGCGTCGGTGCGGCTAGCGACGCTGTTCAGTGCTGCGAACTGGTTTTCAGAATTGTTTTACTTTTATTTGCAAAACTGCAACTTTACGCGATTCTTTTCATTTAAACAATGTGTTGTCCCTGGAGCCCATGCAGAACTAGTCAGCGAGTGGTTTCGGCTGTCGTGTCGCTAATTGGGGTTTAATTATTTGTTATTGTGCCATCACAACTATGTGACGACAATTCGCATTTGAATTGATTTTGGTGATTCGATACAACTAAGTAAATATGTACATGGATATACTGTGGATACAACAATTTTTAAAATGAAATTGTATATGCTTATTCAAATGTGCGTTTGGGCATTTTAGGGCATTCTGTGGAAACTAAAGAATTTCGAGAAAATTGGATTGAATTAAACCAAATTCTGCCGATTTTCCATCGCAGCCGAAATATTATAAATGGATTTTGATTTGATCTCCTCGACCCCCTTGACCAAATTTCTTGGATTTTGCATTGGCCTGGAAGTTCTTAAAGTGAGCATCGTTTTTTGAAGCCTTAAAACCCCATGACGCACTCATGAACATTCTTAATCGAATTTAACAACAAAGTGTCGGCTGCTTAGCTCCCCGCTGCCGCTGTTGATTTGTCACCAAATGCTGTCGAGCCGCTGCGCTATCGGCTGACGCGCAACCTTTTGCCCTTTTTAAAACGATTTAATTAAACGTGTACAAATTGCGAACGAAACGGTCAAACTGAAATTCAATGCGGCCACAAATTACAGCGTGTGTGTCGTTGCGGCTGCTGTGGGTGGTTGGGCGGCTGAGTTGTCGATCGGAGACGAATGTGAGAGCTGAAGGTGAGTGCAGTGATGATGCTGTTGATGCAATAGCAGCCAGTCTGATGTGATAGCCAGTCGGCCAGCCGGTCGGGTGGTCAGTGCATTGAACTAATTGAAATTTCAATTCACATGTTTTCCGTTTTATTGTATGCAATTATCAAACTGCTGCACCGTCCGCCACAGCGCCCCTTCTTCTGCCGTGTGCTGTTTTCTGTGGTGTCAGCAGCAGTTTAGCATTGACGGCATACCGTCGCATGGAAAACACCTTTTCAATAGCTCTGTCTGCTGTGCCGTCTTCAGTTGCTTTTTAGTTATGTAAACAAACCTGCACCAGCAACAACGCGGCAAGCACATATCACGTTAATATAAGGTAAACAATTGCGGCACACATGTAGCACAGCAGCAGCAACTGTAAAGGTGAGCGTACTAATTCCCTCATTCCCATTTGAAACATCAGCCGAGTTCAGTTGTTATAAGCCGTTTTTGTTGCTTTGCTAGTTTGTAGTTAGCAGAAATCTTTAGTTATACAGCAATTAACAGAATCAAAGCAATTGTGCGCAGAACAGCAAAGTCGATCATTTGGTAACCAGGTTGCAATATCAGAGCCTCGGAGCAAGCAGCGCATAGTTCAGTCGAAATCTTGCTTTTTTCTGAATCTTACTTGCTTGCTAAAAGTTATTAAGTACAAATTCTACTTGGTGCTTCGCTACGGCGGCCGCAGCTACCCATTCGGCGGTCAAGTGGCTGGTGTACCGCATAGTGATTCTGAGCAATTTCTCCGCACAATGCCCTCGTGCGACGTCTTGCGCCACTTCACGCCGCTGCTTTACGTGCTGAAGTAGAACTTTCGTACACTGACGGCCGCACATGAGAACGCGGCAAAGTTGTTTATGAACTACTTGGACGGACAGCTGAGCACATTGAGTTGCCGACTGACTTTATGGTATTTACGGTATTTTAGCTGTCGCCGCTACCGCTGCATTTGCCGCTAGTGCACCGACAGCACTTTAGTCTTTTGCCACAACCTTTCAGTGAACTTGCCAAGACCAAAACGTAAACACACAAACACTGGAACAGCAACCACAACAAGTGCAGTCAGAACAGCGCCAAGAAGTTCCAAACTGAAAGTTATGCGGTGCATGCTCCATTGTGCACATCCGCATGCCACGCCGCCGCGTCGCCTCGACCAGCAATCTTTGGCACAATCTGTTGTTTGTACTGCGAACCGCTGCCACCACTAGCGCTTCTGAGTTCACTTCGTCTGTGGCACGGCGCTGCGCTGCACTTTACTACGCAGCACACCGTAATCCACCCCGCTGACGTTGGCCCTATCAAACGGCAACGTGCAGGACAGACGGGCGGACGCACACAGAACGAAGGAATTTAATTGGGAATTTATGTACTTAGAGTTTGAAAATTGTTTTAAAAAGATTTGGGTTTTGCGGGACACTAAATTCACCGCAGATCGCCGCCAAAAAAATTTAATTAAATAGTAAATGCCGACTTTGACATCACCTTATGCAGAAAATTTTGGTTCAACGAAAGGAGCGAGGCACCAGGAAATTACTCTAAAATTGAACTGTAGGAAACCAATTAATGACTTGGCAGTATTTATGTTAAAATCCTTTCGCAAAGGATAAGCTCTCGGCTGCCAACATACTCGTACCTATCCGAATATACGGATAGGTTCCAATATTTAATCATAGAAATGAAAATGTTTGTGTTATTATTTCCACGATAGATGAAGTTGGCCACAACATCGTAGTCTACCCCTTCCCTTGTTTTCCTGGGCGTGCGGCGCAGTAAAATGCAGCACAAAAGGCATACAAAAAGGTGTGAGCGAGCTGCCGAAAACAGCGTCTTCGTATGAAATTAATTACAGAGCAGCGACGAAGGAGCAGAAGCGATTGATTCAGGAGCAGAAAGGAACGCACCACGAAGCCTCAGACTGTGTGGCCGATGGTGGTTGTGATGAGCGGAGAAAGAAGTAATGAAATCGTAAGAGCTCTCTTCGCCGAAACAAAAACGCTAAAATGCCACTAATTTCACTTAGCGGTTTCGGCCATGTCGCCAGCAACAATGTGTCGTCCAATGTGCTGCTTTTGTTGTCATTCTTTGCATTGCTGGGGAAAATATTACCAAAGCGGCACGTAAGGGGCGGCAGGGAGGGAGTTAAGTCAAAACCAAATTCTTTAGCCAAACCGGCGGTAGCAGTGACAGCGACAATTTGCGTTCTCAGCGCTAATGTGCTGTTACTCATGTTTCAGCGCGTTACAGCCGAAAGCCGTTGGACACGACGTGGTCAAGGCCAAACGTAAAAGTGTGAAAAGTTCTAAAATGTTGGCGGTTGGTGTGCAGAGGCAAAGTTTTCACGCTGCGCAAAATTCTCTGATGACTGGTTCATAGTGACGTTTGTGGAGGGTCTTACTAAACTTTTCGCGCTTGCAGCTGCTTACATTTTACTACACACACTCCCGTCGCAGATATACGACGACGACACGTCATGACGATACGCCAAAACGAGCCGACGGACCTTAGAACAATGGGACCGTCGCATCGTGTACGCGCGCAGCTATTCATAATGCAGCCATGAAGCATCGTTTGCCCTTTCAACCACTTTGGAAAGGTCCTTTGGCGAAGATTGCTTTCACCAATTATGGACTTTGCTAACTTGTCAGGAACGCCACACAATGCGGCGACACGTCGTTATGATGGTTGCGAATCTGTGCTGGCCTTCCTAATTTGACGGCGTCGCAAAGTTGCGTTGCGAAATGGCTTTTCATCACCGCTGCACGTCATGGCTGGCTACTACCCGTGGGGGACCTTGAAGATGGCGGGATGGTTACTCAAAGCAACACTTCGAAACTCGTACTATAGGAACTTGGAGCTTTATTCTCTTTCGCGTGCACGCAGCGACCAGGCGGCTACACTCATTGGCTAGCAAGTTGTGCAACAGGCGGTGAATAACGGAGAATAATTAAAGCAACAAACATAAAAACCAAGTATTAAATCTCATCAGTATTAACTGCAGCAGCGTTGTCATTGCTAGGATTCCAGCTTTCCCAGATTTTTTCAAAATGATAGCTGCAAAAAATAGCATGCGAAAGTAAGATACATTTTAATTTCCGCAATACCTTTTACGCCTTTAAATCCAATCCGTTGAATTTCCAATTTAAAATTGCTTAAGTGCTGGAGTTAAGAAAACAGTTGTGCGTCGAGAGTTTTCGCAATGGTATCATAATGCGGGGCTGACTGTGCCGGTCAACTTTTTCGCTTACTGTGTTAGCGACTTTTATGCCGAGTTGCTTTGCGGCGCTCTCTGCTCATTTCCAACTGCCTTCGTCCATAATGTAATGACAAAAAGAAGGAGCAACAGTCGTTAAGTAACTTCAGTATCGTCATTGTTGTTGTTGTTAACGTAACTTGTGCAAAAGTTTTCTTGTAAATTTTTTGTGCATTTTTTAATGTAAGTGAAGGAATTTTTCCACCCTCCGTGTCGGCAGGCAAAATGGAGACTTTGGCGAGGCCGGCCGCAATGCCTCGTCGATAAGTAGCGATGATAAATTTATGCGTGGGTTATTTGCGTGTTAACAGAAAGTGACACCACGCCATTGCCTGCCAATGAAACTTTAGCCATTTCATTTTGAAATGGCCCGAAAGGGTTTAAAAGCTTTAATTAGGCGACGACGTAGGGCAAAAGCACTTTACACCCCAATTACCGTTAGAACGAGATAAATTACTGGTAGCTTGGTAAATGGTGTCGTTTTTGTTGGGCGAGTTACATAAGTGTTCACTGGAATTATTAAAATTGATTGAAATTGCAACTTTTTGACGAAACATGATCTGAAAAGACAACGTAAAATAAATATTTGTGCATTCTGTGTTTTTGTTGTGAGGAATTTCTCGGATCATCATTCATTCATTCGTATTTCAACTGTTCAATGTTTGAAATCCCCACCTCAGCCAAAATGCTCACGGCAAACTGAAACCGACGCAACCTTCAACGAATATCTTCCATGAATCATCGCATTCGTTGTGTTTGCTTTATGGATTTTCGAGCGAAAAATCGCCGGAGATTTGGCTAAGTGGCTGTGTGTTAAGTGATTGGTGGGTTTGTTGCCTAGTAGCGGTTTCTCAAGCAAGTCAAATTCGCATGCTGTGCGGTTTCTCTTTTTAATGCAACGCTGCCGTCAGCTGCCGGTTTTTGTGTGCGTGTGTGTGTGCTGATGTGTCTCAAAATCCGACTGAAATGAGTTCGCTCTACGCTGTGACCTTATTCTGGCGTCTTTAAAATTCAATTACCATTTTCGCTTTTGGCGGCCACTGCTTTTCGTCAAGTCGCTCCAAGCAACGCCGCACTTACCACCGCTCCCAAATTTCTATGCATCAGTGCTGGGCAAGTTGCGGTTTCGGGCGAGATATGCGCGCGGCTATTGTAACGTTGTGGTCGCGCCACTTGCTACCGCACGCTCACTACCACTGCTTGCGGTTACATAATGCAATAATGTCGCGGCATTGCCTCGCAGCAGTTGCCGCACGTTGCTGCTGTTGTTGCATTGTTGCGGCTGTCTAAACGCGCACACGCGTGGTGATTTGGCTGTGCAGCCTTTTGGACGCGCTCGCTACTCACCACTCGCCACTCACCAAACCACTTACACTCAGGCGCTCACCAGCACAACCGACATTCCCATACATTATGCCAATGACAAAAACAGCGACAACGTGCGATTTTTTTTTGCACACCCATCGGCTCCAGATGTTATGGTGGTGGCCGGTGTTGCAGCCTGGCATACATAGAGGAAAAACAATCAGCTAGGCTCGTTATTCGGATTTGGTACTTCCTGATTGCATTGCATGCAAAGGAGCTGACTTAGTTCAGCCGACTAATTCGACTGAAGTTAAAATTTGTGTTCAATAGCGTTGCAGCATAACATATTTACATTTTATTATTGCGATCTAGTCAAAATTAAAGTAGGAGACATTTGATATCTGCTTACGTACAGGCGCTGTCGTTGCTCGAAGATGAATGCATTCGTTCTCTGAAAGCAGTACGTTTGAACATTTGAAACGTGGATTGAATGACTTACACATTTTTTCCTGAAAGTTACTTACGAGGTTGAAACCAGTTAAACACCTAAGATGGTAGTCCTGCATGTGGTAGATGCGCGCGAATGCTCACAGCCACCGACACCCGTCCCTGCGTCCCTGCTTACTACATCTTTCAGCAAGAAAGTATCTCGTCGAGAGAAACGGTGCGTCTGGCCACTGTCGGAATAAGGGTGGCAGCATTGCCAGCACGACTTGGTAGCCATAACTTTTAACTGTGATGTTAGGTTATATATTTTATTTTTTGCTTCTGCCATCGCTGTCATTCAGATGGCGCGCACATTCGCTGATTTATTGATTTGGCATTCGAACCCGCATACTCGGTGCGCTGTAGATAATATTGCAGCTTCATGATGCTTGCATCGGCCCTCGGCCGCCTGATCCGGCAGTGAGATATGCTTTGATATTTTCATGTGCTCCATACATATTCGCGCAGCTGCCACCATTGTCGTCACCGTCGCCACCAGCACTGCCATCGTCATCGCCAACACTATCGGCATGAACAACAACAGCAACGGCGGCGGCCCTGCACTGCTGCTCCCACTTCCACCATAAGCGCCGGCCAGCGCGCAAGCACACTCCACTTGCCCCACGAACGACTTTCGGTTGGAATTTCGTGTAACCGGTTTGTGTGGTGGCTGTTGTGGCGATTGTTGTTGCTGCTGCTGTTGTTATTGTGCATAGTGGTCCACAAAAAACCACTTCGACTAGATTTAGCAAGTATTTTTGTTATTGCCGTTAAAGTTGTTCGCCGTAGTTGTTGTTGTTGTTGTTGCTGGTATTTTGTTGATGTTCTCGCTGGCTTTCTGCCGAGTTCACTGTGTTATTGTTATGGCTGTAGTTGTTGCTATTCGTGGTCGACATTAGTCCGTTGGTAATATTGTTGTTGTTGTTGCCGTTGTAGTTGGTTGGCTTGCTGTGCTTTGGTTTATTGGTAATGGTAATTTATATTTTGATGTCTTTTTGTCATTTTCGGTTCGGCTTGGCTCCATTCAGTTCGGTTAGGTTCGGTTTCTGATTTTATTGCTTTTTCTTTCGTCCGCCGCTTACATGCGCCCGCGTGCTGCATGCCGTATGGGGGTGCTGGCGCCGAAATTCGCGTTAATGTCACCGAAATTGGAAAAGAGATTGGCAAACGTGATATTTGGCGAATTGGCGGCATTTGAAACAGCGCTCGCAGTGCCGCGTAATATTTGCTTGTCCATTCGTTCATTTGCCTCTTGTATGTTTTGTGTATTTGCTTATTTGTCTATCAGTTCGTTTGATTGTTGTTGGGCTAATTTATTGCATTGTCATTGTAGTTGTGCAATTTAGCCTCGGTTTAATCACTGAGTCCCAGTGAGTGGAAAAAGAGACGGTTGAGTGGGGGCGTCCTACTGGTAGGTTTTTGCTACTTGAGCATGAAAAGAACAACCACAGCATCGTCATCACCGTTAAAACCACACCCTGTGCGAGTTGCTTTGTGTCTCAAATTGTTGACAGTGCTGATTGCGGCTGTGGAGCTCACGGTGCGAGTGTTTCAGCGCCGAGTTCATTGGTTCTTAAGTTAAAAACTAGTCTGGCAGCTTGAGATAACTACACTGTGCAAATTCCGAAACGATGGTTATTTTGCCCAATAAAAAATAAAGATGAAAAGTACAAGTCCAAGTTTTTGTGTCAGATTTGGTTAGCTTATTTATTCCCTACCTCCTTTTGTCCGCCTGCTTTCGATTTTTTTTCCGATGCCTATGTAAAAAATAGCATTAGGACAGAGGTTAAGGAAAACTCAATTTCTTAAAGAAAAATTATTATGTACGTATCGAATAGGTTATGAAGAGAAAGTTCGAATGCCGCCAATGAAAAGTTTGCCAATGGTTTTTGTTCTCCATTGGCGAAAATCCACAATTTATGTATATCCCTATAAGTTGGGCTTTATCCTCGTCATTAGACTGTAGTGCCAGTTATTTGTATAGTATATGTTACATTATTTATATTATTTGCATATGTGCATACTGTGCAATCTTGTATACTTGTGTGCATGCATACAAATGTATTCGCGCCATCTCTTTCTCTCATATCTGGCCCGTATATTCCTACGTTGGAGAGCTGTTTTTTAATCACTGCTGCCAGCTGCTGCCGTAGGGAATTACTGTACGCATATTTACCTATCTATCAATTTCAATTAAATAGCCAAGCAAATAACTTGCCCGATAAGCAACTGGCAGCAGCAAATAACACAAAGTTCAATGAATAAACAAACGCATAAATTCCTTGCGTCAAATTTCCGCTTCGACTAGTTGCAATCACTTCACTGACCATCCACGCATCGATGTTGTTGCTATTATTGAGTTGTTGTTCTTAGGTATTTTGGCAAACTTCAGGCAAATGAAGCTAAAATCAGATGGAGCCAAGCAAAAGCGCTCGAGGTCTTTCCCCTTGGTTTACTGTTTGGCGATTAATTATTTTAATTGAAACTCTTTTGGCGCACGTAGATCACTGCAATTAAGGCTGTGATTGCCTTCACTCGCGTTGACTGCGGTGCTACCAGGGCATAATTTATTTAAAGCCGCTGATAATTTTAGCCTATGGAGCCGGCTTCTTCGTAATTCCCTCCTATTGCGTTCTATGAGACGGTCTGCTGAAATGCATGAATTCGACGACTGATCGAAATGTGCTGAACCAAGAGTGGGATGCATCTGAATCGAAGTCCCGGGCAGTGGAAAAACTGCCTTTTTATAATTTTCGCTAAAAGTAAGTGGTATCGCAGGAGAGCAATCAACTAAGCTGCACGCGGCTAATTCCACACAAATGAGCCGCAAACGTGCAAACACACACTCGCACTCGCCCGTGAATGCCGCAAGTACGGACCATTATTTGCAACTGAATAGCGCGAGAGCTGTGCGTTGTGGCGGCTTATAAATTTTAAATGTGCAACATAACTAAATTAAATTAAGCGAAATTAAGGCAAATTCGCACGTGGGCGGTGGCGCTGCGTTCGGGGTGGCCGCATGCAAATCGCAATTAATTGTCTGTGTGCAACTGTTCGCAACATATGTTGCATTTGCTGCAACGCCCGGCTGCGCGGTCTGAACGTGCTGGACACGGCCATTTGTGTTCGTATTAATTATGTCGAGAGCAGTTCTGCGTATTAGGAGGGCCTTGGGGGCTGAGAAACTGTGCATCTTGTGTGCTCGAGTATCCTTTCCCATTTTATATTTACCAGTGCTCTTAAGACCATTTTATTGGTGGTTGTTTAGTCATCAACTTCTACCATTACAACAGTTGAGAACATAAAATTTGCGCCTCAAACACACTGGGCGTATGAATAACATTGCATGTAGTCGAACACCGAATCGCGCGGCCTGCGCCGGTCACTGGTGAGCTCTTTTATGTGTTCCGTAAAAGGCGCCCGGACGCGCCTGGCTGCGTGCCATATTTAATTACATGAAAGATTTTAATTTAATGCCAGCAACGCACGAACAACAACATCAGCAGCCACAAATAACAGCAACAAGATCAAACAAAAAGCGCAACAACCAGCCGCCCCAAATGGGCGGCATCTAATTGGTGCAGCAACTGTGAATTTATTAATTAATTTGATTCAATTTAATTTGATTGTCGACATGGTGGCGCAGCGAGAGCGAAACTGTTACACCCTCGCGCATACTACGACATCCAGGCGCACGCAGTGCAACTGAAAAGGAACAATTTGCGAATAGCGCTGCCACACAGCCGAGTGCAGTGTCACTGCTTTTGGTGTTATTTTTGTTGTTGATCGCTGTCAAGCCAAAGCGAAATTCAATAAAGCGGGCCGGCGACAACAACAGCAACGATGCAAATTGTCTCTCATGCGACTGTTGGTGAGAGGGCAAACGGCTGCTGCGCTGCGGAGGCAAATTGCTGGTTTACGTATACAGTCGGTGAAGCAGCCACACCTCAACCTTCAACCGCTGCTGCCAGCAGGTGAATTGCAGCGAGGCAGTGGCACACAGCAGCAGCGATGGCACATTCCGTGCGCCACACAACACACATACAACCACGGCAGCAGTTGACATAGTAGCAAAGCGGCGCGGAGACTGCGAAAGCATGCAAAAAGCGTGTCGTGCGCATCCTGGCGCCACGTTCGATTGCTGTTGGCGCGCTCACACAAACAACTGCAACAAAAATAACAACATCAAATTGGGGAAAAAGAAATGTAATAAAATTATAATAAAAATAACAACTAAGAGGCAGTTTCGCTTTGCGGCGTAGTGCGACACGACAGGACCGAAAGCAGCGCTCAAATGGTGTCGCAACCTTTGGGGTCGCATGTCGTCGGCGCCGCATGGCAAATGTGTGCACTTATTCTGATGAGCAAACTTCAAAGTCGGATTTCTCATAAACTAGAGCCAATCTTACCAAACGGCGGGTGGATCTCAACTCAGTATACCTATAGAAAACTCACCCAGTAGGTCCCCCCCATGTCTAAATTTTTGAGGGCAAATTTCACGCACAGTGTCATTAATGCCATGCGAACATTTATTGATGTCCTTATGACAACGAAACACTTTAATTCTGGGTGAATTAGAAATGTAGTTCCGTTGTGGGTGTAGTTAAGATTTCTACGCCCAGCTCTTGAACGACTCGCTCCAACTGTAATCAAGGGTTTCATTTAATTTCGCCAGAGACCTAAAATAATTATTATCCATATTTTTGGAAATACAAAAATTGCCCTAATTAAGAAATTTCTAAAAATATTGCTTTATAATAACACTGTACAACAGCATTTCTGCAACAGACTAACGACCATATATTTCTGAAAGAGGACATCATACTGATCATTTTTGCCAAACAAAGTAATAGTCCAGCACGTCTGAGTTTTTTGTAATTTGCACATAAAGGTTAAAGGGGCCCCTATAGACTTTTACACGGAAAGTATAAAAACTTGAAGAGCTAGAGCTTTGATGTCTAGGACAAAGTTGTTTGCATTAAAAATGT
Organism: Melieria picta; assembly: GCA_964056695.1. Classification (NCBI taxonomy): domain Eukaryota; kingdom Metazoa; phylum Arthropoda; class Insecta; order Diptera; family Ulidiidae; genus Melieria; species Melieria picta. The sequence continues at coordinate 64,376,937 of OZ057398.1, forward strand.
GAATATTTTTTGGGTACACATGAACCCCCCTCCCCCTTTCCTTACCCCCCTTTTTCATGTTTTTCGGAAAAATTTTTCATAAAAAGCTTGTATTGAATAAAATATTGAAAAAAATACCATATTGTCTTTTTGGAAAATATTCTTCATTAAAAAATAGGGGGGGTCTTCAAACACCAAAACTTTCTCAAAACTCCCCCCAACCAAATAAAAAGCCTTAAACACAAAACCTTCATTTAATATTTTTTTCATAAATTGCTAGCTCTGCTTGAGGTGTTGAGAAAAATGTTGAATATTAAAAAAATATATATTTTCCACTGGAAAATAGTTCTTCTAACTAAAAGTCCGCTCTTAATAAAAGAAACAATTTTTATTACAACTTAAGTATCACAAGTATCACTGCTTCAACTCCTTCAGTACCAGTAATTTCGCGTAGGCGGTGATTAGTCCATCAGCTTATTCCAGTAAAAATCTTGAATTCGACCGTGTAATTCGAAACAGTGTGCAAGTTCAGTGAAAAAAGTGAAGTAAAGTGATTAAATAATTGTATTTTGTTTTGACAAAAATGCAACAAATGGATTGCAAGCTGAAAAATTTGTTTTGTTTTGTTTGCGGACATTTCACACACCAGCAAAGCAGAAGACAAATATCAAAAAACATTGAAGAACCGTATTTTTTGTACTTTGGAGTTCGATTCCAGTCTTGTGCATGGATCCCAAATATTATATGCACCACTTGCGAAAGTGCTTTATTGAATTGGTTTAAAGGAGGGAGACGCGTATTGACATTTGCGACACCAATGACGTGGTTGGATCCGGTGGTTCACGATCCAAACTGTTGCTTCTTTTGTGAAAACTATAGACATGGCAAAAGTAAGAAACATTATATGCTGATGTCTTACAAGGCAACTAGCAATGTGATTTTGCCAGAATTGCGTGCTAAAGATATTCCTCCACCACCACCACCGACAGAAAGATTCCAGTTGGGTCCAAGCATATATGCAGAAACAGAAATAGCAACGGTAATGACACGTGAAGCTGATGAGGATTACACACCTTCATATTGCGCCGACAAACGTCCAAATCTTATAGATCAAGTGTATTTTGAAGACATGGTGCGTGATCTAGGACTTACTAAGGCTAAGGCAGAAATATTATGCTCACGGTTAAGAAATATAAATTTGATAACGGACGAAGTCAGAGTGACGTTTTCAAGAAAACGGAGTGCAGATTTGGAAGCATTCTTCAAAACTTTTGATGAATTAGTGTACTGCGACAATATTGAGCAAATAATGCGCTACTTGGACCTGCCGATAGACTTTTCGAATTGGCGATTGTTCATTGACAGTTCAAAAGTCAGCTTAAAAGCCGTTTTGCTCCACAACGGCAATGTTTATCCCCCACTACCTGTAGCTTATTCAACTAAAAAAGAAGAGAGCTACGAAAATGTAGCCAACCTTTTGGAAAAAATCCAGTATGCCAAATATGAATGGGAAATATGTGCGGATTTTAAACTAATTGCCGTGTTGACAGGTTTGCAATCTGGATACACAAAACATATGTGTTTTCTCTGTGAGTGGAACACACGAGACATAAACAGCCACTACCACATAAAATGCTTTAAGCAACGTCGTCAAGCAGTTATTGGGCAATCAAATGTAATTCGAGAGCCAATTGTTGCAAAAGAAAAAATTATTCTTCCGCCCCTTCATATAAAACTGGGCATAGTGAAAAATTTTATCAAAAGTCTAGACACTCAAGGAGCAGCATTTAAACGACTCGCGGAAATTTTTCCTAAACTATCTGCACCAAAAATTAAAGAAGGTAATGTCCGATGGAATTAAGTTATTTTGTTTGTTTATTTTGTGACAGATGTATATTTCTTTTACAGGGATGCTTGTGGGCCCAGATATAAGAAAAATGTTAAATGACGAGCAATTCTATGAAAACTTAAGCGATATGCAAAAGATGGCAAGCGATTATATGAAATCAGTGATTAATGAATTTTTAGGAAATCAAAGAGCAACCAATTATAAAGAGAACATTGAGAGCATGCTTATTGCTTTTCATCATATCAATGTGAAAATGTCTCTTAAGCTACATATGCTTCACTCACACCTTGATTTTTTTAAAGAAAATCTTGGGGCTGTTTCTGATGAGCACGGTGAAAGATTTCATCAAGAAATTAAACTTCTTGAAGAAAGGTATAAAGGTAAATCCAACTGTACAATGCTCGCAGAGTACGTTTGGAATTTGAATCGCAATATTGACCCATCTAAGCATTCCCGTAAAGCGAAATATCCACGAACTTAATAAAGTCTTTTTGAAATCATAAAATTTGTTTATTTTATTAAGAGCGGACTTTTTAGGGTCCCTTTAGGTTAGAAGAACTATTTTCCAATGGAAAATATATATATTTTTAATATTCAACATTTTTCTCAACACCTCAAGCAGAGCTAGCAATTTATGAAAAAAATATTAAATGAAGGTTTTGTGTTTAAGGCTTTTTATTTGGTTGGGGGGAGTTTTGAGAAAGTTTTGGTGTTTGAAGACCCCCCCTATTTTTTAATGAAGAATATTTTCCAAAAAGACAATATGGTATTTTTTTCAATATTTTATTCAATACAAGCTTTTTATGAAAAATTTTTCCGAAAAACATGAAAAAGGGGGGTAAGGAAAGGGGGAGGGGGGTTCATGTGTACCCAAAAAATATTCACATTTTTAATGCAAACAACTTTGTCCTAGACATCAAAGCTCTAGCTCTTCAAGTTTTTATACTTTCCGTGTAAAAGTCTATAGGGGCCCCTTTAACCTTTATGTGCAAATTACAAAAAACTCAGACGTGCTGGACTATTACTTTGTTCGGCAAAAATGATCAGTATGATGTCCTCTTTCAGAAATATATGGTCGTTACTCTGTTGCACACAAAAAGTTTAAAATTGTTGTACTGTGTAATTATTCCCAAAAAAGAAATTTTTTACGTGACCTGTAACTATTATCATGTAATAAATATTTTTGAGTTTCATAATAACTGTTATAAGAAACAAGTATATTTTTCGTTGTCGATGATTATTATTTTGAGAAATTTGTTTTTAAGTTGCTTCATAACTTTTATTTATGATTTTTTTAATTAACGTTGCCGGTAATTATTATTTTGAAAAACCATTTCTTTCATTTACGTTGAATTACCACTTTTTGGGTATGAATTGATTTTTAATTGTTTAGTTGTTGGTGGAAATTAGTTTTCTGCAGTTAATTTGCGTTTGTCAATTTGAAAATAAAAAAAATAATAAAAAAAATTGCTTTCATAAAAGTTATGAACCAACGTAAAAAAAAATTTCTCAAAATAATAGTTATCGGTAATGTAAATAAAAAAAGTCATAAATAAAATATATGAAGCAACGTAAAAAAAAATCGCAAAATAATAATTATCGAGAACGAAAAAAAAATTTGTTTCTCATAACAGTTATTACGCAACGTAAAAATTAATTGTCGCAAATAATAATTATAATCAACAAAAAAAATTATGTTGCATTGTAATATGTAGTTACATTGCAATTATTTTCTTAAAAAACTTATAATATGTAAAGTCCCTGAATTTCGCACGTCCTTCAGGAAAAAGGGTCAGTGAATGAAAATAATCTGCTTTAAGTCGGTTTGGCGTTTTCGTGTTTCGCACACATTCACCGTCAAGACGGACATCGCATTGTGCCTCTGACCGTCACCCGACTGACGGCAGCGATTCGCACTATTTGCTGTTACTTTGTTGTTGGCGTGGCTGTTGGCGACAAAGTGTCTATTGCTGCTTTACGGCAAATTTACCTCGCTCGTGCGGAACTGCCAGCAATTTTTAGCGCCCAGTGCGTACTAACGTCTCACCGTGGCTACCGCTTTCGTTTGGCTATACCGAAAAAATGCGACAACGTTAACAAAACAACTGCAGCCAGTGCAGACGGACAACAAAGAAAAACAACAACAAGCGCTTGTTTGTGCCGTTGGCATTTCCGCACCCACCGCAGAGCTCAGACCAGTCGGTCGTGCTGGCGCAAGTGGACAGTTTAGGAACCTGAAGAATGGGAAGCCCAGCATGTGACTGCCAGACAATGTGGGCAACAGCAAGCATTAGGGATCGGCAGCACACTCGAGCTGATGGCGCTGACATGCCACTGACAACTAATTGCCACTCGCCCGCCGGCAGAACACTTGGATGCCGGAGTGCATTGTTTGCCGAAAAATAAGCATTGAGAGGTATTTGCATTGGCCCCAAGGAAAAGCAGTTCCCCGGAGCAACACGCCTTAATTTGGCATGACAACTTCCCGGCAAGGAGTGACATCCTCCGAATGTTTGCTTGCCTTAACTAAAAATGCTTTGAGGCATTCGAAAAAAAACGTAAACAAACGATCGACAGCAACAGATGAACTGTGCGGCCAGTGAAATTACCTACAGTTCGGGCCTTCGGCGGCACTTATTAGCAACATTTTAGCCACATATTAGCAACACACACGTCAAGTGTAAAAAATTACGCACTAAGCTTAGGCGTATACGGAGACGCAGGCCGCGCAACACAGCACAGGGCAGCGCAGCGCAAATGAAACTGTGTGACCCAGAAAATATGTGAACTGCGTATACGAATCAGAGAACTGCAATTATTCTCATTTTCAAGTCATTGGTTGAATAACACAAGAAAGAGTATTAGTGGATTTGAGTCAAAGAAAAACATCCGACTCATATCCACGCATACTCGTTTACGCATGCACACATATTTTGTGTGTGAACAATGAATAAGTTCTTTGCTGATATGAACCGGTGCGTGCTCAGATCTGTCATTGAGTGAATAGGTTCATTGTGTTATACCGTAATCACTCACAACACCAAGAAACACCAATGGTTCAATGGAATGACTTAAGTCATTGGAGTAATTTTCAGTTTCGCTTTCTCCTTAGTTGAAATTGAGAATATTGCAACAAAAAGTGGAAAACCAAAACGCAGGTCAATAAATGCAAAGCAATTAAATGAACTTTTTGTTAGTTTTTAAATAACAAAATGAGATCAATAATCAATATTTTCAGTCTGGCTCCTAATCCACTTCCACGCCCATTATAAAAGTTGGCACCAATGTTCTATACAATATTAGCAATTTATATAAAAAAAATAAAAAAAAAACGAAATGGTCGAACTTAGTGAAAATCAAGGAAAAAAAATTAATTGGTTTTTTTTTACGAAAAAATTTTTTTTTTCTTTTCAAAAAAGACAATTAAAAAGCTCAGTAAATGAAGTAAGAAATCCAGTGGTTTAATTATTTTAATAAATAATTTTATGACTCCATAATCGGCTTTGAAGTACTGCATGCCAACCGGCTGTCGAAAATTTCAAAGTCCCATAACTCTTTAACTAGTCATTATATCACAAAAATATTTGGTATACTTATCAATAATACGTATAGGTAGAACATACTCAAATATTATTGAAATCGGAAACATCGAGTTTTTTTACCTGTCCGCTTCGCGTGGAATGCCCCTGGTGTAATATCAGCTATTCATGCACTTTTTCAATTAGTTCTTCAATTTTTGCAAGCTAACGTGTCGGCTGCGCGTAGGAAACTGTATTTCAACTACAACGCGACGCAGGTGTGCGCAGGCACGTCTCTCCGCCGCACGCGGCTATGTCGCTGTATCCGCCGTTATACGGTACTGCATTATTTACAGAAAACTGAACTGCGTTGCGCTGTGCTGCTTGTGCGGCCTGCGTCTCCGTATACGCCTAGGCTAAACGTTGCGCACACATCCCGTCATGTATGGTGTGGCGGCCATTAGCAACAACACCAACGCACAAGAAGAATAACAACAACTGCAGCTACTGCACCTGCTCGCCAGCACATTTTTCGTAACATCGTAGCTGTCGCTGAGGGGAAGAATGAAGAGGTTGGTCGCAAAGCGCTGTGCAGGGAGATGCAATAAAGGGGCACGCTGTCGTTGTCTGCCGCAGCGTGTTGCACTGCCTTGTGAGCTGTATTCGCTGTTGCCGCGTTTGTTCCTAACAAGACACGTTTGCCACAATCCCGTTTCGATGGGACATTGCGCTGCTGCACTTGATGGAATTTCATTATTTCTTGACTAAGCGAGTGCCAAGTTCAACGCAGAGTGAAAGCAGCTCAAGCAGCTCTTTTTTTACTGCTCAAGGGCTCCCATGTTATTATTTGCGGCGCTCTCTTCCGCACTCCGTTCCCACCCCGCTAGTTGTGCCGAAAGTTCATACAAATTGTTGTTGGGACGTCAACTTCAAATTGGGTACTTTAGGTTAATGAAATGTAATGAAAATGAGGGGGAGGGCGGACAGCTCAAATGAAGTCAAGAAGAGATGACTGCAAACCCGCACCATTGAAAGCCACCAACACTTTGCAACAGTAATGACGAAGAGATGCAAAAGACGAAATAGCAATAAAAGTTTTAAAGTGTTGGCGCATGGCGTGCAGTGACGCTCCGAACTAGATCCAAACCGCCGCATCGCATCCCACTTCTGGCCTTCCAGCCGATGCAGTTGCAGTGGCAGCTGTTTGGTATTTTATTTATGCTGCTGCCGTTGTTGTTACTGCTACAACCCTCATCACCATCCGCATGATGGGTGCTTGTGCCGCTTGGTTTTGTTGCTTGTGCAGTGCAAACACCAAAGTGTTCGAGATGGCGTTATACTTAAAACGAGCTCACAAGGACCGAAGCATTCCTTGGCTTCATTTGCTCACCAACAGTTTCTTGAAACTTTGACCGCCCAACGCATACAAACATACTCGCACAGTGGCACAAAATTGCCCATTCTTCTCTGGCAGCGGCCTGAAATCGCCTGCTTAGTTATATTTCATTTATGTATTTATCAGAGTCCTGCACGAGTATGCATTTTTGCTATTCGAAAACAATGAAATGCTTTTGAATAGAATACTTTACTTCATCTCTGCGGACCAGTCCGAATGAATACGAGTACAGCTCTCTTCGAGTACGAGTAAGCTCCGAACAGAAACGAGTAGACGTAGACTATTTATTCATATTCGCTCGGAGCGGGAAAACAAGGACAAACTCATTCGAATAATAGTACAAACTGCTTGAATATTCGAATATACTCGTTTTATTATTCCTAAGATTATTTAGAAATATTTATGTTGTATATAAATATTTATTTATTTGTTATGCTACTTTCTTCAATAATTTCCATTTTGCTTATTAACTAATAAGCCACTTCAACCACACCACAAGTATACATATGGAAAGTGGCATACTGTGCATAAAAATATTCGATGAAACTGTTGATCTTCGAATACTTCGCAAAGTTCTCGATTACCGAATACGAGCACTGCAGTATTCGCTTCTCACCGAATACGAGCACTGCAGTGTTCGCTATTCACCGAATATGAATAAAATCGAGAAGCGATGCTCGCTGGTTCTCGTTTCTATTCGTTTCGTTGTACACATTCTTCGAATACCAAGTACCCGTACAGTGTGTACAGTAGTGTAGTCGCCAAAATGTATATATTCATGCGGACTTTAGTATTTATTCATTCGGACCTGGCGTGCGATCTGCCTGAGAAGCGCTAAGTGACGAAATATCTCACAGTGGTCGCCGCTCTGAGATGTACACACCGGGTGACCAGTTCTTCTGCTGAATTGGGCGTTTTGTTTTGCGCAACGGTCGCGGCTTTCAAAAATTTTAATAATTTTCCAAATCCGCAGTTTTCCCCAATTGTTTTCAGGAACTTCTCATTTGAGAACACGCGTTTTATTCCAAACATGTCGCGAAATATTTTCCTCGTTTTTTAAAGAATAAGACAGATGCAGAATTTGGCAAAAAATTTAAACTGCACTAATGGTCACCCCATTGTAGCAGCAACAACCATTTTGGCTACGGCTACTGCAGTGGGAGCTATGGTCCGAAACGACTCGCACAGCACGTGCCAGCATAAATAACCTAACCTAGAGGAAATAAAATGAAATGACTGCAAAATAAAACACAAATTGCACAATAATAAAATGAATAGGACAAAAAATAGTGAAGCCGTTTGCTGCACCTGATTGGAAAGGCTGCCGCTGTGGCGGTACGCGATGCAGTGGGGGTCGAGGGAGCGCAAAATCACGGTGCGCTTTGGAGACACTGGACACTGCGCTGACACATGCACACAGCTACACTGCAGCCGACAGCCGCAGGGACGGCAGCAGATTAAGGAACTGCTTAAGTTTGTGCTTGTGATAAATGCAGCTTCAACGCCTGTGGACTTTTATGTGTGGCTGCTTCTCTCGCATTCGTTTTTCACATCTTTTCCCAAGAATCGTTGCTGCGGCGGCTACAATATTTTCGGTGTCATTTCGAAGGTGGCAAGCGCATGTTTTATTGTTGTGCCAAAAAACACTGGCAGCAAAAAACGCCAAATGCTCGATAGCAAAGTGCCCGCTGAGGAGACGTGTCGAGTGTCGCAGGATGTGCGCGCATGCGAAAATTGTCGCACTTTTTCAAACACACATGGCCGTACACGGCTCCCGCGGCTGCGTGCATTTGAGCCTTGCTTGCCGCACCCCAGCGATGTCGTTGCGGCCGGCGCGTTACGACTGACCATTTTGTTCGGCTGCCACACTTGCCAACATTTGTAAATTCATTAAAAGTAAATGCATTGGGGAGCGGTGCTCGGGGTTGTTGTGGAAATTGTGGATTGTTGATGCAATGGCCGCTCAACGGTAACGGCTGCATTTGCATGTTGCACGGCTCGGGGCATGAATTTCCATGCTCGTTGGAGTAGTTGTTGCAGTTGCTGTAATTTATGCCTGAATGCTTATGCAACAGTCGAACGGATGCATCGATAAATCCCGACGTGTGGCGAGCCTCACCCGAGGATATGTGTGTGTTTGCGTGCTTGCCGGGTCGGATATGGTTGCAAATATCCAAAGGACCTCTGCCGAGCTGCTTTACAAGCAAATGAACAGTCAAGCTGCATAATGCGATGTCGCCCATTTAACACTCTCCACAACGTAGCAGTTGTGCGAAAGATTGAAATGTGATGTGTGAAAAATACTCGCACCTATCTATAGAAAGCGTGGTAGTTAAACGTTTGCATCGCGTTCAACATTCCGCTTTCGATTTTAGCGTCGGAAATCGTCACGCCCGCATTGGCGCTGAAAGGGTTAGTAATAAGTGATACCGAATAAACTCATTTGTCTTGTCGCCTCCGCTCTTGAATCACTGTCATGCGTCGCAAGCAGGTGAAATTCGCTTATCTCTTCCTTCGACCCATTGTGCACGGATCGAAGTAAACACCATAACTGTAATATAGGTGCTGGGCTAATTGACAGTCAGGTTATCGGTGGCGGGCAAAGAAAATAGCCATTTCGGTATTGATGCACAATGATGCGACGGCAACACCAAGCGACCAATGAACCTTCGAAATTTGCTAATTGGAGTGCGTTCTTCGTTTTCATCTTTTTGTTAATTTATTTTCTGTATACGGTTTCTGAGTCCATTCAGTTGGATTGTGTATACATAGAGTGGAAAAATCAATGCCAGCTCCACACGCATTGCACGGATTAACTATTAGTTTTGAGCTAATCCGAGCTGAAAAGCAGCGCATTTGCGCTAATTAGCGAGCCGCTAAACGGTGGAAGCGCACACACAGAGCCACGCGCAGCTACGCGCACTGGTGGAGCGAATGAACCCTTCTGGCAAATTGAAATGCCCCAAAAACTTTAATTACATCAAACCGTTGCTCGGCCAAAAATACAAATAGCGGAGCAGCCAGAGCACCCATCAACGGCGGCAACATCCAGCATCAACGTCAGCATCAGCATAATCAAGAACAACAACAGCGCGTCTAGTGCCAACGCCGGTGTTGACCTTTCACTTTGACATAATTAAATCCTCAGCGCCGTAAGCCGAACGCTCAGCACGCAGACGACTACCTGAAGGTCTTATCAGCGCAGCAGTCGGCGCTCGAACGCTTTATGCGGCAAAAAGGAATTACTACCGACTCTTCCATTCCACGAGGCGGCATGGCACGACACGTCATGCCATTCCACTCTGCTTCTATGCCATTCCCTTTGCCTGTTTGCATTTGCTTCTTTTTTGTGTGTAGCGTACCGTAAATTCGCAATCATTAGGTGAGTGCGCCGGTGCGCGCTTACGAGATGACAGATAACCAGCGCGGAAAGAAAGAACAAACGACGACGTCTATTGGGGTGAATAGCAAGGCAGCAGTTGTCGTCGTCGGCGAAAAAGGGCGCTTTGACTTTAATACGGTTCCGCCGAATGTCCCTGCAACCCAAATTAGAGCTTGGTTGTCTCTATTAACCCTTTCGCTATTTTGTTACCATGTGGCGACATGCTACTTTGTGGACGTCTGCATCCTCTATGGTTGCAAGAATACATTTTTTGTTGGTTGAAGTTGTTGTTGAAGTTTTAGGAAAAATACGAAATTAATAAACTGAATATTTAAGTTTAAAGAAGAGAAGTATACACGTTCTTTTAATGGTATATCTTGGCATAGTAAAGGAAGAAGAAGCAGAAAAAATTAGAGAACTTTTTAATTTGACGTTTTCTTTCAATTTAGATACTTTTTTTTTGTAATTTTGGCTGAAATAAATGAAGAAATATTCAAATTTTCGTTATGCGTAAAAAGTTTTATGTTTAAGTAATTATTACAGCCACAACGATGTGGTTTCTCTCATAGAATAAAATAAATATACAGGATCCAAGTATAAAAATTACAAAATTGCTTATGGAATGTTGCTAATATAACCACTTAGAACCACTAAGACGTAAAATTTAAAATTTTAACTTTCCCCAGTAAAAACCTGTAGCGAAAGGGTTAAACGCTTTGGGGGCAGGGCCGTGCTGGCATAGTTGTCGACAATTAAGGTGCAAATGTTTAATTTGCAGACCTCTAACAAATTTTAAATATCCCAATCTCGTTGTCAGCTAAATGGGATTACCGTTGCATGTGAGTGATGGCCGCGAACTGATATGAGGAAGGTGTAGTTGCTCCGGAAGGAGCCACAGTTGTACGGGCTCCCATTCTTTACAAACCATCCCTTTCGCAGTGCAATTTGAACTTCTCACAAAGTTAAAGAACCCATGAGTAACCATTTTGACTAATTAGCGCAGATCATCCAAAGAGAAATTACCCAAGTGAGTCTTTCTTCTTCTAGAGAGTGCAGGACAAGTATAACGAGATGGAGTAAATTGTCTTCCTACATGCAACTCTTACAGTTATAATCTTTTTGCGTGGGTTTCCCATAGACAATGACCCGTTCGACTGTTTAATTTATTTCTTTGCTTAAAGAAGTTCTGTAGAGTGACGGAGGTTCAAGGTCAGATTTGGGGCGCAATGTAGCCACTGTTGCTTTTAGCTCACGTAACAGTTGCTTCTTAGCTCATGTTACTTACGAGTATGTTCTAAGCTTACAAGTTAGCATAGAAAAGAAATCCCGGCAACTTTAAACAAATGAAGTTAAGTGGTTGGAAATTAACGAGTCACTGCGTGAAATGCTAAAAACCATAACCGATATGTCGTAGATGCTCTTAAATTCCTGGTACTAACCGCTAGTCCCCTCGTGCCTCTTATAAAATGAGATAATAAAACTCTTCAATGTTCAAAAAGTTACATTCGTAAACTAAAGTAATCAGATTTAGATGGAACTACATCTAATTCTGTTTTTACACGGTCTTTTTTTACACGGTTTTGATTTAACACGGTTTGAAAATAAAAAAATTTTTAATTTTTCGTGCTAAATGGAATAAAATCTTGTAAATTGTTAATTTTTCGTGCTTAATGGAATAAAATCTTGTAAAAAATTAAAATTTTTTTAATTTTCAAACCGTGTTAAATCAAAACCGTGTAAAAACAGAATTAGGTGTACTCGATTCTCAGTTTAAACTGCTCTCGGCTTTTATCCATTCTTCAAAGTGTATAAAAAAAGCTGATATAAAGTAAGACAAAAGGCAGAAAAACGATTAGAAGCAGCAGCAGTTTTTTGCGTAGTTTTTTCTATGTCGTCATGACATTTTTCTTTGACCCAACACAGCGCAGCACCGTGCTGAACAGAATTGCGATGAGATAAGGTGAAACGCTGATGGCTTGAATGTGCTACACACACCACGGCTTATGAACGGCTGGGAGGCTGGCTGACTGACTGGCTGCATGCAATGATTACAAGCGACACTATGGCGTTGTCTCATGAACATGTGTGCTCTTCAATTCCACTTCTATCATGGCTTTGTCTTAATAGACTTGAGAACTTTATGCTGGTTTAGAAGATGCACTAATTGACTGCCGGCCTGAGTGTTCAACGCAGTCCATCAGTGCGGTGCCTGCTGTTGTGTTGTATCACCCTCTCCCCTTTCAACGCGTTTGCGTTTATTTATGTTGATTTTGTCGTGTGTGTCTGCTTTTTTATTAGATCTACTGTAAATGCTGAAGATCATTAATTCCCAAAAAGCAGTTTTAGCTCCCTTTAGTCCCTTTCAGCAAAAATTTCTCCTATGCCCCGCCACCCCGTCACTAACCGAGCCTAACTAACCGATGCGTTTCGTTGAAGGCGTGCTTGAAATTTATGTTGACAAGTAGGACTGTGTTGCTGCTACTGTTGTTGTTGACGTTGTTAGCCTGTGTCTGCCTGCCCGCCAGCTCTCCGCCGGCGGCAATGTTGATAACTTTGATGACGTTGATGGAAAACTTTTGATTGATGTGGAAAACTTCTTACCGTTATTAAGCGGGTGGATCGGATCATAGGGCGGCGGAGGTCAGGTGTGTACCGGCAGATTGCAACGGTGGCAGCGGCAGCATAAACAACAGCAGTAATAAAGCAAACAAGCGCAACAATAACAATGTCGCCGCAGCCGTACCGGGGCGTTGTTTGAAAGTTTTGGTTATTAATTAATTAAAAAACGAGACCGTAAGGCGGCAATTGCGGTGGCCTGAGATAAGGCTGCTATGATAGTGACACAGGAAGCATGAGCAATAGGATTGGATGCCGTGGGAGCTGCGCTACAGGAACCAACTCTTTGTGGAATCATAGTGTTTTGAATGAAATTGAATGCAAGTTCACACTTATGCTTTCATCCAGGGAGAGTGATAAAGATCGGAAATGGAACTGAATTGAACTTGAAACTACACAATGCTATGAATCTGTATAATGCTATAAAATCAAATTTCTGAAGTGCAGCTGCTATATGTGGTGGTCGGTGGTCTGATGTCGAGACTTCCGAAATCGCCTAAGAAATACAATTCCCAACTCGGCACAGATACCACTCACGGTGGCTTTAGCGTGGCTGCTGGCCATAGAGTGTTGGCAGCTTGCATGACGCGCCGCATGCCGGCGTAGCCGCACCTGTGGCTTCCGCAGGTGAGCGCAGCAATGCACGCCGTTTTGTCGTCCGCCGTCATTCCCTGCTCCGTCGGTAGCATCGTCTTTTGCGGCGATCGAAGCGCTGTTGCGGCTTCGGCTATGCAAAAGGTTCGAGTGGCGACGGCAAGAACTCCAAAGTCATGACTGGAGCGCGGGGAGAGGAGCCGTTTTGCGCTGCCATTTTGAAGTTTTCCCCGTACTAATTGCCATGTTTTTGGGGAATTAACTTTTCGATGACTGCCATCAAAAAGTTTGCTAAACTGATGCTAGCTTTTAGTGGGGTAGGCAGCGGCAGAGGAAGAGTGCTGCTGCGGCATAGTGGTAGGGCATATTGTGTTGTGCTGGCGATGGATAAAGTTTCAAAGTGCTCATAGTTCGTTAGTTTGCATTGTTGTTGTTGCACGGGTTGTTGTTGCCGCTGATATTGTGTTGCATGTTGCAGCGGCACTTAGTTTCCAGTGTTATTTGGTAAAGCAGCATCAAATTCGTGCCATTTTATGCGAAACTATGTGAGAAGGTTGTGGAAGCTGTGGCGTTTGTCATGCATCCTCTGTCGGCTGCGAGTCATAATCAAATGCGCCCCGTGCAGCCCTTAACTGTTTACCGGCGTTAATGCAGGCGCAATTTGATAAAACGGCTGGCGAAGTTTTGGTCATCAGCCCAAGCGCGTTGTATTTTTCTCGTTTCGTGCTCCACACCATTCTCATTGTCGCGCTTTACCTTTAATTATACGGCAGCCCTCTTCATTAATTGAAGACGTGCTAAAAAGGAGCAGGAAACCGAGCGGACGGACATGCTCTCCTGCTGTGTAATTCTTCCGCTTTGCACCATTTGCGTCTTCTTTTTCGGTTAACTTAATTCCTTAAATGTCACTTAAATGCCCATAAATTCTGTGCAAGCGAATTCTGTCAGCCGCAATCTCGTTCGCATCTTTCCCTGCAGAAAGGGGGTGTGATGTACATAGTTAAAAGACACGTCGGCGAGACTCAGGCAGCTACTGCGCGGAGGCGGCGCGAAGGGCACAAAGTTTTATTAGGAAAATCCTTTGTCGTGCAGCGTGGGAGCAGCCAGAAAAAGAGAGTCAGCAGAAGGGTGTGGGGAAGGTCATTCTGACATTAAGGAAGATAAGCCCACTTCATGTCGCATTCTTCTTCGTTTTGGAGTTCGTCTTCATCTGGGTTTGCCTTCTCGATTTCTCGTCCTTGGCGACGGCTGCTGCTTTCACTCGCTTGCAATACTTCCGCTTTGATGTTGCAAGTGTTTAATGATGGCGCGCGCACATAGCGTTGCCACACTGTTAGTTTTATGTCTTGGCTGATTGTGGGACTCTTAAAGACGAAATATTTATGAAGATAAATTTATCTAGGAGCATAATTAGTCATTCTAACAATTAAAGTTAATCACCTTAAATATTGATACATACAACCGAAGGCCAATATGTATTAATGTAGGAAACCAAACTTATTTCAGACTTCAGTGTGCTATAATTAGAATTAACGTGTACGTGTTAGCGTTCTTGTCTGCAACCTATTATAAGCACTTCCGAAGGCAACAGATACTCCATGTGGTCAATAACTTTATTTGCCACATAAGTTTTGGGAATTTTTGAGCCGAGGGTTTACTACGCTGGCGGGTGAAACCGCGTGCCGGCGTATGCTGACGGCCTTGAAATCGCGGCGCGTGCAGCAACTTTACGCAGCCAAGGTCGGCCGCTTGTATTTAAATCCTTTTTGCGTTTCGCATTTATTTATTTATTCAAATCGTAAAGTGATTTTTCACTTCTTGCCGCGCACAGAACTTAACGTAAGCAGGAGAAGAGGGTCACGTTTGGTGCCAGGCACCAAAATCCACAGAATGGAAAATGGAAGAGACGGCAGCTCAGTGATTACCATTGTCAAGTTCTCGACAAAATTCTTCTACAGAAACGAAGAAATACCAGGTATATAAGCTTAAATCCGCTGTTTTTTGGTTATAAAAACACATTTGTTTTGTGTAGAAAGCAAAAAAGAATTTTATTCAAAGTACTTGCCCTCGCTAGCTATACATTTTGTCCATCTCTCGGGCAATTTGTGAATACCACGTCAAAAGAATTCCTTATCTTTCGAGGCAAACCATTCGTCTAGCCATTTTCGAACGTCTTCGTAAGAATCGAAATGCTGTTCGGCGAGTGCGTGGCCCATCGACGAAAACAGGTGATAGTCGGAAGGAGCCAGGTCTGGTGAATAAGCGGGATGGGGTAACACCTCCCAGTTGAGTGTTTCCAGGTAATTTCGGACCAATTTCGATGTGTGCGATGGTGCATTATCGTGGAGGAAAATCAGTTTGTCATGTCTTTGTTGATAGTTGGGCCTTTTTTCACGTAAAGCACGATTCAATTTGATCAACTGTTTCACCAGGTTTCAACAGCTAAATTGAAACAGAAAAGCAGAGCTTCCCGCATATGCTCTTTTTTTTGGCACAAAACTAGACATGATTACACAAAGAAAAATTTATGTTGTTGTATGAAATCGCTTATGATGTACACTAAATGATGTGAACAGATGTCGAACTCATACTAAAATGCTAAGACATTTCCATGGTATTTGGTAATACGCTCACTAACGTCACCTATGAGCAAACAGCGGATTTAAGCTTATACACCTGGTAGAATAGAGAAAGTGTAAGCAAAAGTGTTGCAGACAACTGCCAAAAGTTGCGCCAATGTGCTACCACCACCTAAAAGTGTAAGTAATTTTATGTTTTGCAGACACATGCGGAAGCGTACACTGAAAATTCGTATAGTTTTATCGTTTTCAAGGAATTAGCCTCCTGGTCTTTTAAAAGGGTTGTTGTTTTCGTGAGTTATGTATATTTCCCATCGTTTCAGAATTTTTGTTCATTTTTCGTAATAAATGTAGACTTTTTCTTTATGTCCCTATAAATTTCACTGGAAATGTGGAAGTTATCTGTGCAAGTGCAGAGAACCAAAAAAACAAAATGCCAACACAAATCCAAACACACACATGAGCACAAAGCGACAATTTTGTTAAAAAGCATCTTGGGACCGCAGTCAACTGACAACAACGGTGCGTTTTGTTTGTCTAGTTCTCATTAATGCTAAGTTACTGACAACTCTGTGTACTTTACACTTCACCCTTTGTACATTACCATGTTTGCTTTATAGTTGAATTACCATAGAATTAGGCGAGACGCATACGTACAAGTCTACGTGTTACCTGACACTTCCAACTGTCTTGTCGGAGTTTGTAGATTTGAGCGTCAGGAAACTTTTCATAAGCCAATCAATAGAGCGCTTTTGGATTTTAACTTGCTCTGTGTTAATCATCATTTTGATTTTAGCATAAGTAGAGCTCAATTTAAATTATTTCTTTGTAAAATTTTTAACTAGTTTTAAGTTATTTTAATTTATTGTTTCATAGTCTGTAAGGTTGCGTAAACATTAGACTGAATAAACAAATTGAAATTGAAATTTTTCTCCTCCCAACCAACTTGGCTCAGCGGTGAATGATTTGGCTCGCTAGTCTGAGGCGGCCCTCGACTATGTTCGAATATTAAAATATAGTAAACCAATAGTCGGATAACTCCGACATATTTTGCTTATTCTGTCAGTACTCGATCGAAGCACTGCAGTCCTTCGTCCCAGTGCCTAATTTGGGCTATTCGGACACGCTTTTGCTCCAGCTGGTTTTTATTGCTGCTGCTATGTCATTGCTATGTGCATACATATGTATACACACGCAGGTGGATTTTGTTGTTGTTTGTGCTGATGGCACTGGATTTACATATTTGACGCTGTGGAAACTTTTTTCATGCGCAATCAAATACTTCTACTGATTGCCTACAGGATATTTTGCAAGTTTGTTCGTCACACAAGCGTGTTAAGGCGAAGATGGCGACTATGGCAAAGTTGTAAGCGCATACATGGCATACTCACGCTGCCACACCCACAGTCGGCCGACAAATGTGTGCGGTTTACATGAATTTCCAGTACACAAGCGAAAAACCAACACAAATAAGTACAATGAAAGCACAAATAGAGAAAAATGAAGAACCGCTTCTTCTGCGCAAAGTTGTGTTAGCGCTTCGCCGAAGCTTGAGTACGCTCCACGGCATTTGCCACCGGCTCCACGCACACTGTGCGCCCGATTGCGATAATGCAAAATTTATATTGGGCTGAAACACTCCCTGGATGATTTCTACTTAGGTTCCGATCCGCTCGTTCTAAGTGGTAAAATGGTGGAGCTGCTCTTAATGCCCTTTGGACGCTGTAAGGACGAAAACCACCAGTCCACTGCCAGTGACACGTTCTTTTCCTTGTCCTTGCGCTGTCTTCAAACATTTGGAAGCATATTTTGCGGCCTCGCACCCACCTTCATTGCTCCTTCCTGTCAATCATCTCCAACTTACAAATCAATACCAGGTCTTCGTATGATTTTTTGTAAGCTTTGCCTTCGCTGCTAACATGCACACAACGCATTTGCGTTCTTGCTTACTATTCGAGTATGGATGTGTGTTAGGGATTGCAATCCCGCACCAGTTTTACAATCCCCTGATTTTCGGGACTTTAAATCGCGATTTTTTTCTGGATTGCATATATTATTTCAAGGCACTAAATCGGGTATCTTTTTCAATCAAATAAGTTTTCTTTTCGTATTAAATACAATTTTGTGTTCTTACTTTAAAACTAAGAATAACATAAAAATGCATTTAATTTCAAAACTACCTGGCAAACCTGCTGATAAAAAGCATCTCTCTGGTTTAGTAATAAAGAACGGTTCACAGTAAATCGGTACACATATAACGCTCAATATCTCAAGAATAAAAAAGCCACACTTAAAGTTTTTGAGTATAATTAAAGGTAATTTATTTATCTTTAAAGTAAGGACGTTGAAGGAATTATTCTATTGCATTATGTATAAAATTTCGGGTCTGCTTTTTGATCGACACCATCAGACTTTGAACAGATGCTCTATTGACATTTGCAGCGTAATGGTTCCATTTAAGAAGCATCGAGTCGGCATTTTTTATTACACCCCCACTTCTTTTTAATTTGTATTTAACAATAGCCCAATATTTTTCGATTGGCCGGAGCATGGGGCAATTGGGTGGATTGAACTCTTTTGGCAATATTTCTACATTATTTACATTGTACCAATTCAAAGCTGCGTTTGAGTAGTAAATAGTTGCCAATTCTGGCCAAAATTTTACAGATGAACGATGATAACGTATAAAAGGCAATAATCTTTTCTGAAGGCATTATTTTATATACATTTGGAACGTCATTGTGCCAACCATCACGAACGCCCTACTCTTCAGGCCACAACTGCAAATTGCTTGCCATATCATCACTTTCTGTTGATATACTGTACATTCAATCACTGTACTATGTACTGTATATTTAAGTTTATACTGAAGCAATCGTACTTTTAGTTTTTCCTGTATTCCAAAATTGTGAAAACGAATTGTATGAACGAAATCGTTCCGCCTTTTAATAAATAAAACGTTGTGCACACAATCATAAAACCAAAAGGTTATGGGCCCAGGCGAGCGCGAAACAGGAATCCCCCAGTTCAATGGCCGCGGATTCGACGAGTGGCAGTTCCGAGTAAGACTGCACTTCGAATGTATCGGGCTTGGTGATGTGCTAGTCACACATCCACCAAATGAGGAAAGCCAGAAAGTCGAATTTCTTCGCAGGGATTGGAAGGCGAAGGAGCGCCTAGTAGCTTTCGTTCATGATGGCTGCCTTGGCTACATCCGGGACAAGACCACAGCCAGAGAAATGTGGCAGAGCTTGGAGTCGGCCTTCGCCAAAAAGTCAATCGTGGCGCAACTTACCATCCGCAAGCAGCTAGCAACGCTTCGGATGAAGGAAGACGAAGAAGTGCTGAATCATCTGACTAAGTTCGAGGGAATGCACAGTGATTCGACTCCATACAACCGCGGGACAAAATTAGAAGGAGTGGTCTGTTCTTCATAAAATTTGGTATATCAGTTAAGCATGGTCTGCTGAATTGAAATCTCCATTTTGTTTTTCTTAAACTTTTGTAGTTTGGCAATGCCTAGGACTTAAATTTGCATTTTTTGTCATTTTTGGAGAGCTATAGCACCAAGCGTGTTGGCTAGATTTTTCAGATTTTACATTTAATCGGTAACGTCAACATTGATTATTCTAAAGAGTAACAGAAATTGTCTTAGGACCCTCTGGTTTTGCAATAAAAACGATAATAATAGATGTATGTTCTGAATTTTTGCAGATTTTATCATTTTTCATGCTGATTGCATACTTTTAGGCATAAATAAAATAAATTTTGTCGAAAAATAGGTGTGGTATTGCTGCATACTTTCAGGCAGCAGATTAACAATATGGCAACAATTTGGCAACAATTTGGCAACACAATTTTTTTTTTGGCAAACACATTCAAACACACAACGTTGGTAACAATATGGCAACAATTTGGCAACACAACTTTGGCAACAATATGGCAACAATTCGGCAACACAACTTTGGCAACAATATGGCAACAATTTGGCAACATTGGCAACGGAATTTTGAGTTTTGTACGGACGGAGTTTTGTACGCAAACTTATTCTGCACCGTTTTGTGGGGGCTATTCAGTTATTCAACCCGGAAGACATCATCCGTTTAGACTACTTTCCAAATTTAATTATTTTCTGAGATCGGAAGATATCGGAGGATGTAATTACATTATGTGACAAAGAAAGAATGCTTCCTAAAATAAAAAAAATCCAGGAACATACTTTCACATACTTTTTAGATATTTTCCTCTAAGTTTTGCCAATTTTCAGATTTTTAATTTAGAAAAATATTTTGAATTAAAAGTGAAGTAAAAGCCTCAGCTTTGCAAATTTTGAGAAAACATTAAAAGCGAAAATGGCCACATCATTTCTTATTCTATATTGAAAGTTTAAGCAACTTCTTGCTAACCATGTATTTTGAAAAATTTTTTTACTCAGACTAAAAAACAGAAAATATGAGTTTCAATTTTTTTGAGAAAAAAGTTTTAACTTTGAGCCGCTTTTGCACAAACACTAATTAATATTTCACACAGATTTTTTGGGCTTTTCTTAGTTAGAGTTTTTTCTTTCAAATGACATCAAAATAGTTAAATTCAGAGACCATAAATTTTTTGAATTTTGTCTATGGAACGAATCACTGTGGAATGGTGCGAAATTTGAAGATTGCTGGTGCAGAAGTGGAAGAGAGCGACATGCTGGCTCAGCTATTTATGACACTTCCGGAAAAATTTGATCCCCTGGTGACAGCGTTACAAAATCTGGAAGAGGACAAGTTAAACTACAATGTTGTGAAGGAGCGATTGCTGTTGGAAGAGGTGAAATTCAAAGCCCGGCAGGAAGAATCATTGCCAACTGATAAAACAGCATTTTTTGGGAAAAATAACAAGAAGCAGAAAGAGCAAAAAGGAAAGTTCATCGGAAAATGTTTTAAGTGCAAAAAACCAGGACATAGAGCACGAGACTGTCGGCAAGGAAGCGCAAGTATGGCAAGTTCAAAAAGTGTATGCTTTGTTGCGGAAAAGACCACTGATCGGGTGAGTACGACGAATTTAACTTTTAAACTGGACTCAGGAGCAAGCGATCATCTAGTCAACAACAAAAAGCATTTTTCTGAGTTGATGAAGTTGAGTACTCCAGTTATAATCAGTGTTGTGACTAATATATTAATGTAGTGTAACTAATTACGTAGTATATTACTTTTGCTTAAAAAATGTAGTGTAACTAGTCACTTTTCCCATAAGTAATCACCTTCAGTAATATTACTACTTTTTTTCAAGGTACTTATTACAATATTACTTTTTAGTCAACAAAGTTCTAATTTTCATGTAAAACAGCAACACTGATAACATGATTAAGATCTATTACAATTATAGAACGCTGCACTTGTTCATACTAAACATAGCTTCCGTGTTTCATTTCCAACTGAGTTTGGTAGTGGAGAAAAAATTAACATTTGCAAGCAAATTCAAGCGGTTTTAACAAAAAAGGTAACGAAATTCAAATTGTAATTCAAAATGAAATAATCATTTAACCTGATTGTTTTTTTGCAGAATGACTACTTTTAATAGCTGGAAATTCCGCAAATATTTCGATTTGTTGACGGAAGCAACCGCTGCAGTCAAAAATATAAAAGTACGCTGCAAATTGTGAGCCAGGAAACGTGACCCTATCTACTTCAAAGATAACATTTTTTTTTTTAAATAACTAAACAAGTGCCTGAAGTTTTATAAAATAAATATCAAATATGTAAAAAAAATCTTCGTTTATTTTTTTTGAAAAAATCTGTAGAAATCATGTATTTTTAAAATAATATATTACTTTTTGTGATACATTACTTGACATTTCCAGTAATAAGTAATGTAACGATATTACTTTCAAATGTCAGTAATGTGTAATAAGTAATATGTTACTGGCAAAAGTAATAAGTCCCAACACTGGTTATAATACAAGTTGGAAAAGACAAGCAACATTTGATTGCAGAAGAAATAGGCAAAGTCAAAGGAATATCAAATAAAGGCATTGAAATGTGCATGAAAGAAGTTTTATTTGTTCCACAGTTGAGAGATAACTTGCTATCAGTCCGAAAACTAACCTTGGCCGGAATTGATGTTAAATTTAGTAAAAATAAAGCACTTATTATAAAGAATGGCCAGCTAGTAGCCACAGCATACTTAAAAGGGACATTGTATGAATTGACTTTATACATAAATTCACCTGCCGCAAATATATGTAACCAAAGTGAAGGGCAGTTGTGGCACAAGCGTTATGGTCACATAGGGCAACATGCCTTTGATGAATTGCTACAAAAGAAAATGGTCATTGGTTTAAATGTAAAATCAAATCAACTTAGTTTTTGCGATATATGTGTTGAAGGAAAGCAACATCGTGAGCCGTTCGATGGAACGCGTGAAAGAGCAAAGAGGGTACTTGAGAGAATCCACTCTGACGTTTGTGGACATATTGAACCAACAGCTTGGGATGGTTCAAGGTACTTTGTGTCTTTCATTGACGACTTCACACACTTTGCAATGATTTACACAATTAAAAAGAAGTCAGACGTTTTCGACGCCTTTAAAGAATATGAGGCGATGGCAGTCGCAATGTTTAACAAACCAATTTCAAAGTTGACCGTAGACCAAGGTCGGGAATATTGTTCAAAAGAACAAGGGAAATGGTATAAAAACAAGGGTATCCAGATGGAGACTACTATTTCGTACACACCTCAACAGAATGGTGTCGCTGAAAGATTCAATAGAACCCTAAACGAAAAAGTTAGGACACTACTCTTACAGTCACAAATACCAAAGCGAATGTGGTGTGAAGCGGCTCTTACAGCAACATACCTTATAAATAGAAGTCCAACTAAAGCTCTTAGTGGAAGAGTTACACCAGCAGAAATGTGGTATGGGGCTAAACCGGATGTCAACAAGTTACGAGTGTTTGGCTGCAAAGCTTACGCATGGATACCTGACCAGCGAAGAAAGAAGCTTGATGCCAAAAGCAACAAATGCGTTATGTTGGGATATGCACCGAACGGGTACAGGCTATGGGACATCAATGGCAATAAACTAATCTTCGCCAGAGATGTTAAATTTAATGAGGCAGAATTTCCGTACGCAAGTGCATAAGCACCCAGTCTTGAAGAACCAAAATTAGTTATCACAAGAAGTCACGATCAAGAAGGGGAAAATGAGATATATGATCGCGACAGTGGAGAACCAGAAGACTTTGTGGATGCAGAAACCGGGGACGTACAAGAAGACGAAAACGCTGCGCTGCGCTTAGAAAATGAAAACATAAGGCATGGGAGTTGATAGAAGCACCACCGAACGCGAAAGTATTAAAATCAAAGTGGGTTTTTCGCATTAAGCAAGACGAGAAAGGACATGCCTCAAAATATAAAGCGAGACTAGTTGCAAAAGGGTTTCTTCAAAAACAAGGCATCGACTACGAAGAAACATACGCACCTGTAGCAAAGTTAACGACAGTTAGCCTAGGCGTATACGGAGACGCAGGCCGCGCAACACAGCACAATGCAGCACAGCGAAAATTAAACTTTGTTAGGCAGAAAATATGTGAACTGCGTATACGAATCTCGTAAAACCAGCACACGTGTTCCGTATTCATTCCATAAACCCAGCAATACGAGTTATTTGTCTGAATTAGACTTTGAAATAGAACCTATATAATATAATATGGGTGTATAATACGCACTTTTTCAATTAGTTCTTCAATTTTTGCAAGCTAATGTGTCGGCTGCGCGTAGGAAACTGTGTTTCAACTACAACGCGACGCAGTTATGCGCAGGCACGTCTCTCCGCCGCACGCGGCTATGTCGCTATATACGCCGTTATACGGTACTGAGTTATTTACAAAAAACTAAACTGCGTTGAGTTGTGCTACGTGTGCGGCCTGCGTCTCCGTATACGCCTAGGCTTAGAGCCGCGTTAGCAGTTGGAATACACCACAAATACAAATTCCACCAATTAGACGTCAAAACTGCATTCCTACATGGTGACCTTTCGTAAACAATCTACATGGCAGTACCAGAAGGGGTCAATGCAGATGATGGTATGGTGTGCAAGTTGAATAAATCGTTATATGGTTTGAAGCAAGCTCCGAGATGTTGGAACAAGAAGTTCAATGATTTTATCCTTTCACTGTGATATACTCGTTCACAGCACGATTACTGTCTATACACGAAAATAGATAGTGAAAATGTAATGTATCTTATATTGTATGTAGATGACTTATTAATAGTCGGCAAGGACTTCTCATCGATTGAAGAATTAAAGAAGCAACTATCTTATCGATTCGAGATGTCCGATTGCGGAGAACTAAAACACTTCCTGGGCATGAAAATAGAACATACTAAGGAGGAAGGACTAAATATCTCACAAGAGGCAACTATTGATAAAGTTCTCGCAAAATTTGGAATGTCAGAATGTAATACTGTCAGAAGTCCAATGGAAAAAGGGTTACAATTGCAACCGAATGCAGATAATAATGTACTTGACAAGCCTTACCGTGAATTGTTAGGAAGTTTAATGTACATAATGCTCTGCTCAAGACCTGACATTTGCTACCCGGTGGCTTATGTGGGACGATTTCAAGAAAAACCAAGTGAAATCCACTGGCAGCATCTAAAACGGATAGTTCGGTACTTGAAGGGTTCAAGAGGGAAACAGTTAAAGTTTTACAATCACGATCAAGCAACGCCAATTGTTGGATATGTTGATGCAGACTGGGCATCAGATCAAACTGATCGAAAATCAACATCTGGATACGTGTTTCAAGTATTTGGTAATACGGTATCTTGGTGCAGCAAGAAGCAGACGACAGTCGCAACTTCCTCGAGTGAAGCCGAATACGTGGCTCTAAGCCTTGCCACAACGGAAGCACTGTGGCTGCGAGGCTTAATGAGTGACTTACGACAACTGGATGCAAATCCTACTGTTATCTACGAGGACAACAGAGGGTGTATTTGTATGGCGAGCAATCTGGAAAGTAAACGTGCGAAGCATATAGACATAAAACATCATTTTATCAGAGACACTATCGAAAACAAACAAATAACAGTTAAAGCGATTGGTACTGAAGACCAACTAGCCGATATATTTACAAAATCATTGGATCCATCTCGCCTACAACTATTAACAGACAAATTAAGATTGCTTCATTAAGAAGGGGTGTTGATATACTGTACATTCAATCACTGTACTATGTACTGTATATTTAAGTTTATACTGAAGTAATCGTACTTTTAGTTTTTCCTGTATTCCAAAATTGTGAAAACGAATTGTATGAACGAAATCGTTCCGCCTTTTAATAAATGAAACTTTGTGCACACAATCATAAAACCAAAACTTTCTTTGCATATATGTCGACTTTCTTATATTTATATTTAGTGCTAACACCTCTACGGTATAATGCAACATATAATTTTTGTCCTTCAATTTGATTAAAATCTAGCTTCATCTATGTCTCATCGTCCATAACAATACAGCCTTTAAATTTCGTCAACACTTTATCATACAGCAAACGAGCGCGTGTTTTTGGGACACAGTTCGGTTTATCGGAACGATTGGGATATTTTATAGCACGATATGTTTTCAACCCCGCTCTTAGTCGTATACGCCGAGCTGTGCATTTAGAGGTTCCGAATTTTCTGGCAACATCTTTATCAGACAACCCGGGGTTATTGTTTAGAGCACGTATCACACGATTGTCCAAATAAAATATTCTTGTGCCGATTTTTTTATACATTCTTTGAGCTCTATTAATGCTTAATGTGCCCTTGTATTTTTTTACAACACTACAAACTGTCGTTTTTGGTAACTTCAACACTTTAGCTATCTTTGTTCCCGACCAAGTAGGATTTCCAACGAATTTGTTCACTATTAGTTTTCTTTGCGCGTACTCCATCGCTAATAACTTCACCTAATGGCAACAAAATCTAATAAAATGTCAACCACAAAACGACACATTCATTGTCAACAGAAGCCTACTAAAATTTTTTAGTACAAGAGTGTTACAACTCAGCAGTAAACGGTAATGTGTGTACCGATTTACTGTGAACCGTTCTTTAGTAGGTGAAATCGTATGTAAATCTATCCACACACTATTTGGAAGTTTTGGCCACGGTTTCCGCCAATTCAAGTCAAATTCGGTGTGAGTAATATCAATAATTCAGGCTTCCCTATATCTTTAAACCTCAAATGAAACTTTTATATCAGCTGTTTCTTTCTTTAAAGCTCTTATTTACAACATTTTCCGTGTGTATTGTGAGTGTGGCAACGTCACACTGGAGTAAACAAACACTGGAGTAACAGAACTAGTTTGTACAAAGTATCCGTACACAGGCAGCGCTATTGCTGCATTGAAACTTTTCAAACGTCACAGGCAGTAAGCTTTTTTTTATTAAATAAGAGGTTAAACCTTTTCTGAATTTGAGGGCACAGAAGCAAAAAGTAAGCTATTTTTATGTTTCAATCCCAGGATTTGATTTTTTCAATCCCGTGATTTTTCGCGACTGAAATTGTCCGGGATACCGGGTGTGCAATCGCTGATCTCTGATATGTACATATGTATTTATGTTGTATGTATGTATGTATGTAGCTGCCAGCGCGCTTTTCTTCCGGTTTGTGATTTTAATTTTTTGTTGGATTTTTACTTCGCTGCTGCCACTGAAGCAGCCTTCAATCCTTTGGAGATTGCAAGTTGTGCCATTTGAGATTTTGCTCCCCACTCGTTTATAACATTTTAGTTTTCACCGAGCAGCGGTTGAGCGTCGGGCTATTGTCTAAAAATGCAAAAAGCTCTGAAGAGGATTAATTTCTTTGTTTTATTTTATTTTTGGCTTTTGGGCCTCACTTGGTTTGTGTTTGTTATCTTACGGCTTCCTAGTTTTGTGCTCACTGGTGAGCGGGAAATGTATGAAATATCACACAATATGGCAACATTCGAGACAGTGACCGTAGTTCGTAGTTAGTGTTGCTCTTGCTTTTTGTTACCATATTATTCCATGTTATTCCATAGTTGAGCCATGAGTTATTCCACGCCTAAAATCCCCTTTAACGCGTTAATGACGCAAAGCTTAGCTGCTCGTTTGAGTGGTGGCCGGCTGGCGCCTGCACTATCCCGAGTCGTAAATTTAAATTTAAAACAAAATGAAGCATCGCCGGCTGCCAATGGCAACAGAGATCGTTTTCTAGTGTTTTGCGAAAATATTTTCGGTCGAATGTTTTGCTGAAAGGGCGCCTGTTGGCAAATTGCAATGGGAGTTCCCGGAAATAAGCGAAAACTGCGCAATGTGTGCCGCAAATGCAAATTGGCGGCAAGGCGAAAATGACTGGTGAGCACGGCCACACACACGCAACATGTTGTCTAGACATAAAATACGCGTCGCTGTCGACTAGCCATTCCGCCCCCTGTCCACTTCGCCCCCCCACTTTCGACTGGAACGGCCCGTTAACGACTAGTAGGTCAGCAGGGCGTTATTTGAATTTTTGCATTGTGCCGCACAACGCAAAAAAGAGTGAACTTCCCATATGCGTGCTTCGATGGAGCCAAGCAGCAACACGTACCATGAGAATGCAGGATACACGCAGACAGCCTGGCAGGCAGGGAGTTGGTTGAGCGGACTGGCTGGCTGGCAGCCAAGAGAGCCCGAGCTAATGACAGCAAAAAGGCCAATTTGCTGCCTGTGTGACTGCCACGCGTACGGCTAACAATGCGCCATGCGCTCGGGGCGTGCACCCCTTTCATGCCATTTGGCGCGAATTGAATTCACGTTCGTAATATTCTCAAAAATTTGCATGAAAATCAAATTTCCCGCACATACTTACATACATGCGCACACTAAAGTAACGACAACAAAAACAAATTCACAATACGCAGCGAAAAAGTCTGCACAATTTTCCACTACGTAAATTTGTGCCACAGCAACAATAACAGCGGAAAATGATGCGCACAGGCAGCCAGCGTTTAGCTGCCAATATGCTAACCCACAGCCGCCCGCGCGCTCATCCCAGAACGACGTACCACATGTGGCACACTCGCAATTGGCACAGTTTGTAATCGCATAAATCCGAGTAATTTGAATGGGATCTGCGCAGCAGCCGTGTCGGGTGGCAAACGGAAGGCAGCCAGCAGCAAGTGACGAGTGGCAAACGATTAAGGGCGTCAGACCTTGGCAAGTGGCAACATTTGTGCGTGCACGCAGCTGCTTTGAAAGGAATTTCGCGGCGGACAGGTGAAGGAGTTCAATTCCATTGAGTTCAATTGCATGCTAGTTGCCCCGAGCCACTATCAGCTGGGGACTGAAAGGTGGTTGAACAGACATACCGTGACGATGTGCGAGGTTAATAGAGCGACCAGGCGGAGTGAAAGACTGTCAACTACTGAAATATACGCAGATGAAGTTTTTAAAGCGATCAAGGCAGTTAATGTTAGTGTTGGATATCAGGAATCTATCTACAATCTTATTAATCTGCTGCTTAATTTTCCGAAACAATCTCCTACACATCTGACCTCAAAGTTCAAGTTCCAGCACTCAGGAATACACGTGTGACTGTGTTCGTATGTGATTTGAAGTGTGCGTGTGACATTGAAAAATGATAAAAGCATTTGAAGAAATAAAATTACACAATTGCATTGCATTGAAAAGACATAAAGAAAGCGAAAAATATACGCGAAATGATGAAATAAACGAACGAAAAGTACGCGCGTTTGTTTGTACACATTCAATGTACTATATGTTTGTATGTATTTACTTCTGTCTGCATTAAGCGCATGCTTTTCCCATTTTATTTCATTCCGCTTTAGTTTCTCTGTGTCATTGCTGTGCCTAAAAGTGGCCGCATTATTGTGACATTGTGGCAACGTAAGCATCCAGTTCATCTATCGGCTTCCCATACATTCAGCCACCCACTTACTTACTCAGCACATTGCTGTTTGCCATCGTACATATAGCACATATATTTGACACTTTATGTCCATCAACATTCAATCCAATCCAGCTCAATCCAAACCAATACACTCCAATTCAAAGTCAACGTTGTCGCAATGACAAAACCAAACGAAAAAATTAAACAAACGCTCAAACATTGGTACAAAATCACTGTCGCGTCGCATTGCCGTCGCGATTTTGCTTATGTTGCTCACGTAACGACGATAATGGCACCACCAGCCCGGTCACCCGCCCGCCCTACACTCTGCAGTCTTCGCCTATGTTTCAATTGGTCGACTATTCTTTCTCCAACTTAACCAACTCACGTACTTCTTCGTCCTCCCTTCTGCTGCTGCTCAGACGTTTATAGTTTTGTTGCTTGGCTTTATTTTTATTCTTTCCTTCCTTCCGTCGGGTTTTGTCTCCTCGACTCGCAATTATGATAAAATCAAAACAACTTAACTTTTCTTTCTTTTATTCGTTATTCTGTCTCTTTCTTCCCTTGTCGGTGCTTCCCACCAGATAAAGAGTTGGTCTTCCTTTTCTTCTCCATCTGGTCACTTCTGTTTGCTTTTCATTTTGTTATTGTGGGATTACTACTCGTATTTATATGGGGTTTTTTCTTCTTTATCTTCAAATTCAATTTCAATAAGCTTTTGCTTTTCATTCCTCACCCCCAATTTGTAGAACAAAAAATTCGAAACATAACTTCCGAACTGAATGTGTAGAATTAGTAGGGTTTAAGTATATTAGATGCCAAAGGGGCTAGCGCTCCAGTGGCATCACAATGGGCGTAATTTGGCCTAAATGCTACCTGCCAACCAAAGTATTTAATACAGATTAGAGTAGAGTAGAGTAGACAAGACTGGATTAGAGCATTATGTTCGATCCAAAGTTCCTTCTGTTTTCGGCACTGCCTTTAATATGTTTGTAATGGAAAACTGATCGATATGTTGGAGAGAAGTTTCGAAGGACAATGGGCGCTGGTTTTTCGATCACAATTATTGTTTTGCTCGTATTTTAATGGTTAGATTTAAGTTTAAATTTATTATATATATATATAAATATTACATATGTATTATTATATACAGTGGCGCACAAAAGGGTTTTGGGGGTTCCAACCCCTCCAAACAGAAAAGGTTCTGGTACAAAATATTGTTTCGAATAGTATTGGGCTCAAAAGTTGTACGCAAGCCCCCTCCCCAAAATGAAATGTGTGCGCCACTAATTGTATATACACGGTGGACGGAAAGTTTCTGCATACATCGTTTCAATTGGAATATACTTAAAATTCTGATTGCTTGTTTTATTTGAAAACGAAATGGGGAAATCCCCAATAATGTGATGGTTTGAAAATCCTAAGCCTAAGCGAAAATCCTCATAGATCTACAGCGATTTTAATGCAGGACGGTGCGCGATGTCATATGGCGAAACAGTCAATAAGTGTTGCTAAAAGTCTATTTAAGCTAGTATGGGAAGACTGGCCGGGAAATTCGCCAGATCTTAATCCTATTGAACATATCAGGTCCAGGATTCAAGATTCAGTATTTCGGAGTCCAAAACCTGCCAATAGACTTCAACTCATTGAGAGAGTAAAACAAGAGTGGGATGCCATATCTTTGGCCGAAACGTCGGTCTTGTGCGAAAGTTTTCGAAAGCAAGTCCTAGAGTGCTACGAAAAAAATGGCACACATACACAATATTAATGATCAATTGAGTTTTGCTTGGATATGATTTAGTGGTTTAAATAAAAAAAATTTTTAAAAGCAATACAAATGATCCTTAACGCTGTTTTTTTTTGTATGCAGAAACTATCCGTCCACCGTGTATATATGTATAATATGTATATTTACAAATATATTATATATTTATTGAAGCAGAAGCGAAACATTCAAGTATTTCCCGAAAGTGACCGCTTTGCAGCACAGCTAAAGTCAAATTTTAATAAAACTGTCAAAGTCAGCGCTAAAAGTCGCTTAATGCCAGAGCGTGCATCATCCAGGCAGTCTGGCACTCTGCCCGACTCACTGACTGACTGTTTGAATGCCAGGATGCTTAGCTTGGATTTTGCTTCATTATTTTCCTGTTGTTGTCTCCTTCTCATTGTTGTTGGTGCTGGTTTGAGCAACCCCGCCATTGGAGCTATGGCAACGTGCATGTTGGTTTGGCCTGAAAACGTCGGTGTAAGTATGTATGCGTGTACTTGTGCACTGTGTACGTGCATGAAGGCATCTCGTCAACCGCAACTGCTCACAGTAGTTATTTGAGTTTTCTTAAATTTCTTCTTCATTTTTCACGTTCTTTTGCTTCGCAAATCACCTGCCTTTGCTACCTTAATGCGCGCTCTGCCCCCCCGTCTGCCCCAGCTTTCTATTGCCATCCTATTTAAATAGCATTATCTTCACTTGTTCCCCACGTGGCCACATTTGGCGCTCCACATTCCCAACCTCAGTCTGTCCCGCCTGACCCTCCTCTGTCGCTCCCTGACAGATTTATCTTTTTTCATTTTTTTATTTCCCACTTTTGTTGTTGCTGAAGCGTTTTTTGTTGTTGGCGCCTTCTGCGCCGTGGCTTTGCTTTATTTCTTTAATATATTCATAAGCTGGCGCTTTCTTCAGAGCAGTCGCAGCAGCGTCGGCGACATGTGAAGCAACGGCGCGGCATATTTGCGGCACTTAGCGAACTTTTACCCAGAAAGCGTGGTGGAGGAGTGGCGAGGAAACAGAGTGCGGCGCTCATCATTCACTCGCTGGTTGAATGGCTCACGTGCGAGCACTGCCAGTAATTGTACCGCACCGCAATTTGCCCCCACACGCCGCTCGTCCTTAATGCTGTGTTGTATGTACGTACGACACATTGTGCCGTTGTACGTACAACGCTCGTATTTGTTAATTTTCATTTCAGCAGCAAAATCTCATCGCACAGTGGTTAGAATACGCAGAACAATAATCCGAAAGCATACAAGTTGAGTAACAATCACTTTCCAAACGACAAGCATTCGGAACAAATCAACCACTTTGTTTTGTCTACATTTAGCATGAATGGTGACTACTGTGAAGCACAGCGCACTTTGTTTTCGTGCCGGCTGACTGGTTGGCTCCCTGCCTGCTGTTGCAGCTTTTGTTGTACAACCTTTCCACTTTACCGTCGCCCCGCCCTCACAACGCCTACAAATGCCAAGTATTTACTTATTTTGGTTTTTATATAATTATGGGCTTGATGTTGTTTCCTTCCACTCGACTCCTCTATTGTTTGTGCGGCGTTGGTGCGTTTTTGTTTTGCTCATTTTGCATTCAAAACGTTTGTGACAGTTTAACAAATTTGAAATTTAAATTGCACTTCCCATCCGCCGCCGCGTTTGGGTGACTGGCTCAGGCGGCGCTGTGCATTAAGCAGAGCTTCGCTTCTGTAGCTGCGACCGGGACAGAATCGGCATTCGGGCCTCAATCTGTGTTGTTAAGTGCTGCATCCTAGACGGAGTCTGCGGCACGTTTGCCACTGTCACTGCCACTGCCATTACTGTACCCCTCCCCGGCGATTTCACTCCCATCGCCCGGTACACTGAGATAAGGTTGAGTTTTTGTTTTATGAGCTCCACTTAATTTTTCTGGCTGCCGTTGCCGTTCCAGCTGCCGCCCCATCTCCAGCTCTTGCTCGACTCAAGTCTGTTCCCCTTCCTCGTATTGCGCAGCTCCAATCGCTGCTGCTTGGTATTTTCGCACACCCATGTGGCACGCACACGTTCTGTCGCCATGAGGAGACGAGCGGACAGACAGTTTCTGCCGACAATCGTCGAGCAGCGGCGTGAAGTCGGCGTTTTTGGCCGGAATCTCTCTTTAGCAATCACTGCTTGACACTGGCTTCGCGCTTTGCTCATTTGCGGTGAAACTTTCGATTGTTTTCCACGCTGACTGACTGTTTGCGTGCAGGCCGCACTAGCTCTGCCTCCTTCGGATTAGACAAGGCCGCAATTATGACTGTTGTGAATGCGCTGCATTTCTGGCTACTTTAGAAAGACTTGCAAAAGAATTAACGCAAACGTTGGTGTTGAGCGGTGCGGCGGAGCGAAATGGCGTGTCTGGTGGCACGCGCACTCAGGGTGAAGGAAGAAAGGAAGAAGGTTTTGTGTAAGGCTAAGTAATTTGTATTGTGTGCGATGTGTTGGTTTTCCCACGTTGCTTAAATGTCGCCTTGGCGTTGCCACTGCTGCTGACTGTCATCTCGTGTCCGGCAGGTAGAACAAAGCAAGATGTCGGAAAAAGAAACTCGTTGAAACTGAAACCAATTGAAATTTCGTGCAACACGCCAGCTCGCGATGGCAGTCGGTGACAGATTTTCAAGAAGGAATTTGGGTAGTGGGCATGCCACATGTGCTCCAGTACGGCGGGATTCAATTGTGAGTTTTGAAATTTTGCTGAGATCCCCTTTATAAATATGGACAAAGGCTTGAAAGGAATTTCGACGGAATTCGCACCCCCTGGACGTGCAGCTGACCACCGGCATTGGTGTGTGTGACGGCGCGGAGCAATGCGGCAGCGCAGTGATTTGGTTTACTCTAAGTGAATAAAAGTTTAAATTGGTTTTGCGCTGTGAATAAATAAATGGCTGCTGGAGCTAAGTTTTGCTACAGCCGCTCCGCATGGAAGGGAAGCGGCTGATTTCCACCTATTACCAACACTGTCGTCTAGCGATTGCCAGCTGCAGCTTGGCAGCAGTGTGTGTGAGTGCTCCAGCTGCCACACAGCCATTTTTCTTTGTTAGTAATGAGCGGGAGGGAGCAGAAAAACGAAGCGGAAATGGAAGTGAAAATAAATAAAGGAAATTGTTGAAAGAAAATATATTTTCTTAGCCTGTTCCTTCAGGTGGCCGTCATTTTCGCGGCTGCAGTGGCAGTGCGGTTAGTGGGTCAGTGTAAAATGTGCCTGCAGTGCACTTCTTTGCTTACGTCAGCGTGCACTTAAAAAGTCTGCTGCCACGACTGCAAACACGCCAGAGAGCTACTTGCACTTGCAAACACACATACATGCACATTCACACAGACGCACAAAGCCCTACAGGCCCGCTTACACAAAATGAAAACCTTCCAACGTGGGGTGCTCTGAAATCCAACAGCCTCCACCACTTCGGCTACACAAACAGATTTCGCACCTAACAGCCACACAGACAGTCAGCAGCCAGTCACCGCGCGGAAAAAACACAAACAAAAGCACAGCGCCGAAAGCATAAAATTATGTTGCAAAATTTCCCTTCAATAATCAAAATGAATTTTTAATATTCCATTTAAAAATTGCAATATTTTCGTTTTACTTTGCGTTGCATTTGGTCGAGCGCACTCCTCGCATCCCACTTTCTCCACACACTGTGCGGAAAATCCTTTTTAAGTAATCCGCTTACCGCAACCAACGGCCAGACCCACAACAACGCTCCTGCTGTATTTCGGCCGCACTCGACGAATTATTGAAACTGCCCGGCCAGGCTTTGTTTTTCGCTCAGTTTTCGTGTCGGTTTTAAGCGCCCGATCGCAATGCCCACACATTACATCAGTTTGCGTACACCAACGATGAGGTGCGTGTGTGGTTGTTACATTGTCAGGACCAAAATTAGTTCTATAGCAGCGGCCTGATAGTAAATGCACCGTTATGCAAGAAAATATCAAAGCAACAACAGCAACAATTGTTAATGAAATCAACGGTGTACGATTAAAATTGAATACGAATTGGTGACTTACTGGACTGACTCCTAGTACGGATTAGAGAACATGCTCCAATCCCACTGGAGTTTCAATGAAGAAGAGAAAAAATGGAAAGTAACATTTGTTGGAAAATGCGACTGCGACTACACGATGATAAGAAAAAGAATAAAGAAAAAGCGCGAGCTGGATCCATTAAGGGGTTATATACGTTTTGGTACAGGAAACTTGGGGCATATTTGTGATTTTTTTTGGGCTATTTGAAATAATTTATTAGAAGCTCGCATAACAGGTATACATAGTACATATTCTTACGAAAAAAAAGAGTGGTCGAATATGAAAAAATATTGAAAATTGTAAAAGTTGTAGCTCTTGTCCTGATGCGCGTTTTTTCTGCGGTGACCACGTTTGAATGCCAACAACTCAACTGTAATCAAAAAGACACAAAATTTACAGTTCTTTACTACAGCGCCGAGTACTTGAACGAAAAATTTCGAAAAAAACCTTTTTTTTCATACGGAAACCATAATGCAAAAAAAAGCGATTTTTTTAGGCTCGAAAATGTATTTAAAAAAAATTATTAGTTAAGACAAATACTGCAAATGAAAAAATGATCGTTCAAGTACTCCGTATTGTAATTAGGAAAAGAATAAAAAAAATTAGATGAATTGGTCAAGTAGTTTTTGAGATATCGTGGTCACCGCAAAGGCATTTTTCAAAAAACATCATTTGGAGAAAGTTTTGCGAGATGCCTATCGCAAGGCAGATAGCGCGCTACAAATCGAGTTGCTACTTACGATCTACTGCTCGGATTGACTTGAAATTTTGAACATAAACTCTTGAAAGCATGGCACAATAACAAGGTAGTGTTACGGGCGAGCGAATTTTATTTTTTTCTCGTCAGAGTTCGGTAGGTTGTCAAAAATTTATGTCTGTTTTGTTTACATTCGGCGAACAGCATTGCCAGCCAACTCTTTTTCTGTGAAATTTGTGGAAATATTATTAGATGTCTGCTTAATAAAATAAAAAAAACCCGATCCAAAAATTCCTATATTTACTCGGTCAAAAAAAATGTTTAAAATCACTAATTTTTTGACCCGTCACAGTGGCTTTCCCCCTTAATTGGTGTATTTTTACGTTTTCTTTCATCCTTCATCAAAATTCTCACATTTGTAAACCAAGTGCTCTATTCGATGCTGGCAATACTGTTGGCAAGTGAACCGTCCGTCCGATTTGACAATGAACCGAACAAAAACACTAACAAAATACACGTGAATTTTTTCTCTCTTTCCTGCCACTACCTTGTTATTGTGCCATGCTTGAAAGTATGTTTGTTCGAAATAAATCATAAAATTTTTTTCGATTTTTTGACTCATGAAAACGTATATAACCCCTTAAGTACAAAGTTTTGTGATGGAATTTCTCATTTGCTGGCCAAGAATTGCTTGCCTCGTGGTTGGTTTTTGCAATGACATATTTGCAGTTGCGTAACTTTAACATAGCAAAATTTCGGATATTTATGTCCGTCACATGTGTGCTCCGCCCACGATAGCGATGTTGGTTCCAACTGCCGCGCTGATAGTTTCAAAGCGCAAAGACATGGGAATGCAGTGGTGGGGTCATATGTGTAATTCGGCGCAGTTGCAAACGGGTGTGCGTATCTATATTTGTGTTCATGACACATCCGGGCGCAATCGATGAAGTATCAGCGGCACCTCGTTTCGCTGTCGTTCACACCTGGTGATTCTAATGATGCGGAATGGGAGATGGGTGCCGCGTACAAGCATTGATTGGCGGCCCACATACCGCCCCTCACACTCCCTTGCGCCGAGGAAAAGCCTCAACTCGCTTTAATTCATTAAACGCGTGCACACAGCTGCTTGCCACTGCCAACAAAGATTTTAATTGATTACTCTCGAGGTTTGTGGGATGCCGTCAGCATCAATACTCCACCACCCACCTTAGAACGGTGGGTGGTGGAGTCGCTCTAAATACGTGTTTGAGCGGGTGCGTGAGGGTGTATGTGTGTAGCTATGGTTGCGTTGCAAGTTTAATTTATCTGCGGCACATTAATTTCGCGCCTAATGTGCTGAAGAGATAATCGAATTTGACTCTCACCGCAGTTTTAAAATCAAAACACGTCAACGTTGCCTTGCACATTTCTGTATGTGTAGTACATCTCGATGCTCTTGAGCTGAATAAACCCACGGTAAGGATTGCATTTATTTTCGCCAATTTGATTAGAAAAATATTCAATACGTATTTAAGAGTCGTTGGCCATTCCACTCATGAACGCAGTCACCAACACTACAAAAATGGAACTGTGAGAGTTTGGCCTTGGCGCTGCTTGGCTGGGTCGCGCCAGTAAGAAGTTGTCACGCTGACATTGACTTTTTCCATTGACCGTTCTTTATTTGCTGTTCTCCGGCATCCAACAACGATAGCATACAGACACTTGCAGCAACAACAACACAAAGAATTGACTGAACATCGCACGGCCACCCGTCCCCCGTTCCAGTCAACAACGCAGGGAACAGAAAATTCCCTCAGCGTTCTTGCCGGCATTGTTCTTTCTGCTGTTGTCTACGTTGTCAGCTAATTGAATTCCCAACAAGAAATACAATTTGAATATTCTGTCGCAGTTTTCGTTGTTTTCGGTTGTTGCCTCTGCATTTGGACTAACATAAACCGGCGACTGATGCGTGAACGGAGGTGACAACAACAGCAGCTTTGTGGGACGCCGAACTGGCGACGGGAACTTTTAAACTTTGCGCAACACTCCGACGCGCAACGTGTGGCCATGCGAAAGATGGGTACGCACGCAGCAGGAAATGGCGCAACGGAGTAAATGTCGACGGAGAGGAGTCGGTTTTTGCTCACGCGTCAAGCGAGTTCTTGCGCCGTTTGTTCCCTCGAATGCGTTGTTGATGTTTTGATTGCAGCGTGGCGACGTCATCGTCGGCGCTGTTGGCGCTTTGGTTACTGTCGACGTTACTGCTTTATTTTCTATTTGGCTTTTTGCTTTGCTCCCTCGTCTCCTGCCGTTTCACTAACGTAACTAAGTGCAACACATTGGTTCGAGTGCTGCTGCTGGTACTTTTGTTGCTGCAAGGCATCACAAGTTGCAGCGATGAAAAACAGCGCAACAACAGCTGCTTCTTCTTCTTCGTATTTTGCTTTTTTCGCTATGGCGTTAATACGCTCTGCAGCTGCAGCTGCAGCGGCAAACATACATAATTCAAACACTTTTGCATGACGAATCTGGGAGGGCGGGAGATGTACACAGATTGAAGGATGAATTAACGGATTGTTGGATATGTAGACAAAGGAGGAAGTAGTGCATACAAATTGCTTCAATTAACGCAATACAGCGCTCGTTGGTGAAGGTGCTGGATGCTTGTTTTTGCGTCGCACAGAACCAATTTTGGAGTCAACGAGGCAGACTTTTAGGCGCTAAACATTAAAAATTAAAATCCAAGCGCTGGAAAGAGCAATAAGCTCATCTCGTGTGGACAAGGGAAAAGAATCGGATAACCAGTTTCTGATATCATATATCAATTTGATTTCTACACGGGTTAATTTGATAATATTGTCAGTAAGAAGAACAATAGCCTATTTATGGGCTGAGTGACCTGTTCCTTAATCTACACAACAATCTCTGCTGTATTTTACTATTTTGGTTTTTTCCGTCCATTTTATAGAAACAAAAAATGTTTAAACACAAATTCATATTCGCTCTACTGCTTGTCGCATGCTTGGGACTGACCAAAGTAAAATGTAAGTTTGAATGCAACTACATTTTACAAAATTTAACGTCAGCGTACAACTTTTGTGTATGTATTTGGCCACGTATTCGCAGGCGAGACGAATCGACCACCCATTTTTACCCAAGTCATGAACAATGTCGTGCTCTCCGAGAACGTGGCCGTCGGCACGGTTGTATACAGGCTGGAGGGCTACGACCCGGAAGGTAGCAACGTTACCTTCGGTGCCATTGGATCTGAGCACTTCGAGGTCGATCCCGTATCGGGCAATATAACGCTCATAAAGCCCCTCGATAGAGAGGAAAAGGACAGCTTGCTGTTCTTTGTCACCATAAGAGATCGCGTCAATCCAGAGGGCGAGTCGGAACAGGACAACATTGTACAAGTGCCCATCACCTTCATTGTACTAGACGAGAATGACAATCCGCCTGAATTTCAAAATGTAAGTCGACAGTTGTCGAGGAATTTCCATCGCTCATCAAATAATTTAAATTACCGCCCTCAACTTATAGACGCCCTATGAGACCGATGTAAATGAAGACGCTGCCGTTGGTACAACCATCTACAACAAGATACTAGTCAAAGATCGCGATACCATTGGTGACAGTCTCGACTTGAAGTGCCTGCCGCAGGAGCAGAGCCCCGAGGCATGCAACAAGTGAGTGCTGGCGGTCGCAAAAAGCTTCTTCACCCACAGTACACAAGTTGTTGTTGCTAAACTTTGCGAACGCGATTTCTGCTCGTTTCGTATTTCAGATTTCGGCTGGAGATATTGTCGCGTGAGCCCACCGTGCTCACGGCGGCAGTAGTGCTGAACGACAGCCTTAATTACAATCAACGCATGATTTATCACTTTCAAATTGAGGCGACGGTAATATCTCACATAACATTACATTTAGTGGCAACTAAGCGTTTAACATTTACATATCTGTTCATTTAAATGTTTGGGAGGTCATTTTACTTATACATAGTTTTGCGGTTTTGTTTCATTTTTCTTTGGCTCGTAAGTAAGTTGTTACCTTCATTCGATTTTTAGGATGGTGCACATAAATCGCAGAGCAACTTCGAAGTGCGCGTGAAAGACGTGCAAGACAGGCCACCAGTGTTTCCGGGCTCGCTTTCCACCGTCATCGACGAGGACAGCCCCATCAATACACTGGTGCTGAAAATACAGGCGCGCGATGGCGACACTGGCGAGCCGCGAAAGATTGCCTATGATTTGCTTTCAAGTAGGTGTAACTCCGAGGTACTACAGGCGTCATATTAAATACATATTCCAATTTACCCTCAGATCCCATGGACTACTTTCTGCTCGATGAGCGCACTGGTGAATTGCGCACCGCAAAGCCATTGGATCGTGAAGCCTTGCCCGACAGCACTGGTCTCGTAACGCTTACTGTGCGCGCACGCGAACTTGTTGACGGTGTGCCTAGCAACGACCTGCTGAGCAGCACCACCGCTCAGGTGACAGTCACCATACGTGACGTCAACGATTCGCCACCCACTTTCAACAACCGCGAATATAACGTGTCGCTGCAGGAGAACACGGCGCCTGGCACGCCGCTGGCACTAGACATGAATGTCACTGACCGCGATGTGGGCGTGAACTCGAAATTCTCGCTCCGGCTGGACGATGTGTCCGGTGTGTTCGAGGTGGAGCCAAAACTAGGGACCGGCTACTCTCAGGTCAACATACGCGTTGGCAACGGTACGCTGGACTATGAGAATCCCAATCAGCGTAAATTCATAGTACTGGTTATAGCCGAGGAATCGGAAACGCAGCCGAAGCTGTCCTCTACAGCTACAATCACCATCACGGTGGTGGATGCCAACGATAATAAGCCAGTATTTGAGCACGAGTCGTACTCGGCCACGGTGTCCGAGTCGGCTTTGCCGGGACAGTACATAACCACCATAACGGCAAAGGATGTGGACTCTGGGAAATTTGGCGATGCTGGCATACGCTACAGTCTGTCTGGCACTGGTTCCGAGCTATTCCACGTGCATGAGCGGACGGGCGTCATATCGCTAGCCGATTGT
This sequence comes from Melieria picta, assembly GCA_964056695.1. Classification (NCBI taxonomy): domain Eukaryota; kingdom Metazoa; phylum Arthropoda; class Insecta; order Diptera; family Ulidiidae; genus Melieria; species Melieria picta. The sequence continues at coordinate 64,417,290 of OZ057398.1, forward strand.
TATAACGTGAAGCGCAGTCGAAGAGATGTCGACCTGGAAAACGACTCGTCGGCCCCCATTAATGTCGATTACATGTCGCTTGAGACTGACAGCGAACCGTTTAGCTCGGTGGAGATTAACACAGAGCTAACGCTGGAGTACACGGTGGTCACACAGACCAACACTAACGACTTCACTAACGAGCAGCTGCCCACTACGGCACCACCCCCAGCCGCGACAACACCAACAACATCTTCGCCTATGGCCGCAATGCGAGAGTCAATGTCGCTGCAAGCCACGGAAGTCGCGCCGCCTCGCACGTGTTTGGACTACGAAACGGAGACCACGTATTTTTTGTCATACAAAGTGAGTAGTGCTGTTAGTGAGGAACATGAGCGAATATTAGAAATGGGCTCCAAATGGCCTCACACTTTATTTTAGTTAATTAACTTTTTTTCCATTTAGAAAAGCTAGCATATACATATATTGAACATACATGTATGTTTATGGGAGAAAACTTTCAATTTGTTATTAAACAATGTCGCACATTGGAAAAAATCATACCAAGTTCGCTCAAGTGCTCTTCACATAAGTTTCCTTTAAGACCAACACTAGTACAACAACTGGCAGCACCACAGGCTCTGCTCTTGTGCGCTTATACCCATATGTGTTTCTCATTGACTTCATTCCTTTGGGGTTTGTTTTGCAGGCCACGGACGATGACGGTCAAGGCCAAACGTCGGTCGTGTCGTTGCGCATATCAGTGACGGACGCAAACGACTCTCCGCCCGTTTGCGAGAGCCCGCTGTATCGCGCTTCTGTAGATGAGGGCTCACACGTATTCGATTCACCGCTGGTGGTAAAGGCTCGCGACGCCGACACAGTATCCGACATTACCTATCGGTAAAAAATTGCTGAAATGTGGCGAAAATGAGGCATCTCGGGGCTTAAAGTGTGTAACTTGTATCTTTGCAGAATCATTGGCGATGAGCAGATCGTGAACATTTTCAGCATTGACAAGCGGTCCGGCCAGATAACTATACGGCCCAATGCGACCTTGGACGTGACGCGCCTGAAGCGCGATAATCTGTACTTTGCCGTTGAGGCCAATGATGGGCTCTTTGCAACAAATTGTGGCGTGAATATAACAGTGCGTGATGTGAACAATCACGCGCCACGATTTCTAGCCGAAAAGTATACGACGGTGGTGGAGGAGAACTCGGAGATTGGTACAAATGTGGAGAAGCTGGAGGCGGAGGACTTAGACTCCGGCATTAATGCGGAGATAAGGTAATTGCTAAGTGGAATATCTGGAACTGGAATTGAATATTGCGGGCTACACAACTGTTTATACTCGTTCGATGGGTACTAATAGACAATGTTTTGCCTTTTTATTACAGATATCGCATTCAGCAGGGCAGCTTTGATGATTTTCGCATTGACGAGCGAACCGGCGATGTTTTTGTGTCACGCAAACTGGACTTTGATCGACGCAACACCTACCAAATCGAAGTGTTGGCCACAGATCGCGGCACACCCAGTCTGTCGGGCACTGCCACACTGACCGTGACCATCAACAACAGCAACGACAAAGACCCTTACTTCACGCCCGCCACACAACATGCGGATGTGAGTTGGCGATGAGCCGATAAATCAGGAATTTCACTAAACTTACCATATTTTTTGTTTCTAGGTTCGTGAGGATGCGCCTGTGGGGACTGTTGTGTACACGCTGGTCGCCCTAGACCCCGACGTAGCAACGTATAACGCTTTGGAGTTCGCCGGCACTGACATAACAGCCATCGACAAGGATGGCAAGGAGGTGGAGAATAGCGAACAGTTCAAAGAGTATTTCACCATAAATCGCAAGGGCAATGTGATTGTGAATAAGAAATTGGATCGTGATCTGTTTGCGGTATGTTAATGATGAATACTGAGCAAGTCGCATCCCTTATACTTTGAACCACCTTAAGCTGTGCCATCGATCTATTTAATTTTGGGATAAACGAGGACTGTCTGTGTGCTTTCAGGTTATACGCATCATTGTTTTGGTGACCGACAGCACCGCGCCCACTGTCCAGCAGGGACGGGGACTGCTCATCATACAGATTATCGATGTGAACGAAATCCCACCGGTGAGCCTCCAAGTCTCTGTAGTCTTTTCGATTTTTTAGGTTGTGTCGCATTGGTTCTTGTTTACATTAAACTCTGCTTCGTGACAAACTCTTCGTTGGGATCGCCGTCGCCCTCCGTATATGTCAACTCCTGAGCGTGATGGGGCATATTTAACTTGATTTGTGTATACAAATCCGAATAGATGTTGCTGTGAAAATGACAAAATGAACTAGGAAATATAGGGCGAATTGCCATCAGCGGATGTGGGGAGCCACACTTACAGCGTTGAAATGCTAAACGATATCTTGATCATCATTTTGGTTATAAATATAACGAGCAGCGACGATTTGTGTGGTATGTAGTACTTGACGGTGATGTAGCCGAGCATTATTTCGATGGCGCTGAGCATAATGTTTTCCACTGCCTGCGAGAAAATGGTTGGCAGCAGCAGCTCCGGTTGTTCTTCACTCAGTATGGGGAATCTGTTGGGGCATTCTAATTAGGTTGAATTAAATTGGCGCATGGTTTAACTCACATTGCAACCACATTGGCGGCTAGGCTAATGTAACCGAAGAGAAATTTCGCTATCAGCAGCAGGGAGATGAGCAGAATGAGTATATGCGGCAGTAGCGGTACATCGCTCGATTTGTGCACCACATTTTTGATCTGCAACAAGCCACAATAAAAGCAACGACATCAGAGGCATGAAAACACAAAACTTAGTTTTCGGTTGCTTGCCTCTCGCAGATCCAGACCCAATCTATACGGATTTAGTGTGGCGGCCTTATAAAGTATGGTGAATACGTTGATGAAAAGAATTTTGAATTTTGAGGAGGGTACATCTAAATCCATTTATATCCAAAATTGTCTGATCCAAAATGTTTGTTATATCCATAGCCAACAAATATTTGACTATACCCAACCTTTTGACATTGTTTTCGCCACGGTAACGTTTCTATTTATTGTACTGAAGTTGTGACATTTCGTGGGTTGTCAATTTCTCGGTGTTTCTTTTGTAGAAATTCAATCCGCCCTGGACTGTAGAGAATCCGGTAATTAAGCTGCAAATGGTAGAGGAGCAGCCAATCGGCTCCGTGCTCACCACACTCCAAGCCTACGACGAAGATTCAACCGTAGGCGAGTACAGCATTTCTCCGAATCCCTTCTTTGCGGTGAATAGAACGACGGGTATTGTCACTTCGACCGTGCGCATCGACTATGAGACGTTGAAAGAGGTGAAGTTCATCGCCACTGTCACTGACACAGGTGTGCCGGCTCTTACCTCCACCGCCGATGTGGTTGTGGACATAATTAACTTGAACGACAACGAGCCGCACTTCAGCCAGTCCGAATACCACTTCAACGTGACGGAGAATTCGCCGCGTGGCACTGTTGCCGGCAAGGTGGAAGCGTTCGACGCCGACGTTGGTGCCTTTGGCGAGATTACCTACTCACTGATTGGTGAGAATAACAAATATTTCTCCATCGACTCGTACACGGGCAGTATTATGGTGTCCGACCCGTCGATCCTGGACCGTGAGAAGGTCACCGAAATAACGCTGACTGCGGTAGCGCAGGACAAGGCACCGGCCACCGTGCAAAAGACAGCGACGGCGGCGGTAAGTGGCGCGTTGAATCTTGGCAAATGTTTTTAACTGCCCCTCACCAACTGCTGTGACGTTCACAGATTCACATCAATGTGCTGGACGTGAACGACAATGTGCCTGTTTTTACGCAGCGCGAGTATACCTCAACGGTGGCGGAGAATGCCGCACTAAATCCGCCAGCGGCACTACTGCAAGTCAAGGCGGATGACTTGGACGAGGGCATTTTCGGTGATGTGCGCTACTTCATCATCGAGGGTAATGAACTGGCGCTGTTCAAACTCGACTCGCAGTCGGGCATTGTCTATCCGTCGCAGAGCCTGAATGGCAAAAAAGGCTTCTACGATCTGCTGGTGGCGGCACGCGATACGCAGGGGTCGGGTACTATGGAGAGCACCGCAAAGGTGGTTATTACTGTGATGGGTATCAATCAGTATCGGCCCGTTTTTGTGATACCGGCGCTGTCGAATGCAACCATAGAGATTCCGGGCGTACGTGAAATGCAGTGAATTAATTTTATTAGTTCGGATTGTACTGTTTCATTTTGCAGGACATTGTACAAAAGGACTATCTGCTGCTAACCGTCAAAGCCACCGACAATGACACCGATGAAAATGGTCAAATATTCTACCATCTGCAGGTGAGTGTTCCGGCTGCTTTGTCACTGTGTATTGGCCGTGCGAATTATGAGCCGAAACGGAAATTCGGCAATATATAATTTATCGTTGCTTCATCATGTCAGGTAAACAATGAGAACGTGCAAGAAACAGACGAGTTCAGAATCGATCTTGAAACCGGGGAGTTGCGCACGAAGCGTGAACTGAACCGCAAGGAGCGTGCTAAGTAAAGCCCCACCTACACATCCTTTACGATAATAAGCTAACTATTATACATATATTTACACAGCTACGATGTGATTTTAGTGGCACGCGACGCTGGCAACCCCACACCCTTCGAAACGCTGCGCTTCTTGAGCATCAGCATTGTCGATGCGAACGAGAACCGACCCGAATTTCCCGATACCTACAATCCGTACAAAGTGTCCATCAAGGAAAACAGCGGGCGCGATGTGAAGGTAGGTCGCATACAGGCGACCTCCCGCAGCAAACATAACAAAGACGTCTATTACTATCTGCTGTTGGGAAATGAAGACAACGCATTCGTTGTGGACAAAACGACTGGCGACATTTTCACCAACATAAGCTTAGATCGGTGTGTGGTACCCAAGCACTGCATACATCGCATTGAAATTGATTGAAATTGTTTTGCAGAGAGACGACAGATTCATACACGCTTTACATACTGGCCAGCATAAAGTCCGACCTGCACATATCCGAAGAGGAGCGCGCGTCGTTCTCCATAAAGAGTCTGGAGCGTGACAACACAGTGGCGAAAGTGTGGATCACAGTTCTAGATGAAAACGACAATGCCCCCACGTTCGAGAAAGAAGTAAAGAAAGCAACTTTTGTTTTAAGGTTGCTTTGGCTTAGCATCACGCAACTCTGAATTATAATTGCAGGTTTACTATGCTGGTGTCAATGCTAAGGCATCTGTGAACAGTCTGATAACGGTGGTGAATGCTACTGACGCCGATTATGGCAAGAATGCCAAAATCGAGTATATGATCGTTGCGTCGAATTTGTACAAGTTTGGTGCTTCGAAGGCCACCGGCTCCATAGTACCCAGTCCATTTGGTGAGAAGCCAGTTTTTAAATTAGGGTTTTCTCCTTATACAAATATTCTTGTTCCCTAAGCGATTTCACCTGATGGGCGCATTACCACGGCCGCCTTCATGGCCGAATACAATCAGGATCGCTTTGAATTAGAAGTGCTGGCTATAGAACTGGAGCCTCCGCAGCAGTCAGCGCGTACAAAAATCAACGTGAGAGAGTTTTTATTCAAATACATTTCAATTATACAAAATTGAATAATTTTAGGTTTGGATATTTGACTCGACGCAGCTGGTGCGCGTCATACTCTCACGTCCACCTGAAGAGGTTTATCAGGAACAGGAGGAGATCATCGCCGAGCTGCGTAACGCCACCCAGCATCGCATTATTGTGGACGAGATACGATTTCATGTGGACGCCATGGGTCGCATACGCATGGACTGGTGCGATCTTTTCTTTCACGCGGTCGAGCCACAGACGCAGCAGATCGCCGCTGTCGACGAAATACTGAAAGTAATCGATGCTAATTATGATTATTTACGCGACTATTACGCCGGCTTCGCGATAGAGAATGTGGTGCCCGCCTACATAACCATTGTGCAGGACGAATTTGACTTGGCTGTGGCCGGACTGGTGGCGCTTATTATCGTACTCTTCGTGGGCGTGATCAGCTTTGTAGTGCTGTGTTGTTGCCTGAAGCACTGGTAAAATCGCTTGTTCGGTTTTCAATCTAGAACTCAACTCGATATTAAACTTGTCGTTTATTTGGCGTGCCTTAGGAACTTGTCTGTGCCCGTGGAGAACCGACGCAAGGAAGCTTTGATCAAAAAACAAATCATCGAAGATTTAAACACAACAGAGAATCCACTGTGGATCGAGCAGTATGTATTGGCTTCTTGTATTGAGCGCCGGATGGTTTTAAGACATGTATGAAATTCCTAATTTTAGAAAATTGAAATTGTACGAGGAGCAGGAGCTGACAATGCAAGTTTTCTCGGAGCCCGATCACATTTCAAATTCTGAGTCCCCGGTAAATATAGCATTTCACTGTTTCACAATTTCCTATGAGCGTCGCTCATTTGCCGTGTTTTCCACATGTTGAGCAGGCACAGCTGGAGCATCACGTGCCGCATCACAGCATCGATAACACGTACGCCACCATACAGCCGCGGAACGGTACTCACGCACTGAGCGGCGCACCTGGCATGAGTGCGGACGGTATGGGAGGTGTGAGCGGGCGTGCCGATCCGAACCTCAACGAGTTCGCGGACTATGCCACGCTGCGCAACAACAGAGCGCCATCGGTAATTAAGCGCATTCGCAAAATACTTGGTGCCGAATTTGAAATTGAAACCTTTCCTTCAACAGATGTACGAATTCACCGGCTCGACTTTCCAAGCGCCCATACGGGAAGGCGACGATGCAGTTGCCGAACTCATTTAAATAACACAAAGTACAGTGTCTACAGAGCGTTTCTGCTCCCACTCATCTAGAGGACACTTCGAACTCTCGGGGGGTTTTTGTATATTAGCATAGCACTCGAACTGTTTTGGAGATGAGGTGATTTAATTCTAGATTTGGAAAGTGAAAGTAGGAAGAAGAGAAAAGTAGTAAACATGAGGCAAGAGAGGTGTACCAGCTAAGCGGCTGAGGCACATTATAGCACACAAAAATACATTACTACAGTACTCTAAATTGACGGAACAAACACCACACTTCGTACAGGCGACGGAGCAGCTTGCGAATTGGCTGAACGGCGGCGGGTGTTACTCCCAGCTAAGCTCAGTCATTTGAGCTCCAGTCAGTGGTCGCCACAAGCATACATATATTATGATATATAGTTCTAGTAAGCATAATCGAGACAATAAGCTCAGCGCAGTTGCAACGAAGCAGAAAACAGAACGTTGTCACAAAGTAACAAAGTCGTTACTTTCCACGCTTTTTTAATTATTTTTTAAACTACATGACGCAAAACACGGTTGGTAAATTACGTTTAAGAATATGCATACATGTATGTACGTGTAGTTATAAGCCAAGTTGCTAGGAGCTCACATGCTAAACGCCGAGCGTTTGTACCACGAACTGCTCAAAGTCGTTTTCGATTTGATTTTTGTATGTAATTGTAATGGACGCTTTTGTAGTTAGTGTAATACAAGATACATTTTAATATTGGACTAAGTATTTATTTGTAATCATTAGCGATTGCGCAGAGCATGGTGATTGTAGAGCGTGGAGCGGAATGTGATCCTAATTCCGTTTATTCATCGTCCGTTCACCCACATTGCAATTGATCTGTTCGCTCTTTATGTAAGTTAGTAATAAGCGTAACGTAGCTAAGTTTAAATTAAAGAAGAAAAGCCTATCTTGCTCACAAAAGAGGTTTGCTCTGTTGTGTACTTGTACGTATGAATATAAATTGAGAATTATTGTATTGTATACATTTACTATTTACATACACGCATATTAATACGAAATATATACATTAATATAAATAAATGATTGTATGGTATTAAAAGTTGTATTAAAAGATCAACTAAACAGTTCAGCTCAATTGAACTGGTGAAATAAAATTTATTTATTTAAAAGTGAGAAGTTGTTTCAAGAGTTGGTTGATGTTTTACTCGCGTTTTACTGGGAATGTTAGGCAATGACTATAGTCACTGATGTTAGGCCAGAGATTACTAGAGATTAATCTCTGGTTAGGCTAAATAAACTCAGCACACTGGTGAGACATATGTATTTCTTTTGTTCTTTATCCGATAATAACGAGAAATAATTAAGTTCCTTCTTGGCTCGCCCTGTGTGCTGTTCCGCGTACAATTGTTCCAATAATTTTAATCTATTACAATGAAACAAGCTGTCAAAAATTGACAGCCGATAGTTGATTTCCAACCATTTGTTTTCACTGATTGCGGCTTGTCTTTGCTTGTTAGTTGCAATTTCTAGTGGTTGGCCAATTTAACTGAATTCAACCTAAACATTTTCAAAATGAAGCAAAAGCGCAAATATCGTACCGAAGCCGACACTACAACAACAGCTGCCAAGGCTAAGCAGCCCACCGTTACCGTGTCTCAGATTAACGCGGATGTTATTTGGCAGGTTTGTTAGGAATTGGGCTTTTATTTATAAACGTTTACAGGAATTCGAGCGATGTATTTCTTTGCAGTTGGCATCACAATACTGGGCTCCGGAAACGCCAGGAGACCAATTGCTGCCCTACAGCGCGGAAATAATCGAGGAACTCTATGTGCACGAAATTGTGGAGAACAAGACGCCGACTCGGCGCATCATGATGCTTGAATTTAGCCAGTATCTGGAGAAGTACCTGTGGCCCAATTACCACCGCGCGACAGCTTCGCATGCGCACCTTATGTCCATAGTGGCGATGGTCAATGAGAAGTTTCGTGAGCGCGTGGAAGTTTGGCCCGTTTTTGAAGCATTGCCGGCGGAATACCCTGCTTTCTTCCGGCATGTACTAGAAACGTGTCTGCCACATGACGTTGTCAAACAGCAGAAGCAGCAACGCAAAGCTTCACTGCGCGAACAGACGGCACTGTTGGTCTTCCTCAATCACTGCTTTAATAGCATGGAAATTGCTCTCTGCCGGGAACAGGCCAAACGGCTGGTGTCACTGTCTATGTGGAGCTGCCTGCAGCCAAGTGAGTTTAACCCTTGTTGTATGCAAAATCAAATTGTCTTCATAATTTTAATTGTAGAGCGTTTGGAACAAGAGTTGCGCGAAGTTCCCGAATGGCGCAAGTATTGGAGAAAGTTGCAAAAAAAGGAGAAAGGTGAACAGAAGCCAGAGGTGTTGTGGGAACGACACTTTTTGCAGGTAGTTTTCATTTAGTAATAAGGAGTGCAAATAACAATGATAACAATGATTTCAATAATGCATAGAACTTGATGATTAATTTTCTGAGAACGCTGGAGAGCATTCCGCTCGAGGGCGCATTGGATTGCAGTGTTGTCAACTATTGTGAGCGGTTTCTGGAGTTTATTATTGATTTGGAAGCATTGCTGCCCACAAGACGCTTCTTTAATACAGTACTCGATGACTGTCATTTACTGGTACGCGCGCAAATCTGCAATTTGGTTCAGCGTGAGGAGGGAAAATTATTCGGTCAGGTAAGTGCATTTGGAGCTGAATGTTTTAAGTTTGCTCATCAAAGTAACCGAAAATGTTGAGTTTGATTGAAAGTGGATAATTTTCTCTACAAAGTCGACATGGCCTAAAGCAGGGTTCATCGCCCTGGGAGAATGCCAAACAAATAGAGGTTTTTGTCTTAAAAAAAAACAACATAGCATTTTCGAACGTCCGTTAATTCATCCCGCCACTCAATAGTTAACAATCAGAAAGTTTTTGACTTTTGTTTCTTTTTTTGTTCATACTGTGGTTTCGTTTATAAATTGAATCGGGCACGTTCGTAGCCCTCTTCGTTGACTTTATTAAGTTTCGCTTAACCAGCCATCTCGTCTCTAAATAAATACTTTCAGTTTTACAAAAATTTACTTGTTTTAAGTACACTTAACTATGAATACCTCGTCGAATGTCTGACATTTCTGCACACAAAACTAAGGGAAGAAATTTAATAGTAGTTGTAGTCTTGTAGTGTAGTTATTGTACATTTGCTTAGCTTAGAACTAATAGTGCGGCCGCATTAAGTATCGTAGGGCAACAAGCCGCCGAAGCTGCTCAAGTTATTTGAGCTCCCTAATAGTCGTTGCAGTTCATGTAATGCATTTCGTCGCCCCAATCGTTGGCCGATGGCGGCTCATTGTAGCAGCAGAACTTCCTCAGCAGGAATGTGACGTGTTTTTGGCGTAGTACGCAGACGTAAAGCAGCAGCGGCGCTTGCACAGCGTTGACTACAATGTGCGCGTACAATAAACCGTCATAGCCAAGCCAGGATAGCACCAGAAAGAGCCACGCAATCGACATGATCAGCAGCATGAGCGAGTACATGATGAAGCTGTAGCGAATCGGTATTAATGCGATAAAAGTTACGGATCGCAGCTCACTTACTTGGCCTTCAGCTTGTGCTGTATGCGGCCGTAAACGTTTCGCCGGTTGATCAGCTTCAAGGTAGTCACGTAGTAAAAGATGTCTATGAGGACGGTGCAGGCGATGGGCGCAAAGAATATTACAATGCCCAACCAGCCGATGGTTTGCTGATCGGCTAGCATATGCTGCTGCTTGTAGGACTCGGCGTCGAGGAAGAAATGCGCGAAAACAGCCAAGCCGGCCATCAGCGCGGTGCAGCCCCAGGCATAGGCCGAGTAGTAGCAATACTTGCGACCATCGGTGACACGCAAAAAGACATTGCGCGAGCGAAACGTCTTCCAGATGTAGTAGCCGAAGCTATTGAGCCAGAAAAAGGCGCCCAGCAAGCTAAAGTAGAGTATAATGTCTGTGAAAGCAAAAAAATAAGCGAAAAGTGAGTTTTGTTGCGTAGGTCTAAAGTGTGCTGGGTCTCTTATGCACTCACCGGCTACAATGAAGCTGACGTGATTGGTGAACTCCGTAAATATTCGCACAAGATCAGCCGCTTGGCTGACCATTAAGCAAACAGCGATGGTGGTGATGATGTTGCCCACCAGATCGCTAAAAAGAAAAGTGTTGTTAAAGCAAAATGCCAGAGGGATGTATGCCGCGCATTACCGCAGTGTAGGCAGTATGAAATAGACTATGGCGATGAGCAGCAAAGTGATTAGCGAGATGCCATGAAATATGGGATTCAGTACTTTGCGTAGCAGAAAATTCGTGTCCGTCCATTTTAACTCCTTCTTGGCCAGGCAAATGTTAGCATACAGTATCTGACGGTGTTCGCCGGTGGTGGAAATGGCCTGCAAAGCAAATTTGGCTCATTTAAAGTCAAAAATGTTCACAATAAAATACAGAATGTGAAACACTGAAACAAATACTCAATAAATGCAATATTATACTACGTTTACATTGAACCCAAATGCGTAGTTTCAAATGAGTCATTTCAAAGTGTTTACATTGCCTCATTTGCATTGCATTTCATTTTGTTTGGCAGCTAATGTCAAATGCTCAATGCTCATGTCCTCTTGCCGCAGCTCATAGATCAGCTCATTTCCGGCTTCTGACTAAATCATTTGTTTCTTTTTTGCTGCCTCTATGTTCTACACACTGCGATATTTGAATACATGTATATTACACACCTTACATGCTAAGAATATTCTACATATTTAAAGCAGACGAAAATTTCAATTCAAATTTTCCATTTTGATAATTTTCGTTTGTTTTGATTTTGAACTGTCCAAAAAAACAAACGCTTTTGGAGCTTTTGAAAGCGCTTTCATTTTGTGATGCGTTCGATAAAATTGGTCATGTTTTATCGCATTTGCTTCGTCGTTTTGTTAAAATGAGTCATTTCGTAGATTTGAATTTGTATGGGGAAATGCGTGATTTGGCTTCGCATTTGAGAATTTTTGCCCAAATCACGCATTTGGGCTCAATGTAAACGTAGTATTAAATTTCATTCAAAGTACTTGGAATTCACTAAAAATAAGGTAAAACCAATAACATTCACAAAAAACAACTTGGTAACACTGTACCACAACAAGATATCTGCAAAACAGGAAAATCAAAGTGGAAAGTGTCCTAAACTCGGAGACGCACCTTGTCCAAGCAGTATTGTCCCTGCGCGTAGTCGTGGAATAGTGGCTTCCGTTGGTCATCGACATCCTCAACATAGTCGGTGTGCTCGTATTGTTCCTCATCGGTGTTGGTGTAGTGGCGCAACTTGCCGTCGTCCAGCAGCACCAGTTTGTCGGCGCTCTAAATTTGGAATGGAAAGGAACCACTTAAGCTTGGCCCTCTGCAGTGGCAACCGATAACTTACTCCTTGGTAGTGGTAGATGGGCCACGTTTGCATTGAGCCGCACGCCGGTATGCCAATGACAAACTTGAACTTTGCAGGCATATTATGGTCGCCGTGGTAGCTCGTAAACATGGGCTGGAAATACTCTGTCGAAGGGAGCGAAATTTTGTTTGTTTAGTCTCAATTTAATGTAAGTGCTAAAACAGCTGGGAGATGAGATTTAATGCGATCTGTGCACACTTCGGCCACTGTGCGAAGGCAGCTATTGCACTTGAAACGAGACTTTGTCGTGAAAATATTGTTTGCTGCCTGCTGTGCTTGGTCAGTGCTTTCAGAGAAAGCATGCAGTTATTGAATTGGCGCACTGGCCGCCACCAGAACTCAACGGCGGGCCTATACGCACTCATCGCGCAGCGAGGCACTAACCGACAGCCTGCTGTACGATTACAAAATTACGTCGAACAATGCCGGTGTGCTTTTCCGTTGCTTTTCTGCAATGTCTGCCTTTGTGTGGCTCTTGTGATTTCTGGTATGACTTTTTTGTTTTTATCATCTCCGAATGACCGGACACGAGTTGCGGACGGAGAAAGCTACACGGTCGTCAAAATGCAATTTCTACATACGTGAGCGAAAATTGCAGACTCTCATATCACTGCGCGTATTTTGCATCTGACTTTTTGCTGCATATCATTAATTAAGAAGCAGATTACAAGAAGCTGAGGAGAGATCAACATCTCGGAAAGGTCTTTTCCAAACTAAAAAGGATGAGCAAAAGAAGAAATGCGAGGTTGTTTTGAGTTCGTCCACATCTGAGCATAAAATGATTTTTCAGTAGGCTTAAGTAGGAAACGAACACCTCAATGCTCCTCCTCCCCCTTTATCAGAAGGTGATGAAGTTCCGTCAGTTGACCACCTAACTGATGACGCCCACAAATGTGACACAAACATCAAATCATCATCAAATTTGACGCTCCATCAACAAAACAGAATTCCGTCAATTTTCGCTCGAAAGACAGTTAAATGTAATCTGCACGCGCGGCAGAGTCAGACAGAAGCCAGAGGGGCGCTTCAACACCCACACAACAGTCGTGACATTAATCAATTTTATTGCCAGTGCCGCAGCGTGATTGTTTGGAGCGCTGGTTTTGTGGGTGTTCTTGCGCGCTCACAATTAACTGATATACTCGAAGCAGCACATAAAATGGCCATTAAGCAGTGAATTGAAGACGACACACACACGCACCTTTGACACTCCGACGGAAGCGCAGCTGAACGTTGACTTACCGCTTTCGTTGACCTGCGCGCACATGCCGTCCACATGAATTTCGAATTTCTCGCAGCACTTATTTACCAGCACCAAATCCTGTTCGTCTTCCACCGAATCGGCGGTGTGTCGCCGCTGTCGCCACACACCAGCACTGGCATTGTGAGCAGCTAATAGCGTTGTTGTCGCTGTTTCGGCTGCTGGCAACACGCTGAGGCAGGTGTAGATGACGATTGCGGCGAGCAGGAGCAACCGCAACGGCCGACCGTGGCTGGCCATGGACCACGCTTTGCGGTAGCGATGGAAACAGACATCACAGTTTCTTTCGGTTAATGTCATTGTCGCATTTGTTTTTATCTCCGCGAACATTGCACTGCTTTATGCTCCAAGTTCCATGCGGGCGAAAATATACAAAAATACACAACGGATTTCAAATATATAAATAAATAAAAGCGCACCGACTTTGCTGACTATGTGTATGGATGTGTGCGTTTGTATGTAATTTAGCTGGCTTCAGCTTACTGCGTCATCAGCATAGCCGGTTTGCTTGCGCCGCGATCTGCGCAAACCAGGCGATCGTTGATCATGACTTTAAACTACACTCGATTGAATAGAGTTTTTGTCACTATTCGTTGTTTTGCTTCTTCGCGAATGTTTGTTTCGTGGTCTTTTACTTATAGTGCTTGCCTCAATACCTTTGCGTCGCTCATTCCTCATTCGTCCAGGTAACAATTTTCCTCGGCTCAACTCGCGGCCGAGCACTTGGCGATATTTTCACGCACTGCGTTGTTTTGTTTATTGCGGTTATTGTTGCTTTGTGTACTCCGATCCGAAAAAACAGCAGTTGTGTTTGTATATTCCGCTGAGCGATTTTGAAATGCCGATAAAAGCCACAAGCCGAGCAGTATCGTCGCACCTGAACGCAACTGGCAACACTTTTGACTTTGCTCTATTTGATTCGTTTATTTTGCACTGCTTTGTCGTCTGTGTTTGCCCAAAATGCTATTGAACAATTTCGAAAATTGTATAAATTCCATTACTTTGACGCCGCGATGCACACGCACACACAGATACAGTGGTAGGCATGCACACGTACACAGGCGCTCAGCGCTCGGACAACGAGTTCAGTTTCGACGCCGGGCGCACGCTTCGCCAGAACTCTCCACCGCTCAACACGACCACAAACGCTCGACTGACTGCCTGACTGCGCGATTGTGTGGAATTGACAATTGGCGAAGCATGAATTTCTGGTTTACTAGCTGCGCTCAAGGTCTATGGAAGAAGTAATTTATAAACCTTGAGCTGCGCTTGATGCTGCTGCCGCTGCTGTGCTGCCGGTGCCAGTGCCGGCGCTGGTGCTGCCTGGCGTTCGTGTCGCCTCCCTTCTTTACCATTGAGCCAGCCGCTTGCCCGCGCAATGCTCATTTCTCCGAAGTCGCGGTAGAGGCTCTCAACGGCTCTCTCTCCCTCCCTGTTTCCCGAGTTGCGTTTTTTCCTCAGTGTAGTTAAGCGCAGCTCACACAAACACAGCCGTTCGGCTGCGCTGCACTGCAACGTTCGCTGATTAAAAACGGAAACCGGCAATAGTCGAGTGACTCGAGTTGCACTCCGTCTGCTGTCGCGTTTGCCACCCCCCTTTGCCGGCCAGCTTCTATTGTGTGATTACATATCCAGCGTTGTCATCTGTTCGGCCCAACGCACAGTGATTCGACTCCATACAACCGCGGGACAAAATTAGAAGGAGTGGTCCGTTCTTAATAAAATTTGGTATACTAGTTAATCATGGCCTGCTGAATTGAAATCTCCATTTTGTTTTTCTTAAACTGTTGTAGTTTGGCAATGTCTGAGACTTAAATTTGCAAATTTCGTCATTTTTGGAGAGCTACAGCACCAAGTGTGTTAGCTATATTTTTTAAATTTTACATTTCATCGGTAACATCAACATTGATAATTCCAAAGAGTAACAGAAATTGTCTCAGGAGTCTTTGGTTTTGCAATAAAAACGATAATAATAGATGTATGTTTTGCATTTGTGCAGATTTTGTCATTTTTCATGCTGATTGCATACTTTTAGGGATAAATAAAATAAATTTTGTCGAAAAATACGTGAAAATACTTTTCAAATTGAATTATTTTCTGAGATCGGAAGATATCGGTGGATATAATTACATTATCCGACAAAGAAAGAATGCTTCTTAAAATAAAAAAAATCCAGGAACATACTTTCACATACTTTTTAGATATTTTCCTCTAAGTTTTGCCAATTTTCAGATTTTTAATTTAGACAAATATTTTGAATTAAAAGTGACGTAAAAGCCTCAGCTTTGCAAATTTTGAGGAAACATTAAAAGCGAAAATGGCCTCATTATTTCCTAATCTATATTGAAAGGTCGAGCAACTTCGTGCTAACCATGTACTTTTACAATTTTTTTTACTCAATAGACTAAAAAACAAAAAATATGTGTTTAAATTTTTTTGTGAAAAAAGTTTCAACTTTGAGCCGCTTTTGCACAGACACTAATTAATTTTTTGCACAGATTTTTTGGGATTTTCTTAGTTGGAGTTTTACCTTCCAAATGACATCAAAATCGTTAAATTCTGAGACTATAAATTTTTTGAATTTTGTCTATGGAACGAATCACTGTGCAACGATGTAATAGGTCAGCTACAGCTGTCGTTGTCGCGCTCCACATTTGCAAATCGAATCAAGCCTACGCGCAGCCTCTGCGTCTGTGCATAAACTTGTGGGCACGACTACGGTTTCCGTGGCGCCGCTATTTGAGTGTGTCTTTAAATAGATCGACCAAAAATAAGTCTAAAATGACTAATAAAATTTTTCAATATCTCGCTTCGTTTTCGAGATATCGAGGTTCAAAGTTTAAAATTTCGAAACAAGTATATTATAGGATACTTCAATAATTTTACATCACTAATCAATTGCAGCAGTGAAAATGGGAAGGAATCTTATATCTGGGCGGTCGAGGAGGGCGATAAAATTTTGTGGGTGGGTAGGGGGGGTTCCCCATATACCCCCTTGAAAGGAAAACCGTCGGAAATATATAGTAATTTTTAATGAATCTTTTTAATTTTACCTTCGAAACCAGAAAAATTGTAATTACCTGCCAATAAGGTGGAGCGATTAGATGAAAAAAGAGGGAGAGGGGTAATAACCCTCTTAAGTGCAAGTAGGCATTCAGATTCAGTAAAATATTTACAGTACTTC
Source organism: Melieria picta (assembly GCA_964056695.1). Lineage (NCBI taxonomy): Eukaryota > Metazoa > Arthropoda > Insecta > Diptera > Ulidiidae > Melieria > Melieria picta. Next base: position 64,433,993 of record OZ057398.1, read on the forward strand.
TGCATCCAAACTCTCGGGCGCTTTAAAAATAACCCTCATGGGAGCAACTAGTGCGCCGGAGCATCAATAAAGTGCTAAAAGTATTTCTGCATTCAAATTCCTTCCGTGTGGACGGCCTTCGGCCGGGCGCTTGAAAAATAACCCTCATAGGAGCAACTAGTGTGCCGGAGCATTAGTAAAGTGCTAACAGTATTTCTGCATTCAAATTTTATTTATTATTTTCGATTTATTTTCGGTCAATCTATCTAAAAACATCATCAAATGGCGGCGCCACGGAAACCGTAGTATCCCCAACTTGTGTATGGCTTTGCGCTGCAAATACTATTTTAGACACAGATCGTCATTGAAATTCAATGCGGACAAGTGGTTAACGTATGTTGCGGTTAAGAACTTCGAATGCGCCGCCCGACCTCACTCAAATTAGGTAAACTGAATTGTTTTTTGTTCAGGGTAGCTTTCGAGGCTATTGACTTGGGTGGCGACTTCTGCACCGACCCGCTTTCGCCAGTATAGTCGTAACAATCGCTCGCTGGCACGTACAAAACATAAACATTGCCGGGGTGCAACGCCCAACAGAACACCCTGCCACCGACTTCCGTGTTCGCATTTCGTCGGCACACGCAAAGGACTTTAAATACTTGACAGCTAAATTTGTGTTCCCTTTTTTCACAATTTGCGCGCAAACATTCGTGTTTTTAATTGATTTTTTCGCTTCACATTTGTGTTCTGTTCCCCCTCCCTTCTGAGCCACCTAAATGCGGTAGAAACCACCAAATTATGGCACATGCTTCTGACTTTGTATTCGATCCCCATCCTACATAACATATCTGTGTACACACATACATACGAAGATATCGCTCGTTGCCCATGTTGCGGTCTGCTGAGGGTTACTGATATTCCGGTATTGAGTGCATTGCAGCGGCATGAAACAGCGCAAATCGCCGTTTGTGGTGGCTGATTGTTTTGTGGCTCAATCGCTACTAAATTGTTTCGTTGATGGATTTCCAGCAAGGCTCATAACCGGCTTTTGCATTTTCTGTTAGTCATGTGGGAGGAAAACGATGACGCACGCGACATGGCGTCGGATCAGGTGCGAGCAACACATTGGAAACAGGTGTATCTGACGCAGTGGGCTAAAGGGCAAAACATGTCAAGCAAGGCGGCAGTTTAAGAAAGCCGGTAAGGGAAAGTCGAACCACAGTACACCGTGTTCTAGTTTGATTAGAGCGGCACGATTAATAGCCAATCAGTACCAATCAACTGTGGGCATTTCTTCGTAATTTGCTTTATAATTTTTGTAACTGATTTTGACGTAGTGACGTTAAGTGTTGTACTGTCCATCGCAGCTACTCGACATGCTGAAATTCTACTCGCACTTCGAAATCAATGACGTCACCGGTGATTCCCTCACCGATCACGACATGACTCAGCTGCACTACAGGAAGATCACATCCTTGCAGCGCGCTGCCTTCGCCAAGTTCCCGCACTTGCGTCTCTTTGCGCTGTCCAACGTAGCGACTGTGGACTCGCGAGACGCCCTGCAGCGGCACTTTGGAGCTCTAGAAGCAAATGCTCTGAAAGAGATCGCCTCGTTCCTAAATCTGGTGCCGGATGAACTGCGGGCGCCGTTCGATTGGCATCGAATGGATGAGGCGTTCCTCAAGGAGTTACTAATAACGCGCCACGAACGCCGCTGCTCGCAACTGGAAGCGCTCAACGAGATGCCGCTTTATCCCACTGAGGACATAATTTGGGATGAGAACGTTGTGCCCTCCGAATACTACTCGGGCGATGGCTGCTTGGCGCTGCCCAAGCTCAACCTGCAATTTCTAACGCTGCACGACTATCTGCTACGTAACTTCAATCTGTTTCGTCTGGAGTCGACGTACGAGATACGGCAGGACATTGAGGACGCGGTGAGCCGCATGCTGCCGTGGCAGTCGGAGGATGGTGATGTAGTGTTCGGTGGCTGGGCGCGCATGGCGCTGCCAATTGCATCGTTTGCTGTGGTAGAGGTGGCGAAGCCCCATATTGGCGAGCGTAAACCGTCACGTGTGCGCGCGGACATCTCGGTCACCCTATCCGTACGAAAGGAAATCAAGGAGGAGTGGGAGAACCTGCGAAAACACGACGTGTGCTTTCTGATTACGGTGAAGCCAACGCAGCCGTACGGTGAGCAATTATTGGAGACCGTATTCGGAGTTGTTCTTATCATATTATACTGCAGGCACAAAATACAATCATCGAGAGGCGTTTATACCACAAGTGGGCTTGGTGTGTGTGCGCGGGTGCGAGGTAGAAGGCATGCTCGACGCAAATGGACGCGTCATTGAGGATGGGCCGGATCCGCGTCCGCAGCTGCCGGGCGAGCAGCGCACCTATCGCGTCTGGCTGGACTCAAATCAGTACCGCTTGGACATGGATGCCCTGCAAGAGGTTGGTGGCAGATGAATGGTTTGAGGAAATATTTAATGTTAAATAAACGTATTTCGCAGGGCGCGGAGGATGTCTACGAAGGCTTCAACATCATAATGCGCCGTAAGCCGAAGGAGAACAATTTCAAAGCCGTGCTCGAGACCATACGACATTTGATGAACACCGAGTGTGTGGTGCCGCCGTGGTTGCACGATATCCTGTTGGGCTATGGTGATCCGAGTGCCGCGCACTACGTGCACATGCCCAATCAGGAGCGCTCGTTGGACTTTAATGACACATTTTTGGATTTCGAGCATTTGAAAAATTGCTTTCCAACGTACGAGATCAAGTGCGATGCTGACCAAGAGGTGCGTCACCCACCGTTTCGTTTGGTGTTCGAAGATGTGCCGGAAACCCGTGAGGACGACGAATCAGAAACCGAAGATGAAAACATGAAAACTGCTCTGCCGAAATCCATAATTGTGCAGCCTTATGTTTTCGAGAGTCGTGGTCCATATGTAGCTAATAAGCCCAGGCAGTAAGTTCAAAATTCAACAGTGAAAATTATGTATTTGTTTGTATTAATTCACTTTGCTTTCCTAGGAACTCTGTGCGCTTCACGCCCACCCAAGTGGAAGCTATACGCGCAGGGATGCAGCCGGGCTTGACACTGGTCGTAGGTCCACCTGGTACCGGCAAAACGGACGTGGCCGTACAGATAATTTCAAATTTGTACCACAACCACCCCAACCAACGCACGCTCATTGTAACGCACTCCAACCAGGCGCTGAACCAACTCTTTGAAAAAATTATGGCGCTAGATATAGACGAACGTCATTTGCTGCGCCTGGGTCACGGCGAAGAAGCATTGGAGACCGAAAAAGACTTCAGCCGTTACGGGCGCGTTAACTATGTGCTGTCACAGCGCATCGCGCTACTAAAGCAGGTGCAGAAACTGCAGGAGTCGCTGGCCGTGCGCGGTGACAACGCTTACACCTGCGAGACGGCTGGTTATTTCTATCTGTACAATGTGATGGCCCGGTGGGAGAAATTTCAAACGCAGGCCGCTGTTGTAAAGACCGATGAAGCGGCCACTTGGCGTGCAGTCTTCGAACAGCAGTTTCCCTTTACTCGTTTCTTCGCCGATGCGCCGCAGCCACTATTCAAAGGCGAGACATTTAAGGACTATATGGGAATCGCCAAATCCTGTTTTCGCTACATATCGCACATTTTTACTGAGCTGGAGGAATTCCGGGCTTTTGAGCTGCTGCGCACCGGGCTGGACCGATCCAAGTATCTGCTGGTGAAAGAGGCAAAAATCATTGCCATGACCTGCACGCATGCAGCGTTGAAGCGCAAGGAGCTAGTGAACTTGGGCTTCCGATATGACAACATCCTTATGGAGGAGGCGGCGCAAATACTGGAAATTGAGACATTCATTCCGCTACTGCTGCAGAATCCGCTGGACGGCTTCAATCGCCTGAAACGTTGGATTATGATTGGGGATCATCACCAGCTGCCACCAGTCATCAAAAATATGGCTTTTCAAAAGTACTCGAACATGGAGCAGAGCTTGTTCACGCGACTGGTACGGCTGGGTGTGCCGACGGTGGATCTGGATGGGCAGGGACGTGCCAGATCGAGGTCAGTTGCATATGATGCAAATCCATTTATTGATATTGTAATAGAAATATTTACCGCAGTATTTGTACGCTGTACAAGTGGCGATACAAGAAGCTAGATGACTTGGCGCACATACTGGAGCGCGATGAATACAAAATGGCCAATGCGGGCTTTGTGCACGACTATCAGTTAATCAATGTGGATGATTTCAACGGCGTTGGCGAGACGGAGCCGAATCCATTCTTTTATCAGGTATTCCCGGTTGTATGAAAGAAGCTGTAAAATTGTAATAACCTGTATTTACTGGGTCAGAATCTCGCCGAGGCCGAGTACGTTGTGGCGGTGTATATGTACATGCGCTTGCTGAGCTACCCGGCGGAGAAGATTTCCATACTAACCACCTATAACGGCCAGAAACACCTCATACGCGATGTAATCAACGTGCGTTGCGGGAACAACCCGCTCATTGGCTGGCCGCACAAAATTACCACTGTGGACAAGTATCAGGGTCAACAAAACGACTTCATTCTAATATCGCTGGTGCGCACAAAAGCGGTGGGTCATTTGCGCGATGTGCGCCGCTTAGTTGTGGCCATGAGTCGTGCCCGTCTAGGACTGTACATTTTTGGTCGGGTTTCACTTTTTAAAAACTGTTTTGAGCTGCAACAAACATTCAAACTTGTAAGTGAGTTCTTTTGTAATTTTAAAATTATTGATTAAAATTTGAAATTTTAGTTAATGCAGCGGCCACCGCGTTTACAATTGGCCAAAGACGAGCTATACCCGACGCAGCGAATGAGCATCGATGTAGTGGCAGACGAACACGTGTTGGACATCAGCGGTATGCCCCATATGGCAGAGCACGTGTATGAGAGCTACATGCAACGAATGGAAGAGCTGAAGGACCAATTACCCAACGAAAGTGAACTGCAAATGTACGCAAATCTGCCTCAAGAAGATGACGAACCTGCAGTGCATGAAGAAGGTGCTGGCTCAGAAGTTGTTGAAGTCCACGGTGATAACTATGATGAGCCGCCAACGAAACGCAAGGCAAAGCTTGTCGTCAGCAAATCAGAGTCAGCCAAAGCCTTCACTCCTATGCCCATTGTCAACGAAATCAGTGTGGAGGACACAGAGCAGACGCATGAACAAGAAGGCGAGTTGCCAGCTGCTGATAACGAAACGGAGAAGGATAAAGCCCTCGCTACAGAATAGCTTTAAGTAACCAATTGGAAAATAAAAACATTATTTTAATATAAAAATTACAATGGCGAACAAAATGTAAATTTTCAAATTTAATTTGTTAACCAGCGATGACGGTGGCAATGGCACCACAAGATGAGTATTTATTTCTTGGGTGCAGTGATGCCCTCTAGTTGCGCTTTGAGCTGGGTGTTGGTCTTTTTGAGGAAGGCCACTTCCTCTGCGTACTTCTTCTCTTCAGAAGCGCGCAGCTCTGCGTTGCGACGCTCGGCTTGTTCGTTCTTGATCTTCATGTCGGTAATGATATCTTCCAGTGTCTCCTTGTCCTGCTCCAACGTTTTCACACGATCTCGCAGCATTTCCTTCTCTTCGTGTGCCTGCAATGCTTTGCGCATGCCAAACGCAACAGAACTGCAGTACAGTGTTTCGTAGGCCTCCATGGACATAGCGATCTCGTCGCGTATGCGTAACAGCAGCAGACCACGCTCTGAGCAGTTGATGGTCACCTGACGTATGATCTCATCTGTGGCCGAAGGGTAAACAATAACTTAACATTTAATGGTTTCTTACGACTTCGTCAGGTGCATTTTTTTATACCAAAACATTGCGAATAGAGTTCACGGCGTATGGGACAAATGCCAGTTTCGCGTGCCTGTGTTTGCTGCAAGCGCGTGTCCAGCATCTCTTGCAGATTGATAACATCTTGACGAGTGGCAGGGGTGCTCGAGACCTTGGAGAGATTCGTAATTGATGACGAAAACACTTACTGATGGGGCACACTCACCGTCTGTTGCCACAATTGACCATCTTCTTCCCAACAGCGCGGCGGCAAAATAGAATTTAAAATCTCTTCTGTTTCCCGTTTGCTATCAAGTAGGGCGCCAGCGGTTTGAGGCCGCTTGAGTTCCTATTTGCAGAAGGTGACACAATGATGGTTTAAATGGTTTTACTCTTTTGGATCACTCACCAAATCTGTGGCTAAGCTCTTTTTGTCGGGGTGCTTTACCACCAGCACCGGATTATTATAGCGCACCAGCGTCTGGTACTGGCCCACGGGGCTAACCTCCACTTCATCCATGTCAGCTCAACGTTATATTTAATGACGTTGACGAAAATTTTAATAACAAATAAAAAAGTAGAAATATCAAGCTTCAAAAAATTCCGTTAGCTGGAAAATTCGTTTGTTGTTTTTCCGGTATTGCAGTTTATATGGCAACCGGAAAAAGAAACTCGAGAGTGGGTTGAGACAATTCAACATTTGACATACTTCAGCGCCACAGGTCGCTGAGCTCTTAGACCCTGCATTCCATCACTTGAAACATGTTTGAGTTATAAATTTAACAGACATTTTGAGCTCAGCGTTAAGCAAATCTTTTTGTTTTATAAAATACTAGCAGGGTCCGGCGGTAAATAAATAAATTTTCTTCATACAACACTTTAAGACATGTTTTGCCACTTTCAAAAATTCTATTTTAGCGGTAGTTTATTTTTTTTTATGTTTCTACAGTTCAAATTTCATGTTTGTAGCGGTGATGAATCAGTCAGTCAGTCAAGGCAAACAAAAATATGTGTATATAGATTTTAGTTGTATGGGAGGTACCACGCCCACCTTTCGGGTCGTATTCACACTATCTGGTTTACCGAGATTCAGTCAAGACGAACATTCCGAATAAAACTTTTTGTTAGCTAATTTTTCGTAACTAATTAACACCAATGAATTGCAATCTTCTTTGCATTTCGATACAGATAAAACTTAATATTAATCTTGTACAGAGTAAATCTTGTCAAATAACTTTTTCTTCCCTTACATCGGACATTTTTTTCTCAAGTTTGCTAAACTGAAAAAATTTGGAAAAAATGAAAACAATTTTTCTTTGGATGGCAACGTTTGGTTATGTCAAATCTTTCAATTACATTTACAACAACAAATCCTGTCTGTGGAAAACTACAATCGCGCCAATGCCGCCACTTTACGAGTAAACAGCTGCCCCACCTGAATTCCTGTAATATTTTGGACACAATTCGCTAGCCGTGCACCGACAATGGCCATGTACAACGAGAACTTGGGCGTAAGTACAGCGCGCACTTGCTAGTGCTTTAATTTTCTTAAATCACCAGGCTGAGAATAACCTCAAACTCTACGTGCCGGCTGCGCTTATGTGGTCATTTACAGAATCGCGTTGTGGAGCTGCTGAATTGCCCGATTGTGGACCGTTGCAACGAGCTAGCACTGCTTTTTGACCGCTGCAGCTTGCGCGAGCTGCAGGACATCTTTACTTGTGTGGTGCAGTCGGTGTTTGGCGTTGGGAGTGGTGGACTTGGCTGGGGACTGCGCGCCACCACCAAAGAGAATTCGGCGCAATGCTTTGATGTACTGCATGCCTTTTTCCAGCCGTTAGGACCTATGTTTCGCCTTTGCTATCGACTGCTCAATGATGCCATCAAGTTTGAATTCAGTTTGGAAATGCTGCCGGTGAGTTGCAGTGCTGCTCGTATGGTCAGCCAAGCTCAGCATTTCGCTTACTAATGGGCGAATGTGTGCATATATATTTGCAGCGTAAAGTTGCCGAAATGATACAGAGCGGGCAGTATTCGCTTTTTTACGCTGATCTGGTCAACGTCGATCCCTTCCGCCGGCAGGTGTGCTCGCTCAGTCTCAACGCGTTTGATTATTACATGCTAAACTTTATAATTCACGCCACCTTTCCGTTGCACAAGCTGTATCCGGCGGCGCTGCAGGTGCACAATGAACGCATGAAGACAGTGTATTTTTTTCTCACGGCGGAGTACTTGTGCGCCTTTTTACCTGAATGCCCCGACGGCATTGTATATCCAACTAATATCTGTCCCACGGTAAAGGCGCCGCAACCACTACAACCAGTGCAGCCAATGCAGCCGCAACGTTCACCTAAATATCTAAAAATTCCCAATTCTGGACTGTTTGCGGCGGACAATTCAGCAGCATCGGCTGGGGTAGGGCAGGGCGGTCGCAATTGTGAGTCGCCGCGCACTCACGCTTGGCGCACTGAATCGGTTCTGCATTTGTTTACTGACACCTGGATGCGCTACGATATCGACGAGGCACGGGTGAGTTTCATTTGCGACGGCTTTTTAACTACATGAGTTATTATGTGTTATAATTGTTTTTTGACTAGGATTTGCCCAGCAGTGAGTTCATACGAGTGGTGCGCATTCTTGTCAAGCAAGTTCATACGTTCGCCAATTCAAGTCATATGGATCAAACACCAATGGTGACACTGCGCAAGATTGCACATCCCATGATGAAGGCGCGCATTTACCCATTTCTCAAGAGCATCATGGCTCGTTGGCCACTGGACAGTTCGCTATCCGTGGTGTTGGAGCTATGGCTGAGCTATATACAGCCGTGGCGCTACACTTGCGATGTGGCTAATTCCAGCAGGTGCGTGCCTTAACTATAAATGCTTGCTTTGGGTTGAATGTGGTTTGTTACATATTATTGCAGTGGCGCTTATGCCAGTGAAATCCCTGTAAATCAACGATTTAATAGTTTCATAGCGGAGAATTTGGTAATATACACGCAAATATTTGTGTACATTTTGCCACGTTTCGAGCGTTTGGATTTCACTTCGTTCCGCAACGTCATCATGCTGCATCGTTTGGTGAAAGTACAAAATTAACGGCTAACAACACAAATATCCACTTAAAGTGTTTATTTTCCTTCACTTAATAAAGGTTTTTAGTCAGCCAAATTTGCCGTTAATGCTCTGTAAGGCGGAGCAGGCCTATGTAGGCAATTCACTGTGTTACGATTCACCCCGGAAGAATTCGTCTTTTGCACGGTGCGCAGGATATTTACGCTCATATTGAATTCAAATGAAACTTTTGCGTATTTCACAGGCAGGGCGCTACTGGCGCCGCCGTTTCCGAATGGGACGCCCTCTTTCATGAGGAGGTGTACATACCACTTTTTAGCGAACAGATAAAAAGTGAAATCGGACAATTCGTTAAGACGGTCTGTATTTCGCGGATGTATGTACAGCAGGAGACCAACTGCATTCGTCGCGAAATATTGGAACGGCGCAAATCGTACGGATTCCTGCGCAAGGTATTCGCCAGCCTATTTGAAGATGTTTCGCCGGCCGAAATTAAGCTGCAGGAAATTTGTAAAATACCGGACATTTTGGATCTAGCTGTGCGCTCTCTCAGTACCATGTTTGATGTAAAGTGTTGTTGAGAAATTAGTGCTCGCAGTGGTTTAAGTTTCGTTGCGTTGGCCCTATATTGCAGGTAGATCTTCCTGACGTCAGCTTAGAACAGCTGGAGCCACGTGAGCAAAACTACCAGCAAGTGACCTTTTCGCAATATGACAACAGCGACTACTTGGATATAACAAAAGTGTCGCCCCTGCAGGTGCTATACTGTATTAGCTGTATTGTGATTGTAGTTTTATATAGTAGAAAACAAGTAAACTTATAAGGGATGAAAAAAAAATTGTTGGTGCAACCACCGTACCTAACCTGATTAGTTGGACCACGAGTCGCCGTAATAGCTAACACCAAAACAAATTTCTTTTGGTGGTTGCCCTCTCAAAAGAAAATTCCAAATGCCAATGTAATTGCCTGTGAAAAAGTTCGCAACTCCCATCCGTATCCGTATTCTCACAGCTGGTTGCGAGAAGCTGGCTTTGATCTCCTTATGGAGATGTTGTGCCAGTTATGTATATTTGTATGTGTGTGGCTGCTATCGATATTTAATTTATTTTTGCAGATGCAGAACAATTTAGCAAATATTTCAGCGACAATTGATCCCGCCCTGCTGCCCATAGCGACATATGAATGCACAATACTAGTGCGATTTTTGCACAGCATATCTAGTAGGTTGAATGAAACGGTAAGTAATTATGAGATTTAAAACTTATTAGTGTAGTTACTAATTTAGAAACACTCTACTTTCCCTTTAGCTACACGATGAGCTGCAAGCGTTGTGGTGCCGTTCTGACTGGATAGGAAAAACTGCACGCCAAATTTTATTGCCACCAATGACCACACAATGGTTCGACAAGTCAAGAGGTAGAATTGAGCGATTTTTATTAAGTGAATATAAAATTTCTTTCAACAAGTATTGCTCTGTGCATACAGGTGTGAGTGAGTTATGTGAGGCGCAACTGCCGGCGCGGCTTAGCCTGCGACTTTTGGGCTCCTATAAAGTGTTGGGCATGATTACATTTTCGCTGCTGGTGGGCTATCTGCTGTGGGATGCTCCAACCTATGGACTGGCAGTGCTGTTGCTTATATTTGTTACGTATATGTTTATACTAGGATTAATATCGTAATTTGATTGTGTTCCCATTTATATTTGAGATTTTTAATATAAATTTACAAAAAATTACTTTTTAGTGCTAATAGCGAGACGTGTAATTTTGTCTAAAAAACAAGAGGTGGGCAAAACATAAATTATTCCCCTGATACTTGAAATCATAAAGCGTTGGAATATGAATTTCGTTACTTGTCATAAGTAATAAATAGGAAGCTGCGGGGAAACTTTAGTCCTGTGAATTATTACATCTTGTGCAGCTTTATGCTCAATTGTAATGGCTGTGCAGGGACTGTCACCAAGCGCAAAATGGAGTGTATAGGCTTGGGATTGTTGCACTGTAGGACAAAGTTGCTAACGATCTGAAAATGCAGTTCAATTTAAGAATGATGCAGGCAAAAATCGTAAATTGCATCGTCCCACCGCTGTGAGCAGGCATTCTATTTGCTTAATGGCCACCCTACGTCCAATGCATGAGCGATTGCCAATGGCGAATGGCATTGAGCCGTGTGCCTGCAGCACCTGTTGCAGCTCGCCTGTTTCTTCGTTGCGAAGCCATCGCTCGGGTTTCACGGTGAGTGGTTCAGGGAAATGTGACGCCTCACGACCGGCTGTGTAAAGCGATAGCAACACCAAAGTCTGCAACAAAAGACAAGTACGAATCAACACAAGCAAGCAAACATAAATCTAACGCATCACACATCTTTCCTGACGCAATGCCCGCCAATGTTGGCATCGCAAGCCAAATAGCGCCCGATGAACGGTGCAATGGGATAAAGCCTCAGAGTTTCCTTAATAAGACCTTGCATTAGCAGTTCGCTGTTCTTGTTATTGCCAGCTGCGACCACAGTGGCCAAACGCTGCTGCAATCCAGAGTCTTTCGACAGCAAGTACAACGCCCACTCAGTGGTGTAAGCAGTCTAACGGAAAACGGGAAGTGAAATAAACGACATTAAATATAGAGAGTGGGACGCATTCATACCGTGTCGCCTGCAGCTATCACCAGATCTACAAAAATGCGTTTAATGGTGCACAGGGGCATGCCTACGCTCTTGAGCTTGCAGAATAATGCCTCGGCCTTGTCTTCAGCTGCCAGCTCATTGGCATCCTTATTTTTCTGCTCCAGAAACATATCGATAATGCCAACGCTTTGCTGCAGCACTGCCGTCACGTGCGCCTCAAACTCGCGCCAAATGCGCAAGTTCAACAACTTGGCCAGCTGTGGTGGGAAATTCATCAGCATGGAGCTGCTTTCAAATACTTTGTGCACAATACGCGAGAACTCATCCAGTGCCGACTCCAGTTGTTGACATTCGGTACTGTAGCACCCGAACATGATAGCGCAAATAACTGTTTTAGAAAAGAGAAACGAGTAAGAAATGTGAAGGGTGGGCTGCAACCAGATGTACCATCGATCGCCCAGCGATAGAGTTGCTGCTCCAAATTGTGCACTTTATAATCGGCATCGTGAGCTTCTGCAGCTTTTACTTTCCAATGGTTCACCACACGCTCTGTGCACATCTCGATGTGTCCATCCATCCAGCTCAGGCTGCCGTTCAGTAGAAAGCGATTCAAGATGCGCCGATTGTGAAACCACTCGGCGCCCTCCCTGCGTGAGTGTTTATATGCAAATCATTTCACATCAAAATTGCCCTGTCTACCGTTTGAAACTGAGACGCACATAAAGAACAAACCACGCTGGCAATTGAGCTGCTTATTGTAAATGGTCCAGGCGTCAGGCAACGGATGCCGTGGATACTGTCCCTCGTAGTGAAATACGGCACGCATTAGACTTGCTGATGCCACGAACACGGCATCCTGTGTGCCTCCTAAGCGTTCATAAAATATGGGACCAAGTTGCTGGTGGCGACGATCAATGTATCGATGGAGTCTGCATCATAAATTGTTGCATAGCATTAAACTGAGTCAAATCTGGTGTAAAATATACAGTTTGGGAACGAATTTGCAATTCAACAGCCGTTTGTTTGCTGGCCGGGTTTATGTGTAGGAGGAATTTATGCAAATTTAAATTCTTTCGTAAAATTCTCAAATCCAAACCAGACCGGATTAATAAGACTAACCAGATTAACCTTCGCCAGAGTCTATAGACTCTGCCTTCGCTTTACTTATACCCACCTTTTGATATTTATTGTTTAATATCTGCCAAAGTATTTATCCAATCTAGTTATGATTTCGACTCACTGAATAAATTCTAAAGTAGTTTTCAATAACATAAATAAATATTTTTTTGGAAATTGTTTTGATGTTCAAACTTGAATTTTGTCATTGTATGTACATATACAATACGTCGTTTACCAAATACCCACCCTCGTGACCCTAGGAGCCTCCGCCGTAAATTTGAATAAAACTCACGATAAAATATATTTTTACGTACCTCAGTATATATTCAATAAACCTTCTGGAAAGAAATCTGGAAGAAAGTTGTTCCATAGTCTCAAAATAAATTGTTAAAATTAGGCCTTTTTCGAAAAACGGACTATCACAAGAGAAAGTTACTAAACCATCGTCGACCGATTCGTCGTTTACCTCTACTTCCACATAATTTGCCTTATTAGGCAAATAATCCTCATGTCCGTCGTTTTCATCAAACAATGGTTGTTCTTCATCACATTCGGAATTAGCATCAATTAAGGGGCAAATCTCTATCTGCCGAAAAAGGTCTCGCTTTAACGATTTATTTTGCGACTATGTAAAATATTAGAAGAGGGTTTATAGAGCGCATACTGACGTATTGAAAAAATATTTATTGTGAGTTTTATTCAAATGGCGGCCGGATGGATATTTGGTAAATGACGTATAAAAAAACTCTTTGGTAAGGCGAAGGTTAATTGGAATGGAAATTACGGCTTGTGAAAATTTTCCTAAGCGTATTTATTAGCTGAATCACAGAATAAACAGTATTACTGTTTATTCTGTGGCTGAATTTAGACTAGCCAACAAATAATTAACGCGGTCCTAGGCTTACTGTGGCGCTGCACCGGCCGCTATCAGGTCGAAAAACGTTCCCACCAGCGGCAATCCTTTGGCCTTCGGCATTTTCGACCTTAACAAGTGCCCGTCCGTGGGCTTTTGTTTATCTGCTGGAATCAAGCCGAGTTCGTTCTGTAGTTTCTGCTCCAACTGTGAGAAGTTGCATTGTTCGAAGAGTAACAACAACTTCAGCCAAAAGGCATACAAAGTGCGCAGCGCCCATGAAACGCAGTCGCACAAAAAATTCGACATGACTGAGTGGGCAGAGAATTCTGATCGGCAGTTCTTGCATGCGTACTTTAGGCAGAGTACGGTTTTCTGTTGCTGGCTCCGCAAAAATATTCACAAACACTGCGAGCCGTTTGGGAAAATTAAAAAAAAAAATCAAAATTGCACTCAAAGTCACTGTGAAAGAGATTTGCGATTAGAGACATTCAGCGCAGCCACGTATTTGTATAACGCATCCACGAGTGAGCGCCGGACTAATGAACTGCCCTGTGTGCGTTTATCCCAATGATTGCAGCAACGAAAGCAGTACAACAACCACAGAAATACTGATAAATCGTAAACTTGCAGGCGATGATAACGAATGAAAGGAGGAGCACGTCGTCCGACGGTGACAACAGTTTGCGTGAGCTCTTGGCGCGGTCACAGCTCGAGGCAATCTGAAGTGAAACTGAGCCGGCGTTGCCGGTGTGCTGTTGCGGGACCGTCTGATCAGCGCTGACCATGCAGGCACACACCGTGCTGAGCTCAGGCGAAAAGACAAGGCCAAGCTGGGCAGCGCTGCTGTCAGCTAGACTGCCTGGTGAGGCGGCGGCAGCAAACAAAATGTTGAGCAGTGGTAACAAACAGCGCATAGAATGAAATGGAGAAAGAAGTCACGCATTGTGTGCAAACGCAAATAAGTGCTCGGCTTGTAGTCGTTGCTTCCTTCGTTGTAGATATTACATACATAAGTATAATAGATATTATAGTTTTTGTTTTAGCAATAAGGCTATGACTGATGAGCATTAATGATTTCAACACATGGTGCGTGAACGCCGCTAATGTTTGTAAATATGTAGCTCATATGAATGTACATATGTACACATATTCTCGCTAATTTCCACAACGCCGGCAATTTATTTATTTATTTATTTATTTATTTATTTTTATTGTACTGGAACATTAAATTCGATACTTAAATTAAACAACTGATGAATTCTGGTTGAACACGTCTTCAAACATTGAAAGCGTCAACGCAATGCTGATTACAATTCACGCGTACCTGACTGCTGCTGCGCCAGAACGCACCCCGAAATGGCAACTTCCACACCTGACATCCAGCAGAGATTGTTCAAGCCCCATCCACAGACCAGACCAGACCCAGATATGGGTTCAGCATGCTCTGCCGCTTTATGTTCTTGATGTTGTTGTTGTTTAGGCTTTGCTGTATCGCTCATCCACAGACACATGTTGCTTCCCTTTGCAAATATCGCCAAATAGCCGAGTAATGCCGGTTGCCGTCCAAATTTCGCTGGCGCAATGAACGCGATGGAGGCAGACAAGACAACGAAGTTCACTTTCAATCGCCGAAGTGTCGCGGCTCTTTGGTAGTTTTCTATTTCAATTTCATTTCAGTTGCGTTCGAGTCGCGCGAACGAAAAGTCGTCTCGGTGTCTTAGTGGTGGGCTAGTGTGGTTGTCGGAGCACTGAACGGTGTAATAGAACTGAAGCACACCGAACGAAATATCTGGTAATGCAAATGAAACAGTGAAGGCAAATGTCAAAATAGAAGCAGCGAAAGCCACGCGTTAAGTGTCCACAACTGCTGACCAGGCAACTCGGATTCTTCTCGCCACACTTGCTGGCAGAATTCTTCAGGTACACGAGAGCATTTAATTAAGCCGACGGACGACGCATTACACAACTGGCAGCACCCCGTAGCCGTATTCCAAATTCGTCGGAATTGCACCGCGATCTATTTGTGTATGTTAGTTACCAGCGTCGTGGGGTGGCCGGCAGCGGAACAGGCTGAGGAAGCACGCGTCCGACAACACCTGACGCAGCGCTCAATTGCATTCTGCGAAAAAGCAACCCCATCAACAGCCTTTCAGCGTAGCGACTGAAAATTCCATCGTCATTGCTGTCAAGTTTTGTGCAAGTGGTTTGAGGCCAACGACGTAAGTGCAACAGTGCCACAGTCATCGCAGTTCTGCTGAGGGTGGTGGGCTCGCAACACTAAACTTTATTTCACTCGATAATTAATTGTTCAACAAACAACGTGTTCCTACACCAACGGCCAGTTCGTGTAAGTTAGCACAGCTGAAAAACGTGTTTACATTTTGTTATCATTTTTGTATTGAGCCGGATTTCGTTTTGTTATTAGCGCATCACTAAGATTTGAAAAAGTAATAAGCCCCGTTCAAAGTAGGTATAATTAGTAGGATGAACCACCATTTATAGTTTGATTTTATACAGATAAGAGAGATGTGATTTGAGTTGTGTTATCCTAAATCGGTTGTGTCTTGTTATGGCATAATGTTCACCTTACTCATGACTCAACAATGAAATGCCTACAAAACTGTTTAAAAAATCGCAATTTCATGCACTTAATTTTATTAAATCGGTCGCTCGTCGCTAACCTTTCTATATTTTGTGATAAGAGTGTGTGCCCACCACAGCTTATCGGTTAAATTTCAACGTAAACGAGCCGCTAAAGAAAATATCGCCGAAAACAGGTCTTAACTTGCTGGCCATGACCTATGAAAGCGCAGCCGAAATAGCTGGTGTTAATTTTTGGTACTGCAAGAATGCAGATTGCGGGCCATTCACCCGCCGAGAACTGCTCGCTCCTCGTTTCTCCGGCGAGTGAATGAGCAACCGTTCGCGAATGCGGCAAACGTATGTGGGTCAATTGTAGTGAAGTTAGTCTCGGTTATCAGCATCGTAAACGCTTCATTCCTGGCTGTTTGTTCTTTGACAACACAAGATTTCTTTAATTTTGCTGCACTGAATGGAGTGTCTCTTTGCAAGACAAGCTGAGTCGCTTGTGCAACTAGAACACACTACAAGGTCACTCGATGCGGAGTCTGCCACGTTCCGGCACTTTGGTGCGTTTACGTTTACTTACAGCACATACTGAGACGCTGATAAGGCAAGTGATTATCTCCATGCTGTCGTCGTGCGGCAAATCCCAGCAAGGCAATTGACCGCGTTCGAGCGTCTATGTTTACTTTTTGCTGTACGAAAGGCTAATGGCTCTTCAACGTCAAACGTCATTGGTAGGGAAAGTGGATCAGTGTGGACGTTGTGGCGGCTTAGATTGAGTAAAAAAGTGATATCTGATAAAAACTTCGTATTTAAGGTGAGAAGACAGGGATGGAATGGTGCCGATATATCCTTCATAAAACACCTCAATTTATAAGTATTCTAAGATTAGATTCTAACAGAACTTCACTTGGCATTTGTCCTGACAACAATGGTCAACAGATCAATTGAGGCAGAGTAATAGAGTTTTGTTACCTTTTCTGATTTACATATTTTCAGCAGCAGTGATATGTGAAAACATAATAAACATAATAACACCAAGTAAACGAAAACCAATCAATCACTTGCAGTATACATATGTGTGTGTGCATTTATAATGTCCGCAATTTGCACCGTTCATGCAGCCAACCATCCCAGTGACCGGTATATTTTTTTGCTTATTATTTTTAAACACACTTGCGCAGTTATGAGCTCAATTACAATTAATCTGGCTTGAATTAGTTATTTACTTAGATTCTTTGTAATTATTGATTATTTGTTCGAAAAAAATATGCATTCAAATAATCCGCGTGTAATTTTCCCTTTTTCTTAGTTGACACCAGTTTTTTAAGCTGTCCAAGCTCCGGCTTCTGCTATGGATAGCTCCCGGAAACCCGATAAGCAGAATCCCCGAAGACTTGCCAACATATTCTCGCATGTGATATTCGCATGGTCCGTGCCGTTACTCTATCAAGGCTCGAAACATGGTCTAAACACCGAAGATCTAACTAAATGTCTGCCAGAGGACAGCTCCGAAGATTTGGGCGACAAATTGGAAGAGTAGGTTAATAAAACGTCTATTTATCAAATGATTTATGCCAACATTCTTTTAGTCAGTGGTACAAAGAGGTGGAAAAGGCGCATCGAAAAGGGCGCGAGCCACTACTTCGTAATGCCATATTCAGAACGTTTTGGCGCGCCGCAGTGGTTGACGGTATAATTTGTCTAGTCTACATTCTCCTCAAGTGTGTGCCTGTTAGTGAAATTGCGTTCTTGTTTCCTCATGTTGCCGACTCGCATTTGCAGATCGCTCATACCGGCCGTACTGGCACAGCTGTTGCTGCAGTTCCAACGCGGCGCAGCACCCACCGATCTTATGGTCAACACGACCTCATTGCCTGCGGATTCAACAAGACGCACAATTCGCTCGAGTGATGGGCGCATGAAAGGAGTGGCATTGTTCGCGCTCGCGGCAGATACTGAGGGTGGCGGTAAGGGCATAAGAGGCCACGCTTCTTGCATGAAACTAAATTCACTTTCATTGTGCACATTGAGTGTATTCAGTCTGTGGCTGCAATTGTTTTCGGATTGTTGTTATTACAGTTTACGAAATATTTGTTTACCGAATGCATCGGAAAATCAAAACACAGACAGAACGCACCAAGCCGCTGAAGATTACTATGAATTACTTTAAGTTTTCCAAATGATTCGTTCTGAAGTTATTAACACACTTAAGTTTATGATGCTTGTAGCGTCTACCAATGCGCTGGTTACTGAGATTGGCAAAGAAACGGAGACGGAACAATCCAACACAACACCCAATGAAACCATTGATGCACTTCAACTGACGAGTTTTAGCGACGCAATGCTTTATATCTGGACAGACGTGTACTGGCTGGGTGCAATACTGGTCGTATCGACACTGCTGGGTTGCTTTCTTATTCATCATGTGGATCTGAGGCAGCGTTTAATGGGCGCACGAATGCGTATTGCGTGCTGTTCCTTGATATACAGAAAGGTATTTTTTCCATTTTGAGACCATCACTTTACTGTAGAACAAGAACCAAATCGATCCCAAAATGCATTTCACAAACCAAAGTAAACAATCGACTCTTTCGCAGACTTTGCGACTGTCGATGAAAACTGCTGGAAAAACACCTGCTGGCTATCTCATTAATCTGCTCTCCAACGACGTCAATCGGCTCGATTATGGTTTCATATTTGTGCACTGGATCTGGATTATGCCCATTCAAGCGGTGCTCATTTGCTATCTCCTCTGGATGCGCATTGGACTGGCTGCTTTGGTGGGAGTTGTGGGCCTGCTGCTAAAGACCATTCCAGTGCAAACGGGGCTCAGCAAACTGTCGTCAAAGCTCCGCATGAAGATTGCCGAACGCACAGATGCGCGCGTCGGCATTATGAACGAACTTGTGCAGGGCATACAGGTCATAAAGATGTATGCATGGGAGAAGCCGTTTCAAGCCGTGGTGGCCGAGGCAAGACGCTGCGAAATTAAACAAATACGATACGCCTCGTATTTGCGCGGCTTTTACTTGAGTACGATGGTGTTCACCGAGCGCTCCACGCTGTACATCACCATTGCGTCAGTGGTGCTAATGGGCAACATGATCTCTGCGGATATTGTTTTTTCGGCGGCCGGTTACTACAACATTCTGCAGCTGGTGGCGGCCATTTGGTATCCCTTAGCTGTGTCGTTCGGCGCTGAGGCCCTGGTATCATTCACACGCATACAAACCTATTTGCTGCAGGAAGGTCATGACGAGGAAGCGCGTGGACTAACTCAGAAGAAGGAGCCCGGGCAGGAGCATGAGACGGCAGCTATAGTGCTGAAGGACATCAATGCCAACTGGGACTTGTCCAAGCCACTGCCGACACTGCAAAACATCAACCTAGAAATAAAGAAGGGGCAGCTGTGCGCTGTGATTGGACCAGTGGGAGCGGGCAAAGTATAATATATGTGGAAGAGTTGTTGAAGCAAATTTCAAATTGGCCTTTTCGCAGAGCTCTTTGCTGCAACTGATACTTAGCGAACTGCCCGTCAGCGACGGCCGTGTGCTCATTCAGGGAGAGGTCTCCTATGCCGCGCAGGAGCCGTGGCTCTTTAGCAGCACTGTGCGCAGCAACATACTTTTCGGCGAAAAGTACGATCGTAAACGCTACCACGAGGTAACCAAATGCTGCGCACTCTCCACGGACTTCCAGCAGCTGAGCAATGGCGATAAGACTATTGTGGGTGAGCGCGGCGCGTCGCTGTCGGGCGGACAAAGGGCACGTATAAGGTGAAAATTCGCTTTTAGTGTTCAGCGTGGTTTTTAATACACATCTTGTCATTCATAGTTTGGCGCGCGCTGTTTACAAGAACGCTTCAATTTACTTGCTCGATGATCCGTTGAGTGCGGTCGATGCGCACGTGGGCCGCCATCTGTTCGATGAGGTAATAGGTCCGCGCGGCCGTCTGGCCACAGAGAAGGCCACCCGCGTATTAATCACTCATCAGGTGCACTTTCTCACCGAGGCCGATTGGATTGTAATTGTGGAGAACGGTCGCATCTCCCGGCAGGGCACCTACAGTGAGCTGGCTAACAGCGATCTGGACTTTGCTAAGTTGCTGGATCGTCACAAAGACGAAGATCTGGGCGAAAGTGAAAACGAGTCCACGCTGTCACATGATCTGACCATCTACGAAGAAGATGACATTCCGTACATAGACGGCGTGCGTGACGGTTACACGCCCTTGCGCAAGAGCAGTGTCAATGACGGCTCACTGACCCGAAAATCGGCCAGTTTACCCATTAGCTCCGATCACGATCTGTCGGACGACGAAGCGCTGGCGGAGGATCAGGCAAAGGGAGGCGTTTCGGGGCGCGTGTGGTGGGAGTATTTTTGTGCGGGCAGTAGTGTGATGGGACTTGGTTTTATGGCGTTCACCATGTTGCTATCGCAGATTGTGTGCAGTGGTTCCGACTACTTCGTGAACATATGGACCCAACAAGAGTATCTTCGTTCGATCAGCGAACCCACCGTCCTCACAACATACGAGTGTCTGTACATTTATGGGGCGCTTATCATTGGAGTAGTAATTGTGAGTTGTGAAAGTGAACGCTGCCTTAGAGGAACTTCCTAAAACAACACGTTTGGTTTCAGATGACGGTCTTTCGTGGCTACCTGTTTTTCAAGGTGTGCATGCACGCGTCGAAAGTATTGCATGACCGCATGTTTGGCGCCATTTTGCACGCCACTATGCGCTTCTTTGATACCAATCCGTCAGGCAGAATACTGAATCGTTTCTCTAAGGACATGGGCGCCATCGATGAGTTTCTTCCTAAGGCCATGATGGACTTTATACAGATCGCACTGGTCATGTTCGGAATTTTGATTGTGATTACAGTGGTCAACCCTATACTGCTGGTGGCCATAGTAGTTGTGGCATTCATTGACTATTTTGTGCTGCGGATATATTTGCGTCCTTCGCAGGATCTTAAACGTTTGGAAGGAATTTGTAAGTTGCTAATAAATTTTGTGCTTGAAAATGGTCTTTAAATGTAATTTTCTGCGTAGGTCGCAGTCCAGTCTTCTCACATCTGTCAGCCACGCTATCCGGCATTGCCACCATACGAGCCCGCAATCTGCAGGACGTTGTGGCCAAGGAGTTCGACAACCTTCAAGATGTGCACAGTGCTGTGTGGCAGCTGACGATGGCGTCAAATACAGCACTAGGCTTGTGGCTGGATTGCGTGAGCTGTTGCTTCCTGACAACGGTCACGTTCAGCTTTATAGTGCTGAGCGACCGTAAGCACCAGCCCAGGCTGCACAAGGAACAATATTATTGACAACTTCTCGTTCCTTCGCAGAAACCTATAGCGGCAATGTGGGTCTGGCCATTTCGCAGGCCATGATTCTCACAGGCATGGTGCAGTATGGAGTGCGTCAAGTTGCCGAATCGTTACAGCAAATGACCAGCGTAGAACGTGTGCTGCAGTACACCGATCTGGAGCAAGAGTCCGAAAATAGAAAACAGCCTCCTTCGAATTGGCCCACGCACGGCCAAGTCGAGTTCCGCGACATGTATTGTCGCTATGACCCCAACAGTGCGCCGGTGTTGAAGCATCTTAACGTTGTTATTGAACCAACCTGGAAGGTCGGGATAGTGGGACGCACAGGTGCCGGCAAATCGTCGCTGATTGGTGCTCTATTTCGGCTCGCCAACATTGAGGGGGGCATTTTCATTGATGGCATCGAAACAGGATCCATTTCGCTGGAAGCCCTGCGTTCGCAGATATCGATTATACCGCAGGATCCGGTCTTATTTTCGGCGACCATACGTTACAATTTGGACCCGTTCGACAAGTATTCGGACGCAGAGCTTTGGCGCGCCCTGGAAGACGTAAGTAAATGCTGCATTTGCAGTTATAATCGTCTGCAGTATTGGTCTCTGTTTAGGTGGAATTGAAAAGCGGAATACCTGGCTTGGACTTCATGGTCACGGAGCGTGGTAGCAATTTCAGCGTTGGCCAGCGCCAACTGCTCTGTTTAGCACGCGCGGTGTTGCGCAATAACAAAGTGCTGGTGTTGGATGAGGCCACCGCCAATGTGGATCCACAGTAAGACGGCATTGAATCAAGCCCAATAGTGTTCAATAACTACAAGTAATCGTCTTCTTTCCTCTTAACCTAGAACCGACGCACTCATACAGCGCACCATCCGCGTCAAGTTCAGGCAATGCACTGTGCTAACTGTCGCGCATCGTCTGCACACGGTCATGGACTCGGATCGCATACTGGTTATGGACGCAGGTGTGGCGCGCGAATTCGATATTCCGCACGTGTTGCTGAAGAAACACAACGGTGCGCTGCGTCAGATGGTCGAGGCGACGGGCGGAGATTCTGAGGCGTTGAACAAGATTGCCAGCGATACGTACAGCAAAATGCAACAGCAGCCGAAAAGCGAACCATAGACCGGCTTTGGTTCTGGCGTGAGAGCAACGTACAACACATACAGACGTATGCAATACAACAATGCGGGCATATACATAGATATTTACATACAGGGCGTATACTTATGAAGCTCACAATCAGCAACTTGCAATTTGTCGACTACTCACATATAATTCTTAAGCAGGTTACTTACATAAATACTTACGTTGCCTTTTTAGCAACATTTTATAGTTACATATAAACACACCAGATGGCGGTAGTTTGAACTTTTGCCACCGTTTATGGGTGCGAAGAAGAGTGTATTTTTGTACGTTATAAATGTAAGGTTAAGTAACTTGTAGCTTTAGTGTTCGTCTGCGAAATGTAAGCGCATACCTGAGGTCCACATCCGCATCTGCCTAAATGTACTTCTATACACTTAATGCATCCATATAATGGACATGATATACCTAAATTTTATTGTTATATTTTTAGCGCATTTTTAACTGCAGCACGCTGTCTGCTGCCGCGATAGGCCTAAGAAAAAGTACTTTTTTACTGATACATTTTCCGATCAATCTCATCAAATAAAGAGGATTATTTCACACTAAATATATTGTTTATTCCTGTATATGGGGTGCACTACTGCCGGTCGCGGCCAGCGAGTTTAAATTGTTTACAAAATACAGAACGCCAAAAGTTGCACAAAAATAGTCAATTGTATTTTTTAATAATCGTCAATAGTCATAAATTTGTTTAAAAATCTGCAACAAATAAGCACTAATGCTACCAACAAACTTGTACGCACTTATTAGAAACTTAAACACATAAAATGCTGAATGTTGCCATTGGCGGGTAGAAGGGAAAATGCAATGAAGCGTCTCATTTTTATCTTTATTGCCCTGTGGGTTCGGCGCAATTCGAACGGGCGTAAAAGTGCAGGGACTGTTGCTCGTGATAGTGTACCGAGGAGATACGACTTTCGCCCGAAAACAGTTGCGAGGTCGATGAGCTTGAAGTGGTGCGCGACTTACTGGATTCTGTCACTGGCGTTGAGGTCTTTTGTCGTTCCACATTGTTAGTGCCACCGGTATTAGTGCGCGGCGTAATTGATTCGATGATTGACTGCAGGAATTGGCTACGCAACGAGTCATCCGTAGAGGAGGAGCTTGAGTTGGTGACGTGTTTCAGCAGCTCTTTTGTAAGGAAGTCCCGTAAATTTAAAGGACGTCCAAAGTCGCTAAGGAAACCACATTCGCCGGAGCTGCGTGTGCTTTGTCGCGACTGAAAGACAAACAATACAATTTGTTAGGAAAGTGAACTTTATAGTTGTTACTTCACATTGGTCTAACCTAAGAGAGTATTTTTAATGTATTTCTATTATGTTTGCAAAATTTGGCAGGAAATTTTATGAACAGAGTTTTGAAAGAATGTACCGAACAGGCAAAGTTGTATAAAAATACTTTGTTCGAAAAACTTGATTTTAGTATATACTCGTAATATGTATTATACAATATTATAATACATGACCACACCGCTTGCTGGTTTGAGGCAAGTTTTTAGATGGGATATCAGATGGCTTGAGGCGCGTGCGGCTTTTCGCTACTTTGCTAAATTCTCAAGCTCTGAAATGCTTTTCACACAAATAGGAATAATCTTCTAAAGCTGTATTGCACGCTTCGATCCCTTTTTGGTGCTGTTCTACCGATTTCGGTGAGTGAAACATAGATAAAGCGCTGTTGTGTGCAGACTTGCATACACAACTCGATCGGCCTGGCATACTATGATCCCGACTTATTCCATAAATCAGCACAAGTCTACTCAACTATTTATCTTACCTTTCTCCCATCAGATGGCTGTTGCATGGGGTTTGCATTCACATTGCGGTCGGCACTGAACTCGTGAAGAGGCAGCACTCCTTTCGTGCGTTTCGAACCACCTGGTCCCCCATTTGCGTCCCTGCTGACATACTCGTTTCGTCGGGGGCTCTGTGAGGTGCTACGTGGCGATATCATCGCGTCTCTGCTGGCATTCTGGCGGCGTGCTGGACTGTGGGGTGCACTGTGCGGCTGCGGCGGCAACTCCCTGTCGGCGCCACTTTGTCCATGCTCTGGACTCGACGAAGCACTGCGCCGCACTGAACCAGGCTGCTGTTGTTGCTTTACTGGCAATACATTTCGTGGCACTGTCGTTGCGCCCCTATTCGCGTACTGCATGCGCGACGGACTTTGCGAACTAGCACGCCGTTCACCAGCTGCTTGGGCGCTCAAGCGTCGCGCCTGCTGATTCTTACTAACTGGAGTTGTCTCTGTGCGGACGCCTCTGCTTTGCATTTGCGGTGCGCTGGACTGTGGAGCTCTATTGGCAATTGGGCGCCGCTCTGAAGCGCTCGACGAAGTGTTGCCGCTGCGCGCTTCCGACTCCTTAGTCTTCTGTCGCATTACGGCTGGCCAATTGATACCCAAAGCGAGCAAATCGCGTTCCACATCACCCGAATGATTTTCCGAGGTGGACGACAGCTTATCAATGCCACTTTCAGACGCAAAGTTGCGCCTGTGACGGCACTCTATTTGACCGCCATTTGGCTTGGTGCTGGCGAAGGAACGCTTCAATATGTTGCGCCGCATCAGCTCCTTCTCGATGTTCATAGACTCCGACTCAGTCCCAGTGCCAGTACCGGTAGCAGTACAAGTACAGCCGTCGCTTATGTTCTCCAAGCTCGTAGTCTCGATGAACGGCATTTCCGGTGAATGAGCAGCTCGTTGCCGCATATATTCATGCCTTGAGGGGAACGATTTAATGGTCAGGTTGGCGAGCCGCAAACAAGCCAGTAAATCCGCGATGGTCTCGGGCGACTGGCAACATTGACCGCTTACTTCGTGGGCGGTTAATTGGCACAGGTACGCCGTAAGTGAAGGGAACGCCTGATAGTTGGGCACTGAAAAAATATGTTAGCATTTGTAACAAAGCTCGTTAACTTCATTAGCAACTCCATACCCATTTCCGCGGCTGCTTGTAAGTTTGTCACCAGCTCGTCGAACTCTTGTTGCATCCGCATGGTTGTCTCTGGGTCCAACTGTGTTACATCTAGATTCAGCTCCCGCGCATATTGCTCGAACGTGGGGAACGGCACCGCCTGTGGCGCCACCCGTATTGAACGACCACTATCTGTGCTTGCGCCGGGTCTGCGCGTCGCAACCGGTGTGTCCACCTCCACAATAGTGGATAGCTCATGCGCCACCTCGTCCCTGACCAGCTGCGGGCTATAACGCTGCATCGTGGGCGGTGGTTTCGTTTTGCGCTGCAGCTGCGCACTATTCGCCGAAGCTTGCGAGGGCGGCTCACCATCCTGTGCAGTGATCGGACGCGACATGGAGATACCGCTATCGCGACTAACACCCGTTTGCTTGCCCTTCTCCAATGGCACCTGTTCACCAGGCAACTGCTCCAGCGACGAAGTGGGTAGTTCTGTAGGAGTTGACCGGGACGGTGATCTGGCTCGTTGGGTTTGCGACGGCGTCTTAATCCGATCGACATCCTGCTCAATAGGCGCTGGCACTGATCGTTGCTCGTCATCGGGCAGTTCCACGTACTCTGTCGAATTGCGGCCATCACTCACTGAACTGAGCGTTACCTCCATTAGGCGCTGCTTCTCCTGGCGCACTTGGTTAATTAACGCTGTGAGCTCTGCAATGCGCTGTGTGCAGTTATCGGTGAGCTGCGCGTAGCGCTCTATTTGCTGCTCCGCGCTCAAGCCACGCGCCTCTTCAGTCTCTATTGATTTATCACGCATGCGCATTGTTGACGTTGGCTCAGGCTGCTGGCTGTTAGCCGCAGACTGCACAATTATTTTTGGTGTAACGCGATTGTGGCTGCGGCCACCGCGCGGCGCTGGCTGCGCTTGATAGACGGAAGCAGCCGCTGGTGGTAGATCTTCCACTGCTTTCGCGTCTTTCACTGCCCGCTGCGTTGCCTTCGACCGCTGCGATTCAGACGAACCTCGCTGCACGCGCATCGAAACATTCATTTGTCTCTTTTTTTTCTGTGTACGTAACCGTTGCTGCCAGATGTCTTCGAACATGCGCATGCTTGTCTCCAGTGGGGCGTTGCTCTGCGAGCGCAGCGTTTCCTCTAAATCACCAATAAAACTACGGTTGTCTTCGATGAACTGCTGCACGCGCGACAAGCGTTCCTGCGTTTCATCGATAGAGCCGCCGACCATGTTGCTCGAAGTGTTCACAATAGAGGAGCTGGGTGTTTCAATCTCGGATGAATCTACGGCCAGCGCCTGGACCGAGCTGCGCGACATGCCCAGCAGACGTTGCACGTAATGTGCAATGATTGGATTAAGCTGCGAAGCTCTCCTTTGCAGGCCATCCTTCGCAGGTGCTGATCGCAAGGTAGTCGCCGGGACACTAGGCGACTGCGCTTCATCCACTTCTACTTCTTCATAATTCTCATACTCTTCTTCCTGCTCCTCTTCGCCATCATCAGTATCCTGTTGACGCATCTGCTCAAACTGCTTTACAACATTTTCCACCGGATTAGTCATTCGTGGCGGCAAGCTGCGATACGATGTTGAATTTGAATCGTACGAATTCTGCCCATTCGTTACCAATGCTGCTGCGGTCCGCTGCGCCTCATCTGGCATTTTGGTGGACGAGCGTTTTTTAGTTACGTTTCGATTTTTCCCTATCAGCGTTGACACTTTGCGCGTACTCTTTGCGCCTTTGCCCTTGCTACGTCTAGCATCGCCCTTCACTCGAATGACAATCTCTACTGGCTTATCACTACTGCTGGCTGCCGGCCTTTTAGTTTTTCCGTTCGTCGATACTGGCACAGTTTCTTCTTTTTGTTTAGTGAGCAAATTTTGTATTGCGCAAAGTTCGCGTAGTTTCTGCTCCAACAACATTTCCTTATGCTCCATCTCATTGCGCTGTTTATGCCCGACTGAAGTATTCGCTGCACCTTCGGTCCTGTCTTCATCACTCAGTATGCGTTCGCGTTCGCGGCGTACGTCACTCACGCCGTCAATCACATGCTGCACATTGCCACCGTTCGAAGCAGCAGTGCTGCTTTTCTGAAGCTCAGCGCACAATGCCTGACGTAGCTCTTCGATGCGCTGTAACAGACGTCGCAGTCGAGCAGACTTGTCCTCGTATTCCGGCCGCCTGGCGTACTCATTCAGGTCACCCCGCAGCTGCTTACTCTGGTCGTCCACATAACCGAGCAGCAGTGAGTTGCAGCTCTCCGCAGAGTCCGGGGTGTTGCCTGCTGGCGGCGCACCCAGATTAAGCTCATCGTCAGTAGTGGAGCGTGATGTACAGGTCGCCCTGCGTCGCTGCGTTCTACCCACCTCGGGAAGGGTTATTATGGCTGGCCGTATGAGAATGTCCTCCACAGCGGCGTTTAGCCGTTCCTCCCGGCATGCAGTCTGTGCGGCAATTTGATGCGGCCGTAATAAGTGGGCCTGCGATTTGAGAAGGGAAAGAGCGAAAATTAGAGGTTCAAACATTTTTAACAGTCACTTACATCATTGGGCGGCAGGAGCTGCGGGTACTGCTTAGTTAAGGCCTCCAATTTCTCCGTCAGCTCTATGCAGTCGCGCCTCACTTGTTCCCGTTCCAGCGCTTTTTGGCCTCGTTCCGCTGAACGACGACTAAAACATTAACAAAATCAACAACAAATTGCATCTCCATTTCAGCTTCCTTCTCACCGCATTCGCCCCACCTCCAGCTCTCTGGTCTGCTGAAGCTGCTTCTCTATGCATGCCTGCTCCCTGGCGTTGGGTTGGCTTAAATCGCGTACGGACGCTGGTTGAACTGCGTGCGCAGGCTGTTCATATTCTCGGCAATATTTGGTTCTGTAGTCATAAAATTGCACACGACCCACACCGACCGCACCACCACCGACACCCACACCATCTTCCCCACCAGTACTACCACTGCCCAGCGTTATTGTGGCACCGGAAACGGTTACCGCAACACCGGAGGATTTAGTAGAAGTGCTGCTCTTTTGCTGCGACTTTACCGGCGACTCGGTCTGCAGCGACGGGGGTGGCACCAGCGGAATTACTTCTTCGCCATCGTCCGTAGTAGTTTTCTTCTTCTGTATTAAGTCAGACACTTGCGTGTAACGTGGTTTTTGAGCCGCGTTCTTCAACGACGGCTTGGTCACTGCTGCCTGCTGGCTATCGCGTTTCCCTGGTGAATGTTGTAGAGTCACTACTGGCCGCTGGCTACCGCGCTTCCGGGGTGAATATTGCGTATCCACTGTTACTTGCTGGTTACCGCGCTTTCCGGGTAAATGTTGTGTAGCTACTGCTTCTTGCTGGCTACCACGCTTCCTCGGTGAATGTTGTGTAGCCACTTCTGCCTCCTGATTAACCCGCTTCCTAGGTGAACGTAACGTGGTTTCTGCCGTCTGTTTACTTGGTGAGCGCTGCTTCGCTGGAGACTTCGAGTTTGACTTCTTCGCATTAGTACGCTTTGTAGAGGAACGCCGCTGTTCCGACGACGACTCCTCCATATTCTTTCCAGTGTCGTCTCCATCATTGCACGAGATGACTACTGAGTCGTTGCTGTTCACATCTACCTCCACAATAACTGAAGGTTTTTGGCAAACCTTAATGCATTTTTGTTTCATTGATCGTTGATCCCCCTGCTCCTCCACCTCCACCTCCTCCTCCTCTACATCTGATTCTTCGGAGCTTGTCGATGACGATTCACTGCTACAGGTAAAAGACGGCGCACACCGCCTCTTCGCCTCCTTCTGATCTGTGGTACTGGAAGTAGAGTCGGTACAGCTTCTTTCACTCTCCGCACCGCTGGCAGCACGATGCATGGTGCACTTGTTGAGTACTTTAGGAGTTTGTTTGCCGGCAGCCTGTAAACTATTTTTTTTCGGGAAATTTGCAACCGTATTCTCCTGGCGCGACTTCAATTGCTTACGAAAGTCCTTGCAGCGCTCCTGCTCATTTCGTTTAGCTGCTTGTGCTTCGTTCTCAAGTTTTGCCGCATAATGCGCGGCGCCTACTTGAAAGAGGGCGCTGCGATAGTCTTGCGTTTTTTGTGTCAGCACGTGCTGCCGCCAACAGTCCAGCTCCTGCGCCTTAATCGCCTCCAAATTGCGCAGCTGTCGTTCTTTCTCTGCGGCCACGTCATTGCGTATCTTACGTGCCAAGTTTTTCGACTCCTCGCGCACCTACAACGAGCAGGGTGAATATATAAAATTAGGTCGTTTCGTTGTGGTCAGTTGACTCACTTCTTTCAGTCGCTGCTTCCGTCGTTCGTCCTCTAACTCTTTTCGGACTGTCACCGGGTCGTCGAGTATGCTACGTTGTTTTCCGCACGTTTTGTTAAATTTTCCATTCACCGTGATTTTTACAGACATTTTCGGTCAAGACGGCTACCTCTATAAATTCCTCTGCATATATGCAGCACCGGACCGCACCGTGGTGGGCTATTCAAATTAAAATTGAATGAAAATGTAACGTCGATTCTGATACTGCGCAAACGCGAAAAATTGTATGAAACGAAAAGAAGAGATCGAAGCGAATGAAGAATATATGACGTTTATCGCAGAGTTGTTTCGATTGTAGTAGATCTGCAATACAGAGGATGTCTAATACAAAATAAATAATGTTATATCTACCAGTGGAACTGAATATTAATTCCATACTCAATTTCATAATATTAATTTAAAGAAATAAGCAGTTGTATATCATCAATCAATCACGCAATGTAAAACAAATTATTCTCCTTATTTTGAAAGAATTGAATAAAATAATCGTATACCCATATATGTATGTAATACTTCTATATTGGCACTAAGCTCAAGGTACATTCGCCAACATCACAGTACAGCAATAGTGAAATATGAGCGAGAAAGCGTATAAACGAATGTACCTTGACATATGTCAAAAGTCAGGTGCGGTGAAAATTTACTGGAAATAAATAAAAATTTGTCGAAATTAACTGAAGAGCCCCTGGAGCAGTTTGACAGTTGTTCATGTGTAGAAATGCACATGCATACACACATATAAATACATTCGCAAAATTTCGTGTTTTCTGTCTCATCGCTTGTCTCCCTTTGATTTCCGAATGAAAACACATTGTGAAGATAGGTTAGTCCCAATATAGAAGTATTACATATATGCGTATACCCCAATTCTTTAGATTTTTTCACTTTGCAAGAATTTGTTGAGAAGACTTGTTATATACGTACATGAATTGTATACTAGGTTTACTGGTGCTAATAGTCTGTATGAACTGTTAAGAATTCTAGGCTATTTCATGATGAACAAATAGTAATAAAATACTTATATTGCTTTGCAGATGCAACAACATAAATCTGATACATCATCCATAACAAACGAAACACATACGCATTAGGCGCCATCCAAAACAGCAAATTTTTTTAGAAAGGTACATTAATTGAATTTGAATTTGCCTTGTTTTTTAGTTAACCAAAGGCATTTCTTAAAAGTGTTTTACCGAATGTCCAGTGTGCTGTATCAATTCGATTTTCTGTCGAATGTCTGTCAATGTCAAAAATTATTTTTGTCACAAACATTCTGACACATATCCTGTTGCGCCAAATCAATCAAATACTGACGCCAGTTTTCTTACTTCCTTTGCCCCAAATGAGCCGACTGCCAATAGTGTTCTTTCCAAATTTGGTGGAGCAATTGTTTCAGAGGTACGAACACATATTTGGCAAAGAGCAGGACGCGTGTAAGTCATCTTTCTGGCATTCGCTTTGCAAAAATTGAAGGTTGTCATCTACAGCTGAACGCTACAAGAAGCATTTGCTGGTAGAGCTGGAGGCGCTGCTGGGTGAAGTACTAATAGAAGCATTGAAACTTTTGGACAAGGACACTATCATTACCGTCTACCGCGCTGAGAAACAACCACGTGAGATTACCGAAATCAAGTTGAAGCAATTTAGCTCGGTGCAGTTGGTGCGGCTATTTCCAAACATCAACTACTGCCCCTGTAACGACTTCAAACACTACGTGCTTGACCTACGGCCAACGGAGCCCACAACCCGCGCAGCTGTTGCCGAGACGCCTACTGCGCGCTACTATTGTGCCCACATATTGCTTTTAAGGTTAGTGCGGCTCCTACGTATCGAAACCGTTGTGTTGCGCACCGAGCAACTTCCTAGTGCAGAATTCAATGCGATTCTCCAGGGAATGCGCCCCAGCAGCAAGCAATTGTTCTAATTGTTCTACCAATTTCCCCCCTGCCGAATGCTGTTGCATGTATAGGAAAGTGAGCCTATACTCACATGCAACACTCAAAAATTCTCTATGAAAAGGGCATTCTGAAGAATCTGAAGATGCTGACACAGCGACAGTATTCGAATTATAAATTTGTTGGTCGTCTGGACCAGATGAAGACGTTCTACACTGGTATTCGGGCCTTAAATTTCGGCGAGGTGGGTGCCGCATTTCTCCCACTGCATCCCTTTGCTTATTCTGTTTTGGCTCGTCCGTTCATAGCACAACGGTACTGTCCAGGTCAGTGAAGACGGCTTCCGCATCAGCGTCGAGAGCGGCAAGTCGGTGCAGGCCAGCCTTTTCGTCACCGCGGCGTGTTTCGCTGAGTATCATAGTGAAAGCTTAGTGAATTTTAGTATCAACACCAATGTTCTGGCTGAATGCTTGGGCCTGTTTGCTGGAATCAGCTGTGGCCTTATGCTGTGCTACAAGGGAGACGGTGCTCCGCTTGTTGTCATAATGCGACCACACGACGAGGAAAATATTTCTGCAGAATGCGCCATCAAGACTATGCACAACGAGGAACTTATCGACTTCGGCTTGGACGAGGAGAGCGCCAGTTTGAACGTAGTCTTTATGCGCGGGCCCCAACTGTCCCAAATTTTTCAAGAGTTGGATAAGGCTGCGGATGAATTGCGGCTGACATTATCATCGCAGCAACCCTATTTTCGCATAGATGTGCTGGGCGTGATGCAGGCCGAGTCCAGTGTGGAAGTGGCCAAAACCAGCGACATGATGCTATTGTTCAACTGTCGCGCTACGACATCAGCACGTTACCGCAGCG
Source organism: Melieria picta (assembly GCA_964056695.1). Taxonomy (NCBI): domain Eukaryota; kingdom Metazoa; phylum Arthropoda; class Insecta; order Diptera; family Ulidiidae; genus Melieria; species Melieria picta. The sequence continues at coordinate 64,466,532 of OZ057398.1, forward strand.
CGCATATCCGGCTGACGCTGAAGGCACTGGCTGGATCCAGCAAGGTGGCGTTGAAAACGGACGATAGTGGTTTGTTGGAAATGCACTTCATTTTGCACTCAGATGAGCAGGAGGAGATGTACGTTCAGTTTTACGTTGCTCCGCTGGTCAACATTTGAATTATTTAATTTTAAGCAGCAGAGTTTCTCCATTTTTCGCCCTTCATTATGTGATTAATGACTGACTTCATAAATTGTACCAGTAATGGAAATTAAAAATATCTAAAAAATGTAATGTAAGTTAAAAAATATGTATCAGTAAATTTTGTAAAACCATACTAGCTAATCATTAACGTGTTATTTACTTTTGGTGTCGCCCTGGCAGACGAAAATGAAAAATTTTGAATTATATTTTTAACGAAAAAGCATTTAAGAAACAGCGAGCTTTCATTAAATTGTCTACGTTTGATTTCTGTCCGTTACACATATGTATGTATGAGAGAAACATTTTGCACAAATGGAGGACAATTTTTCAATGCCTAACTGAATATTTATTTAGGATTAATTTTTGGTACAAGTTTTTTATTCGAAAATAAGGTAGTAAGCTATTTTGGTTGGTTTGGGTTGTTTGTGTCGTGAGCTAAGTGCTGAAATCTTCGGGCGCAAATGTTTTAAAATAACATTAACAACTTGGCGATGGCAATGCTGCTTTGCTACCTACACTGCTTTGCCGACACCTCATGTCATGTTGTTTTGATTGTAATTCTGAGGAAGCGGAAAACACATCGTTTTGAAATCGGTCCAGAAATCGGTTCCCAAAGTTTTGGAGCCAACGTACAACCTAACTCCAGCACCAACTAGTGTTATACACGATGCGAATGTAAGTGCGGCGCCCTATTCCACCGACTGATTCCCACATTCAGGGCTTAATTACTACGTTCTCTTGCAGGCGACTGCAGTTCAAGAATCCAGGCGAAGCGTCTGAATCCGACGAACTGGACGAACTTGTGGAAGATGTACAAGAAGGCATTGCTGTTGTTGTGGAGGCAGAGAATGGCGAGGACCCGTCGTCGGATGAATCGTTAAGCGATTTTGAACCGGACGCCGATGCTCTGCTAGATGCCGACGACAGTGACGATAGTTCAGATTTTCAATCGGACTCTGACAATTCTATGCACGAAATATGGCCCGCACCGGCGAAACATACACAGCGGTCTGCAGATGCAAAAAGCGGGGAAGCTGCTATTGCAGAGGATGGCCCCAGTGGCAGTGGTGCTGCGGTCGAGAGCGGTAGCTCGCTACAGCTAAATGAGGATGATGAGGACGACGAAACGGTACGTGCCATGATAGCCGCCATAAAAAAGCCGCGATCCTCGCCGCCGGAAATCAAACTGGAAGATTTCATCACCGACATATGCTTTCATCCCGAACGCAACGTTATTGCTCTGGGCACTATTACAGGCGACGTGTGTCTGTACTCATACGACAACGGGGGCAACACGCTTTTGCGAACCATTGAAATACATGCGAAGGCATGCCGCGACGTTGAGTTCACCGAAGACGGCTGCCTGTTGCTGACCTGCTCGAAGGACAAGTCGATCATGGTCACCGACATGGAGACAGAAAAACTAAAGAAATTCTACGAAAGTGCACACGACGAAGCCATCAACAAACTGTACGTAATCGATGAGCACCTGTTCTCCACCGGCGACGACGGCGGCACCGTTAAGCTGTGGGACCTGCGCACCAAGGAAGCCATCTTCGCACTTAAGGAGGTGGAAGACTATGTCTCACAAATGCTGACCAACGATGCCAAAAAGCTGCTATTGGTGACCAGCGGCGACGGCTACCTGACGACCCTCAATATTGGTGCCAGGTGAGACATGTATAACTCTTAACCATTTAATCTGATTGCCATTTATTTTGTTTCATACAGAAAACTGTACGTGCAGTCGGAGCCATATGAAGAAGAACTTAACTGCATGGCCACTTATCGCGGCGATTCTAAGCTGGTTGTGGGCACATCGAAAGGCCGCCTCTACACCTACAACTGGGGCCAGTTTGGCTATCACTGTGATATGTTTCCGGGCCTGAAGTCACCCGTCAGCCAGATGATTCCAATAACGGACCGCATAGCGTGCGTAGCTGGGGAGGAGGGCGTGATACGTGCCTGTCACATTGCGCCATTCCGCAACTTGGGCGTCGTCGGTCAGCACAGCATGCCTATTGAGTGCCTAGACGTGAACAGCAGCGGGGAGTTGATCGCGTCGTCGTCGCACCACAACGACGTGCGCTTCTGGAACGTTAAATACTTTGAGGACTTTGGCGATATCAAGTACAACGAAAAGCACAACGTGCACCGCGAGAAGCAGCACAATCTGCCCTCGTCTAAGTTCACAAACGCAAGCGACTTTTTCGCCGATCTTGCGAAAGCACCCAGCGACGACGAGTGAGAACTGGAATAGGAGCGCTGGGGCAAAAAAATGGAGGGACGGGTTAGGGCTGTTTAAACGAAACACCAATTTAAATTAGATGAAATTTTCTTGTTTGTAATACCGTGAAGTTTGTAAGCATTTCAGTTCAATTAAATAAAGAATATTCATGTTCGCAGATAATGCGCAAATATTTTGTAGTTGTGGTGTCACAAATGGCTCGGAATTTTGCGCAACTAAGCAAATACAAAAATCGCGACCATTTAGAACTCGATTAATTAAAATATTAAGCAACCATTTCAGCCGTTTTAAATGTTTTCTTTTATTTTTACTATTCATTTGCTTACGCTATACATTTTTTAAAAAAGAGACAAAAAGGTTTGTTCTATCGTTAGTATTGCGTGATTGTTGTACACATTTCAATTAATTCAATTCAATACATCCTCGATTAAGGCAAAACTTGACTGGAATCTCGCCACGCGTCGCAATCGCCGTATTGACACGCCAATTCACGCAGTGAGATGCCACAGGCGGAATAGAGGCAGGCTCTGGCTGCTGTTCATTTGGATCTTCATTTTAACTTGGCAACATTATCTGCCGAAAACAGAGGACAAAAGAACTATCCCAATTCCTCCGTTTATGGACTCTTAGTAAAATTACAATGATATACACAATTTGCCTATATACGTTACAATTCCTAAGCTTAATTTCTTTAACTTTGTGTTCGACACTTGCCTCGAGCGCGTGCTCACAAAACGGTTATTCAATTCAAACACTTTCATTCAGTTTTCAACTTAAAACTACGAAGCAAGGTATGGGTGTGAGGAATGGGGATGGGCATGTGAAGCGCTTAAATTAGTATGTAAATAAGTGTAAATATATGCATGAATAAATAATAACTAGATATATACGTGTGTGGGCTGGTGTGTGTGTGTGTGTGTTGTGGGTGTGCGGGCAACTGCTGCTGCAGCTGCTAGTGGCACAAACTAAAATTAATGTAAATTGATTTCTTTTCAAACAAACAAAATTGCACAAATTGAAAGTAGATGCCTTTTGCGTATTTCTTCAATATTTTACGCATAAATATTTGTATTTAAATATGTTCAGAAAAACAAATTATCAGAAACAAATAACTTTTTTTTGGAATGACCATCGCCGCTGCTAACATCGGCCTGTAAACGAATACTCATACGTAAATGTAAAACCGCAAAACGCAAACGCAGCGAAGATGAAGAAATGGATCGTTTCGAGGCAGCACGGCGATTTTACACACCTAACAAAGTTTGAGCCCATCCGCTAATTAAATTTGAATTAATCGATTAAGAGCTATTGATTAATAAGCCGTGGTAGTTGTTATTGAACCGTGGTCAATTAATAGGATACAAATTAATTTGAATCTGAATTTCGTTTAAGCCTCGCTGCGCACCGTTTCCCTTGAGCGCTGTTTTGCAACTCGCCGCAACTTGAAGCTAGCAGCGTTCCTCTGCTCAGCGTGTGGTTAGTAAATATTTTAATTGACTTTTGTGGCGTTCCTTTACACTTACACGATAAAAACTTATTTTGTGCACTTTGGAAAATATTCGATTTACAGTTAATTCAGTAACGTTACTCCTTCTATGGCTGTGATGAGCCTTTGTATGTTTTCGTGTGTATGTGCTGTGTACTTGGCGCGTTGCTCCTGCACCGATTCGCTCGCTCATTTTCCGGTGCTGGACCTTTAATTGGCACCCGGCTAGCACCCCCATGTTGGCATCACAATTCATGTTGCACCCGCGTTGCGGTCGTCTGTTTGATGTAAACAGCGCGAGCGACCCGTTCAAGAACTGGGCGATTCGCTACTATTATGGCCGGTAGCCATTGCCACTGCCACCTCCACCCCCACTACTACCGCTTGTACCTTGTGATGTGGACGCGGCCGCTGCCGCCTCCTGCAAGGCCTTTTGCTTGGCGCGGCGCGCCTTCTGTCGCGTGTGCTCGATCTGAAAGTCCTCTACGCGCAAATTCAGCCGTTGAATGTTATTAATGATGAACTCCTCCTCCAGCACCTGCTCGGGCGGAGAACGTAACACTTCCAGCGTTTCGCACAACCCGTTGCACTGTTTGCGAACCTTGTGCGAGCTGAGCGAGGCGCCGATTATGACCAGCGCCACTTTGAAAATTACGCGTATGCCTTCCGCAAGGAAGCAGTCCCAAACGCGTAGTAGCGTGTCCCAGGGCAATGTACGAGTCATGGCGCACAGGAACCAATCGGTCATGTAGAGCAGTGGCTCGACTTTGTGCTTTTGCAGGTGGCGGTAGGCGGGCGGGCAGGTCTTTTTTAGTAGACCCTCCAGTATACCGGCGTCGTTCTGCAACACCTCGAGCCCGCTGATAAAGTAGTCCTCTAGGTAACTGCAGGATGGTAAAATTAACTAACACGTGTAGGGTAGCTGGCCTATGGTACTTACACATCGCATACGCTCACAAACACCCAGAAGGCATCTTCTGCCGGCAGGTGCATCAGCAGGAAGGCGGCTATCGGCGCTTGCGCCTGGCAGAAGCCCACCTTCGGATTGTATATGGAATAGGCTTTCAGCACGTTGAACAGCTCTATTTGGCCCACTTTATCCTCGTCAAGGAACATTTCGTGGAATGGAAACTGACGGTGCTTATCCTTCTTGATTTCCTCGATTATTTGCGGGTTGCCGGGCTTTTCCAGCAGCTCCTTGTACACGCTTGGATTTTTCTTTTTCAGCAAATAGGCCCCAGACAGGTAGAACCAAGCACGCGGTCGCACCGACTTCGGTATGCCTTTGCGGCAGCGATCCCTAATCTACACAACGCAAAAAAAAAACAGATTATTTGTTGCAACTTAAATAAAACTCAGTGGAACCCACCTTCTTGTAGTTTTTCGACATGTAAATGGACCAGTTTTCAATCATGTAGAGCCACTTTTTCTCGCGCGCAATGATCTGCGCCTTTGACAATGGCTCTTTGGGTTTGTCTGTGCGCTGGAAACCTCCGTAAAAACCGTTGCGATCGGGGCAACTGGACACGGTGGAGCAGAGGGAGATGGTATCCACGGAACGTGGTGAAGTGGCCATGGCGTTTTGGTGTGCTGCAAAAGGAGAAAACAGACACTATGGTGAAAATACCATCTTTGCAATGATAAACAAACAAGCCCATCGAACTTGCTACTACTCGCAACCGTTGTTTTTGTTTTACTGCAAGTCACCTGGCGATTTCCATCTAATTTTAGAACTGTGCACAAAACTGTGGTGGAGGCCAATTCTGCATCGCACTCTGATTTGCAATGAAAATTGACAGCTCTTGCTCCCGCTGGCTAGCGCCGGCTTGATTGAAATAACAAGCATCTTGCACTTGGCGACACTTGATTTGTTACGACGCAGAAACGAGTAATAAAATGTTCTGTCATTGAAGCAATGCGAAGCAAAGGGAGCGCTTAAAACGTGACTCCGCGCAAGACGAGCCAGAACTTTTTGTTAAATCGGAACTTGATGTGCAGCCGCTTTGCGCCCATTTAATAACACATAGTCCTGCTGCGCACATAGTCCGAGTGGCAGCTTGGCGTCGGCATGCAAGGCTCCAATGTTATTTTTAGTTGGAGAGAATCAAAAGCAACAAGTTTAGGGAAAACGCAATGTGCGTTGGGCGGATTTCAATGTTGCGTAAACGTTTTTTTTAAAATAATTTCCCAAATATTCTTGAGCGTTGGCATGGGGGCTTTTCGTGTCAGTACGCAGTAGCCATTGCTTCTCTTTTTCCTTTGCAGTCAAGAAATTCAACTCAAGCTGCACTTCCGGGGGGTCTTCACATGGGAAGCGGACAAAAGCGGGCAAAAATGGCACACTCACAATGAATGAGAAACAATGACTTTAAAACTTAGAGAGATACTAGGATGAAATACTGGTTAGGTTGCTTGTACCAATGATATATGTATATATATAAATTTTTTTTTTTAATTCACGGAGATGCGTTAAAAGTATAAACATTTCTACATACGTACGAGTATGCATGCACATATATAATTGCTATCTAGTGAATGCGAAAGTTGCAAAAAGTTATCCATTTTTTAATTTCCTTTGGCGAGGTTGAAATTTAACATTTTTATGGAAATGCGTGCGGCTGGGCCGGGACGCAGCACCGCGGCGCGGCACCATTTCTTATCAGTTGATTAGTGCGACCGCAAATTACAGCTGTTGTTGCTATGTTGTTGATGTATGATCATGACGCAATTCCCAGATTTGTGTCTGGATTCGCCCACCTATCAACAGCCACCGGTACCTGTCCGCTGCACCTTTACCCCTTTATAGTGATTGTTGTGATCAGTTTCCGAGTGCTAAAAGCCGTTGCACACGAACAGCGTCAAATTATTGAATCTTTGGTATAAACGAGCACTTCTCCGCCACCTGACTGCACGCAGCGGTATGCACAGCACACAACAAAGTAAAGTCGGCTGCATATTTTTGGTCAGTACTGTTACGAAATTTCCACTTCTTAAAATTAACACACACATTTTACTTTCTAAGTGAATAGGGGGGACGAAAGTCGTAATTGTCCGCGAGTGCATTTCGAGATCGCCAAAAATCGGCAACCAAACCTTAACAAATTTCTTTGGACGGCCGCCCAATTGGTCGAACGCTTTTAAATAAAAGCACAGCGCGTAATGCGTTATCGACGACCATGCCGCGCATACCAATGAGTGAGTAATGGGATGTCGCAAGCACCAACAACTATAGTAAGCCCCTCCGCGCCACAGTAACACTTCTCTATCCCCTTCGACATTGTGACACTCCCCCACCGTTCAACACCTCACACTAAAGCTTTTTAACAAGTCGCGATCTACAATCAATTTGTGAGCAGTGGGTGTTTACTTTGCCACCACTCATGTGTCCGCTGCGCCCCGCAACCCGCTTTATTCGAATTTGATCAGCTTCATACGAACTCACCTCTGCACTGCTGGCGCAGCTTCCTTTTGTGCCCTTTCCTCTTCCTAATGATACTGCTACGTTCCCACGTTTAGTAATTTGCGCGTTTTTTATTTTCAATGTTTAGGAAATATGAGATTTTCCTTAACTCCCATTTGGCTAAATTGCACGTCAATTGCGTTCTCTTTCAAACGAAAAAAAATTCAAGCCAAGTAAAAAGTAAAAAATTGCGAAAGAGAAATAGAAACAGAAAAAAGCGCAGGGTGTTTTTGTTTTTCTTATTCGAATGTTTTCACGTTTACATTTCCAATTCGTTACTGCGTTGCTCTTGGCCACTGGACTGCGCTGCTATTTAAATCCACCGGCACTCCCACTAGCACTATTCTAAGCACAACGCCATGAAAACACTTTATTGCCCAACTCTTACACAATTTCGTATTTTTTTTTGCATCTATTTCAATCCATTGCACAAAATTTCATGACTATTCTGGCACAGTATTTCTCTTCTTACATTTTCAATACGTCTTGTAGGAATCTTTGACGTTATAACTGGGAGCCGCTGGACTACGAAAGCAACCTGTCACTTCTGATTGGAATGGGAAATGCCGACACAGGGTACCATGATGTGAACGTAAACGGCAAAATTTTTACAATTTTAGAAATTGATAATTCGCTCGTTTTCCTGAATCATCATCACTACATATATAAAGCAAAGTCGCAAAGTCCCTATGTATCCTTATAACTTGAAAATGACTGGACCAACTTGGATACTTCCTTCGGCAGGTTTGTTCGAAATTGTTACGTGAAGGTTTATAAAAAAAAAAAAGTCGGGAAAACGGGGCGTGGCACCACAAGAATACATTTTTGGACAATAACTTTGGAACCATAAGTCACACATCAATTAAATTTGGTACAAACTTTATATTTGATCATATCCTTCAATAGAGGGAATGGGATGGGTATTGAACAAAGGGGTGTGGCACCGCCCATACAACTCAAATCTTTTAAATGGAATAGCTTCGGCATTGTAAGTCGCACAGCATTGAAATTTGGTGCACCGTCGTTTCATAGATGTGTCATTCTACTGTTAAATTTTGATGGGCGTTGAACAAGGGGCGTGGCACATTTTTTATGACCCAACATTTCAGCAGAATTGTAAGTCGCACATCAATGAAACTTGGTACGAACCTACCATTTATTCAAATATTTCGACAAAGGGAATGGTGCGCGTATTGAACAATGGGGCGTGGCACCGCCCACACAAGCCAAATCTTTAATAGAGAATATCTTCAAAATTGTAAGGTGCACAGCATTGAAATTTAGTATAGTGTCGTCCCATATATGTGTCATTCTATTGGTAAGATTTGATAGGCGTTGGAAATGGGGCGACTATAAGTCGCACAACAATGAAATTAAGTACGAACCTACCATTTATTCAAATATTTCGACAAAGGGAATGGTGCGCGTATTGAACAATGGGGCGTGGCACCGCCCACACAAGCCAAATCTTTAATAGAGAATATCTTCAAAATTGTAAGGTGCACAGCATTGAAATTTAGTATAGTGTCGTCCCATATATGTGTCATTCTATTAGTAAGATTTGATGGGCGTTGGAAACGGGGCGTGGCAAATTTTTTGTGACCCAATTATTCCGCTGAACTATAAATCGCGAAGCAATGAAATTAAGTACGAACCTACCATTTTCCCTTTCGACAGAGGGAATGGTGCGGGTATTGAACAAGGGGGCGTGGCCCTGCCAATATAATTTAAATCTGGTTCAAGCGCAATCCATTTCTTTACTGAAACTTAGCAGCAACATTGCTTATTTGAGGGCCTCGATTGCGTTAATCAGTAGCTCCCTCCTCTTCCTTTAGTTGGTTTTCTTCGTCAATTTGCATCGACATAGATTCGCCATCTCGCGTATTTCATTATAAGAAAACAAAAAATGTCGTGCGGGACGAAGTTCGCCGGGTCAGCTAGTAGTTTCATAATTCAAAAAACATAAAAGTGGATAAAAACCATGATGCAATAATAAAAGGTGATGTACATTTTGACACGCCGGATTTGACACTCCCTTAGCTCAATGTCGTATTTTAGAAGAATGGAAAATGGGGAATAAAAAAGGCCTTTTCAATAAAAAGTATTGAAACCACTACACAATTTAAGTAAGAAAAAGTCTCGGTTTTATAAGTGCAAAAAATATGGCTATGGCATAAAAGCTGCGTTAAAAATATGCTGCTGTACGCTTCAAAATTAAAATTTTGGAATGAAATACATATAAATTTTTTCGCGAGATTTTATTTAAGTGCTTAATGCGAAAATGCATTCGTGCTTCAAAATAGAAATTTAACTTTTTCCTCTACTTCAACTTCATCACATTTTGTTTTTAATTATTAAAATAGTTTGTACAATCGCCATTGGAACCGGCCGCAGTCCACACTAAGGTCTTTTTTCTTCCTTGATTTTTCCGATTGATTTTAGCATTAGAAATTATTTTGAAATTGGCACAACAGTTAGCCTAGGCGTATACGGATACGCAGGCCGCGCAACTCAGGACAGGGCAGCGCAGCGCAAATGAAACTGTGACCCAGAAAATATGTGAACTGCGTATACGAATCTCGTGAAATCAGCACACGTGTTCCGTATTCATTCCATAAACCCATGGGTGTAATATCGGCTGTTCACGCACTTTTTCAATTAGTTCTTAAATTTTTGCAAGCTAACGTGTCGACTGCGCGAAGGAAATTTTGAATTTGAATTGGAGTTTGTTTACGAAAAATTCAAAACAAACAAACACAAATTGGCCTAGTAATGCCCACTTTTTTTTGGGGGAGATTTTTTTTTTTTTTTTTTTTTAAATACGAGCCAACGCGCAGGGGATACCCCTATAAATGCGAGGCATTGCGCTGGTTCAGGAAGGATATATAGGTTGGGAGAAAGGATGTTGGGTGAAGAAGTTGTGGACTCTTGCCTTGAACCCATCAAGATCATAAGTGCTGGGGAAAATATCCGCAGGGAGACCATTCCACAATCGCGCTGTACGGGCCAGGAACGAACTTTCTCTGTAGTGCGTAGTGCGCTGGAACATCGTTTCAACGTGGAATGCATGGGCGCCAGTGTTCAAACGGGTTGCCCTGGGGAATACCCGGAGTGATGGCAGCAAGCTGCTCATCTCCACTGAGCAATTACCGAAAAAGTATCTGTAAAATAACACCACACATGCCACGTTTCGACGATGCTCCAAGGAGTCAATAGAGCTGGATGCCCTACTGTCCCCTATAAGCTTGATCGCACGGTTTTGCACCCGGTCCAGGAGCTCCAAATGGGTTTTTGAAGCCCCCGCCCATAGGTGCGAGTTAAACTCCATTTTAGGTCGGATATAGGTGGTATAAATAATGCGGAGATCAGACGGAGTGAAATATTTTTTGCACCGCTTTAGGAAGCCTAGGCACTTGGCTGCTTCTTTCGACACGCCAAAAATATGATCATTCCAACGAAGATCGTTCTTAATGGACATGCCCAGAACATCAAGAGCTGCCGATTCCGTAATACCCACACCACCCATAACCAGGGATGTGTTGGGATGTGAGGAGACTCGCTTATGGGATAACAGACAACATTGGGTCTTGCGAGGATTAAAATCGACCCTGTTCGCTTGACCCCACTTGGAGATTGTTTGTAGGTCGCTATTAAGTGTGTCATTCATACGGCGCCGTTCTCTCTCAATCTCCACAGAGCTGGGGCGCTTTGTGAAGGAGTATGAATGACAAATGGTGCTGTCATCCGCAAACGAGTAGATGGGATTCTTCGTCGACGACAATAGGTCGTTGATGAAGATAAGGAAAAGGGTTGGAGAAAGGACCGAACCCTGCGGCACTCCCGCGCTAAGGGAATGTTTTTCCGAGGCTATGCCGTCTATTACAACACGAATAGAGCGATCATAGAGGAAGCTCGTAATCCAACGAGAGAAGATACTACCGACGCCATAGGCAATAAGTTTTGACACGAGTGCTTTATGCCACACCCGGTCGAAGGCCTTGGAAATATCCAATGCAACAACCTTGCTTTCACCGAGGTTAAGAATGCTGTGGTTCCATTTCTCGGTGAGGACCGCCATAAGGTCTCCCGTCGATCGCTGTCTCCGAAAGCCGTATTGGCGGTCACTAAGCAGTCTATTGTGCTCCAGATATTTCACAAGGTTGAAGTTTACAATGCTTTCCATTGCTTTGGAAAGCACCGAACAGATTGCTATAGGTCGGTAGTTCGCAGGGTCAGTAGTCTTGCCTTTTTTTGGAACTGGTTGAACATTTGCTACCTTCCAACATGTCGGAAATACACCTGTGGTGTATGACATGTTGAAAAGTTTGCGTAATGGACAAGCCAGTGAGGTAGCGCACTTTTTCAAAACAAGGGCTGGAATGCCGTCCGGCCCTGAAGCCTTATTTACATCGAGATTTGCAAGCACTCTTTTAACTACCCGTGTCCGAAAATGAATTTCTGGCATAGAGCAAGATACGTTCTCGACTACGGGTAGTGGTTGATCGCTGGGGGGCAGAGAGGAATTCTCTGCGAAAATTTTAGCCAACAAATTAGCTTTATCAACCGAGTGTGTGATGATTTGATCATTGTTAAGAAGAGTTGGAATTGAAGACGATGTTTGGTTCTTCACCTTCTTAACGAATGACCAAAAGTTCTTACTACCACGCTGGCATTGAAGAACTTTTTTCCTTTGGCGCTGTTCGTGCAGAAACTTTTGGCGCCTTAGGATGGCATTGCATCGATTTCTAGCCTGTTTACGCAGCTGTTCAGTGGCGGCATTTTTATTTGCCTGCCATGCTCTGAAAGCTTCCTCTTTGGACCTGACAGCAATTCTGCATGTCTCATTAAACCAGAGAATGTCCTTAGGTTTAATGCAAATGTTCTTATTAGGGATGAAGGACCGCATTCCCAATAAAATAATTTCTTCAACCATTTTGGCTGCGGCATTTATGTTTCTATCTAGAAAACACAATTTCCAATTGAAGTGGGCGAAAAATTCATTAAGTCCACTCCAGTTAGCTTTATCATACATCCACACTAGGCGCTTCGGGGCTAAGGGCGAAGCATTGCGGATAGAAGAGTATGAGAAAGACGCCAAAATGGTACAATGGTCCGAGTTACCAAGAGGTGCGTGCATTTCAACATCATATTTTTCATGATGTGAAGTGAGAAAAAGGTCTAGAGTATTGAGAGCTTGCCCCGCAACGCAGGGGATATGCGTTGGTTCATTCACAATTTGAGTCAAGTTATTAGACTCGGCAAAGAGCTCGACATATAAGCCTTCAGGAGTTGTGTGGCTGGAATGGCGTAGCCAATTGGAATTATGAATATTGAAATCACCAGCAACTACAATTTCACTATTCGGATACGATTCCAGAATACGTGAAATAGAATCAGAGAGAAGATCAAACTTGTTATAAGTAAAATCTCTCCCTGAATTCGGGCTTCTGTACAGAAAGCAGAAGTGCAGAATGTGCGACTGGATATTGAATTTAACCCACATGGAGCTAAATTCGGCATCCGTCGTGTATAGTTGTTGCTGGCACTGGTACGCAACATTACTGCACACATAAAGGGCAAGACCCCTGTGAGGAGAGAATAATGGCAGTAAGTGGTACCCTGGGATGTGGAAATCCAGTGGATCTGCATCCTCACACACCTGGGTCTCACTTAGTGCCATTAGATGGGGTTTGTGGAGGTTAACAAACGCGTATACAGCGAAAAAGTTCGCCCTGAGCCCGCGCACGTTGCAGAAGGCTATGCGAAATTTGTCCAGCACCATGACAGATTGTAGCATTTTTAATACAATTTTTAGTTTTTACTTGTAAAAAAAAATAGTATCCGCTAATTTGCTGAGGGAGCGAATATTGTCAAATTAGAACGAGACGGCGTCCAATGTACATCACCTTTTATTATTGCATCATGGATAAAAACGATTTTGAAGTTTCAATTAAGTGAAATCAAGTGAAATATGACGACGCAATAACGAGAGAAAAGATGAAAAGAGTTTAAAAATTATGTTGTGATTTTTCCATACAAGATAAAGCCTATAAAGGTAATTATTTCTGTATACTTAACTAAAAAAAATTAATAACTTGAGAGCAGATTCCCCAACGTGTTTATTGCACTCATTGTAAACCATGAGTAGGGGAAAACAAATTTTTTTATTGGTGTAAGTTACTCTGAAAAGAGATATATTTGGCCAAATCGTGTAGAATATAAAGCCATTCACAAAGGTAATATAAATTAAAATTTAAGGTTGATTTTATGTTGTCAATTTCCTCCTGGTCAAGGTTGATTGATAGATGAATGTAATGTAAGAGCTCCATTGTTTTGTCACAGGTCCATAAGAAAGTATTGCAACCTATACATACCTATACATACATATATACAATTGTAGAACAATCCCATCAAGCACCATGTACTCTCGTTAGTTTTACTAAGAAAATATCATCGCTCTAATTGGAATTTTTGTAAATTGGAATTTATGAACACACATTTTCGACATTTTTAATTAGCACCATCTGGTAGCACTATTTAGGAACATTACTCTATTTTCTGCACATTTAAATGTTGATCATTGCACGTTCAGTTTGCTAAACGATTTCTTATAAACCCAATTAAATCCTTAATTTACTTTCTACTATGCAGTTAGTGTTAAGGATAACAAAGAAGTTGGGTAAGTAACCAGCGGCCAGGGCTGAGCGTCTGTGCAACTGAATCTCACTTATGGCCAGCTGACTTTGGACTTTAGTCTCAACATTTTAATATTTATGTTCTTTTTCGTCACTTCATCGCGTATGTGATACACTTTGTCGCACCGCACCTAATACTTACCGCCGTCAACTGAATAGCGCAATGTTCCGCCTGGCAGTTGCAGAGGTCTCGATGTATCGCTTCGCTGGCGGCGCTCTCTGATACACACCAAATGTTGCAGAAGACCTGTCGAGACTTTGCGAATGCCGAGCTAGCACCGAAAGCAGCCAAACATGACAAGGAGCACCTGTATCCCGCGGAACAGATAAAAAAAATGGGCGAACTTGGTGTTATGGCCGTGGCTGTGCCAGAGGAGTACGGTACGTCACAACTAATGGAGCATGATTATTCTATAGAATAGTTGTATAACGTTACTTGCAGGCGGTGCCGGCCTAGACTACTTGGCCTACGCAATCGCCATGGAGGAAATCTCGCGCGGCTGCGCTTCTGCCGGCGTCGTTATGTCGGTTAACAACTCGTTATACCTGGGCCCACTCCTCGCTTACGGCAATGATCAGCAAAAGCAGAAATTTATTCCGGCATGCACGGGTGGCGAAAAGGTCGGTTTTTTCGCATTATCCGAACCAGGCAATGGCTCTGATGCCGGCGCCGCCTCGACCACTGCCATTGACAAGGGCGATCATTTTGTGATGAATGGCACCAAAGCGTGGATCACGAACGGTTTCGAGGCTACCGCGGGCATTGTATTCGCTACTACCGACAAGTCACTGAAGCACAAAGGTATCTCAGCCTTCGTAGTTCCTAAGGGTATCAAAGGCTTTTCTCTGGGCAAGAAGGAGGACAAGCTTGGTATACGTGCCAGCTCCACTTGTCAACTAATCTTCGAAGACTGCGTCATTCCGAAGGAGAATCTGCTGGGACAGCCGGGATACGGCTTCAAGATTGCTATGCAATCACTGGACGCGGGTCGCATCGGTATCGCAGGCCAGGCGCTGGGCATAGCACAAGCAGCACTCGAGCTGGGCGTCGATTATACACAAAAGCGCACAGCATTTGGCAAACCGATCGCGAAGCTGCAGCTAATACAGCAGAAAATTGCTGATATGTCGCTGCGTGTGGAATCGGCACGTCTGCTGACGTGGCGCGCCGCTTGGTTGAAAGACAATAAGAAGCCGTACACGAAAGAGGCTGCAATGGCCAAATTAGCCGCCTCAGAAGCGGCTACCTTCTGTGCGCATTCGTGCATACAAGTACTCGGCGGCATGGGCTACGTAACTGACATGGCAGCGGAGCGTCATTATCGCGACGCGCGTATCACGGAAATATACGAAGGCACCTCTGAAATACAGCGTCTGGTGATTGCTGGAGCAGTGCTGAAGGAGCTGGCCGACTTAGCCTGAAGGCGGCAATAGAAACAGAGATTAGTTGGAGAGCCATATTGTGTTTGCATTTATACATTTTATAAGCCCAAAGCGGTGTAATGATTATTTCGATTTATATTCAATTTATATATATATTTTTATTATGTCATATCATCATAAAATTGATAAAACGGTGAATATTAACTATGATATTGAAACTATTTTGTAAGCGCAAAGTCTTATTAAATGACTATTTTTTGAATGAAAATGCTTGTCTGGTTTGTTGTTTTGTTAAATAAAGAAGTTCAATGCTTATATTATATATTA
The DNA here is from genome assembly GCA_964056695.1 of Melieria picta. Taxonomy (NCBI): domain Eukaryota; kingdom Metazoa; phylum Arthropoda; class Insecta; order Diptera; family Ulidiidae; genus Melieria; species Melieria picta. The sequence goes on from OZ057398.1 coordinate 64,482,314, forward strand.
GAAACCAAGGCGCTTAAATGTATTCCATCCGATTTGAAAGCTCCAGTTTTTTAACATAACCAAGAAGTAGCAAATACATGTTGGTATATACATATCTGTATATTTATTTTTATGTTTAAAAGAACCAAATTGAGAAGTTTCAAAAAAACTTTTGTGTACCCTAAAACCCCAACTGTACTTGTATTAAGCCGTATTGTGATTGGACCCTCTATGGTTCACTTTCTCGACTCCCCTCATATCCAAGCAGTATTGTAACTTCGCAATTTCAAACTGTAGTAGACTAACATACAAAAATTAAAAGCTATTAAAAAGTGTAATGGTATACTGATATGAATAGGTAGTATAATATGTTTTACATTTCTATAAATACAATAAAAATAACTAATAATAATACAAAACTGTAGTAGCTGGTATTGAGGTGAACGAACGCGCACTCTACACCAGTGCTACCTGGTGCTTTATTTGAGCTGCGAATATCCTAAAAACTTCAAAAGTATCTTCTTTTACATGATCCCACTACGAATGGTGGCAGCGCCGCTAGGCCGAGTTGTGATTACGGTTGCCACTTGGCCAAAATTTTGTCAACTAGAATTGTTTGGAAAAGTAGCTTAAATGTAACCTAGGAAAAGACAAAACAAAACACTTTTCTTTCTTGCTTTGTCCAACACCCTAAAAAGGTTTTTTCTACGTGGTTATGACGTAAAGAAAATCATGTAGGTACCTAAACATATAAGTTAAAACACATACACCGTAACAAATAAACCAAGTATAAGCAAACGAGAAAAATCTATTTGTTTTGGTAAGTAAAAGTAACCAACTCTGGCAACCATGGTTGTGATACGTCGAGTCGAGTTGAGTGTCGGGTCGAATTGAGACTTGAATGTTTTCTTTACGAGCGCATAAAACACACGAAAAGTGAAAAATATGTGTAAGTTAAAGTAATTAAAATGTATTGCATAGAAATGCGAGCAGGCAGCGAAATTTAGCCGAAGAAATAAATGGGGAAAAAGACGCCAAGCGCAATGGAATTAACAAAGTTTTCTTCTACAAAGGAATAGGGACAAAGCAGAGACAGAGTAACAACAAACGAAGAGGAAGCAGCAGCAAAAAGGTGGATAGGTAAGAAAAATGTAGAAACACAGTGCATAGTGCAGAGAGTGTGTATTGTTGAAGAGCGGTGTGGAGGGAGCCGATTGTGAAAAGCGAAAAGAGGCCTGGACCATTGAAAACCAATAAGAAATTAAACAAAAAGACAAACATTCAGCGCGACAAGAAATTAAATACAGTTGGCGTTGACTGCGGCTGTTTTTATTGTTGCTGCTGCGGTTCGCTGCTCAATGGACAATGGGCCAAAGTAGTGCTGAAGCTGCTAAGTGAAACGATTCGTTGAGGAGGACGAGGGAAAGAGTAATTGGAGTAATAATTTGGCTATTTTAAAAGGCGGTGAGGAAATGCGAAGTCAGGTAATATTAAAAGTACACGAATGAAGTCAGGATTGGAATCGGGAAGTTTGCCTTGCCTTGGTTAGTTTGCGCCCCCTGCCGGCTCCACAGCCGCAGTCCACTTCCAAAGAAGCTTGTGATTAACCCTTTTAGTGCCGAGCGAAAAAGAGGTGCCTATGCGAGAATAACCGGCCGAATTTCTCATTTTTACTAGGGTTTGGGAAAATGCACATAAAAACCAAACGAGAAACAATATTTACATGATTCAAAAAGCAGTATACTAAGGATGAAATAGAGAACAAAACAATGATACTAGTTTTGGTGGCAAATCCTGTATTGCTAATTGTTGGTTTGTCAAAAACAACAATGCTTGACACAAGCGGAAAAAAACGGCAATAATAATAATAATAATGACGCTTTCAAACTGCAACTGGGACGAAATATACTGTTCACAACAACGATCGAGGAGACACTAACTGATCCTACGTCTCGCTGCGGCAATGCTACGTTATTTCGCGAGAGTCTTCAAACAGTTGTTTACATAACACGCTGCCGAAAAGTTCCGATAACATAAACGTCGACAAAGAGTTAAAACAAAAAACTATTTTTTTGTATTCTCTCGTAATGCAATTAGATCATTTATAACGTATTACAAATTTTTTTTGAGATAGAGTTCTCAGGCAATGCGAATAGTAAAGCGCTACAAGGCGCGGGCCGATATATCGGCTCTGGCACTTCTCGCTAGTGCAGCAAGAGCCGATATATCGGCCTCCGGCACTAAAAGGGTTAAACTCAAACGTGATGTGTATTTTGTTGTTGTTGGCGTTAGTAATTGTAAAAGAGCAAACAGTGCTTGAGGGATATTGCCCAGCAGTGATTCGGAGTATGTGGGCTTTGCTGCTGGTTATGAGGGAAAGGGTAGCTGTCGATGATGCCTTAAATGCATCATTAGGCACGTGAAATTGTTGGGCTTTACTCGGTCAATAGTGTGTAGACCCATAAATGTAACCACTAAAACTTTCGACGGCAATTTGACTTTCTGATTTTCGTGGCTGTATCTTTAAATTATTTGTTAAAATGCGAATTGAATTGAATTGCATTTATTGTTACCCCGCCTCACCTTAACTGCAGATTTGCGGGAATGTTAGCTGGTATGGATTAATTTTTGTACAAGCGCAAGAATGGAAGTTTAGGATTTAAAGTTTTTTGATGGATCCCTTGCTTCTGACCCTACTCCGCAAGTTAGTCAAACTTATCTTTTGTGTATATGTTTGGCTTGACTGCTCATAGTTAAGTGCTTCTTTTGTTTTGCTATTTATTGAGTTTGTTTGCGCTTAACACATATCCATCAGTTTTCGTCTAAGCCTTTCACTTTAGTTTTCAACATTTTCAATTAAATCGAATGAAAAAAGGTCAAGTCAATTTCTGAAAAATGCAATACATTTTTGAGGAGATAGTGGTAGTAAATTCTACTCGCAAAGTTTAACATTTAACGTTTAAAATTGAAGCGCATCATCGGTGCTTTATTTCAGTTACGCAAATTTGTAAAACTTTTTTTTGTTAATTTAAAACTTTTGAGTTTTCCCATTTTCGAAATAGTGATACCCACAGCTGCCGCTTGGTGCTGGTGATAACGCGCAACAGCCTTTTTGGCTGTTCTCCGCTTCCAGCCCCTTCTGCATGACAAACCGGCCGTGCCCAATTAGTGTTGCAAATCGATGGTTGCCCCTGGTTGACGCTCTGCGTTTGTGCTCTCATTTAGGCTTTTCACCGTCGTTCACAATTCAAAACACTGCACTGCATGCCCCGCACCCCGTCGAGCTGCATTTGTGTGTGTGTGTCTGACCTTTTGCATACGGGGTAAAAACCACATGCGTGAGAGAAGGTGCACGGTCCGGTGGGTGGGGGAAAACTGGGGCACTGCAAGTGAGCAATGATGCAAGAGACGTTACTGTAAAACTTTATCCTCTCTTCTTGTACCTTTTTTCGCAATGATTGTTTTTTCGCTGTTTGTCTTTTACTATATTTTGTTAACCATTTGAATTACACATTTACGCATTCACACGCACACAAACACATACGCGACTGCATTGCTTGCGCACTTTGTGCAAAGTCCCCCACGAAGCACTGCCACAGCAGCAGCCGCGTGTCTCATGTTGATTCCGTTTTGGACACACACAACAATGACAGTATCAACAATTGGCGATGCTGTTAATAACTGCTCAGGCGCCCTTTCTCACAGCCCACCAGTAACAATGGGAAGCTTCTCGCCAAGAGTAACAGCAACAGCGTTAGCAACAAACAGTGGAATTATTGCCAGTAATGCTGCTGATGATCGTGTTCCTCCGCCGCACTCTCCGCACCAAGTGTCAACACCTCATTCGTCACCAGTGCTGCTGCTGTGGCAAGTGGTGATTGTTCGAGAATGGGCGCTGTTGACAGCGCAAAAGAAGAGCCGCCAAGGTAGCCAGCACCCGGCTAGTTGGCTGGTACCGCCAAATGGCGGAAAATTGACCATTGTTCAGTTCAGACTACGTATGTATGCTTGCACTTTGAACTGCGACTGGCCGCCTCTTATAACCGCAAGGGCTCGGTCGTACGCTAAACCGCATCTAAAGTGGCTGAAGATATTAATTAACAGCAGTTGATTAGAAATTGCTGGGTGGGAAAGAGGAGGTGCACAGTTAATTTAGAATTCAATTAGCAGCAACTGAGGGGCAAAGGTCACTGACTTAATGACGGTAAACACTTGCTTTTACACTATGTATGCAAGTTTTGTTTGGCGTACACTTGCGTTGAAAAAGACAAATTTATGCGACATCTGAAAATCCAAAAAGAAAGTGGGAATTTTGTTTCTCATCATTATTTTCTCTTTCTCGTGATGAGGATACTGTTTGGGAGAAAATCTCCTTTCGCCTTGCATTTCGACTTTGAAAGTCCTAAAGAGCAGCGGTATGAAACAACCCAACCGAAGTAACTATACCAGCTTTTGATGTCCTTTGTTTACATTTCCGGTCAACTACCCTAAGACTTGAAATAAATAAAGTCTTACTGTAGAAAGCGGAAAACCGTTACAGTGCAGTGAAACAGCGCCAACAAGACTCGAACAAATAGCATGAATTGTTGTCGGCTTGACGCCATCGCTAATTAAACATTGTACTAAACAAACATAAAAATATAAATTTATCTTTTTGATGTTGTCGTTCTTAGTTTCGTCAGAAGTGATCAATGAGCGCAGCATACTGAAAATCGTGGCTTGGCTGGCCTACAACCTCAGCGCTGCAACAGCTGGTCTTTTGCTTCTGTCGCGTAGCTGTCATTGTTCCGGTTATTATAAATACGCGCTGAGCGCGCTTATCAACAGTTTAACGGCGGCACACGCTATCAGAGGTCAGAGACCGGTACCCGCCGTGAAGCAGCCAAACGGCTGACGTGAACTTCAAGAGAACGGAAATACGTCTAGCTGTGCTAACTGATCGCCAATTACTGCGTTAATAGTGCACGTCCGTAAGGCGCCGCAGTCGGTATAAGCGAGCGGGGCCGCGGGCCGGAGCCGGAGCGTACGCCAGGTGCGTGCCGGGCACTGCAAGCGATGTCGCACGGCATAGTGAACGGCGGAGTAGGAGTCGATAGCAGCAGTCTGAACGCACAATCCGCTACCGAATACCGCGAGGTGCACTGGACGTCAACTGTGATGGACTCGTCGCGCGTCTCCACATGTCTGATCTCGATGCTGCTGATCGTATACGGCAGTTTTCGCAGCCTGAACATTGAGCAGGAGGCGCGCGAACGCGAACAGAAAAAGCGCAATGAGTCGATGATGAACCTGATAACAGGCGAGCCCGTGGAGCAGGAGCCCAGTAAGTGAAATATTTTTGTAAATTCGCTTCACACTTGATTTCTTATCTTACATATATGTATATATATATATATATTTCACTATGTATAGTACAGCTATATATCTATATATAGTGAAATATATATGTCAAAATGTATATATATGTATATGTTGTATTGTATATTATATTATTGTCATTGCGTATTTGACTATTGTAACTATCAATTGACTATTCTCACTTTCAATTGATGCTTTCTCACTTAAAATTGGGAATGGTATAGTTGATTTCATGCTCTTTGCAGACAAATTCGCAACGCTAGACACGATGCACGCACTGTGCCTGCCGCTCGGCGCTTCCGTTTCGTTACTGGTGATGTTCTTCTTCTTCGACTCCATGCAGTTACTGTTTGCCGTCTGCACTGCAAGTAAGCGTCGCCTTTGCGCTTTGTACGGCTCGATTTTATTTCAGAATTCTAACCTCTGTACCGTTCCACAGTCATTGCCACAGTGGCGCTAGCATTTTTGCTGCTACCTATGTGCCAATACATCATCCGGCCGTGCACCGACGGCAATCGCATTTCGTTTGGCATATGTGGCCGATTTACTGCCGCCGAGCTGTTCAGCTTTACGCTCTCCGTGTCAATTGTCTGCATTTGGGTGCTGACCGGCCATTGGCTGCTCATGGATGGTCAGTGTGGGCGCTGCAGCAGTGCCATTGTTGATTGTTAACCGCTTTGCTTTTCTTTAATTTTAGCAATGGGCATGGGTCTGTGCGTGGCTTTTATTGCGTTTGTGCGACTGCCGAGTTTAAAGGTGTCCACGCTTCTGCTCACCGGTCTGCTGATCTATGACGTCTTTTGGGTGTTCTTCTCGTCGTACATCTTCAGCACGAACGTGATGGTGAAAGTGGCCACGCGTCCGGCGGATAATCCGGTGGGCATTGTGGCGCGAAAACTGAATCTAGGCGGCATCGTCAAGGAACCACCGAAATTAAACTTGCCAGGGAAGCTGGTTTTCCCCAGCATACACAACAGCGGCCACTTTTCCATGCTGGGTCTAGGCGACATCGTGATGCCGGGCCTGCTGCTGTGCTTCGTGCTTCGCTACGACGCGTACAAAAAGTCGCAGGGCGTGACAACGGACCCAACGCTGCCGCCACCGAAGGGAGTTGGCTCGAGGCTGACCTACTTTCATTGTTCCTTGCTAGGGTGAGTCGGCCAACGAAATCGAGTGCTAAAGCCAGACGGTGGTTGATGCGTTCATTGCAGATACTTCCTGGGTCTACTCACCGCCACCGTGAGCTCTGAGGTTTTCAAGGCGGCGCAGCCGGCGCTTCTGTATCTGGTGCCGTTCACGTTATTGCCGCTGCTGACCATGGCCTATCTAAAGGTGCGTGAGCATTTATTTAAAACCGTAAATATGTACTTCAGGACATTTGTATTTCATACAGGGTGATTTGCGACGCATGTGGAGTGAGCCATTCATTAATCAACCACAAACAAAACAATTGGAAGTCTGAGTGCTCACGCGCGCTTTGTCGTTCGACGTGCATTAGACAGGAGCGCAAACATTTGAGTTTTGTACCTTTAAGTGTGGAGGGGATGGCGTTGATGAAGGTGACAGCGACGGCGGCAGCGAAGCGATTGAGTGTTTGGTGGGTTGGTGAGCGGAGGGGTCCCGTGATAAAATGGTTTTGGTTCTTCGTCTTTAACAAACCGGCTGTCGCAAGCTTATAATAGGCTTAAAGAACAGAACAGCAGTAGGCAACCAACTGGCGCTCAGTTACACATAGAGAGATTCATATAAGCCAAATTTAGCTGACATGGCGAGTGTAATAAGTACATACAAATACATACATACACATACACCCTCACGTAGTTAACCAAATGTTTCCAAATAGCCTTTGTCGGTTTATGCGGGAACGCAGTAGTACAGCAGTGATCAGATCGAAAAATTGAAAAAAAGCGCAGCTAATCAACCTGAATTATAATTTCCACGCATATTTTGTAATTCCTTAAGTAGATGCATTTATATTGACGTCAATTAGGGATCAGAAGTTTTTTTACGTGAAATTGTGAACGTCGTAAAAAATGTGTTTGGGTGCTGTTAACAGCAAAAGCCGAGATTTTATTTCAAACATTTGAGGTGATCGATCAGCAGCAAATAGCTAAACGTGTCGTTAAACTGCTGTCTGCACCGCTTCCGCACTACGAAACTGGTTCCCGTTTGTGTTTCTGAATTGGATTGCTTCCATTTCTTCAGCTAGAACTGTGGTACTTTCAAGTACGTCCCTCCCACCTGCTCGTACTGAACCCATTCCAATTTTTGCCTCTCACACTCTTCATTGTTGCATATCATTTCCGTCCACGATCCCCAACATTTTTCATTTCTCAGCAAAGCAACAACACAACAGAACGGAACAAAAACAACAATAAAATGCACACCAAACACCACAAACAGCTTTTGTTTGCCAATTGAATGTGTTCGCTTTTTTTTTAACTAGCAACTATCAATTTTAAACTTTTCCTTTACAAAAAGTAATTACAAATTAAACAAGAATATTAGGTACAATCAAAATGAACGAACAAACGTTACAGTATGATTTGCCACTTCATTCCCATCGCACGGCAAGCGAAGAACTTTTCTCAACCAAAAATAGCAATAGCAACAAAAAAGCAAAATGCAGAACAGAAAGAGGAAAATTAAATCCAGCTAAATGCATTTCTTATGTACAAAGAACACTCAACAAAACTCTTGAGCGACCAGCGCTGCTACATGGCTCAATGCGGCGCTGCCAACGCTCGGTACTTTTGTTTTGTAAAATGTAGAAATCCAGATTTGGGGGAGTTTGCGCATAGCCCCTGAAAAGAATAGCACAACAGTAGCCAAGCAAGGCATGGCGAAAGCCCGCGGAGCTCCCACACGGAAGACAGCAAAGCTCATCACAACAAAACCCTTAATCGAAATGCAAATAGTATAGGTATTATTTAATTTTGTATGACTTTTGCATTCTTAATTTGTAGCTATGTAAAACACAAACCACAAAGTACATTTAATTATGAAAATATATACATGCATACATATGCGCAGCAACATCAACCAGCGACATGTGCATGCTACATGCAGCATGTAACATTACAGACATACTATAAGTGCGAGTATAATATGTAAACGATATACACAAAGTGGAAGGCAAGAATGAATGAAAGCAAACAAAAGAGTATAATATTATTACGTAAAGTAGCTGTAAGTAAAGGCAATTTTTGAGATACGTTAAATTTTTAATTAGTTTTTAAACATTATTACCATTTATTGTCTACTTGAGAATTACAAATATTATGTATGTACGATTACCACTACTACTACAAATTTTAATATTTGCGTACTGCATACTGCAGATTGTCTAAATATCAAGCGGGCGGATTTTTTATGTTGAACTATTGGAGGTAATTTTAAATAGAATCTACTGACAAAAGAATTGTTTAACAATATAAACTATTCGAAAGATGATGATAAGTGAATTTTGTGGTCTGTTTTGACTTGATTAGATCTGTTTCGATACCAGAGTCCTGGAAGTTTCGAAAATCTATGGCTCACTTTGGTGTTATTGGTAATATATCATATGGAAACTTATTTCTGCACGTCGGAAATACATACATACGTATTCATGGACTTCTGACTTTAAAAGAGTATTTTAATAATTTTATATAGTCAAAAAACATTCAATGAATATTTCGACTATCACTTCTTGTTGTTGTAAATATTTTCCGAGTTCTTGCGTTCTCCTTTTAAGCCGATTTGTACATTTGCGGGTCAAACCCACATTCAAAATTCACTAAGCATAAATTTTGAAATTGTGGAAAAAACCCGCCCGGCCCGCAACGCAGCATTCATGATTAATGAGCGGCACGGCATCCCTTAATGGGACTATAAACGTAATAGCTGCGCTGCGGTTGTTGTAATAGATTATGGTTGAATGCTGCCATGTTAAAAGAAGAAACCAGTGTTGCCAGATTAGGGGTTTTCCCCCTAGATTTGGGGTTTATTTGTTTAGATTGGGGGGAAATTTTATGATAAATATTTTAGGGGAAATATTTTACAGACATTTTTAATTTACGCTTTTTAAAAAGTCTATGGCCAACCAGTTTGCATTTTTGTTAGTGGGTCTTTTTTAATTTCATGTACCAAATAGAATGAGCAATTTTCATGAAATATTAATTTTATGTGTGCATTATAAATTTGGGGGGAAATTTTAGTTTTTAGGGGGAAATGGACTTCATTTTAGGGGGATTGCTTGAAATCATCTGGCAACACTGGAAGAAACAGTACCCGACAGCATCGTAACAGAAGCATCAGAAGCAGAAGCACAATGAAAAAGTAGACTAGTGAAAATGTGAATATTGTGAAGAATGCTGAAAATTAACAAGAATATTGCAACAGAAGCGCAAAAGTAAACAAGTGAGCGTATTATTTGAATGGGCAATGTCGAAGTAAAAGTGGAAATTGAAAAATACCGGACCCATACGGAAGTGGAAAACGTACGAGGCGGAACTGTGAGAAAAAGTATGCATGCTTGGCTAGAGTCTGTTGCAGGACATTGTGATTTTGGAAAGGAATAGGCGGGAGGGCGACGGTGCACAATAGCGCTTTAAGATGCAAACCCTGGCCATAGGAGAGCCAATTGTAATCGCAATCTCGGGGCGGTAAGGAAAAAAGCATAAATGCGAAAGAAAAAAGAAGGAACATCTTGCAGCTGTCGAGTTCCCAGGAGCGTTGTTGGCTTGTTAAGCAGGAGGGGAACAGCGCGGCTGTTCTAAAAATATCTGTAGCATATTAAAATTTTCTAGAGCGAAAAAAAATAAAGAATTCGACAATTTGTCGCCGTCTGTTGATAGCAGCGGGCAGACAGCTAATCAGATATGTGCGGTACGTCGGCCCGGCCCAGTCAAGATCTGCGAGAGACCTTCGGGCTCGCCCACTCGGCTGAGAGGTGCAAAGTTGCTGTTGACTTTGCCGTGGAGCGCGATCTTGGGCGTGTGTGCCGTTTGTCCAAGAGTTGGTGGAGTAGGAGAGAAGGAGTGGCGCGAAATGAATTGCGTTTATCGGTGTTTTTATTTATATTGCTTTTGCGATAAGTGCAAAAAATAAGAGGCAAAAATAACACCAGCCAAATCAATGCAGCCAACGTTGGCCTTTAGTGGTTGCAATGCGAACAAAACAAAACGAACTACGCGAAAAAAATGTGCAAACAAGTTATAGGCAATCAAGATGATGGGCTACATTACCATAACGATAAACAACAAAAACAGTAATAATAAATAAAACTACTAAAAATACGAACTAACGTCGGCAGCGTGCATGTGCCGAAATTTCGATAAACAAACGCAGCGCTTCCTTCCTGGGCCTCCCGCGTCTGCTATCTATCGGTCGATTGACATCTTTGCACTGCTGGGTGTTCGGATTTTGCAGATATTTACATATAAACATGTTTGAATAAGTTTTTGTTTTTTTTTTCGCCAAATTGGCAACTGGCAATTGTGGCAAATTTCGTGTGATTTCCTTCAACCTTTTGGCTTTGTTTTTCGAAAGACGGCCCAGTTTCAGTTTTTCAATTGCTGCCCAACATAAAACCGGTCTGGCGACATTTTAAGGCACCTATAATGATAACAACAACAATTGTTGGCTGCGTTTGGTTTAGAATTCATTGATTCACATTTATGGCGGTGTCGCATGTTTGTTTCCTGTCTCTATGAACGGAGTGGCGGAAAAGGCTGCGCATAAATTAACATTCGGATGTTTTGCACGTCGGCTTTTGGGTGGGCTAGCAGCCAGCAGCAATAACAATAACATTGTTCTTTTTATTTCAATTGCAGTTGTCGAGTGATTATAAATTTACAATTAAAACAACAACAGCTACATGAACATAATGTACTATACAATAGCTCAAGGCAGCAACAAATAAAAGGTCAAACTTCGGAAGAAATACATAATTTTACGACACAAGAGCAAAAGCAGTAACCGAAGCGACAGTACCACCAACAACAATAGGTGGCAACAATGGGTGGCAACAGCACTGCCTCGAACTTTAGTGGCGGCGGCTATATGGCCCCCTCCGGTGCCGCTGGTGCTGGAGGTGGTGGTGGTGGTGGAGGCGGAGGTGGCAACATAGCTACAGCGGGTGGTGGTGGCGGCAGCGGTGGTGCTGTAGGCGGTGACCTGCTTACGGGCTCTTCTGCGTCCAGTGTTGGCCTTGGTTCGTTGGCGAGTGGCTCCTCGTATGCGTACGGCACCAGTTGGGAGGAGTTCTGCGAGCGGCACTCACGTGTTGGCGCCGCCGAATTCGCAAAGGCCTGCATTGCATACATCAATGGCAACCTGCCACCGGAGCAGGCGCGCACAATCTCACACCGAAGCTTTGCGCAGAAGTATGCAGAGTCTTTTTTGGATTATTTCGAGATAGAGTTTGCACGCCGGCGCAATAACGTTAAGGTGCGAGGATTGAAGCTGTTTGCTGATTGTGTTGTTGTTAAAACAGCGTTTCCCTCTTTCACAGACTGGCAACGGCAGTGCGCTAGAGGAATGCGACTACACAGCGGAACACGATTCGCCTAAATTATTTCCCAAGGCCTTCTTTCGGCGCCTCTCCTTCAAGGGGCTGCGCAAGGGCAAGGTGCGTGCTGCAACCGTCGTAGAGAGATTCTTATATTAAATCATTTTCGTTTCTTATAGGCGTTGTTTCACAAGAACTCTGAGGACTGGGATGGCTTCGGCAAACAGAGCAAGATGAAGTACTCGAGCATAATTGTGGAGTGTCGCAAGGTGGGCACGGTCTACAATCTGACGCTGGAGAGCCTTGACCAGCCGACCGGTACACAAAAGTGGGAAAAATGCCGCCTGGTACTAGTGAAGGCAACGGGCGGTTATATGCTCGAGTTTTACATGCCGCCCAAGTCCACAAAGGTGGGTGCACTTGAGCTACAGGAGCCTTCGTTTAAAACGTTGAATTATTCTCATTGCAGCCCCGCAGCGGTCTCTTCTGCTTCTTGATCTCGGAAGCACGTGAAACCACGTTACTGGAAATGCCCGATCGTGAAAACACATTTGTGCTGAAGGCAGACAACAACATGGAGTACGTGATCGAGGCGGAGAACGCCAAGGAGATGGATAGTTGGCTGGCGACAATACGTTACTGCATGCGCAAACCTCCTACGCAACAGCTAACGCTGGAAGCAGAGGATGCTATGGGTGGCGGAGGTAGCAGCTTGGTAGCGGCATCGCCGGTGACTACCAGCCCTAGTGAAAATCTGCTGGACAGCACAGTCACCGGCACTGGCACTGGTACTATGATTGCTGTACAGAATCCGCAGTACCATCAGCAAAGCGGATTTGGCTCGAACGGTAACGTGGGCTTGGGTCCGAGCAGTTCGTTGTCGGACAATGCACTGGCGGCGGTAACGTCCGCGGTGGGCACAGAGAGCGGTGCTGGTGGCGGCGAGGTAGGGGGACCGAGTGCACCGGATATACCACCCCGGCGTGCGGGCCCTGGCGATCGTGGTGAGCAGCGTCTGTCTGCGTCCAGCAACTTCGATACCGTAGAGGGCGATAACGAATTGGACATTAACGTGGCCGACCTGACGGCCGAGATGCGCCAGTATCCATGGTTTCATGGCACACTGCCGCGTTCAGAAGCGGCGCGCATGGTGCTGCATTCGGAAGCGGCCGGGCACGGCTTCTTCTTGGTGCGTCAGAGCGAGACGCGCAAGGGCGAGTTCGTGCTGACTTTCAACTTCCAGGGACGCGCCAAGCACCTGCGCATGACACTTACGGAGAAGGGCCAGTGTCGGGTGCAGCACTTGTGGTTTCCCTCCATACAGGAAATGCTCGAGCACTTCCGGCACAACCCGATACCGCTGGAGTCCGGCGGCACTTCGGACGTGACACTGACCGAGTGGGTGCACAACCAAGGTGTGCCGTACGGCGACGTGGGTAGTGGCGCAACGATTGTCAACGAAACGAACGGTGGGCATCATCAAGCGCAACAGCATCCATCGCCGAGACATGTGAGATAGCCTAAATTTTGGAGTCAATTCAGTGTCAGTGATGGTTTTTATTTTATTTGTTTTTAGTTGGTTTGATTTCTACGTTTTTGGTTTTATGCATTGCTGCGATTTTGTTGAATTAGCCAATGAGCGGGAGGGCCATAAGCATGGAAACTACTGTGATACACCGTGGCAAAAGGCTTTCAATGCCCTTTACGCGGAGCATCGATTGATTTTTTTTTTATTAATTTACAGCAGCAGCAAGAAGCCTGATACGAATTGTTTGCCTTTAAAACCGTCCAGAATTGAATTAAAGAAATGTTGGGAAATTCTTCTGATCACATTTTCAATATTAATAGGCGTCGTCTGAAAGACTGCTGCGAAGAAGAGAAGGATGGGGTCTAAATATTTGAATTTTCAATTGGTAAATGCCCAAGGCGCACGTTCGACTGAAATCAACGAGTTGATTGAGTTGAAAATCTTTAGTTAGTAAATTGTAGGCAATCGTTAGTTAGAAAAGCAGATGCCCTGTCCTGGCCAAAGCTAGTTGGTTGGCTTTGAGCTTGTGGCTTTCTTTTTAGCGAGGCGTTAAATTGCAACCGCCACGCTTGCTTGTGCTCTCCAATTTTGTGTATAGAAGTTATGCAAATTTGTCTTGTTTTTCGTCTTTGTTTTTGTTTTCGAAAATTATTGGCACTTTGCACTTTTTACAATATATCGTTCAATTTGAATTGCTACTTTTCTTCCTCCACCCACCCACTCACTCAAACAAACAAAAAATGCTTGCATGGATCTCAACAACTATTTCATTATTCAACTCAAATCGCACCGAGCGTGTTGCCTTTGCGATTCTCATTCGATTTGGCGTTCGCCCTGTTCCTTTGTCCATTCCAGCCGCAGCAAGTCATCACGATGAGTCTGAGTGTGCGCCTAAAGACGTGCGAAATTGAACTGCCGCTTGCGCATCATTCCTCCCTGCAGTCGGCGACAATGGCACACCAACAGCCGCAACACCCGCACCAGCAGCAGCAACAGCAGCAGCAGGTATCACCCGGAACGTTAAGCGCTCCACACCATTTCCACCAACAGCAGCAACAGCAAATGCGCGCATCGACGATCTCGCTACAGTCGCAGGTTAGTCATCATAACTTATATGCCGCCTTTTGTAATATTTATCGACACTCTTGTCCCCAACAGCATCAGCATCACGGTGGCAGCGGTGCTGCTGATCTGAACGCCAATGCCACACACGAGACCGGCCGAGCGGTCGATAACCAATACAGTTTCGTTTAGGTTTAGTACGCAACCTCTATACCCTTTAGTTCCCAACCCTCTGCAGCTCTCTTAGCCGCCAATTTTGTCCCGCATAACAAAGCGGTTTCATTTCACACGTTTTTGTTATAATTTAAGTTATTTTAAATTTGCTTTCATTTACAATCCGAAAACGAGCAGTTTAGTTTGATGGATTTGCATTTTTTAATTTATGACGATAAGCGAATAAATAAGGGAACATTGCGTGTCCATGGTGTACTTTAAGAAAGACTTGGCTTTCGTCTTTAAGAAACTTGTTATTTTTTCTGCAAAAATCGGATGCCACTGATCATTTACTTATGTACGTAAAACCTTCGACTGAACAAGTTGACTTTAGAAAGTTTTTCTTTGAAAATGAGTTTTCAGAAAAAAGAAAGCCGTGCGGCGTGTTTGATAGCGCTTATTTTAGTTTGACGTAGTTATATTCGACGAAATATTCCATGTTCCTTACGGCTTATCTTATTTAAGTCAACAGTCAAGGCATCTGAATGGAAGTGAGTGACCTATGCAGTGGAGTGATGAGCCGGAAAACTGTTCGCGCTGTACTGGTCAACGCTCAGCTGGCTCTGATATAATCACACAGAATTGCTGCTGGTAAATTGCGGAAGTGTGCCCGAATGTTGCTAAGCAAATAAGTAGATGTGACATCTGACAACATGGATTATTAAAAATCTGTACCAATAATAATATAAAAATTATTTGGGCAACTGTAGCATACAGTTGTAATCCAATTTGAAATGCTATTTATGTATGCGGATGTGTTTCGTGGAATTGACTTTTACATATACGGACTACGATTTCAAGAATATATACAAACTATATACTATATACGAAGTGGATTCTGAATATAGATATATTAATGTCCCACATATGTATGAATGTAATGTATTTAAAATGTTAACTGCTAGATTGCTAAAATCAAATTATATGAAATTAATACAATGAACAAGCGATTTCAGCTGAATGTGAACGAATGTCAGACGATGGACACGACACATTCAACTTGTGCGGGATTGTATGTTAAATGCAAAAACTGAGCAAGCCCAAACGTATACTCCTATTACTACTGCAAAGCGCACGCGCACTCATCCTACAAAATTCCTGTTTTAAGACAAACAATATGTAACGCAATCGTGTAACATGTACTATATATGTAACATACACAGTCATACCGAAATTCACATACTGGTACACATATTTGTAGTGCTCAAGTTAATTATGTTTATCAATTAAAGGTTGCTAGTCTAGTCTACAACAATAGCAGCAGCAGCGGCTGCTTTCAGAGTGAATGCGTTACTTAAGTTTTGCGTTTATGTTTGTGAATTTGGAAGATAATTAAATTATCTCTAATTTTCTTTAAATTGTTCAGTACAAAAGAGAACCGAGAGAATTTATTTTTGTAGAATTGCGAAACACTAATACCTATGGATTTTGTTTATTTTGAAATGCGCAGCCTATGAGCTTGTTTGAAGTGCATTACAAACAAATATAAATGCATGAAAATGATACAATTGTAAACGTTGTAAACAGCAAATTGTGTGAATGAAGGTAACATCTAATTCCGGCTAGCAATATGCAGTGCATTGAAAAAACAAGCCAAACAAAATAGTTTGTTTTATTATGAAAAAGCAACATGTCATATTCCTCGTATACCTTATTACTAAATAATGCAAACGCGTAATTTCATTGAAATAAAAACGTACGCTGATTCCATGTTTTAATGTTGGTTATTTGTATTGTTTTTGAAATGGGAGCGGGTGGTGGTAAACAGTCGTTTTAGCCATATTTTTTTTAATGGCCTTAACTACATTTCGAGATGTTTGTAAATTTGTTTTTAAATATTAATTTTTGTGGCAAGTGCGGCTTCGTTTGTCTTCTGAAATCACCGTCGCATCGCATAGCCGTTTTATTGTTATACCCGGCGCTTAAATTTAATTTAACGGCGTCGCTTTGCTGCCTGGTCTGAGCGAAGCGGCGCTGTTCTTTTGCAGATGTCAGCATCTTTTTTGACAGTTTATCGTTTTACTGGGCCGGCACACTTGCAGCTGCCGAAAGAGGTACACCGGCTCTTGCAGTAGTTTTCTAGCCGAAAATGGATCTCATAGGCGATTTGGTTGATTCGCTGTCTTCGCTGAAGTATACCGGTAACTTTCTAAAGCGAGACGTACTTGAGGCGACGCTGAAGGCGGGGCCGCGTAGCGCCGAATTCCGACATCTGGTCTGCTGGCTGACTCAGGAGCTGCACATATTGCGAAAGACTGATGAACGTGTGGCGGAAACGGAGGACGTCAACGAATTTGCTATGGAGCTTTCCGCAATGCTAAAGGAGCTGGGCTGCCCCAATCGCCGTTTTCTGGTCGGTGCTTTGTCAGAGCGCTTCGGGTGTATCGAGGATTGCGGTCAGCTAGTTGAGTACCTCGTAGCCGAACTAATGGCCTCCAAAATGAGCCTGCGACTGCGGCCAACAGCGCAGCAAACGCTCATCATTCCCAAGACGGAGACGAATACGGCGCGCGCTATGGATCAGCTGACACGTGATTTGTGCCTTGGCAAGCCGCCGGAGAATGTGTCGCCTAAGGCGCTCTTTGATAAGTTGAATTTCAAAGTAGAGGAACAGCTGCGCCAGGCGAAACCGGGTGTGGTGAGTGAACCGCTTCTGCGCACCAAAAAACCGCTAACAGATGCGCAGTGGCAGAAGTTGGACGCGATACATGCGGACCTGGATGCAGAGTACAATCTGCGACGACAGATGCTGCTCACGCGCTTGGAGGTCACCATACAAAGTTTTCAATGGTCAGATAAGATGAAAAATCGTGAGAATGAGATTGTGGGTCGATTTCAGCAAAAAATGGAGGAGTTGGATGCGGTGCGGCACGGCGGTGACGACACGAACATTGTAGCGCTGTTGGCGGCGCGCGTTGATCTGGCTATTATTGAGAAAACGAGCTCGGCAAATGTGCGTAAGAACACAGCTTCTAAGATACAGAAGCACGTCATAGGTAGCGTACCGGACCGTGGCGGACGAGCGCACGAGCATGCGCCGCCGCCGCCCGAGATGCCATCATGGCAACAACAGCGCGCCAGCGGACCGGCTGGAGGCGGTGGTGGCAACTTCCGAGGCGGGCGGGGAGGTGGTGGTGGGGGACGTGGCGGTGGACGTGGTGGCGGCACCTGGCAACAGTACTCAGCGCCACAGCAGCGTTCCGGGCCGTACGAGCAGAGGGCGCAGTTCGACCAGGTGGGTAGAGTCGTGTTTGTTTAGTGTAGCATATGTGTACTACACATACATACATATAAAGTAAAGTAAGCTGGTTAGGACCATCTAAAGATTTCATGACTTTTAATCTGTACAGAGTCGCGGCGATCAGGGTCAGTGGATTAGTGGCAGTGGGCGAGTTCAAGGCACTGGTTGGACCCAAAAGACGAACGACTATGAGCGCGGCGGCAACAATTATCAAGGGAACAACCACCAGGGCAACAATGAGCGTGGCGGACGCGGTGGCGGCAGCTCCTATCGTGGGCGCTCTAATTACAACCGTGGCGGTGGTGGCGGTAATCGTCGTTGAGCGAACCACGCCACGAGTAGCCGAATGAGTAGAATGTTAAGCATTAATCAATAGTTGCTGTGTGACACGATCTGCGAATACTAGTGATTTAAAGACTTAAAAAACTGCATAACCTGATGCCATGCAGCGTTTGTCACTAGATTTGAAAACTGTGCGCGCGGTGCGTTTCACATGTCCAGGTCTCTGGTTCTTAGCAGCTTGATCTGTCCCACAGTACAATTAACGTTAATTAACTTTTATTTGTACCGTTCCATCAAGTAATGTCGCCTCCTGAATTTGCTAATAATTTTTATTCACGCATATTTGCCAATTCATTATGTAAAACGAAGAGATTCTTTAATTTCGCAATTCGATTCAAATAAAAAACATAGTTAAACTGAATAACAGTAACTAAATAACAACGTAGAAAGCATTCAACTCTTCATATATTAAACTTCAGAACTTCAATATTTTCGGAAAACGCAGCTCACTCAACTGGAGCTTTAACTCAGCACGTCACCCGAGGGTCCGAACAACGGTAGCGTACATAACTATTACAGAAAGTGCTGTCCTCTGCCGTCTGACGACTTCCGCTGCAGCAGGCACCACGCATGCGCCAAGGGAGGGCGCACAAGTCTTCGTGTGGCCAGAGCTCCGGCAGACGCGAGATGGCTGTTAGCAACTGCAGTACTTGTTCAACGCCAGAGCAGCTGATTTTACACACGTTCGGGTAGTCCGCGACTCGCTCACAGCGCATATCCAATGCTCGTACGGGTGGATCCACAGAAATAAGCTGCTGCACAAGTGCATGTTCGAGACGCTGCCAGCGCTCGTCGTCGATTGCACCGTTGACGCTAGTGCAGTCGATAATCACCCAATCCAAGTCAATGTGGGTGCTGGTATCCTGTAACAGAAAAATATTATTTTCGATCCGTTCCCTAAACACAGTTAAGCATTACCTCTATACTTAATCGCTTGAGGCGGTCAACGATGTTCTCCTTCACCAATTCTGATGTGTCAACTTCCCCAGTCACGGTGTCAAATGCACGGTGTCGCTGCGTTATGCGCAACATGAGCAGTAGTAGCTGCAGCATTTGCCAGCGAAATTGATGCGGACTAAGCGCCAAGTCACCATCGGTGCGTATCTGTAGCCAGGATGCTCGCAGCTGTTGGATTAGCTCCTGCGTGCACTGTGCGACCAGCCTGTGTGACAGCAGCCGCGCCTCCAGCCAGTTGAGCAGCTCCTTGAATTGCCAGGAGCAGCCACCCACACGCAACGCCCACTCCAGATCCTCTTTGCTGGCACAGGCACCGCGGTAGCCGACGGCATGGACTATCCAGGACGCGTTCCATCTTCTGTACTTGACGTGCTCGATGCGTTGCCACTCAAATGTACAACAACCGTTACGGCAAATTCAACTTTGACAAATACCACTTAGATCAAGTGCGCACAATTGTGCGGGTGCTTCAATAGGGAAAGATTTCAATAACATATGGGATTTCCAATAACATTTTAAACTATTCCCTAAATTAGCCAAATTAGTAGCCAGATTTTTTTTTTAAAGTATCTTGAAAATATTTATGTAATATTAATATTTATTATATTCACAGTTGATCCTCGATTATCCGGGTTGCTCGGGACTGGGCTCATCACGGATAATCGAAAAACCCGGTTAAAAGAGGTTACATATAACCGTTTATAAATTGTATTATTTTTATTTTTGATAAGAACATGTGAAACTGCTTCTTTAAAGGTACATTTGCATCAATTAATCTTATTCTATTTAAAAAAGTTCATTTATTTAAAATAAATATGTATATTTATATGTGTGTTATACGGAAAAAAACAAACACAAGTACATGTGCTTCACGGATAATAGAGGTAAATCACGGTTAATAGAGGTATAAAATCAACCACTCAGCATCCCGGTTAATAGATGTTCCCGGTTTATGGAGGCCCGGATAATCGAGGTTCAACTGTATTTCATTAATTATTATATTATTGAAATGGTTTGCGTAGGTCTGAAGGGGTTACAAAACACGAGAGGTTGCGCCCAAATGCAGCGAACGGCGAATTAGTCAAACTTGAAAATTGCACGTAAAGCGAATGTGCGACTTTTTGTTTGCGTAGTGTACAGGTTTTTATGCCAAGTACTAAACTACATTTAAGATCTTATTGAAAATATGTAAAAATTATGCTTATCGGAAACTTGATAGGAAATTATTTTTGCGGCGTCATTGTGACTGCCGTACTTGTTATGCTTATAATGCCACAGGCAACGGGCGGCCCCACCGAATTTTCCTCATTCTGATAGGCGAGCGCATCGGGCATAGCTTGCAGTGAGCTGGAGAAGACTTCAGCGTTCAGCGCAGTGTTCAGATCTATTGGCTTCTCATGTACGACAATCGAACGGCCCACAATGCCATTAAAGCCGAACAAATTCAAATATACGCTGCGAAATGCGGCTGAGATGCTGCCATCTTCCTTGGTGTCCACATTGCCGATCTGTACAGTGAAAAGCCGAAAAAAGCGTCTAAAGAGTTGAGTACACGTCACTCAATGACACCAACACCAGCCAACTTACGAAATTGTTGGGGAATTGACCGCCAGTTGACTTGCAGCCGTCGCTCAGATCGCCGTACGTGTGCACGTGGAGTGCGTGTCTGCCCGGCGGCAGCCCTGTAATGTTAATGGTCACCTTAATGTCGTTGTTGTAGGGCAACTGCTGAAATGTTATGACGCCGTCGGCAGTTGACTCGCCTTCACCCACTATTTTGGCAGACGCCTGCCACTGCGGCATTATCTAGAAAGAGGAGAATGCAATCTCTAGCAGCTCGGCAGATAGAGAGTTCGTAGGTAAAACTACTCACATAGGTGTACCCATAGTAGACGGGATGCTGCGCATAGTGCCCGGTCAGCGGCACTGTCAGCCGATCGAAGCGTTTTACTTTGGTGCCTGACACCACTTTCACCAGGTCCTCGCTCTTGCCACGGGTGTCATTGGTGGTGCCGGGATGTAAGCGTTCCAGAGCGCTTTGCGCAGTGGTCGGCAAAGCGCAACCGCAATACAAAGTGCTCAAGATGACCAGTGGCCAAAGTGCCGATGACCACGGCACTAGGTCCATATCTGGAGTGTTCTTTGAACAAAGTTGTGATTGCGGAAAAACTAAAATGTCTATATTTTGGCGGAACCCGAATGGAAATTGAAACCTACTCGTTGAAGTGGTGCGCGTTGATTGACGCGGTTGGCTGTCTGGTGCACGGCTGTGATGACTTCGACACGGTTTTCATGCTGATTGATTCAATTAATTGCCCGCGACACGCGGCGTTCTGACTGCCGCTGAGCGCTCTCGTGTGCCGGACGAGGCGGTGGAGGCGTAGTCCACAGATTGGACGACTCGCTTGTGCTCGCTGGAGCTGATGGTGTTGTTTCGATCGGTAGTGCGGATCACTTTGTATTAGTGTTTGGCACGCGAAGCGATGCCAATCTGACACAAATCCAAATGGGTATCATGTGTGCAAATCGAATATTCCCGTGAGTACGCACCGCAGTAATAAAAAAACCATATACATATATGAAATTGTTTCAAATATACATATGTACATACCAGTGTTGGCCCAAAGTCAATCTGATTACGATTAAAAATTAATGATTAAAAATCATAATCAAAAAATATGATTAATATTAATTAATTAATAATTAATATTAATTAATCATATTCAAATTAAAAATGATTCAGATTATTATTCATAATCATTAATCGTTAATTTGATTATTAACTATGTTCAAATAAAATGCATATCATATACAGTCGTGTCTGGATATCGTGAACTAATTATTGCAAGGCCTGTTCACAGTATTGAGGTTGTTCACTATATCAAGGTTAACATTTTTGTTCAAAAACTCGTTTTATTTGCTCAAAATACACTTTTTCCTTGAAATTGCTTTCAAAATTTTGTTCATGATTTAGAGGCTCCATGTCAAAATGTGGGTGTTCACTATATCGAGGTGTTCACTATATAGGGCGTTCACTATACCCAGACACGACTGTAATAACACACCTTAATCAATGGCGCACGCAAGAGGGGTTTTGGGGTAAACCCTTCCAAATATAAATTTATTTGCAAAAATTTTGGAAGCGAATATGGTTTCAACTGGAAAATGAAATTTCGTGTGCGCCACTGTAAACATACATACATACATACATACATATTCGTTCCGAAAACTTCACCACCAAACCACATCATCTTACTGGACGATTCTCCTACGGCTTGAATCTCGAGGCGTTCTTTGCCATGCAGCGCACAGCAGTGTGTATCGTGCATTATATTTACATACAATCAATTCAAATCAATTGCGATGCTTTTGCTAGCCGCACCGGCAATTCTGCGGCACTTGCCACGGTGTTCGACTTCCTCTCCGTCTGCCTTGCGGTGTTATTAGCATTCGCGCGTTGTTTGTCTTTGCTGGGTAATTTGGCGATTCGCTGGAAAGCTGCACCCCAGCGCCACCATCGCTCCATTTCGACTGCTGGTTGCAGTCTATCGGCTACGCACATTTGTTACATTTGTGTGTGTTACATTTGACTCGCGGTTATGTGGGTTGTGGTAACATGACTTTTACTTGCTGACTAAATTTTTCAATGCAAAGATTGTGCAATTGCCAATAGTTATGTAGCGCATATTTCATCAACTTAGATTTGGAATAATCATTGGGGCTTGATTGTATTTGTACTATATTTAATAGGGATAGATAGACAACAGTGAGATCAACCGATGGACATAGCGTTGAACTACGAGGTCGATGAAATGAGTAGTTGGATGGACGTACAGAGTGATCAATAGAGAACCGAAAGAGAAGCCGAAATTTTAAACAATTTTAGCATTAACTGTTCAGAAAAACAAACAGGCGTGGAGTGTCTTACTGGGTGTGTTGTATGCGTTTATTTTATGAATGAACTTATTTTCTGAAAGTTTTTGTAAGCGATTTTAAGAGTATTTCAGAGTGCTTCGAGGTACTCACCGGCTACAAAGCAGCCGAGAGCTTGTGTTGAGCTTTTGTTGCCATGTTACTGGCAGCATGTCGCCAACGGTCCGATCAACATGCGGCGGCAACATTCGCTCGCCTACGCAGCCAGCTTGCGGCGGTGTGAGAGGCGTTAACTGAATTACCTGCCTCCTTGCATTGTCTCAGATGGATTGAATGGATTATTTGCAAAGTATTTAAGTAGTTCCACTGCATTAGCGATGCGCCGCACTTAATTGAATGGCGCTCGACAGCGGGCAGAAAGTGCGGTAAACATTGCTAAACGCGGATTTAAGTTTTGTTTCGCTTTGTTCAAAACTGTGAAAATGGCATTTTCGCACATTGGTCTCTGGTGGATTTTAATAGGATCGCCTGCTGGATTTAGAATAAATTAAAATACATCAACACTTTAGTTCATCGCGGTTTATTTATTTTCCATTTGCGTAGAAGCTCAGTTCAGGTGTAATGGTGGATTTTGTTGTGAACGTTTTAAAGAATAGAGTTCGTAAAGTGTCTGCAAAAAACTTTAATACAACTTGCCAAATTGAACAGAATAAATGAAAAATGAAATATGGTAATGCGAAATGCGAATGACGGTAAATATGAACACGAAATGACTGCGACAATTGTGCAGGAGTTGAAAATTTGTGCAAATTGACAGCGCCCCAGCATCTGGTCATCGAGCAATGCACCGGTTCAAGGTCAATGGCTCGGTGCTGCGAGTCGAGGGAATAAGGGCGGCTATTATAAACCAATTTATTTTTGAAAGAGGAATGCAAGTGTGATCTGAAAACAGGTATAATAGTCAGCATAATTTTAACTTTAATCAAATGACAAAAAAGCATTGGAACAAGGTTAGGTTAGGTTTGGACTTGTCGAAAGACGAAATATGCTGACTGAACTGAGTTATTCATGTAGTCGAATTAGGGAGACCCTAAGGATTTCCATCTTCGTCTAGAGAGAGAGAGCCGGACAGTGGCGGAGAAAGTGACCTCTAGTCTCTTCTTCTTCTTCATTGCGGTAACTGAGGCAATAGTCATAACTAGGTATCGGATTTATATGCACATAAAATATGCACGAAATGTGCAAAATATATGCACTCTATCCAGGTCGAACCGCTGAAGCTACAAACATGAAGTTTGCAGTGTAGGTACATCTTGAAAAATGAACCTTCGTTAAAAAGGGATTTTTTGAAATTCGGGTTCTAAAAGGGCAAAACATGGGTTAAGGTGTTGTATGAAAAAAGTTGATTTAATGAACCTATTGATTTAAAATTTGGTGAAAACACTTTAAATAAAAAGTAATTCGACACGTATTTTTCAATTTTTCGAAAATCAAAACTTAACGGGGTCAACCTAGGGTTAAGGTTCGTATACGGAAAGACTACGAAAAAACATGAACCGATAGGACTATTGATTTAAAAATTGGTGAAAAAATTAGAAATAAAAAATAATTAAGCACATATTTTTTACTTTTGTGAAAATCTAAATTTAACGAGGTAAACCAAGGGTTAAATATTTGTATAGAGAAACAAAATTTTTTGGCCCGTTTGACTTCAAACTTGGTAAAAGTACTTCAAATGCGAAATAATCAAACACGTGTTTCTCAGTGTTTTTTAAATCGAAATCAAACGAGTAAACTAAGGGTTAAATGTTTGTATGGATAAGCATGATTTAATGGTGTTTTTGTCTTCAAACTTAGTTAAAGTGCACCAACTGATAAATAAAACGAAACGTGTTTTTTATTTTTTCGAAAATCGAAATCTGGCAGTGGTGTCGTGCGCAAATTATATAAAACAAAAAAATTTGTATACAGTTCCGTATGTATATCTTCGAAATTTCATGATATTCCCCTACTATCATCAAGGTTGAGAACTTATGAGAACTAACGATGAGATTAGTAAAACATAACAATTCATAATCTCCCGATAATGTCAAAAACGGCCGGCGACAAGCCAAGTAATCCGGATTAGCGCTACCGGCGCCAAGCGAATAAATATTTACAAGACGAGCGGACGGCAAAGTGTTAAGAGAAACTTGATTTATTGAGCCCATTGACTTAAAATTTGCGTGCAAGCGCGCTAGTTGTGGAATGAAATTTTTTTTAATAAAATTAGAGAATTCATTTCTTAACTTGAAGTCCACAAAACAAAACCCTAACTCAAATAATAACAAAACTTAAAATGAAATGTAAAAAATTAACTACTTAACTACAGTAAATAACTAAAATTTGCTCCAAGTTTTCTACGGTCAGCATATGCCATGCCTCGTGGAGTACGAAAACGTTCATTATTCTTGTATGCTGTACTCAGCAATGCCCCCAAAAATAGCTTAGTGAGCCAAACTACAACACCCTCAATAATGATCGTAATAACATCATTCTCGAAATAACAAAAGTCTGGGCTTGTCCCCCGCCCCTCCCAATCCCTTTGCACACGGGAGCACATCAACCTCACTCTTGGTCGTTTGCATAGAAAAACATAAGTCTATATGAATATGTTTATATACATAAATACTTACGCCAATACGGCAAAAAATAAAAAAACATGCCAAAATATGCAAAAAAATATGCAAAAAGTATGCAAAATATGCAAAATATATGCAAAATATGCAAAAAATATGCAAAATATGCAAAAAATATGCAAAAATATGCCAAAATCTTGGTCCCGTTCAAATCCGAAGCTCCAAAAAAATATGCACTTGCATATAATTCCGATCCCTAGTCATAGCTGTCAAGACCTAATCTCTTGGCATGACGTCCGAATAGACATTGCCCTGTCAAAATTACGCCGACTATGCTGACGTGTTGTCCGCCTAGCGAGAAAAGCGTTTTAGTGCGCCTGGGATTGAAAGTGGGCCAGAGCTGTTTGGTTATAGTGCAAGTCCTCTAGTCACCGCTTGTTGGCTATGTCGAGGAATTAAGAGCATATTGTTAGTTTACCGGTAGCAAGAGGCATGCCTGCTGTAATGGTAGTGTTATAGTACGGAAGGGTGGTGTCACGTCACGGCAGTTGCCACTAATGTCTCTGTGGCCAAATTTCGAGATTAGGCAGAAGCACAACGTCTGGGAGCGGCATTCGGCCGTTGCCCGTCTTTCGAACGCTTTCGTTGTAAATGGAACATAGAAAAGAGCATATTTTGAGGCCCTTAATGTTTTAAGGAATAAGTATGAGAAATGATGAAAATGACTATGGTAAATTTTTGCAATGTGCATGTTTTTCAACATTAAATAAAACGCCATGAAATTCCATATTTTCCGACTTTGAGGTCCAATTGCCGCGGATTTTTTAAACTTATACAAATAAATTACATTGGAAAAGAAGCCGTGAGGTGTTGATAATGCTACGAGGTGAAAATGATGTCAACCGGTTTATTGGTTTAGAAATTACAATCCCAAACGTGAAAAAGTCAGGGAAAATCCGAAAAAGTGACACGCCCATTTTTTGCGAAAACGGAAACTAAGTTTTAAAAACGGTTTGCGGATTCGAAATCAGCGCTCCCTAATTACCCTAGAACTGATGTCAAACCCAGAAAAGCCATTTTGCTGTTGATCAGTGTAATTAGCAAAAACGAGAGCAACAGGGCTCGGCTCGAATGAAACGCAATGAACTGGCGCTGGTCGCAGCAGCACAAGTTTTTGACAGAAAAAAGGTCGACTTGATGAAGGTCGCAGTTTTAAAATATTTGTCTTGTTGATCCATTTCCGATACTCTATTAGCTGATTATCGCAAGCAGCACTAGGTTTATGCCAGCGTCGGCATTTGTCCGTGGAGCAGCTGCCCGAACTGTGCCCTAAATTTTTGCCGACTATTCGCTGCGAGCCTTTGGCCTGCGATCCGCAGCGCATTCAGCAATGATTTGGCTAAATTCGCTTACACCAACAATGACCATGCCGGCAGTAATGAGAAAGGAATAAAACCAGTGGCTTAATGACTTTCTGTGTCCCTGGCTGATGCCAACTGGTCTTATCTGCATTTATCTAATTTCATGGGTAGTAGCTCCGTATCTATGTACTACGTGCGTCCCGTTAAATCTACTGCAGTCTGTATGTATGTGTGCTTGTTTGTTCGTGTATGTGTGTTGGCTTGAACGATGCACTAATTTAAACATTTTATAATTTGAGTATAAACAAATACGATGGGGACTCATTAGTCTGCATCCCGTAGTCATATTCGTTTTGTTTTTACATAACCTACATGTGCAAGTATGTATGTATGAATGTGCCAGGGTGGAAGCTATCATTTAGAAGTTTCGAGAAAATGGTGCAGATTTTCTATATCTCTACGGAATGAATGGGTACATACGATCTACTATCGTAGATCGGCGTACACATTTGTAGTTTTTTGGGTGGATAGATACGTGGGCCAACTGAAATCGGAACTACTTAGTCGAGTAGCAGCTGTACAAATGAACAGTCGGCTACGGCTTGTTACTTATCAGAGTGTTTTAATTTTTAACGCCCAAGTCACACGCTGAGCAGCTATAATAGTGCACACATCGCGCAACACAAACATCTACCCAGCAATATTGCCCGCTGGTGATGATCCTGAAGATTTACAACGGCCCATGCTGGTTGTAAAAAACTTTCCGCTCGACGATGATGTGCCATTTTTATCGGAATAATGATATAAATAAGACACGGCGCAGCCGAAAAGAATGCGTCGTAGCCTTCTGACTGCTCCTATTCCCTATTGTTGCTGTGGGGGCTAAGAACACAAGTGAAAGACCCCCAAAGTATTGATTCCGGTTTTGTTTACATGTTAATGATGACTATGTAAGCAACTACTATCAAATTTTCTGCTAGTTGCCGACAAGTTTTAATTTGTAATATTGTAGTATTTATTTATTTAGAATAATATTTTAAACATATAAATAAATTTAACATTGCACCATATTTTGCAATTAAAAAAATAAAGTCCCAAATTAATTTAGAACAAAATTCCGAGTGGCACCGTAGCCAAAAACAACAGTATATGTGTGTGCCAATGTATGTGAAGAGTGCAAGCGTATATGAAGCGCTTCACAGTTACTTATTTACCCATGTCCAACATACATCCGTACATACATACATGGCGCACTTAAATCCAGCCTGTGTTCGCTCGGCTGAGTGGTGTTTGAAATTTTACGCGAGCGAGAGTGCTGAGGTGATGGTGGGTAATAACGATAATAAAGCTGCGAGGGCATATTTGAAAAGTTTCGCATTACATAAATGAACCGCGACATAGTCACACACACATATACTCACATTAAAATTGATGTGAGCAAATACTAAGGAACGTCGATGCGCGTCAAAGTTGAAAGTGATTTAGTGCACTTACTAAGCGTTTATTAAATGTCGCGGTGTCATTTGTTGTTTTCCTTTTGCTGGGGTGCAGTTTATATTACTGAAATATTTGTATATCAACTGACGCAGTTTAGATTACTGATTTTGTTGTTGTAATGTGAAAACAATTCTCTTCAGCAGAATGCGACAATTCGTACACTTAGAACAGGATTTGCATATTTCGAAATGGTGTAGTCAGTTTTCGTGCAAGGTCTTCCTAATATACTTTCCATATATGTCCAGGCTGAAGCTAGACCGCCGTTCATGTAGGAGTGTTTTCCCCACCTGCACAACGGGGCGTATGGGCAACACATTTTACGAGGCGTCTATCCGAATAAGCAACGCCGAATGCTTAAAATAGCAACGTTATGAAATTCAAAAAAATCGAGTTCCTATTATATTAAAAACGGCGCCGAACCAGCACCTCAAGGACCCTTGGCAATGGCGAAACGTTTGGTCGTTTGTTGCTTGTCCCCTTTGACAGATGTAACAGCAAAGTTCCCAGCAACAACAACAACATGCCCAGCATTGTAATTATATCGCACTCAGCCGGCGAGCATGTCGTGTTGCCATCGTGATGTCTATGCACACTGGGTCGCTGTTTGCTGGCAGCGATATCAAAAAGCTAAATCAAAATTCCTGCTGCAGCACTTACTCGACTCTTTGGAAAAAGTGTCGAGTGCATCGCTGCCGCGGCATTAATTTTGTGCGCACCATTAACTGTAGCACAGCACCAGCGAGCGGCGGAACTGGGTCGAAGGCAAGTCGCGGGGACAGGTGATGGTGGTGACAATTGTTGGTGCACTGTCATGCTCAGGGCGAACATTTCAACAGTGACTGATTGGATTTAATGGGCTAATGTTTGATTGTGCCTCTCTCAGCTGGTGTGGTTGTTGTTGTCGATATTTTGAGAGCACAAAATCGGGTTGATATCTCTCACAAATAGGCAAACTGACTTGGATCACCTGTGGTAGTGGGAGTAGTTAGTGGATGCCCACGAACTTACAAATAGATTTTCGGGAGTTTAGGAGAGCCGAGTGCCACATTTAAGTAATTCTTAACATATTAGCAACGGTTTAGGGTTCAAAGTGTTTTAAGATCGAATTCAAGATATTGTGGATTCTGAAAGGCATTGATGCTGAGTACTTCACAGTACTCGAGTTCTCAGTATCAAATCGAAGCAGTTGAAAGTTGCCTACATACAACTCCAAGTAGCCATCCGTGTTGTGCGGGTCAATATTCATATGGATAAGAGGGACCTAAACTGTAACGCTGATTCTGATGGTGCATGGAGAGCACTCGCCGAAAGAATTTTTTTTCTATATTCTGGTGTTGGCTACAGTAGGGAAAAGAATTAAAGTTGGGACCAAAAATGATGCGGGTAGAAATTAATTTATTAACAATTCCCTTTCCATCCTACAATCGACGTTTGAGAGTGTAAGATATTCATTCAGATATTCCGCTCAAGGAGCAGGTGCAGTCACATTGAATTTCTACTTATCCCCTGTCGGTGTAGTCTGTGCAAATACTTAAAAATAAGTTGTGAAATACTCAAGGTTGAGCATAAAAAGCCACACACTGCTACACACACACACACACACACATATATATACGAAGGCCTAGCGCAATCCATAGTACGCGCTGCATTTGTTTGAATTTTGCGCTCGCTTTCGTCAGTCACTTTATGGCTTAAGCGGAAGACACACTCGCACCAAATCCGCATTTATTTGAGTATTATGCCAATCGCATAAATCTGACATCTAATGCGGCTGGCACACAACGTGGCACAAGGTACATAAGAGATGTAGTGTTGAACAAGGTGAAATGCGATACTGGTGGACGAATAGCAGTTGGAGTGGGCGGCATCATAAAGTTCGCGCGATAACACACAAGGCAGACGGGCGTTCGTCGCGCTATCTGCTTGTTCGCTCGTATATTCTGGGAGAGCTTAACAACACGTTGTCGAGTGCAATGTGATCGAGGCGGCAGCGTCACTCGCGATCTAATATTGACCAGTTGTTGTAATGCAATTCAGCTGGTGGCGCATTATCTGCATTATCTGAAATTGGTGCTATTATTGTCGCGATGGGCGTCCAAGCCCAACAACTTAATGACGGCAAGGCAGTGGCGTGGGCGGGTTGCTGCTGTGGAGGATTGCGCCCCGAAGCTGGGGTAAGCTCTGAGGCGGTACGATCTGCCTTCAGTACATCGGCGCTAACTTTGATTTTGCAGCTTTTCCAGGAATAGTAGGAAGAGGTACTAGTTAGAAGAAGTATTTTCTGAAGGACGCCCCCTTGGTGCCGCTAGTGCTTCACTGATTGTCGCCCGAGCCACTCACATAGTACGGTTCTTTCAGTTTATCTTCTTACGTTCTATTTCTTTACTTGAATTTTTTACTTATTTATTTTTCCAGCAGCATCTTTGTGATTGTGTGGCAGCGCGATCGCTCTTTATTCTGCTGTGTAACGTCCGAGTTTCAGTTGGTGTACGACGTTTTGTCCGAGTGGTCGTAGTGTTTGCCACCTTTGAATTTTCGCCTGCGCGCCGTCCTGTTCGCGTACGTTGTCCTTGTAGTGCGACGAGAGATACGCTAACCTTAAATTTTCTTTAATTTTAAAGAAGAAAGATCGTTGAGCTATCATTTATATAATTGTTTAACAATTTCCCAAAATTAATAAGTCGTAATATTTTCATAACTTGCACAGCTATGAAGAAATTTATGAAAATTTTATAAGAATATATTTTTGTACGATATGAAATTCTTTGTACGCTTTAAATTTAAAAACGTTCTGAAGGAATTTTCCATTCAATAGAAATTTTCCCTGATTGAATTAATTTTCCGTTTCTATTAAACAATTCTAGTGTTGAGATTTTTTGCGCGTATGTGTACGAAGTGTTTGAGTGCCAAGTGACCTCACACCCACTGCATAAAAACTCCGCAAATTAATTAATCCAGCTGAAAGTGGGAGCGCAGTCTAATGAAAATCGATGTATAGGCCTTGGCGCCCAGCAGTTGAGTAGACCATACACAGCGTCACAGCAAGCGGCGCAAAAAGAGCAAAACAAAGAAATCGCAACGGGCACGTAGGAAAATGTCAACGACCAGCGGCAGCCTTTCATCTGGGGCCGCAGTGTCCAGCTGGAGCACGACGACAACTGGCAGCGTCTCGACAATGGCCGCCATTGCGGAGCGCGTCAAGGAAGTGCTCTCCACGACTGCACCAACAACTACTTCCAGCGCGGCCAGCAGCAGCAGTAGCAGCATTACCGCCGCCACAGCGTCCCCGGCCCCAGCCCCAGCCCCGGACCAAATGATGAACGTCGCTGACTTGAGCTCATCGCTACAGCATTTCGGCTTCATTGACTACTTTGTCTTCGTGCTGATGTTGGTTGTCTGCGCCGTCATCGGCTTCTATTTTGGCTTTGTGGAGAAGAAGAAGAAGCCTGGCCTCGAGCAACGACGCGGTTCGGAGGCGCTGGACTACCTGGTGGGCGGCCGGAAGATGCAAGTGCTCCCGGTGTCGCTGTCGCTGGTGGCCAGGTGAGTGTAGCAAATATATGTGGTTTTGTATGTGTGTACGTGGCGCATAATGTGGGCGTGTGCGAGCATTGCTACGAGCTTTCGAGGCATTCAATTTATTGCCGACGCAACTGTGTTAATGGCTGAAATAAGTGAATAGTGAAGCTTGCCGCTGGGCAGACGTGCGTCCGAACTAAACTGAAGTCAGCGGTATAAATTCGCGCCTCGTCCATCAACGCTTTGTTTTGTAAAGGTTGCGCGGGGACGGAGGGCGGGAAGGAAACGGCTGAACAAATTCCCAAGTGCTATTGATTCTCCTCAGCTCATTTACCGTCGAAAACTAAGGCACAAAAAAATGCCTACAGTTTCGGCGTACAGCGAGAAAAGAACTTGAATTAAGACGGCGAAACTCATTTTCACTTTGATTGTTTTTGTTGTTGTTGTTGTTGCATTTGGAGTGCTGTCGAATTGGCTTTGGTCTGGTGCGCTTGATGGATTTTTGAATGTGAAAGTTTGCTCTAAGCGGTGAATGGCCAAGCACAAATGATTTTAATCTATTTATGAAGATATTGATGAAAATGAACTTGAATAATGTCTGCAGACTTGAATCGGGGCCCCAGATATATTGAGCGGCCGTTGAGCGCAATCAGTACACGTTACGCCAGGAGACGCACAAGTAACTTTTAATGGACAAATTAAAAGTGAAAGTATCAAAAGGCATGAATTAAGAGGAAAACATCAAAACAATTACCAGAAGAGAATGTCCTTGAAGAGTAAAAGCAATAAGGTAGTCAAATCAGTCTTTTGCACAGTGCTGGAAAGAAGCGCAGCAACAGTGATGAAAAACAAAAGGAAAGCTATAACACACATTATCCTATCATGTAGCGAAGGAACAAGGATAATAAGAGTTTTCGAATGTGAAATGTGAAATGCGCCTGGGACTTTGAGAAGTTTTTAAATATTACAACTTATGCACGCACACACACATTTTTTCGTGGTGTGTACGGGTATAGAGTCGTCGAAGATATGTTGCCGCGGCTTAAATAATTTCGAAGTTTTGTTCGTGTGCCTGCATAGAGCGTCGTCAACGGGAAGGAAGAAAATGATAGACGAGAAATCTACAAATTGCAAACACATGAACTTCGAGCACAAACACACGCACTCACACGGAGCAATCTGCCGGCTTATCCGCCTGTCTATTTATCTGTTTGCTGCCACGCGCCTGGCCATTTTGGCGATTTGTATGCCGGACCGCAACTTCCTTTGATTCGGCCACTACTGGTCCGCGCCCGTCGCTTCCACGCCTCGAACAACGGCACGAGTCCTTTAAGCATTTAGCCATCCAATCATCATTTCCCAATCTCAAAGCAAAGTCCCTCAGTCCCAGCGCTCTCGTGCGTGTAATTTCAAGGTCGAGTCGATTGTTCACAATTTATTCCGTTTTTTCGCTGGCTTCGTGTGCGCCACCACGCTCTGCTATTTTTACATGCATGGCCTATTCACCACACCTCGCTCGCCGACACAAACACAAGCAGCAACAGAAACACAATAATAAAGTTTAGCCCACGGGCGAAGGTGCAGACGGCAGTCTAGGTCTGGATCTGGATGAGGAGGGTTGGAGTCGGAGTCGGTCGCTCAAAATCTGGATTCGATGCGGAGTTTGAGTTTTGATTTTTATGATATTTACCCTGTGCTAATAATAATCTTGACCCTGATCAAAGGCGGCACGCACACCTCTGCTGCCCTAGCGCAGTAGGGGCAGTTACCGAGTAAACCAAAAAAGAACGCTGCCGCAA
Source organism: Melieria picta (assembly GCA_964056695.1). Classification (NCBI taxonomy): domain Eukaryota; kingdom Metazoa; phylum Arthropoda; class Insecta; order Diptera; family Ulidiidae; genus Melieria; species Melieria picta. The sequence continues at coordinate 64,516,154 of OZ057398.1, forward strand.
CAAATAAACCACGAGGGACAGTAGCTCGCGGTGGTGGGAAAAATCACCTTTGTGCGAAATAAATAATCCAAGAACGCCCGAAATGACCAAAGGTTTACCAAACGTTACAATGCGTCTCCGCCCTCCAAGTGTCTATGGTGGGTGGTGTGTGCGAAACTGTGTGAGCTGGCCATATCGGAAGAGGAGCAGTGGCAGTGGCAGAGAAACTAAAAATAAATGCGTGACCAAGCCGCCGACCTAGTCCAATGCTATAGTGTCGGTAAATTGAAAAGTTGCACTTCACAAGAGAGTACAAAGTTGGCTTCCGGCCACAACTTGAATGCCAACTTGCTGCTGTTGTTTTACTGCTGCTGTTGGCGATGGCGACCAATGTCCAATGGAGTGTGTATTGTAGTGTGGAGCTCAGGTGACTGCTGCTGAGATATTATCTACAACAACAACAACAACACTAATGACAAGTTACCTTCATGTCAAGTTCATTCACTCCGCCGCTCGGTGTCGATCTTAGAAAAGCTTAGAGGCCCCGGTATAAGGTAAGCGGGAAGGCTTTTAAAAGTCATAAAAACCTGTCTGGAACCTTTTTTAAATTTTAGTAATTTTAAAGGGCTTTATTTCCTGACATTTCCACTACTCAATTAAAACTGTACAGCGTTTCTCGTCACTCAGCTTCAGTGCTGCTTACTGTGTATGTCGTGGGGTTTTTGCCGATGTCATTTGCCACTCCATAAAATGGCGAAATTTGTTCAACATATTTTTGATGCTTTAGAAAGGTGCGTACGGGCCAAACTAATAAAAGTTGGCGAACACAAAGTTGGGTAGCGCTAAATATGCTCACGCTCACCACACAGATTTAGCTACACTTTTATTTACTAAGTGAATGTGATTCTTTGTGCACTGACGATTAAACTCGAGCAGCGTAAAGCAGGGGTAGTACGAAATTTACGTAGTAAAAGCATCTAAACGTAGGTTGAACCACAATATAATTGCACTATGAGTTAAACGAATAGGGAGAGAATGATTGTGCGCTAGAAAAAAAGTTGACGAATGTGTCAAGTGATTTCTTTTGTGAAGGTTGGCATTTGTAAAACAACAATACCACATTTTAAATGGTACGATTTCGTGTCTTTATTTTGCAGTTTCATCTCTGGGATTTCACTACTGGGAACATCGACCGAAATCTACGTCTACGGCACGCAATACGCCTTCATTGTGGTAACACTGGTCTTATCGAGCGTCATATCGTGGTACGTCTTCCTGCCCGTCTTCTGCAATCTAAAACTGACTTCTAGCTACGAGGTAAGTTATTCATTTGCCTGTCTTTGTGTGACTTCTCTGTCTAACAAGAACTGCATGTAGTCGCCTTGATTATTTTGTCCTTTGTCCGTGCGTGTCTGAAGTGCATTTTGTTCGATAGAAATTAAAATTTCGTTTACGGAGAATCCGCCATTTTTTCGCCCATAAATACTCATATGCATTTCTGATTGCACGTTTTACTTGTTGCTGTTGTTGAGTGGTAAAGAGGCGCCCCAAATGGAAGCTTTAATCTTCAATTCGGTGCCGTGGATGTCATTGGCCTCATTTACACGGCTGTTACGCGCAAATGCCCCGAGCAAATATGGGTCATCAGCTTGCCAAAAGATTGCGAATACAACAGAACAAACGAATGACGCAATAACTATTCAACAATGTAAATAATTTCATCGCTCATTGGGCCACTAAAACCCACTAAAGGAAAAGAGCTGACAATCGATAAATATCACTCACTACTTGTACATACTACATACATTCACTTCAACTTTTGTCAAAATAAAGGGATACAAAAAGTTGCATTGGCTGCTCCAGCAAATCGAGCGGAGCGCTTCTGCTGCAATTGCATATCTCGCTTTCATTAATGATTCCATTCGGGTTAAGCAAATTCTTCGAACTCCTCTCGCTTTACTGTTTTAATTACACTGATCAACAGCAAAATGGCTTTTCTGGGTTTGACATCAGTTCTAGGGTAATTAGGGACCGCTGATTTCGAATCCGCAAACCGTTGTCAAAACTTAGTTTCCGTTTTCGCAAAAAATGGGCGTGACACTTTTTCGGATTTTCCCTGACTTTTTTCACGTTTGGGATTGTAATTTCTAAACCAACCAACCGGTTGACATGATTTTCACTTTGTGGCATTTACAACACCTCACGGCTTCTTTTCCAATGTAATTTATTTTTATGAGTTTTAAAATTCCGCGGTAATTGGACCTCAAAGTCGGAAAATATGGAATTTCAAGGCGTTTTCTTAGATGTTAAAAAGCATGCACATTTTACGTAAATCAACTATCGAGTAAGGTATAACACGAAAGCGGAAACATCAAGCAACACAACACAGCCAAATTATTTGGCGAAATACACATTCGCATCGAAATAATAGCAAAAATGTACCATAGTCATTTTCATCACAATGCACAGTGATTCGACTCCATACAACCGCGGGACAAAATTAGAAGGAGTGGTCCGTTCCTCATAAAATTTGGTATACTAGTTAATCATGGTCTGCTGAATTGAAATCTCTATTTTGTTTTTCTTAAACTGTTGTAGTTTAGCAATGCCTGAGACTTATATTTGCAAATTTCGTCATTTTTGAAGAGCTATAGCACCAAGTGTGTTAGCGGGATTTCTCAGATTTTACATTTAATCGGTAACGTCAACATTGATAATTGCAAAAAGGAACAGAGATTGTCTTACATAGCTTTGGGTTGGCAATAAAAATGATAATAATAGACGTATGTTTTGCTTTTTTGCAGATTTTCCAATTTTTCATGCTGATTGCATACTTTTAGGCATAAATAAAATAAATTTTGTCGAAAAATAGGTGTGGTATTGCTGCATACTTTCAGGCAGCAGATTAACAATATGGCAACAATTTGGCAACAATTTGGCAACACAATTTTTTTTTTGGCAAACACATTCAAACACACAACGTTGGTAACAATATGGCAACAATTTGGCAACACAACTTTGGCAACAATATGGCAACAATTTGGCAACACAACTTTGGCAACAATATGGCAACAATTTGGCAACATTGGCAACGGAATTTTGAGTTTTGTACGGACGGAGTTTTGTACGCAAACTTATTCTGCACCGTTTTGTGGGGGCTATTCAGTTATTCAACCCGGAAGACATCATCCTAATATTTTTAGAAGTGAATTCAAAGCAAATTACAAACATTTTACTGTTATCTCCAAAATAATTTCCAATAATTTGCAGCAATTTCAGCTAAAGTTTGTGTTCTAATTGAAGTCTACGAATTGGGCGCGTTTGATCAAAACCATTTTTTTTAATAATGGTTAAATAAAATCAAAAAGTGATAATTTTGTATAAGTAATTTTTCTGTAATTAAAAAATATTGATACATAATTTATTCAACCCGTTTTAAGGTAAAATTTTTCAAAAGTAAACTAGCTCTAAAACTCTAACAAAGAGGCGTGGCGACTTCAAATGCCGTGTGCACACTTTTTAGGAAAGTTTTTCATGAATTAAATACCAAAAAGTAATACCGAGACACGGTAAAATTCGGGCTCGAAAGGGTTAATAAACAATACGAATTGTTCAGTTTAGTCGCGAAACCGCAAAGTTTCACACTTCTTTTCTGCTTGGAGTGAAAAGTGAAATTTGTCTCTCCGAGAAATTTCCAAATTTCCACATTTCCTCTTTGCGCGCCTATTGACGCCGCATGTAGCGAGCCATTCATGCTGACCGCATACTGAAAACTATTAAAATGCTAAATAAAATTAAAAACTTAAAAATTCAATACTTTTCAAATTGAATTATTTTCTGAGATCGGAAGATATCGGAGGATATAATTACATAATCCGACAAAGAAAGAATGCTTCTTAAAATAAAAAAAATCCAGGAACATACTTTCACATACTTTTTAGATATTTTCCTCTAAGTTTTGTCAATTTTCAGATTTTGAATTTAGAAAAATATTTTGAATTAAAAGTGAAGTAAAAGACTAAGCTTTGCAAATTTTGAAAAAATATTAAAAGCGAAAATTACCACATCATTTCTTAATCTATATTGAAAGCTTCAGCAACTTCTTGGTAACCATGTATTTTTAAAATTTTGTTTACTCAATAGACTAAAAAACAGAATATATGTGTTTAAATTTTTTTGTGAAAAAAGTTTCAACTTTGAGCCGCTTTTGCACAGACACTAATTAATTTTTCGCACAGATTTTTGGGGGTTTTCTTAGTTGGAGTTTTACCTTTCAAATGACATCAAAATCGTTAAATTCTGAGACTATACATTTTTTGAATTTTGTCTATGGAACGAATCACTGTGCAATGTGGGTAATTTCCTTAAAAAATTAGGAGCCTCAAAATATGCTCTTTTATATGTTCCATTTATAGTCTGATATACAAGCAAAAAAACAAAATGATTTTGAATTGCTCCAAACAAAAAAAAATTAAAAGCTTTGCATATTTTTAATAATTTTTTGAGGAAATTACCCACATTTTGATGAAAATTACTATGGTACATTTTTGCTATTATTTCGATGCGAATGTGTATTTCGCCAAATAATTTGGCTGTGTTGTGTTGCTTGATGTTTCCGCTTTCGTGTTATACCTTACTCGATAGTTGATTTACGTAAAATGTGCATGTTTTTTAATATCTAAGAAAACGCCTTGAAATTCCATATTTTCCGACTTTGAGGTCCAATTACCGCGGAATTTTAAAACTCATAAAAATAAATTACATTGGAAAAAAAGCCGTGAGGTGTTGTAAATGCCACAAAGTGAAAATCATGTCAACCGGTTGGTTGGTTTAGAAATTACAATCCCAAACGTGAAAAAAGTCAGGGAAAATCCGAAAAAGTGACACGCCCATTTTTTGCGAAAACGGAAACTAAGTTTTGAAAACGGTTTGCGGATTCGAAATCAGCGGTCCCTAATTACCCTAGCACTGATATCAAACCCAGAAAAGCAGACACAAAGTCGAAATTTATTGCCCTGTGTTATTTTGCCACAAAGTTTATATTATTGCCTGCAAAGAGAAACCAACGACTTCGGAGCAACACAGAGCGCGAAATGGAAAATTGCGGTTTTTATTGTGCGCAAAAAGTTTGTCCGTCTGAATTCTGGCCATCTCAGTGATTTTACCGGCAAGTCCCAGCTACCCAAAAAACGAGAAAAGCAACTCGCATTTCATTTTTCCGCTAACTTTCGAAAGCTTCGACTACGTTTCGTTCGGTTCTTTCACTTCTGGCAGCGTTAATGCCAAATCATCCAACGCACGCGTCCGTGCTGATCTGTTTCGCCTACTCCTGTTTCGTTTGCTCAGCCTCATCCGTCTCATTGGCCCCACGCTGGTTGTAAGTTTCCCACTTTCTGTTTTAGTTTTAATTTCCTCATATTCATTGACGATCAGAGTCCGTTTTCCTGGGTCAACTCAAGGGATATCTTTGGTTTTAATTTCCGCCTCGCAATTTCTCTTATTGTTGATTTTACATGATATTTCGCTATTCTCACTGTCGCCGCGTTCGCTTCTTTATTTTGCAGTACTTTGAAATGCGCTTCGACAAACGCATCCGCGTATTTGGCTCCGTCCTCTTCTCCATTGGAACGGTAAGTCCTGCTACCCCTTCGCCTTCGCCTTTCCTTTCCCTTTTTCTTTTTCCTACGCCAACTCGAGTTTCTTGTGCTCTTGCTTCCTATTCCCCTCTTCCATTCCATTCGCCCTCTCCCTGTAGTGAGCAATCGTCGCCCGTATGGCAACATTGCCGTTAAAGTGGTTGTGGTCGTCAGAACTTTTTAATTGTTCAATTTTCCTTGGACTTAATTTGTTGGTACTTTTCGCTGCTGCCCTACATTTTGCTATATTTATGTTGCAAATTCAAATTCTAAATTCAATGTGTTGCAGATATTTTGGTTGCCCATTGTGGTTTATGTGCCTGCGCTGGCTTTCAATCAAGGTGAGTTTGTGCGCCCTGCTCTACGCTGTGCTGCAGTGAGTTCCTTCAACTTCTTTTCTAATCAGTGAGTGTTTGCAGTTACTGGTGTCAACATTCACGTCGTGACGCCGGTGGTGTGTATTGTCTGCATTTTCTACACGTGCGTGGTATGTTGAACTTTGTGAACTTTGAAGTTGTTGACCCACTAATAGTTTAAGGTCCTAATGACATTATTCAAACCTGTAAATTCGCAAGTCTTGGATTGGCAAGACTTGATTATTAAAAGCCTTTTAAATTCTGGCTTTTGTGAATTTGCCTGCAGGGCGGCCTGAAAGCGGTCGTTTGGACCGACGTCATTCAAACAGTCGTCATGGTGGGTGCAGTAGTTCTGGTAATCGTAAAAGGCACCATTGACGTGGGTGGGTTGAATGTGGTGTGGCAGCGCAACCTCGAAGGTGGTAGGATCGAGATCCCAGCGTAAGTGTCTGTGTCCGGGCACGAAGTTCCCTCCGTCCTCTTTTCTGCTTCAATTCAGCCTTAACCTCTTCTCTGTGCAGCATGACTTGGGATCCCACAGTGCGTGTGTCCATGCTCTCCGTTTTGATCGGCTCAACACTGTTCTACGTGCAGGTGACTGCAGGCAATCAGGTGATCATGCAGCGCTATCTCTCCGTTCCCGGGCTGAAGCAAGCCAAGCAGTCGCTGATTTACTTCACCATCGGTGTCTGTCTGCTGATGATGGCGTGCTTCTATAACGGGCTGTTGATCTTCGCCACCTACCACGACTGCGATCCGTTGAGCACCAAGCTGGCCAAGGTCAAGGATCAGTTGGTCCCGTTGCTGGTAATGGACACATTGGGCGTCTTTCCTGGTATGCCCGGTCTCTTTGTGGCGGGGGTGTTCAGCGCGGCGCTCAGCTCACTGTCCACTGGGCTGAACTCATTGGCGGCGGTCGTTCTTGAAGACTACATCAAGCCGCTACGGAAAACGCCACTGACTGAACGACAGACGGCCGTCGTGATGCGCCTATCTGTGGTGCTCATCGGTGCGCTGTGCGTGGCGCTGGTGTTTGTGGTGGAACACATGGGCACCGTGCTGCAACTGAGCATGACGCTGGGCTCCACGACGTGCGGCCCGCTGCTCGGCCTGTTTTTCATCGGGCTGCTCTTGCCGTGGATCAATGGAAAGGTAGGACGGCGTTCTGCCACGGATCGTCGCGCTGCACTGCTACTGTACTTGTCTTGCAATTGCAGAGTGCTCTAACCGGCGGAGTTGTGTCGTTCTGTGTGGTTACGTGGATCTGTTTCAAAGCGCAGATGGCGATTGCGGCGCGTGAGCTGGTCTACGCCGAAAAGCCGGTGACCACACATGGCTGTGACTACGCCTTCGACAATTCGACGATGCCCACAAATCCACCAGAAGTGGCAGACGGGCAAGTGCAACGTTCGTTTTCAGATTTTGCGCGCAACGCTCACTCTTGTGTGCTTTTGCAGCGCGACGACTTTCGCCCACTACGTCTACCACATGTCCTTCATGTTCTATGCGGCCGTGGGCTCCATGCTGACCATCGTTGTGGCAGCTCTGGCGACGTGCGTGTTCGGCCACAACGAGCCGAGCAAAATGGATGTGGCGCTATTCGCGCCCTTCGTGCGGAAATTCATTAAGCCAGCTGAATACGTGAGCGTACGGCAGGCGGATAAGCGAACTGTGATCGCGGGCTTCCCGGAGAAGGAGCCCTTGAAAGTTTAGCTCCGAGCTGCACCCAATGTTGTTCATATATGAACATCTATCACTATTTTCGCCAAATAAAGAGTTTTGATTACGTTTCTAGTGAGTCGTAACAGCGGTTTTGTCATTGCTTCTTAGGTTTTAAAATAATTCGGAGAAGAGCCATCTCTCAAAAGGGTTTCGTTAGGCTGCATTCGGATCTGGTTTCACTGACCCAGTCACAATCTATTGCATGCAATTTGTTTACTGCGGCCACATTCGAATGCAACAACTTTTCACAATGCAAATGCTTGTATTATCATCGAGCAAAAGTTTCTTTAGTCACCTTACTGCATTGTAATTGCGATGTTAGCCAAAGGCGTCTCCTGTAAATAACACATATAGTATGTACATACATGCATACACATACATATGTACATATATATGCCATATGCATCTCTTGAATAGTCATGTCTTGCATTTCCTATATCGCCATTTGCTTACGAAACGTACATACATAAATACCTATGGGTCTATTTTCCAACGGAATTTCGCCAGTATTTCGAAATGCGTTTCGGACGTGGATTGCGTTATTTCGGCTCCATCCTCTTCATTGTCGGAATGGTGAGTTGACTGAAATACACACTTTCGTTCAATTCTATGCGTCTAATCAATTTTAATATTTGCAGATTCTGTATCTGCCGGTTGCGGTCTACGTGCCTGCTTTAACTTTCAATCAAGGTGAGATGGTGAAACAGTTGCGGGGGCTGTCACAAACACGCTGAAATTTTTGCTTACAGTGTCAGGCGTCAGTATACATATCGTCACGCCGGTGGTGTGCTTGGTCTGCATCTTCTATACGTGTGTGGTGAGTTGAAATTTAGTGTCGCTGACTTGCCCATCGCCAGCTTGTGGTCATCTCATTCGTAGGGCGGTCTCAAGGCCGTTATTTGGACCGATGTCGTACAAAGCTTCGTCATGTACGGCTCCGTCTTGGCCATCTGCATCAAAGGCACGTTAGATGTCGGCGGCCTGGATGTGGTGTGGCAACGCAATGCGGCCAGCGGCCGACTCAATGCGCCCGAGTAGGTTTCTTCAATAATCCGATTCGACCGATCATCTTTCGGAGCGCTTGTCTCATTTGCAGTATGACGTGGGATCCGACGGTTCGCTTGTCCATAGCGGCGGTGTTGATCGGTGGCAGCTTACACAAAATCCAGTCGTCCGCCATCAACCAGGTGTCTATACAACGCTTTCTCTCGTTGCCCAACTACAAGAAGGCCCAGCACACGATGGTGGTTTTTACTGTCCTACTCATATTTTTGTTGCTGTGCTGCTGCTATATGGGTTTACTGGCTTTTGCTATCTACCACGATTGCGATCCGCTGAGCACCAAGGTCTGTGCCAACCGAGTTCCTAACACTTTTGCTATAGTTGCGGTTGAATTTTACAGCTGGCGCGGGCCAGCGATCAACTGCCGTCGCTACTGGTAATGCACACACTGGGCTCGATCCCTGGTCTACCCGGGCTGTTTGTGGCGGGCGTCTTCAGTGCTGCGCTAAGCTCGCTATCCACCGGTCTGAACTCACTGTCGTGCGTCATCTCGCAGGACATAGTGAACGCCTGCATAAAGAAGCCGCTCACCGAGCGACAAACCGCCATACTGCTGCGCGTCATAGTGCTTACGTTCGGGCTCCTTTGCATCGCGCTGGTCGGCGTGGTCGAGAAACTGGGGATGGTGCTTCAGCTGGCTTCAATGACGGGTGCCGTGACGATGGGGCCGCTATTGGCTGTGTACACAATGGGCGTGTGTTTGCCCTGGATCAATGGCAAGGTCAGAGCACTCAATAGGCCGACGAGCCGTGAAATTGGATTCCGTGCAATAATTGTCGCCGCATTCATTCACTCGTAGAGCGCACTCACCGGTTGTGTGGTCTCGTTTTTGACCTTCAGCTGGATATGTTCCAACGCGCAAATCGGTCAAATGAACGGCGACATTCGTCACCCAAAGCTGCCCGTTTCCGTGGAAGGTTGCAGCTACACGTTCGATAACGTCACTGCCTGGCACGAGATTCACGATTTCAAGTGAGTATAGGTTGCATTCGGGGTGGGAGGGAGGCCTGCTCTAAATGTGGCTCATTGGCAGACCTTCCACTGCGGCGGAGCGTAACATTTATCATTTGTCGTTTCTGTGGTACACTGCCTTCGGCGCCCTACTCTCCGTGTTGGTAGCGGCAGTGGCAACGCTCGCTTTCGGCACCACAAACTTGGATGAGTTGGATCCGGTGCTAGTGGCACCGTTCATGCGGCGTTATCTGCCAAAAGAGGCGGCGTATCTCAGCGTCAGCTTGGAGGATATTTTCAATAGAAAATGCGAAATACTGGACATCGACGAAGAAAACTCCAGTTTGGAAACGGCAAAGGTGGCCTCCAATGAAATTAATTGATTGAAATTGTCACATTTTCGCAGATTTGGTCAGTATTGGAAAAATCGGATAGACTTGAAGGAGAGGGAGCTTTGAATATTGTCTTCACAAGACCTTTTTTCTTGGCAATTGTAACAACTAAAAACAATTTGCAAAACACAAATATTTTCTAATAAATCTAGCGCATTGTATACAGGCGCTGAGTTGTCCTTGTAAAAATGACTTTTATTTCAGTTTTGTTTTCGTGAAGGAACTCAGATTCGTGTTGGAGACATACAAACATATTTTAACTTGTCGTAATGTGGTAATCTCATCCCTCACTGTCTACACGCATTGCAACATGATTGTTTAATTATAGATCGTAATTAATTGCAAATCAAACCCGTGTCTTTGTCTAACTTCTAGCTATGAATGTGTTATGTTTCTCTTCACATCGGCAGCCACGAACACGGAAATCGATATTCTCATGTCACTTCCCTTTCATTTTCGTATTGTAGTATTTCGAGAGACGTTTCAGCCGTCGTATGCGGCTTTTCGGCGCAGCACTCTTCACCACCAAAGCAGTAAGTCGACCCTCGATGCGAATAGGTTTTATGATTTTGATACAACTTTCCGATTTTGTCGTCAGGTTATTTGGATGCCCATTGCAATTTACGTGCCGGCACTGACCTTCAACCAAGGTGAGTATGAAATGATGACTTTTTTGTAATATTGTTTACAAAAAGCCGCCTAATTCCTAAATGTGGTGGGCTGTTGGGTTAGATAAGAGATTCAGTTAGCTTTTTTGTGACTTTCCTTTCCTTCCACAGTTAGCGGCATCGATCTACACATCATAAGTCCCATTGTAATAGGAATCTGCACATTTTACACGACCGTGGTGAGTACGAGCTTGATTAATCGGGGAGTGAACTGCGAATGAATGCATGAATGAACTGTGAGTGAAATTGGTTCGTTCAAACTACCTTCCATTAACGCAATTGCAGGGTGGCATCAAGGGCGTCGTCTGGACCGATGTCATACAGAGTTTCGTTATGTGTGGGTCGCTGGCAGTGCTAATGGTGAAGGGCACCTACGATGCGGGTGGCCTGGGCGAGTTGTGGCGACTTAATAAGGAGGGCGGGCGCCTCAACACGCCGGAGTGAGTTCGAATCGAACAAGTCAAACCCGAAACCAATTTCCTATATTTCACTCCCTCTTAGACTCACCTGGGATCCCACGGTGCGGATGAGCATCTTGTCGGTGATTGTGGGCGGCACGTTCTTCAAACTACAAGGCAGTTCCATCAATCAGCCGGCCATACAGCGCTTCATGTCACTTCCATCGCTGCAGCACATCAAGCGGACGCTGTGTATCTTCACCATCGGAATTACGTTGCTATATTTGGCTAGTGTGTACGTGGGTTTGGTGGCTTTTGCCACCTACCACGAATGCGATCCCATGTCGACGGGTGTAAGTGTGCAGAATGTTCAAATTTTCGAATATTTCGAATTGTTGCTTTACTTTTCGATATGTATTTCGTCGTTCGGTTTTGGCATGCAGTTGGCGCAGGCGCGCGATCAGCTGGTACCGCTGCTAGTAATGAAGACGCTAGGTGTGTTCCCCGGCCTACCAGGCCTCTTCGTGGCCGGCGTGTTCAGCGCTGCGCTGAGCTCGTTGTCGACGCTGCTCAACTCCCTGGCCGCAGTCATATTGGAGGACTTCGTCAAGCCGAACGTGCGCACGCCGCTCAGCGAACGCGGCACCGCGATCGTCATGCGTTCGGTGGTGGTGTTCTTCGGCATAGGCTCGATCGGACTGGTGTACGTTGTGGAGAAAATGGGCATGGTGCTGCAACTGTCGGCGACGATGGTGTCGATCTTGTATGGGCCAATGCTGGGCATTTTCACTGTGGGCATGCTGATGCCCTGGATAAAGGAACCGGTGAGCGCGTGTGCAACTCGAAGCCAACAGAAACTAATTGCAGCACTTCCAAAAAATAGAGTGTGCTCGCGGGCAGCATCGTCTCCGTGCTGTGCATGGCCTGGATTTGCATCAACGCCCAGTTGGCCAGCATCACCGGCACTTTTCGGCACACCAGGCTGCCCGTTTCGGTGGCGGGCTGTGACTATGAATTCGACATGACGCGCTATTTGAACTCGACGGCCGAACAGTCAGTCCACAACTTGCGATTTTTAAATCGATAATTGACATATGGATGTACATTTATCGTATCTGATATCTTGCAGTGAGCCGACCGAGAGCACGGCCATATATCACATTTCGTTTTTGTGGTACACCGGCTTGGGCGCCGCCCTAACTATTGTTGGGTCGCACCTGGCCTCCCTGATCTTCGGCCTTAACGACCTGCATGAGGTGGACGAGAAGCTGTTGGCGCCGTTTTTGGCCAGATACCTGAAGAAGCGACGCAAGTACTGGAGCGTCCATACGCGAGACCAGTGGGGAGCGAAGCTAGAGCGGGCTGTTAAACCTGTCGTAACTTTTGAAAAAACCACACCTTAAAGAAATGTTAACATTTCGTTAGATGAAATACTTTTGTATGGTAAAGCCAAGCACATTTACGTATGTACGTGAGGTGGCTTTGTGAAAAGCCGAAAATTAAATGAGTTTTTGACGAATCTTCATAAAAATTGTTCCCAATAAAGCAAACGGCGGCGAAATCATGTAAGTTTGGGTTTTAGAAACCATCACTTCTTCGCTCAGTGTAAAAATTAGTGTTGTAAATTGTTGTTGTGGCAAGGGAATGTTAACCAGAGCTTCTATATCTGACAACCGTAAGTCGGTTGTCGCAACATTGACACATCTACCACAAGTCAGGTGCCACTTGCCGCTATTGGAACTTCAATATTTGAAAAACATGAGAAAACAATTCAAACAGTTCGTTTTTCGACTTTTCCCAACATAGAAATTTTTCACCGCTCCATCAAAATTTGGCGACCGTCGATTACAATCAGTTTAATTGTCAAAATTCAAAATGAGCCAGTGCTATCAGCGTTGCTGCTATCAGGGCTGCCCACCCCAATCCACCACCTACTGCAGCACCGCATGTGATGAGTGCCCCATACGACAGAATCGTTCGTGTTGCGAGTGGTATCCCAGGGAGAAGCTAGTGCCGACATTACCGACTCCTGTGTTTGTGGAGAAGAAGCAGCCGAAGTATTGCTGCAGTCAAACAACAAAGAGCAAGCTGAACAGCTGTGTTAGCGCCAGCTCAGGGCCAGCGTGTTGCGCTGCAAAAACTGCACTCAGTGCGCCGAAAAAACAGGTCTGCTGTACAGTGAAGCCGCCATGTGGGCCGGCGAAAACGGTCTGTTGTACCGTGGGCAAGTCTAACGCTCGGTCAAAGAAACGCGACAGAAAGCAATGCGACACCAAGCAGAGCAAGAACAAACAGAACTTTCAGTGCCAAGACTTGCTGGGCAAGTGTCAGATGGAGGTGATCTGTGAAGAGAAAGGCCCCTCCGACGAATGTAACTGTGTTCTACCGGAGACATGCAGTGGATGCAAGACATGCAGTGGATGCAAGACATGCAATGGATGCAAGACATGCAAGCCGGACGACTGTGCCGAAAGCAGAAAAATACAGGAATCTTGTGCTGATTTTCTGGATATTGTGCATGATACGGTGCTTGATACGGTGCAGGTGGGCACTACTGGGGGATCAGTCTGTTTACTACAAATTCACCACGGTCCATTTTGGATGAGAAATATTGAATGCCATAGATTTTGATGACTTTGCAGCTCACTGCGCAGGGTGCCACTTCCTACACTTTTAAAAATTTCACTGTTTACTGTAATTCTCCACAATGATCTCCACACTTTCGGATTGAACTGACCAACTGACATATTATTATATACGAAGAGGAAATAGTGGAGGCTGCGTGAATGAACTAGCACTAAAATACGTGTATTTCGAGTCATCTACTGGTGGTCTCGATGTTGCGTGCGGAGTGTTTCGATATAATGGTCTTGTTTCCAATTTCCAGAAATCTGTGGAGACTATATTGCGTGACTATTTTATGCATACCATGGAGAAGATTGAGTGTCTATGTTCACAAATGATGCGGAATGAGTGTCTGCTGAGTAAGATGTATCTGGACGTGATGGACAGTGAGTAGTCACACACACCGCCGGCCGCTTCCCCATCAGTTTGCCATGGTTTTGTTTGCAGAAATATCGGGTCAGAGTGAGAAGAGTTTGCGTCAGTTCAAGTGTCTGTGCCAATTTCTAGCCGAAACTCATGCGGAAGAAGAGCAGTGCCAAAACGAAAAGTCAAGGTGTAGGTGCTGCAAGTGCGACGAGAGACCAGAGTTCTTTAAGGCCCGCCGCCCGTCGAAAAATTTCATGCGGCAATGTTCAGACACCGACGGAAGAACGCTGAGCGCCGATGGCTCGATCAGCAGCTGCGCCACGCCGCATCTGCATGCGAAACCGAAGTCGAAGCCAAAAGTACGCGACGACCTAAGCAACACCAGCTATACCGAGGAGGTGCGCCAGGTTGCACAAGTGATCACCGAGTACACCAACATACCGCGGATAAATTTATTCGACTCGCCCAGGCTGGACGCAGGCCGAAACGATTCGCGTCGCAGCAGCAAGCTGGACGAAAATAGGCTCATCAGCGTGAAGTCGGGTCCGAGCGACACGGACCTGTCGCTCTCAAGGGTTTGAGCGGTGCATTGTCGCTGCGCTGCTACTCGCGAGCGCGCTCGCGTGCCCGCATGCGTGCGCGCTGCGAGTAGTGGCACGGCGACAGTCCGCCGCCTTTGTGACGAGAGTTGCCACCCGTTGCAAGTGTTCGCCCACAGGCTTTAATCTCCAGGTGGAGACGAGGTTCAAGTTTGTGGGCCTGTGTTTTGACGTAGCAAAATATGAGAGAGGCTCACATGCTTGCATGTGAATCTGTGCTAGGATAGTAGCTCCCAACAGTTGCCCTAGATGACACTGCGCCGCATTACCAAGACACTCCCGTTACAGCCTATAAGTAAACATTTCAAGTCACAAAATTTTTGAACCAAAAAGTTAAATTCAAATATATAGCCCAATTCTTTTGGAAACTCCCATAAAGCTCCAAATTTGCAATGTTGTTTTCTTCGACTGGAATGGAAACCAGGCGAATACCAGCTGCCAGAGCTAAGCTTTCAGTCTTCGAATGAAATTAGTAATACAACGGAAGCAGGCGGACAAAGGATCGCCCGAAACGCTAGAGACGTTGTATCCGCGTGATCTATTCGGTATTTATTTATTCGATATTGAAGTAAACAATGAAAAATGAAAATTTGTGCCGCTGAATTGAGTGCTTAAGTGCATTTAAGGGATTTCATCAAGGACGTAATTTATCAATCAGTCATAATCAGCAGCAGGACTTGGTATAGCCGCAGCAACAGCTACTTTATCACTTTGACGAGTGTCGGTTGTGGTTATCACTTGGCAGCTGACAGCCGGCGACAATGCTGTCGCTGTCAGGCCACCAGCGAGAAATGGTCCTGACTGGAACGCAGGACGTTGGTGTGTGATGTGGTGTGAGCTGTGCTGTGAAGGAGCGCTGCGACAACCAGCGATTAGTGTTATGTCCGCTTATGTTAATAAACCTCAGCACAATTGCTCGCGTGCTGCCGAAAAATCATCTATAAAATATTCATGAGTTTGCAGTTCAAGTGATTATTATTATTATTGATGGGGATGATGAACCGCGATCTGTAGATCTAAGTATTGTGCCCCCTTCTTGGACTTCAAAGACTGTCAGTGAGTCCAGTATCCAGGAGGAATTTTAGTATGCTTCCTACACCTCTGGATACCCAGTCCGTACCTGGTTCAAGTGATTCTGCTCCTAAAAATTAAATTGTATAGGTTGTTAAGGATGGTAAACTGTGCAAAGATTCGATCCTTTCAACTCGTTACTTGTGCTGATGAATCGAACGTTTAACATCACAGACAAGTCGGAAGGCTGGTTAAAAGCAAAAGCAAAGTGGTTGAAGAGACACTGAATACAATCGCCATCAATGCTTTTTTCACGAAATAGAAAGTGCAAGTTTAGTTCCTACTGTCTATCTTTATTCTCTATAGCTAAGTTGAACCTTCAGTCTTATAACGCAACTTTGAATATTTATGTGTTTCGGAACTGTGCAAAGTCCTCTCACTTTCCCTCTCCTTTCTCTCTTTTCCCTATCAGCCATTATCATCAATTAAAGCACTAATTAATTGATTGAAAATTGCTCTCAGCATATACAACATTGTCGCCAATAACACTTTTCCCTTGCTTAAGTTTGGGCTTATCATACTTACTGCTTACAAGTGTTATCTGATCCATATTGTCAGACCGACGGCAATGTTAATTGCAAACGTACGGTATCGTTCCAGTTCTGGTTGCGAAGTGTAACCGACGTCAAGTTAAGCTTCGAAAACGCCGCAACCCCCAAGTGGCGGCAATTGGTTGGTGGCCGAAAGGTGCACAATGATACTGCATGAAATTAGTCTGGTAAATAAGTTTCGTCACATGGCGAAAATTGCTTCACATTTGCATACTAATTAAACAACTTTCACTGCAGATTGCGGCTGCTCCGACGACAGAATTACTCGCAATAAAGAATTACTTTAATATTAACTGATTTTCAGTTACTTGAAAACTGCTGACATTGGTAAATTCCTGCGGCTTCGGCAGCTCCGAATCAGATCGAAGGACCTGGGATTGTCTGGCAGACTCTATTCTCAGCCAGTCATTCGACGAATCATGAAGAGAGTGTGAAATCGCGAGAAAAAATCGAACTCGCCTTCAGCAAAGACAACTTACTGACTGCAGGGCACTCTTAGAGAGGGACAGCATAAGCAGATAACAGCAACATACCTACGTACTCAGCGTCAACGTTGTCTGATGTAGCAGCACTCGATGTTGGCCAGAGTGAAGTAAAACACAGTGTTGACCTTTTCATTTGCTAAATGCGTATCTTTATTTAACTTTTGCGTTGCTTTTGGTTCGTGCGACTCCGTTTGTTTGCTTGCAATTAATACTAAATCCGTCACAGCGAATCCTTATTGCACACATTCCATTACTTATGCTAAGTTTATTCTCTACTGACTACATTTGCATCGCTTGCGTTTTCTCACTTCAATGCAACACTTGTTCACTTTTTTGCAACACCTAAATGTAAAATGCTTACAAGTATGCAGTTTTGACACAGTTCACAACAGTAGTGGATGGAGATGAGCACAGATGACACTAAACGTCCTACACGATTACTATTTACAGTCACAACATTTGAGGGCACACAAAGGAGAGAAAAATGACCCTCCAAAGGTAGCGCGGAAACCACGTGGTCCTTTGAGTCTTCGGCGAACATTCGCTCTTGCATGTATTTGGCGTTTTAAATCAATATTTACAGGATACACTTAATTCTAATGACTTTTGCCATCTACAGAAGATGGGAAACTCGTCGTAGGACATTTTCGGAACAGGCACCCAAGTTCGTGTGGTCGCATTGCACTCGCTGATAGGGATTGAAACCATAAACGTTTGGCGCCTTGGAATTTCCGATTTCTTACTCAACTTATCCACCAAAAACAACGACAACACAATAAATATCACAAGCGATTGCGAAAGCATAGAAAAAATAAAGTCGCACGGCTTCGTCCACTTTATTGGTCAAGTTGGCGGCTGTGGGTTTGTGTTGCCGACTTACCTCCGGTTTTGGTTATTGTCTGAGCTAAATGGGCATGGCCGTTCGAGCTGAACAGTGAATGGACTCGAGCGTTTCACACCGCTTCCGCTGCCTTGTCAGCCAGCGCACTCATGACAGCTACACTCGTCCAGTGTCGCTGCCGCTGATACCGGTCACAGTTGGCTCCCGCCGGCGGACACAGCGGTAGCTGCAGCTTCTGTTGCTATCATACTTCGGATATGGCCAGCGAGTTCTTCGGGTGTTCGCAGATGACGACGCGCGCCGCAGTCTTGTTGGAACGACGGGACACGGTCAGCGAGGTGGTGAGAGTCCGCATCGAGTCGCAGCTGTGGTGCAGCCGCCGGCCGACGGTGTTGCAGCGATTCTGTGTGGAGTTGTTGCGGTAGGAGCGACAGCAGCACGAGCACCACTTGAAGGGCGGGAAGCGACTGCGCGAAATGGGGGCTGTGAAAACTCGAAAGCTTTGTGCGGTATGTCTGCAGCTTACCTGAGCGTGCGAAAGACTTGCGACGAGAAGAGACAGTAGATGAGCGGATTGGCGGCCGAGTTGAGTGGCGCCAGGCTCTGGATGAAGGTGGCTATGGCGATGTTGGTTTGTGTTTGTGGTATCTGGCCGAAAACCTGCAGCAGGTCGAAAACGATATAAGGCGACCAGCACACGATGAACACGATCACGATCACAAATGTCATTTTGACCGTTTTGACCTTGGCGCGCGGAATAATGCCCCGAGAGCTGGCGCGCCGCGTGGCTGCGTTGCCATAGCCAGCACGCTCTGGAAATTAAAACAAGATTGAAATTAAGTGACGGGTTGAGCGAGCGAGCAGCACGTGACGCACCGGCAGGCACGAAGATGGAGCCCTTTGCCCAGATCGTCTTCACTATGATGGCATAGCAGGCGGAAATGATGAGCGCGGGGAATGCAAACAGCGATGCGGACACTAGGCACATGTACACCTGCCAGGCCCACGACGGACCTAGGTCGATCCAGCATTGCATTTGGCCTTGTATTAGAGTCTCCTCGTACAACACCAGAATGGGCAGCGAGAACAGCGCGGAGATGATCCAAGCGGCGGCCACGAGATGGCGCGCGCGTTTCCCTGCGGCGTTAAAAAATAAATGGCACAGATTCCAATGAAACATTCGCAATAAGGCCTTCGGCTTTCGCCAATCTAAAACTTGAAGCCGAAGCGCTTCCCACCCGATACTCACATGACTTGGAGAAATTCATTGGATGCGTAATGGCATCGTAGCGGTCAATGCTCATGGCAACCAGCACGTACGTGGACGAGTAGGTGACGCAGACCTGCGAGAAGCGGATGACCTTGCAGGCGACATTGCCTGCGCGCCACGAGATCGTCATGCGCCAAACGATGTCCGTGAGCACATGCAGCAGTCCAACGGATAAATCTGCAAAGGAGCAGCAGGGATATTGTTGGCGCATTTTGTTTTCGTAGTGCAATAAAGCGACCACTCGGGCCATTGATCTGCGGTTAGCGGCCGAGGCACTCACCTGCTATCGCCAGCTGCTTGATAAAGTAGTTCATGCGCGACTTGCGGTTTTTGTTGATAAACATCACAAACAGCACCGCCGAGTTGCCTAACACGATGACGGTGAACAGGATCCACAGCACGGAAAACTGCTCGGTCTGGAAGCAAAGACGTATGACATTATTGACTGATGGTTTCAAGCTACCATTTTCTGCATACTGTCCGCCCCACCCCCGACCTTCGAAATCCCTCCAAAATAGTCTTAGTTAATTTCACGCCAATGAGCAAAGTTGAGCACTAAAACTCGTAATCCGTCAGTGACTAATTGATACTCAATCACACCGACTTAAACTGTTCGCCAGTGTAACTGAAATTAACGGCACAAAAACTACTCCAGTTCGACCGGCGGATGCGTCGAACTGAAGCTGGAATACGAGCGGAGTGTGGGTAATGCGCTACTGTCGAGTAGTGAGCAGAGCAGTGAACTGCCGGCAGCGGAAATCAAACATTAAAGTTTATTTATTTTACGGCTTTGCGGCGTATTTTAAGTGCGTTTGAGTGGACAAGCAGTGTCACGCACATGTACATACAGACACGTGAGTGTGTTAGTGCGCAGTTAACCCTTGTGTGCGCACCCACTTGAAACCTCATAGTTGAACCCCCATGGTCTGGCCAGACCATGGTGCAAAAAAGAGGATATTCGAGGATAGTGCTAGTTAATATAATTTTTTTATATTTTTGTTAATGAGTTTATATATATCTGAGTATGTATGAGTGTTTGTATGTGTATGTTTGTGTGTGTAAGCCTGTAAAAAAAAAATAGTAAGTGTGAACACAATAATTTCTCTTGCTTGCTTACTTCTTATTTAGGTAAAAAGGTAAAAATAGACTTCATTTATAAAATACATGCCGAATTTCAAGTTCCATAAATACATTTTGAAATTAAAAATATACGACAGTAAGGAAAAAAAAAATAAAAAAATTTAAAAACGTAAAATTCGTCGTTTATGGATATGCTTCAACTGCTTGAATGCAGTGGTTGCAACGATATAATGCAGACTAATGACTCAAACACATTGAGATTTTACATTGGACACATACAAATCGTGTTTTAAGATATATCTATTATTATTTCTGGCAATTATGCTTTGAAGTCGAAAAGGTAGCTGATTAATACAGAACACTGGGAATAAATAAGAAAAGGCTATAAATAACAAAAAAGATCTTCTATTGGCCACTTAGTTCCATCTGTCCAAGAAACAAAAACATTCCGTTCAAGCATAATATGCTCAACATGTAATTGTTCATGCTGAACTGGTCGGATATCGCCTTCGTCATCGCTATCTCCACGTTGAAATATCATATTTTCCATAAGCATCGAAGCTTCGCTTTGTTCAGGGTCCAAAAGATAATTTGCAGCACCGTTATTATTACCTCCAGCAGCAAACGAATCCTCCATAAACTTTAGAAAGTGCAGATGGTTCATTAAATCATCCCACAGAACTACGTATTCATTCAATGAGCCAATTGCGAGAATTATTTGCCTGTGCAATTTGTATGCTTCCGAGTAAAACTGTAGTGATAAGTATTCAACATTTAAGTTGAGCTTATTCAAACCATTTAATTAATGACTTAGATAGAATAAATAAATAAATAAATATCTTAATTCTGTTGCTCCAAAGCATTGGTTTTCGCTACTGCTTAGACTATTTTTTTAGAGAAATCGTCCTCTCTGATTTAACTCCAGCGTTGAAGTTCAAAAATAATGTACACCTTATCCTCAAAATAGCATTTGCTTCCTTCCATCTCTGTCACAGAAAACATACAATCCAATTGATAAAAAATCAGACACGACAAGAGCACAAATACTTCCTTCGCTTCAGAAATTTAATTGAATTGTCACCAAAAACACGGATATAACCACAAATACAATGGATAAATATTAATTTTAACTATGTTCACACATTCTTTTCCAACAAAAATTATAATTTACTAACCCAAAAGAAAATAAAGGCCAAAGTGAATGAAAATCACTTGGACCACGTAAATTTTGCGCCAACTAACTTATGTCACAATTAACGGAATGGCACGGAAAAAGGGCTCCAAATCGGGTCAGATGGAAAAGTCTAGTTGAAGCCCTATGCTGCGTAGGGGACTGGATAAAGAACAAACGAAAAAAAATATTTATAAACAACTCTGACAATAATTACGTCGAAAATAACAAAAAAACTGAAAATAACTGGCAAATTTGTATGAAAATACACCATGGTCTGGCCAGACGATGGGGGGTTCAACTAAGGGGTATAAATACGTTTTGCACGATTCTCGCCTTGTTTTTGTAAAAATTTTGTTCATGTATTGGTTTTTGTGCTTAGAAAGGATCAGTTGAGGATATCATGAAATATGAACCCGATAGCTTTACTACAACCTTACTAAAAGTGGACCCAAAGTTCAATATGGTCTGGCCAGACCTGGGTGCGCACACAAGGGTTAAAAACGAAAGGAATATAAATAGAAATACACAGGCGTCGACAGTGCTTAAAGCGCAAACACAACTTCAAGATGGCGTCGGCTTCAACCGTCGCGGCGTAGTCAACTACTTGATTATTATAAAAGCGGCAGCAACATCATCAAAATCAAGTTGTTTTCGCTCCTAAACACAAATTTTTAAGTGATACCATCAATTAAAAACTAGTTTAGTAGTTTAGAACTAGTAAATTGTAGTATTTAACTGAAATACCAACAAATCACTAATTGTTGCTCAAAGCACTCTGGAAAAGTACGAAAAACGCTGTTATCTGTTTATTCGCATTTGATGTAAGCGGAAATGACGTCCATGTCTGCCGTTGTCTGACTCTGACCACCTGCCAGCCGCACGCCTGCTCGTCCTACACTCTGCTCTCATAACTGGGTAGCTCCGTGTCTTTCTGGTATTTTATGTGCCTTCAAATTAAGTCGTATAAATCAACAGATGTCTTGGCTGTCGGCCGGGGGGAGCGCGGGTGCTTTGCGCTCGCGGCTAAACCGCAGAAACTTGGCATCAAATGAAACGCTAGCAGCCGACATAATTCCATTTCAGTTTCATTTGAAATCTGCGACGCTCCCGCTCGCATTCGTCACAGCAGCAGCAAATAAAAAGCACATAAATGAAAATATGTGTGACAACCGCAATAAAGATGCAGCAGCGTCGCTTGGTGATAATTTTGGTGGCGTTTCATTTGCGTGATATTGCCGAAATAGGGCCGACATCCAGTAATGCGAGCTAGCAAGAGTGTTGAAGCACAATGAACGACAAGTGAATCGTAGTGGGGCGTGGCCGGCCGCTGAAGCGCCGTTGCTGCGTTTGTTGTTGCAAGACTTTTGCCTTGGACATTTTAAATAAGTTACTGTTTGAAGTTAGCCAAGTTGGCTTATACTGTGAAATAAACTTGACCGGTTGTGCCTCATCACGCAGCGCAGCTAAAACGAGTGAAATCCACTTAGCTGTCAGCGTGCGGCGCAATTAATTTTTGTTGCCGCCATTCGAAAAAGTCGATTTCGAAAATTTTGAGTGTGCGATACGTTAAAGGTGTTCACAAACACAAATTTGCTGCTGAGTTTGCGACCGAGTCCGTGGCAATTTACATTTCAGCGATGCATGTGGCAGGCGGCACGATTCGCAAGCAGCGCCACTTAATCAAAACGATCAGCAACATGAACCGAGCCGGCAACGTGCCGTCGTTAGTGGCTGTAAGCAGGCGCACGCCAAGACCCAAAGTCACAGCTGGCGTTGCACCTACATGTACTATATAGTAGTATATAGTATAGTATATGTATGTATGTACGGTAGGTGTAGGCGCACAACAGTGATAATTGTTAAGTGGCAGCTGGTCGAGCGCTGCTGCTGCTGCTGCCGCCATAACTGACAACATCAATCAAAATACATCGCATAAATGCCAACACAATGTCAGCAAGTTGTAGTCATTATGGCTGTCACACCGTAACCGTGAACCGCGTTGGCCTCCGCGCACTCCTGTTGTGGGCGCGGCTACTGGTCGGCTGGTAGCTGTTTGTGGTTATTGGCAGTGCCGCGTGGGGATGCAGTGGTGGCAGTTTCACTAGAACTCGTCGTTGTTGTTCGTGTTGTTATATTATTATTACAGTTATAGCTGTTGTTTGTTTTTGTTGACTGCGATTTTTGTGCGGTTGACGTCGACATGAGCCGGCCGCCTAGGCGGGCAGGTAAATTAGGCATCTTATGTTGTTTGCGACGACTCTGTACTGCGATTTGTGCGATTCATCTTGTCGGCGCGGCATCAATCAACTCTCAGATAAACTGTGCCGGCACTCGGCCTGCCCACTCCGCCGGGTGCTTTGCCTAATTGAATGGGAAAGTTCGCCCCAAAAGCCATCAAGTTGTTTCAGATTTTGTTTTGCTGCGCTTAATAGCCGTCTTGGGTCCGTGCGGGCGCCGCATTATTATTACATTTTTTATTCTCAATTACTTTGTGCTGCAGTCAGCGTGCGCTGCGGTCCTCGCCGCGATGGCTCACAATTTAATTTTAATTCGAACCACAGGATGTAATAGAGAAATAAAACGCTTAAGCGGACACCAGCAAATCCGGGCCAATGTGTGAGCGTTTGCGTGTTGACCTTCTCTTCTTCATTCACTGTGCGCACATCGCACACAGCGGCGTACTCGGGCATAATCGTAATTAATAAGCAGCAATAAGAACGGCTGTAAGACAAAAACTGTTCAGCTTCAACTTGCTGCTTGTAAGAATCAGGTTCCTTTTTTGACTTCTGTTGCCGTTCCCACTAACGTTGTTCACATTTCTATTCACCTTCGTTTTCTTGTTAGTAATGCCAAAAATGTTACTAATATTTTTACTCCTCTTTTAAAATTACAATTATCAATCTCCCTAATATTACTCTTACTATTGAAAATTTTACTACAATATCGTACTGTACTACTTACTACTATTATTGCTATTACATGCTACTAACTACTGTAGGTTTTATTTATTTAAAAAGTGTAATTAAAATTGGAATTGCAAAATTGAAAAAATGTGTATCGCGGTTTGTTTGTTCGTACACTCGTGACCACTCGACTCGTTCGTCTCACTCGACCGCTCTCGCGTTTGATATGATGCCGTTCCCTTCCTGCCAGCTGGCCATGGCCTACTCGATCCCTACTACAATTTTTACTACTCCTACTAATGCTCTTAGTTCTTTTACCACTTCCACTACTTTTATTATTTTCAGTGACGCACACGGGGTTGCATTTTGGGGGCCTTCCGTACACAATTTTTGAGCCCAACATCAGTTGAAACCATACTTACAATCTAAAATGTTTGCAATAACTATACAAATATTTGGGAGGGGATTGACCCCCAAAGCCCCTTTGCGTGTGCCACAGATTATTTGTTTAACACTACGCCTACTTCTATTTCATTTTATGCTTGCTGCTACTTTTTACTACAATTTGCCTATCACGAAAAACATACTTTCGCCGCGAATTTTTTGTGCACGACGAGCGACGCTGTGCGGTGGCCATGAAAATTTATGCAAACAAATTTTAATCGCTTTAAGTTAAGGCAAAACACATTCGCAGTGCCTTTTGAATTCATATATACGCAACCTTTTGAATATTTATTTTAAGCATATTTTGTATTTATGCAAATTACTTGCATAGCTTTTAGTTTCACTATGTTTATGCATTGTCGCTTTGTGGCAGTAAATTAAATGCCGCCCAGTAATTTCGGCTTCACCTCGCAGCCACAACAAAATTGCACGAACTGCGTCCGGGGCAACATATCGCCGGCGCCGCCGTGCGCTGCTAGGATTGGAGGCGGAGAGCGAGTTGCCGCCCGAGAGCGCTCAAACGCAAAGCAGTCAGAACGCACACAAAGTGCATTGTTGCATTGTTGCTTGCTATTCTCGGGGAATTGTGTTGCGATGCGACGGCAACAAAATAAAGCAGCAGCTGTAGTTGTCGCATTTGACGGGGTGTTGGCTGATGGCTTGTGCGCAGTCATTGACGAAAGGGACTAAACTTTCCAGTTTATTTCCAGCTTCTGACGGTTTGTATGCGACTCGTGATTTGCAACAGTCTCCACACACGTGCTATGTTGAACGCCGCCACTTTAGTTCAGATATTTGTTATGCTACTGAAACAGATTTTGTACTTAATTCACAGCAACATGCTGGCAACATTTTCTGATATTCCGAATTTTCGCCTTCCACCGTGAGTTCGTAACTTCGTGAATGGCTTAAAACTTGTTCAAAAGTTTGAGCCAACCATTGTCTCTCGAGCCCCAAAATTCCATCAATTCCTGTTGCAATTGCCGCTTTTGTGGCTGTGCTATGTGCGACCACTATTGTTTGGCTAAATTGGAGCAATTTGTCAGTCTGATGAGGCATATCAATTGGCGGCATAAATTCCCAAATCGTTCTCCTCTGCCAAGCGGCGCTGACTGGGTCTGGCGGCTGGTTTACATTGGCCAACATCGATTGCAAACGCTGGCCTTTTGTTGTTGACGCGTCAATGTTGTCCTGCCGAAGTTATTATCTGACAGGTAATGTACGTCTGGCTTTTTTATTCCCGCTGTTGATTGATAAACGGAGCAGCTATGCTTCATGAAAATTCAGCCGCAGTTTGATTTCATTCCTTATGAAAAGCGTAAAGTTCAAGCAACATCGAAACGATAACCTCGAAAAAGGCTTTTCGTAAACAGTCGCTTTACAGCGGCAGCAACATTATGTATCATAATTGGTTACTAAGCCCCCCCCTACCTTAATTCATGACCGCCAGCCGTTTCGGCGGAACTCCGACAAGGAAGTCGCTACGCTAAACGCCGGTTGTCTGAATTTCTCAAACTTTGGGGCCTGTCGTTAACGGCTACCAAATTCATTAAATCCATTAAGATGAGAGATTCACCCACAGTGTTGCAGGCGCTATCCCGAAAAAGGATCTTCGTGTTATTCCCGCTTTATCCTTCGGAAAGTTCATAATTACCGATAAAGCACACAAGAAATAAAAATTAAATCAAGAAAACAAAGCCGGCCAGCAAAAAAAGGAAAAGTTAAAACGTGAAAATTAATTTAAAATTAATTTGCCACACCTTCGCCCCTATCTCTGTAACTTCTCTTTTTTGCCAACCCCCCTCTCTTTTCGCTTGATGGACCCCCGTCCCCTGGACAGCTAAAACATTTTAAACCTATTAAATTTTTCGCTGATTTTCGTTGCGCAGTTGGCCGTTTTCGGGTGTCAGCCACGGTTCGACTCTCGCGCGCAAATATTGACTTTATTTATTGCTCGAAAATTTGCACTTGTTGTTGTCGTTTTTATTGCTGCTGCTTTTGCATGGTGTTGTGTAGTGTTTAGGCGCAAGTTTATTTATTGCTTAATGAGCAAAATTAATTTAATTCGCAACAAATATATGTCCCGTGATGACTGAAGCTCAAGGAGCAAAAGCAGTACGTTGTTGTTGGCTATTGGAGATTTGTTGTACAATATTGTTATTGTTTTGCAAAGTATTAGAGTTTACTCATTTTCGCGAAAGTCGTTTTCTCTCGGATCCCGTTGCAGCTTTCCGGGAATTTGCTGTTGCTTTGCACCGCTTTTCGCTTCTTTTCGTTGAATACTGTTTATTTTTGACGGATTTTTGCATGTGAAACTTTTCAAGCAAGGAAGCCGCTGAGGGGCAGGTGTCGCCTTGTGGGGCATCGTGCTGACGGGTAGCTCGCGCAGCTTTGCGAGCACAATTTTGGAATGGCACGCTTTGGTATCGTGGTTGGAGATGGTGAATATAACTTCGGTAAGCTGCGGAGCTTTTCACTTCTGGCCTTTTTGCGATGAAATTTGGCACAATAAGACACAAAATTTTTGTGTAGTTCTTGAAGGACAAGTCAGGCGTCGTCGTTAACTGGTGGCTACAAGTTGAGCCGGCAAGTCTAACAGGTCTCAGACAGTAAGAATAAATAAATTAAATGCTCAGAGGCGCGAAATTTGTTGATGGGTCTTAAATGGCGACTGGTTTTTTAAAAGACGAAATGCAGAAGTGGCGCTAAATCGTTTGAACTCTGTATTCGACTCAGCGTATTCGGGGCCAATGACCGGCTATGCTACTTCACACTTATCTGTTTTTACCAGCTCGCTGATCTTTAATCTGCATAGACCGGCAACAACAGTTTGTTGAGGCAATTTGTGCAATTGCCTCCAAGACCCAAGATACTGTGATACAAAAGGACCTGAAAACTGTCGTTGGCGAGGGGAGGTGGGGCGAAGGCATTAAGGGCGCCGCAATATAATCATAAATCATATGAGACATTTTTCGCATTTGGCCCGTGACGGACAGCACTCGCCGCACTTTCCAACAGTTTGCGCGCGATGTGTCTCTTCTGGGTACACAAGGCGCTTGCTGTAAGAACGACGGCGGGGATGGGGGCAGGCCGTAAGCGCAGCACGCTGTGCCGCTTAATAAAATTAATGCTGGACCGGTGATTGGTGTTGCAACGGTCTCGTACTCTTGCTGCCAGTGTTGTTGCTCTAGTGGCAGTTGCCAATTTGGCTTGGCCTCAATTCCGCGCAAAATGATTCCGCCAGAGTCAGCGTCAGCATCAGCGCCACCGCACACCGCTACTGGTCGCGGTGACCACATGTTGGCAAAGTTGCTGTTGGTTGGTTGGTTGCTCTGTGGAGTGCTTCCAGTAACGCGAGCAATCACGAGCATTCGCATTGCCGTCAAAATCATCATCAACATTATCGTCGGCACTAACATCAACATCAACAACAACATAAACTTCAACAAAAACAGCAGCAGCGGCAGCGGCAGCGGCGTCTTGACAAGTGTGATACAGACACCGTTCTAGTGTTTTGCTGTTGTTGTTTTTGCTGTACTTATTGATATCCTGCGTGGCGGAAGTGTCCTCTTGCTGTATTGCCTCAATATTTCTTTTACTTTGTCTTCTGTACATAACTTTTGTGTTCGTTTCTCGGTTCTCCTCTCACTTTCATTGCTTCCGGCTCGTTCTGGCCGTGTGCCTACTTTATACTGTAGTTGTTGTTTCTCTATTTGTTAATGTTT